>JAWDJE010000003.1:53860000-54460000 GCA_035047345.1 Bradypodion ventrale
CAGTTAGATAATTGCCAATATTTATACCTTTTGCATTTTTATTTTCACCTTCTTTCTTTATTCATACAAAGCTAAAATTCACGCACTTCCCAGGGGAAAAGCAGAGCGAAAATCGTTGTATGATACATCCCATAGGGAAAGTCGCGGTACAATGCATGTATCATATAGCGATTTTTTCATACAATGACGGACCCTGTGGAACCAATTAAAATCATTATATGGGGTTCCACAGTAATGCACTTTTTGTATTTTCTTCTATATCCATGAAACTGAGCATAAATAGATGAAGTAGATTGCAGTCCACTAGATCAAGGCTGGGTAATCTGTTGCCCTCCTAATATAGTTTGACTGCAACACTGAGCATCCATTATCAGTGGCTAGGAATAATAGGGCTGATGGTTTAAGAATATTTGCTGGGGCGCAGGTTGCCCATCTTTGATCTACTGAAACCTATACTGAATGCACACTACATACACAAACACATATGTATGTGTGATGTAATATCCATCTTCTAATGTCCTTAATAGGGTTTTCATAGTAATTAGATATTTAAGCAGTGTTCTTGCCAATTCCACTGTCTGCCCTAGTATATTACCATGGTGGAGTGTGGATTTAGATCCAAGTTGTCTAGTCCTGCCTGCCACATGACCACGATTACAGATGCAGACAGCACTGGCTCTTTGGCTGTAAACAGAAATGAGCACCACAACCTAGAGTCAGATATGGCTGGCTTTCAAGCAAGGGCGATCCATTGATCTTTCTATAATCTCTACTGCAGATAAACATACATATTCTTCCAAACATCTCTTCCAATGACATGAACAACATTTTTCTTAAGTGGAATCATAAAATATGGCAGTAAGAGGGCAGTCCTGAAGTTGTTTCAGTCTACATGTCACTTTCAATTATGCTGATTCCCAAACAATTTTTTCATATCCTACAAATGCAGTTGATCAAAATAAATAACAAAAGCCAAATACAAATCAATGGAAATAATTTCATTCTCAAAGTGCTGCCTAAACATGTGAATGTGTCTTATTAATTAACAATCAGAGTTAATGACCCTAAACGACTGTTGGGTTAATATACTTGCAATGCCCCCCCCCCCCGCTATTTTTATTTATTTGTTTCCCCTGCCATCAAACTTTCAATTTCAGGATCTTAGGAACCCTTAAACAAATGTTTCAAAGAAGAGGATAGCAGTATTTATTTATTTAGATTTATATCACACCCATCTAACTATACAGTTACTCTGGGTCGTGTCAGTATAAGAGTAAACAAACCCAATAGAAAATAATTAATTGAGGGGCAACAGTTTCTTAGAGGCATGCTTAAACAATTCAGAATTAGCCAGCTTGTTAAAAACATGTGGTGGAAGGACATTCCACAGTGTTGGAGCCGCTGCCAAAAAGGACTTATTTTTAGTGCAGATCTTGTGCAATTCCCTTAGTTGAGGAGACTTAAGGATCCCTCAGCTGTGAAAATTGTGTTTCCCAGTCAGGTATCAAAGTCCTAAAGCATTTAGGCCTCTACAAGCTTATACGAAAACCTTGATTTGTGCATGGAAGCCTACAGGTAAGTAAGAGCAGGCATCTACATGAAGCTGCTGGGCGAGATCATCCGATACCATCAGTACGTAGATGACACTCAGGTGTACATCTCGGCCCGTGGTGATCTCAGTGATGCAGTCAAAGTCCTATCTGGATGCCTGGAGGCCGTTGGGGTCTGGATGGGGGACAACGGGCTTCAGCTGAACCCTAGCAAGACCGAGTGGCTATGGGTTGGGGGTTTGGGGTTATCCAGTGAGTTACCTTCTTTGGTCTTGAATGGAGCAACTTGGGGGTCCTCCTGGACTCGCAGCTGCTCCTGGAAGAACAGGTGGCGGCCATGGCCAGGAGAGCTTTTGCTCAACTTCGAGTGATTCGCCAGTTGCACCTGCTCCTGGATCATGGTCACTCATACTCTGGTCACCTCCAGGCTATATTACTATAATGTGCTTTACATGGGGCTGCCCTTGATGATCATTTGGAGGCTACAGCTGGTTCAGAATGCAGCTGCCCGGGTGGTGATGGGGTGTGGATGTTATGCCCATGCCTCCCCACTACTCCGGGAGTTGCACTGGTTACCAGTTTGCCTCTGGGTGCAATTCAAGGTGCTGGTTTTGACCTTTAAAGCCCTATATGGCAGTGGGCCAGGATACCTGAGAGACCGCATCGTCCCAAGAGTGTCTGCCCATCCAACCAGAGTGGACCAGAGGGGATCCTTGGTGGTACCTTCAGTTAGAGAGGCTCGCCTCTCTGGCATGCGGAGGAGGGCCTTTTCTGTGTCCGCACCAACCCTATGGAACTTCCTTCCAACAGAATTGAGGCTACAGACAGAATTGCTGCCTTTCAGGAAAGGAGTGAAAACCTGGATGGCAGGGCAGGTGTGGGGCCCTAATGGGAATACGGCCCCAGCCTGTTGGCTTATTTCCAACTAGAGCTCAACTGTCCCTCCTTTTTGTGTTGTGTACTGCGGTATTCCTCCATTCCCTATTCCCTTTTTAGTCTTTTATGTGGGAGGGTGGGTTGGTGGGTGGTCGAGTGAGGGTTTTAATTTGTTTTGTTATATTTTACTGTATTTTATCTGTTTTTACTGTTGTGCACCGCGCTGAGTCGGGTTTCCCCGAGTGGGCGGCATAAAAATCTAAGAATAAATAAATAAAATGCCAGCAATGGGGAAATATGTTTGAATCTATGCATTAAAAGAGATCTTGCAGCTGCATTTTGCACCTGCTACAACTTCCATGCCATTTCCAAGGGTAGTACTATGTGGAATGCATTGTGGTAATCAAGACTCATGATTACCAATTTGTGAACCAGTATCAAAAGGGATTTCCTAGTCAGGAATGTGAATTTGATTAAGAATAGAAAAGAGCTGACCTTGACATGGCAGATATTTTGGTCTTTATAGAAGAACTCAAATCCAGTATCGTACCCAGATCCTGAGTTTGGGTCTTCAAGGAGAGAACTACTCATTTCAGAGAAGGGTCATAATCAACCAGGAAAGCAAGAATCCCACCAAATAAGAGGATCTCCCTATTGTATGTAAGAAACTTCAGCTTGTTAGCCCTCATCTGGTCCATTATTGCAGCCAGGTAGTGATCTAGGACTTCACCAGCATCCACTGTAGATGATGAAAAAGAGAGGTAGTATTGTGTATTGATAACAATGCACATCATATCTCCATATCTCCTCCCCCAGCAGCTTCAGGTAGAACTTGAACAGAATGGGGGAGATGATCAAGCCATGAGGTATCTAATACTGTGTACCCATGGGGCCAACACTACCTCCCCCAGCTGCACCCTTTGGACTTGGTTTCCAGTAAAAGATTGGAAACAGCATAAAGCTGACTCCCCAATACTCAACCATGACAGCCTGTCCAGGAGGATAGTGTCTTATCCACATCACCAGGCTTTATAGAATTGGTTAGAAATTGATCAAACAAAACCAGACAACACAATACGTTGTAAATCTTTTTGTGATTAACTGTACCATTAAATGAATCTAGGTCCCTATGGATGACTTCAAACTTGGACTGAAAATGAGCTGTGAATTTATTACAGGTATTAGCATTTGGATGAAGCATGCCATATCCATGTTCAACTAAGAAAAGTCTTAGACTACTCTGAAACATTCAGAATGTGGTTAGAAGCCTTACTAATTAGCTTAGTGGATTTTTTTGGCAGAGCTTATTGCCCTACAGTAGAAAATAAAATTTAAGTATATGAAAAACACAATATTATTTATTTATTTATTTATGTTGCATAAGTTAGAAACTGAAGCAAGGTTGTTATGCTTCAAATTAGGAATATGTATTCTTTCTATTAATACTTTATATTTTATTCAAATACAATAGAAATGATGAAGACTACTCAAAACATACCTGTCAACCATCCCAATTTGGCCAGTATTACCCTGTAATTGGACGTCGATTGACGTCATAACCCACCCCGCGCTGCCAAAACCCCGTAATTTGGCAGTGGGGGAAATGCTTTCCACGCATGCGCGGAAGTGATACGCTGCTTGCGTAGCGGCTGTGCAAGCGGCGTAGCGCTTCCATGCATGCATGGAAAGCGACCTGCGCACAAGCAATCTGCGCAGGTCCCGTTTTTCTGGAGCCGCAGGATGACAGGTATGACTCAAAATAATGATACAAAGTAGACCATCATCCTAGGAAGAAGAAGGGGAGTGAATTTCTTGTGTGCATTAGTCGGACTGTCTGATTTCAGTTCAAAGGGGAGGGTGGAGCGTCAAGGGAGCAAGCCTTCCCAGACACACTGATACAGCTGAAGCTGTTTAATAAGAAACATCTGGATGGGGCTGGTCCCACAGAGATAAGAAAGGAAGAAGGAAAAGCTGAGAGGAATAATCATTGTTTGGGCTGCAGAAAATCAGGAGGTATAGAAAGATGCAGAAATTGCCTGGGCTGCTGTGTTCTTGCATTGGCATAGGCAAAAGAAGAACACTGGGTAATTACTTCCAACCCATCAGAAGCCAATTGGAAGTTGAAGAATATAACACATGTTCCTTATCAGCCCAGTCCATATGCAACCATGGCATAAGCGAGTCAAGTAAGGAAAGGTGTGTTGAGTCTGGACAGGGAGGAAACATGGAGCCTGACTCCTTCCACCTCTCTGTACAAAGCCTCCCTGCAAGGAGCATGTCCCAATGTGAAGCTCAATCCCCCCCTTCATCCTAAAACCTGGGCTTGGAATATCTCCAGTGAGGATAACTGAGACCCCAAACAGGCAGAAAACACCCAAGGAGACTGGTGACTATAGCTCAGCCCTCTGAGACAGTGGGGCAAACAGATATGGGGGGAGTCACTGTGTCTTTAATACAAATGATTTCAAGGAAAGAAAGTGACCATGAGCCTATGGAGGTTGTTTCAGGAGACCCTGTCCCTGTCAGCATCCTGGGAGATAGGGCTAGTGGGATGCACACATTCTAATATAGTGCATAAATGATAAATACAGAATATTTATGCATTCTGCCTTGAAATCTCCTATTTTGAAATATGACAAAAATATCCTGTTTCTCATTACATTTGTACTCAATTTTCTCTTTTTTACACCCTGAATTAGATCTTTTGGTATTCAGAACCCATTATGATTTCCATATGATGTGTAAGACCTGGGGCCAGAGAGAAGGAGAAGGCATCAGAAGAAAGACACAGGCCCAGCTCTGCTGCCATTTGCCACCCAGAGAGGCCAAGGGGGAGGTGAGTGAAGGATCTTGCCCCTCCCTCCCCATCCAAAGACCTGGGGCCAGAGAGAAGGACACCCCCGGAGACCCCTGACCACCCCCAGGAGATACCATCCACAACCACCATCACAGCGAGGCCCGAGTCTGCGCCTTTGACCAACTCCATGTGGCCAAAGGGTGGCAAGAGCTGCTGCATGCATGCAAAAGATAAGTAATTGAACTGAAATAATACAATAGACTAAACATAGATGACTTATAGCAACTGACATAGTGACTGTACAAAAAACTGACTTACATAGAGACTTGATATAGTGGACTTTTTCTTTCTTTCTTTCTTTCTTTCTTTCCCTTTCATTAATTAGTTCAAGTTTTACTTTGATACTGTGTGATAAACTGTGATATTGTGCATGATAATACTTTGTTTTAAAACTGTTTAAACTGTGATAACATGTGTGATGGGAAGAGACTGGCATGGAGACCGGCAAGGCACGCCACAAAGTTTGCCAAGAGAACCCTATGGACCAAAACAAAAGGCAAAACAAGGGGATGCTCAGCACAGCAGATCTGAAAAGGGGGAGGGATATGAAAGGGGGAGGAGAAATACAGTGTTGCAGGGAACAATACTGCATAGGGACATGGAATGTGAGGTCTATGAATCAAGGAAAACTGGAAGTAGTTAAAATGAGATGGAAAGAATAAGCATTGACATCCTGGGCATCAGTGAGTTAAAATGGACAGGGATGAGTGAATTCAGCTCTTGTTGTTGTTCAGTCGCATAGTCGACTCCGACCCTTTGCGACCCCATGGACCATTTTCCTCCAGGCGCCTCTGTCCTCCACCATCCCCCTCAGCCCTCCCAGCTCTGTGCCCATTGTGTCTACAATGCCATCTAGCCATCTCATCCTTGGCCTCCCCCTTCTTCTTTTGCCCTCCACCTTTCCCAACATCAATGCCTTCTCAAGTGAATCCTCCCTTCTCATTTGATGTCCAAAGTACTTTAGCTTCATCTTTACTATTTGACCTTCCAATGAGCAGTCAGGGTTAATTTCTTCTAAGATTGACCTATTTGTTCTCCTCGCTGTCCAGGGGACTCTCAAAACCCTCCTCCAACACCACATTTCAAAGGCATCTATTCTTCTACGTTCAGCCTTCCTAATTGTCCAGCTCTCACATCCATACATTACTACTGGGAAAACCATTGCTTTGACTATTCTAATTTTTGTTTGCAATGTGATGTCTCTGCTTTTCACTATGTTCCCCAGGTTTCTCATTGCTTGTCTCCCAAGAATCAGTCGCCTTTTTATTTCATGGCTGCAATCCCCATCTGCAGTGATCTTTGATCCTAAGAAAGTAAAATCTGTCACTGCTTCTACTTCTTCCCCATCTATTTTCCAGGAACTGATTGGGCCTGTTGCCATTATCTTGGTTTTCTTGATATTGAGTCTCAAGCCAGCTTTTGCACTTTCCTCCTTCAGCCCAATCAAGAGATTCTTTAGGTCTTCCTCACTTTCTGCCATTAGGGTGGTATCGTCTGCATATCTCAGATTGTTGATGTTTCTCCCAGCGATTTTAATCCCATATTGTGATTCCTCCATCCCTGCACTGCACATTATGTGCTCTGTGTATAGGTTGAATAAGCATGGTGACAAAATGCAGCCTTGTCTTACTCCTTTTCCTATTCCAAACCATTCTGTCATTCCGTGTTCTGTCCTAACTGTTGCTTCTTGTTTCATGTACAGGTTTCTCAGAAGGCATATGAGGTGCTCTGGAATTCCCATCTCTTTAATTACTTGCCACATCTTGTTGTGGTCCACACAGTCAAATGCCTTAGTGTAGTCAATAAAACAAAAGTAAACTTGTTTCTGGTATTCCTTTGTTTTCTCCATGATCCAGCGTATGTTGGCAATGTGGTCTCTAGTCCCCCTGCCTCTTCTGAAACCAGCCTGCACCTCTGGTAATTCTCTCTCCACGTGTTGCTGAAGTCTATCCTGTATTATCTTGAGCATCAACTTGCTGGCATGTGGGATGAGCGCGATTGTTCGATAATTTGAACATTCTTTGGCATTGCCCTTTTTTGGGATTGGGACGTATACTGATCTTTTCCAATCCTGTGGCCACTGTTTTGTTTTCCAAATCTGCTGGCATATTGAATGCAGTAATTTGACGCCGTCATCTTTTAGCGCTTTGAAGAATTCAACTGGGATACCATCATCTCCACTAGCTTTGTTGTTTGCAGTGCTCTTTAGGGCCTTTCTGACTTCACTCTCCAGGATGTCTGGCTCAAGTTCAATTTCTTCATCATTGTGACTATCAGGAGTGTTGAGGTCCTTTTTGTAAAGTTCCTCTGTGTACTCTTTCCATCTTTTCTTAATTTCTTCTGCATCAGCTAGCTCCTTTCCGTCTTTGTCCCTTATCATGGTCATTTTTGCTTTAAATGTTCCCTTGATTTCGCCGATTTTTTTGAAAAGATCTCTGGTTCTGCCTCTTTTGTTGTTTTCCTCCATTTCTCTGCACTGTTCTTTTAGGTAGTTTTCCTTATCTCTCCTTGCTTTTCTTTGAAATTCTGTGTTCAAATGATTGTATTTTTTCCTTTCTCCTTTGACTTTGGCGTTCCTTCTTTCCTCTGCTATTTTAAGAGCCTCATCAGACAACCACTTTGCTTTCTTACTCTTCTTTTCTCTTGGTATGGTTTTCTTTGCTGCTTCCTGCATGATGTCCCTCATCTCCGTCCATAATTCTTCTGGTACTCTGTCTACCGAGTCTAAGCCATTAAATCTGTTCATCACCTCCACCGCGTATTCTTTAGGGATGCTGTCTAGGTGATATCTTTCTGGTCTCCGTGTTTTCCCTATTTTCTTTAGTCTAAGCCTGAATTTCGCGATCAGTAGGTTGTGATCTGAGCCGCAGTCCGCTCCAGGTCTTGTCTTTGCTGACTGTATGGAGGTTCGCCATCTTTGGCTGCAGAGTATGTAGTCAATCTGGTTTCGGTGTTGGCCATCTGGTGATGTCCATGTGTAAAGTCGCCTCTTGTGTTGCTGGAAGAGAGTGTTTGCTATGACCAGTGCGTTCTCTTGGCAGAACTCTATCAATCTTTGCCCTGCTTCATTCTGTACTCCAAGACCAAATTTGCCTGTTATTCCCTCCACTTTTTGATTTCCTACTTTGGCATTCCAGTCTCCTAATATAATTTGGACATCATTTCTTGGTGTCTGTTCTATGAGGTGTCATAGAACTGGTCCATTGTGGCTTCATCTGCACCAGTGGTTGGTGCGTATATTTGGATCACAGTGACATTGAAAGGATTGCCTTGGAATCTGACTGACATCATTCTGTCATTTTTAAGGTTGTATCCCATTACTGCTTTTCTCACTCTTTTATTGACAATTATGGCTACTCCAATTCTTCTAAGGTTTTCTTGCCCACAGTAGTAGACATGATGGTTTCCAGAGCTGAATTCCCCCATCCCTGTCCATTTGAGCTCACTGATACCCAAGATGTCAATGCTTATTCTTTCCATCTCATTTTTTACCACTTCCAGTTTACCTTGGTTCATTGATCTCACATTCCATGTCCCTATGCAGTATTGCTCCTTACAACATTGCATTTCCCCTCCCCCTTCCTGTCACTCCCCTTCTTCCACTCTGTGGTGCTAAGCATCCTGTATCACCTAGCCTGCCCCTTTGTTTTGCCTTTTGTTTTGGTCCATAGGGTTCTCTTGGCAAGCTTTGTGGCGTGGTTTGCCGGTGTCTACGCCATTTTTCCCTCCTCATACATTTTATCACAGTTTTTAAAAGTTTAAAAACATTTTAGACAACATATTGTCATGCATATTATCACACTTTATACACAGTCTCTATGTCAATTTCTGTATTTAGTTAGTATAAAGTCTCTATGTCAGTTTCTATATTAAGTCTTCTACATCTGCATATCAGGTACTTATCCTTTGCCAGGGACTCTGAGTCTCGCCCCCTGCTTTTCCTCCTCTGCCCTCTTCCCGTCTTTTAGTTGGTCTTCTCTTGGCCTTTCCGCTGCTCAACCGGCTCTCCTCCTCCTCCTCTTCCTCTCCCCCCCCGGCTGGGGGTGGTTGCCCGGCGGCAGCGCGGCTGGCCCTTCCGCCGCTCGCCCGGCTGGCTGGCTCTCCTCCCCACCCCCCGGCTGGGGGTGGTTGCCCGGCGGCGGTGTGGCTGGCCCTTCCGCCGCTCGCCCGGCTGGTTGGCTCTCCTCCCCACCCCCCGGCTGTGGGTGGTTGCCCGGCGGCGGCCGCGGCTGGCCCTTCCGCCGCTCGCCCGGCTGGCTGGCTCTCCTCCTCACCCCCCGGCTGCGGCGCGGCTGGCCCTTCCGCCGCTCGCCCGGCTGGCTGGCTCTCCTCCCCACCCCCCGGCTGGGGGTGGTTGCCCGGCGGCGGTGTGGCTGGCCCTTCCGCCGCTCGCTTGCCCGGCTGGCTGGCTCTCCTCCTCACCCCCCGGCTGGGGGTGGTTGCCCGGCGGCGGCGCGGCTGGCCCTTCCGCTGCTCACCCGGCTGGCTGGCTCTCCTCCCCACCCCCCGGCTGTGGGTGGTTGCCCGCCGGCGGCGCGGTTGGCCCTTCCGCCGCTCGCCCGGCTGGCTGGCTCTCCTCCCCACCCCCCGGCTGGGGGTGGTTGCCCGGCGGCGGCGCGGCTGGCCAAAAAGGTAAGGGTCCCATAAGCTCCTGGCTTATGTTCTGAGAACTCACACCATGTTTTGAATACTTGTACTTTTTTTGTCAAAATGATCAGAAAAAAGGCAGTTATGCAAATGACAGCAAGCCCAAACCTCATTAAACTCAGAGACAGGACTACAGCAGGCATCTTCAGCGCATTGTTTTGAAATCTCGAGCGCGCCAGTTTTCTCTCAAGAACAGGCTGCCCTCCAGTTCTTCCAAAGGTTTTAATACTCTGCACTGCAGGACCTTGCCTGAATGTTTATGTGTTGGGTTGGCATATTCAAAACTTCACAGAAAAAGTGCTGTGCTTGTTTAAACAATGGAAAGATGTAATGGACTGTGTTCTTTCTTGGAAAAGTTTCTTCCAGTGATAGAGGCAAGACCTACATGGAAGGTTAATTTACATAAACAGTATAAATGATGATTGATCCAACAGGTCTGATTGAGCCAGAAATATCTTGACTGTGTTTCTCAGCCTGTATGTATCAGGCCCACGTGCATGCATCAGTTAAGGAACAGCATTTCAAGAGAGTTTTGTTTGATGCCAGTCAGGTCAGGTGGTCTTTTCAGCATTAGACAAAGATCTTCCTGCTTATCCAGACCTTTTAGGAAATTCATGTTGTCTTAGCCTCTTTGGTTTGAAATCTGTATTTAATTTGAGTGTGATTTGAGTTTCATTCTGTTGTTACATTGTTCTGCCTTTACTTTTTGTGGTTTTATATATAGTTTTGTTGTTGTTGACGTAATATACACTGCCGAGAATTTTATGTTAGGCAACAGATTAAAAATGCTGTTAATAAAGCAAGAGTGCATCTTGACTGTGCAAAGAACTGGGTTTCCAATCATTTCTTTTAAGTCAGGAGAAGGTCACATGGTGCTTATCCTGGTTTCAGGATATTTTGAAAACTTGCTCAAAGTTTTTTTTTTTAAAAAAACCCAACAACCTTGCAGACATTCTCGGTCCCATCTTAGCAAAAGACAGCTCTGGCCAGACTCGTGCTCCTCTCCCGCAGCGCGATCTCCCCCTTCCTCGGCCGCCTCGTGTGGTCTTACTATATCTACTACTGTGGGCAAGAAAACCTCAGAAAAAATGGAGTAGCCATAATTGTCAACAAAAGAGTGAGGAAAGCAGTAATGGGATACAACATCAAAAATGATAGAATGATGTCAGTCAGAATCCAAGGCAAACCTTTCAATATCACTGTAATCCAAGTCTATGCACCAACCACTAGTGCAGATGAAGCCACAGTTGACCAGTTCTATGAGGACCTACAACACCTCATAGAACAGACACCAAGAAACGATGTCCACATTATCTTAGGAGATTGGAATGCCAAAGTAGGAAATCAAAAAGTAAATGGAATAACAGGCAAGTTTGGTCTTGAAACACAGAATGAAGCAGGGCAAAGATTGATAGAGTTCTGCCAAGAGAATGCACTAGTCATAGCAAACACCCTCTTCCAGCAACACAAGAGGCGACTTTACACATGGACATCTCCAGATGGCCAGCATCGAAATCAGATTGATTACATACTCTGCAGTCAAAGATGGAGAACCTCCATTCAGTCAGCAAAAACAAGACCTGGAGCAGACTATGGCTCAGATCACAACCTACTGATTGCAAAATTCAGGCTTAGATTAAAGAAAATGGGGAAAACAATTAGACCAGACAGATATGACCTACACAACATCCCTAAAGAATACACGGTGGAGGTCATGAACAGATTTAATGTCCTGTACCTGATAGACAGAGTACCAGAAGAATTATGGACAGAGACGTGGGACATCATGCAGGAGGCAGCAAGAGAAACCATACCAAAGGAAAAGAAGCATAAGAAAGCAAAGTGGTTGTCTGATGAGGCCCTTAAAATAGCAGAGGAAAGAAGGAATGCAAAAGTCCAAGGAGAAAGAAAAAAATACAATCACCTGAATACAGAATTTCAAAGAAAAGCAAGGAGAGATAAGGAAAACTACCTGAACGAACAGTGCAAAGAAATGGAGGAAAACAACAAAAGAGGCAGGACTAGAGATCTTTTCAAAAAAATTGGGGAAATCAAGGGAACATTTAAAGCAAAAATGACCATGATAAGGGACAAAAATGGAAAGGAGTTAGCTGAAGCAGAAGAGATCAAAAAAGATGGCAAGAGTACACAGAGGACCTCTACAAAAAGGACCTCAACACTCCTGATAATAACAATAATGAGAAATTTGAACTTGAACCAGACATTCTGGAGAGTGAAGTCAGAAAGGCCCTACAAAGCATTGCAAACAATAAAGCTACTGGAAATGATGGTATCCCGGTTGAATTTTTCAAATCCTTAAAAGATGATGGAATCAAACTACTGCATTCAATATGCCAGCAAATTTGGAAAACAAAACAGTGGCCACAGGATTGGAAAAGATCAGTGTACGTTCCAATCCCAAAAAAAGGCAATGCCAAATAATAATAATAATAATAATAATAATAATAATAATAATAATAATAATAATAATAATAATAATAATAATAATAATAATAATCATAATCATAATCATAATCATAATCATAATCATAATCATAATCATAATCATAATCATAATCATAATCATAATCATAATCATAATCATAATCATAATCATAATAAACTTTAATTTTATATCCCACTCCACTCAGCACATGGCCGACTCTGGGCGGTTTACAACAAGTTTAAGGTACAATATATGTAACAATATAATAAACAATCCCTAAATCCATAGAAAATAAGTACAATGTAGATACAATAAATGAGATAATACAAAATAATAATAATCAATACATAACACAATGAAATCAATAATGATTACAATAACAAACTACCCTTAGTCTCTCCCATACAAAGCAGGAAAAAAAACAACCCCAAGGACAGCACCCGCCGGTGGAAGGGGCGGGGAGGCGCAGCTCACAAACAGCGTCTTTTGCCCCAGCTGGGCTCCTTTTACCTTCCCCGCCGGTGGAAGGGGCGGGGAGGCACGGCTCACGAACAGTGTCTTTGGCCCCAGCTGGGCTCCTTTTACCTTCCTCGCCAGTGGAAGGGGCGGGGAGGCGCGGCTCACGAACAGCGTCTTTGGCCCCAGTTGGGCTCCTTTTACCTTCCCCGCCGGTGGAAGGGGCGGGGAGGCGTGGCTCACGAATAATGCTCAAATTACCGAACAATTGCGCTCATCCCACATGCCAGCAAGGTGATGCTCAAGATAATACAGGATAGACTTCAGCAACATGTGGAGAGAGAACTACCAGAGGTGCAGGCCAGTTTCAGAAGAGGCAGGGGGACTAGAGACCACATCGCCAACATACGTTGGATCATGGAGAAAACAAAAAAATACCAGAAACAAGTCTACTTTTGTTTTATTGACTGCACCAAGGCTTTTGAATGTGTGGACCACAACAAAATGTGGCAAGTAATTAAAGAGATGGGAATACCAGAACACCTCATATGTCTCATGAGAAATCTGTACTCGAACCAAGAAGGAACAGTTAGGACAGAACACGGAAAAACAGAGTGGTTTGGAATAGGAAAAAGAGTAAGACAAGGCTGCATTTTATCAGCCTGCTTATTCAATCTATACACAGAGCACATAGTGCACAATGCAGGGATGGAGGAATCACAATATGGGATCAAAATTGCTGGGAGAAACATCAACAATTTAAGATATGCAGACGATACCACCCTAATGGCAGAAAGTGAGGCAGACCTAAAGAACCTCTTGATTGGATTGAAGGAGGAGAGTGCTAAAGCTGGCTTGAGACTTAATATCAAGAAAACCAAGATAATGGCAACAGGTCCAATCAGTTCCTGGAAAATAGATGGGGAAGAAGTAGAAGCAGTGACAGATTTTACTTTCCTGGGATGTAAGATCACTGCAGATGGCAACTGTAGCCATGAAATAAAAAGATGACTGATTATGGGGAGACAAGCAATGAGAAACCTGGGAAATATAGTGAAAAGCAGAGACATCACCTTGAAAACAAAAATTCGCATAGTCAAAGTAATGGTATTCCCAGTGGTAATGTATGGATGTGAGAGCTGGACCATTAGGAAGGCTGAGCGCAGAAGAATAGATGCCTTTGAGATGTGGTGTTGCAGGAGAGTCCTGAGAGTCCCTTGGACAGCAAAGAGAACAAATAGGTCAATAATGGAAGAAATCAATCCTGACTGTTCATTGGAGGGACAAATAGTGAAGATGAAGCTAAAGTACTTTGGACATCAAATGAGAAGGGAGGACTCACTTGAGAAGGCCTTGATGCTAGGAAAGGTGGAGGGCAAGAGAAGAAGGGGGCGTCCAAAGATGAGATGGATAGATGGTATTGTGGACACAATGGGCACAGAGCTTGGTGGGCTGAGGAGAATGGTGGAGGATGGAGGTGCCTGGAGGAAAATGGTCCATGGGATCGCAAAGGGTCGGAATCGACTGTGCGACTGAACAACAACAACAACAATGATGTGAAATAAAATCCACTGTAACAGAAATTTAATAACATACTTGTGATCAGTGATTTGTTATTTATATCTCCTACAATTATCATAAGACACTGTTAAAACCTTAAGTTTGTATTGTGTGAAGTACCATTGATATAAGCACTTAGATGAGAAAGGGAGCCAAATGACCCAACAGTATTTTTTCACACCACAAGCGACAACAATTTCTATTAACATAGAAGGCATCTCTTCATCCAAAGAGGAAATCTTAACTTCACTTTGCCATGAACAGAAATGAGGTGACCTTTGTGTACAAGAAACTTAAAGAAAATAATATTCAAGTCAATAATATTGAAGTCAATAATTTCTTAAATGTATGCTATCAATTGTCAAGCCCTTGCTGATAAGAAGATTTGTATACTCTCTTCCCTTTTTAAAAAACAGATTTCTATTTACATTATTAATATTATAATATCAAACAAAGGAGTCAAAATCACATAAGAACCAAGAGGGAAGCACATCCAGTCAGAAAATAACTCATATAAACTTTGACTGCCCTTTAATCCTTACCCTTGGTAAACAGAGATCAGAGTTCCCATCAGTTGTAAAACTATTTAAAGGTACTTCTTCCTGTTCAGAGTAATTCCTCAATTTTCCCTTCTCTCATTGATTTTCTCATTCTAAACAAGAGATATACAAAGTGACACCATGTAAACAATTTTTCTTTGATACTTTAGCCAAGCTTCAAACATAACCTTAGGATAAAGTTTCAGCTAAAGAATGCTGAAATCAAATTTCATCTAAAATTACAGGGCATGATGCAAGAGTGAACACTGCTCTTATTTTTTAAAAACATTTTTGTAATTGTATGTTTATTCATCAGTAATAGAGAAACCTTTTCCCCCCACCAAACATTCAATAGATATCTGCCTTGGAATTGTCATTTAAATCTTTTGAAATAGTATGCCCATCTGCCTTTGTAAAATGACTGATTCCCACCTATTAGTCTCTTCATGTTCTTCACATCTGGAAAATAATGGTAACGAGTTCTTTCCCTGCATGGATCGTAAGCTTCCATATAAATTTATTACAGTTATATTTTCATTCTTTTAATCTAGAACACTTATGCTTAAAAGGTACCTTAATTAATAAATGGTATATCTTTAGAAATATGTTCCTTTTGATAAAATTCTATTTACCAGTTGAAGACAATATGAAAATATTGTCCCAATATGTTGGGAACACATTTTACCAACTTTGGAATGATGGAAGGCTGAATCAACCTCGAACTCTGTTAGGATTGATCTCACAACATCAGCAATTTTGGTTGCAGTACAGCAGTTTAACTACTGGGTCACCAGGGCTCTATCTAGTAGAATAAAATATGCAGAATTGAAAATTAGTACTGTAATTGATTATAAGATGGACAAATAAGATGCTGTTAATGAAACATGATTAAATATTGAATCAGCCAAGCCTGAGTCCACCATAAAGCAGTCCACAGATGGGATTTGATAGTTCCTAACTGCCTTTTTTTTGTTGGAGGGGATTTTTGAGCCTCAAGTCCAAGGTTCACCCCACTTCAGTCCATTCTTGAATTGCTGGCTAGTCAACTCCAATTGCCCCTTCCCTGGACAATAATGCTGAAAAACATTTTATATGGAATTTTCAGCCAGCCTTTATTTGTAGCCATTACCCTAATCATTCCTATCTATGGAATGGTCTTCACATGGAATTCTAGAGGAGTGTTGCTTTCTTTTAGACACCTATGATCTACTTTCACCCCTTCTCATCTGTCCCCAGTAGTTTGCAATTGTTCCAATTGGTGTCCTCTCCTCCAGTTATATGTGATAGATATACATCTAAGCTATGAATATATTATTTATATGTGTCAACTAACCATTCAGATGAGAACAGCTTTAAGAAATGATGATAAATCCTTTCCCAGAAATGATCTAACTGATCAAATGTCAATACCTTCTGTTAAAATGTAGCATTTCTTCTCATCTATGCTGCATGCATAGCAGAAGCATTCAGATTCCTTCTGGGGGAAAAGATGTCAGCAGACAGTGGATTAGTGTTGCCAAAATGCAAAAAGATACAGATAGGAAAATCCAAATCTAGCTCAGTGTGGGTTGCCTGGTGGATGGAAACCTGACTGGAAGGAGCAGGCAGAGAGAATCAAAAAGGTGGAATGAGAGTATGGACTGGAGGTACAGCATACCTGTCAACCGTGCCTCCGGACAATCCGGGACCTGCGCAGAACGGTTCTGCGCAGGTTGCTTTTTACGCATGCATAAAAGCCTTCTACGCATGCGTAAAAGTGACTTGCGCAGAACCGTTCTGTGCAGCTCGCTTCTACGCATGCGTAGAAGGCTTTTATGCATGCATAGAAGGCTTTTACACATGCGTAGAAGGCTTCTATGATCCTCTTCTGCACAGAAGCCTTCTACGCAAGCGTAGAAGGATTCTACGCATGCGTAAAAGCCTTCTATGCATGCGTAGAAGCGAGCTGCATAGAAGGGATGCACAGTAACGCCTTTTCCCCCGTTGCCAAATTCCGGGGTTTCAGCAGCTCCGGGCAGGAAATGGCATAAATTGTCGCTGAAAAATGGGAAATCCCGGCCAATCCAGGAAGGATGACAGATATGAGGTACAGTACTTGCAGGAGGACATGTCTATTTGATACTGAGAGCAACAGTAGGCACAAGGCCATGTCTGCCAGGAGAATGGGCTTGTGAACAAACTAAAGGGAAATGGAGCTGTGAATCTGGCAATTTGGCATTAATCAAATTCATCATGCTAGCCTCTTGCCTTGAAAGGTGGGATAGATATTGTTGTGTTGCTGTAGTAAAATCCAGCGAGTCCACTCCAGACAACTCCTCTGTGCGTAACCTTGTTTCAATTCTAATCAAACAAATTTTAATCATTCTAAAATTTTAATTTGTTTCAATTTTATCTACATTTCATATGCATCCATAATTTTAACTGTGTGATGCTCTGATGTGAATAAAGAAAGAAAATAAATAATTGGGGTGAGTGGATTTTGAACCACTCCTGCTGGCACAGCAAACAGATACTGTCCATTCTGCTGAATTTTCTTGTAGACCCCATTTGATTTTATTTTAAGAAAGGTGGTCTGAGGCTCCTGCCTTGCAGCATTATAAAAATTGATCCTGCAACACTTGCCTAGCACCATAATTTGTTATCAGTGAGAAAAACCAGAATATAGGAGTGGATTTCTTCTTGGCAATCTGTGAACCAAAAAGTGGGGGGGGAAATATAAACCACAAAACCAGGAAATATATCATAGAGGGACGCTTGATTTTCCAGCCCCCTGCATCAATAAAAAAGACTTAAATTTATTTTGACAATTTAACAACTACATATTATGAGTCACAATATTTATATAGAGACAGAAACTTCTTCTCACTTCAGATCAAGCAAATTTGTATCTTCTTATCAGCATAGATATTTGCCAGATGTAAATATGCACATATATAATACTAACCCTCCTCTCTTAGGCTGTCAAAGGACTGAATAACATTGTGATGGGCAAGATTCCCATTTGTAAAGTTTTACCGAAGACCTCAGAGTTTACTTAAAGTCATTTTTTGTTTTGTTTTGTTTTCTTACCCCTTTATCCTTTTATGGAACTCTCTCAGGAGAAGTTCTGACAATATTATGCCCCAGTGCTTTCCAGCTGCAAAGAAGCTGGGAAAAAGGCCAAGTTATCTGAATATTTGGAAAGTCATAAGGTCAATAAAGGTTTGGCCTGTTTTCTTTCATTCTGCTCAGAGGAACTGGTCCTTACTTCATCACTAAGGAAAATACCTCTCACAGCTGTGATCAAATTTTCTGTAAAATAAAAATCACCATGATAGAATAATGGAATGTTGAATCAAATATCCAGAAAACCAGAGACTGAAGATTGCTTGCAGTAAAATACCAAGGAAACCAGTGGTTTGATACTAGTCTGTATCTCCTTTAGTGCTGTAACTTTGGTGAGAGGAATGAGCAAACATTTTGAAGGGAAAATATATATCTTTCGACAAACATGCTACACCTAGGAGCCTATTATTATCCTTAAGTTTAAGACTTCCTAAGAGGTATTCAGGGTTAGGATAGGAACATAAGATAAAGACTTAATTCCATAGAGAAAAATTTATTTTCTTTCAGATAGAATCTGTGAGATTCACTTCTTCTCAAGGCACCATCTAGACCAGTGTTTCCCAATGTGGGGCACATGCCCCACAGTGGGACTTCAATTCCAAAAAGCCTGAGTCAGTACATTGGCTGATCAGTGCTTGGGGAATTGATTTAGGCTTCTGGGAATTGAAGTCCAAAGTCCAAAGGTTGGGAAATTATTTAGAGTCAGACCATGGTATAATATTGGTCCACAGCTAAACCAGTCTTTGGCTGTTCTGGAGCTACAAAAGGAAAATTCTCAAGGTTTTACAGAAGGAAATGCCTAGATATCTCAGTGGAGAGGAGCTTCTAGATACAGAATTTTGGGTCAGATGTTCAAATCCCAAATCCAGGGAGATGAGCCAGTCTGCACAGCCTTGGCCAAGCTACACAGTTCCACAATGAGCTGCACTTATTTCTAGTGTCACTGAATGGGGTAAACCAACTACCTTATCAGTTTAATAGATAGTAAATCCAATAATCTGCCTTAGGCAAATATCCCACTTTGTACACAGTCCAAGTACTGGAAGGTATGACACTGGCACCAGAAATTCCATTCTACTTGATACCTTTTTTTAAAAAATCCTCAGAGTTTGGGAAAGTTAATTTTGGACAATAAATGTTTAGTTCTGGGAAGGAAGAGTGTTTCAAAAAAATATTATTTTTTAACTCTGTGGATACTTTTGCTCCACCTAAGAAACAGCATTTTTATTTAGATGCTTACCCAAGGAGCTTTGCACAGAACTTTAGTGTTATCTGAGTCAGGTCTTGAAACAAATATTTCTGCAATTCCAGTGCTTGATAACCTGTTCATTTTTTTTAAAATCAAATGCATCTAAATTATTCTGGGGGTGCTTTGGGAAAGATAGATTGTTCTGCTACAATTTGCATCACTTTTTGGTATAATTATTCCTCATAATTATGAAATAATTAGATAAAATAATGACATAAATCCCAGTGGAAAATATACATCTTTGAGGAACCTAATGTTTTTGTCACTTGAAGGAAGAGACGTGTAACTTACTATAGGCAAAACAAACAAACAAACAAACAACCTAATTGAAAAGTCAACCACATCCTATCTGGCTCCCCATATTTCAGGCATGTTGGCAATAGCTCAAAAGCTATCATAGCCTGGCCTATTTTTCAAGGGCCTCAAGAGAGTATAATAATATAAATTATAATCTCAGTAAAGTACCCTGAACGCTTGTCATTCCTTTTTTTAAAAAAAATCTCTACTAAGAAATGGTTCTGCACTCAAAACTGGCACCAACAGTATAAACTGTGGATTTTAGCAAAGCATTGGTCACTCCATACTGACATGGATTCTGTCATGTCTGAACTATTGCCAGGATAAGCACATTTTATCAAGGAAACAAAAACATATTGAACAGTATGTTGTTTGAGAATAAAATTAAAACAAGACTGTTAAGCCAGTATAACAAGCACATTTTTGGAACACTTAACAGCTAGCTGAAGTCTGGCTATATATTTGTGTTCCTATACAGTCTCTTGAACTCACTTTGAAAGTTTCCAAAGTATACTATCTATACATGAGGAGGGGAAGGAGTAGAGATGCATAGATATTTGTACACTAACTTTGTTCCTCTCAGTTTCCTGCTATCATTTTCCATTTCTACTTCTGGTGTTTCTGGCATGTGTGGAAAGCTTTAAATAGACTGCGTGCAGGGGTTGGAAAATCAAAGGCTAATCTGAGAAAGTGGGGTTTCCCTGTAGATGACAGCCTGTGTGAATCCAGAGAAGTACAAACTATCTCCCATATGATACAATGCACACAATGCCCCACAACGTGTACTGAGGAGGACCTTATGTTGGCAAGAGGAAATGCTGTTGAAGTGGCCCGATCTTTGGCAGATGTCATCTAGCCTTTTTAATTATATTTTATTTTTAGAAGTCTTAATTTTAGCTTTGTATGTTATTATATGGTGGTGGTGCATCTGGCATGAATAAAGAAAGAATTATTTTCCATGTGTAAATGGTCACCATTTGCCACAAGGAGCCTCCAGTGTATTTGTGAGTTGCTGTATGCTACAAAGGGTATCCCTTCACAGGTATAGCACTCTATATTCAAGCACTCTCTCAACCCACATATGGGTTGAAGCACTCTTCAACCCATATGGGACAAGTAGTAGGGTAGAAGAGAAGAAGAAATAGTCTGCAGAATTAGGAGATCTGTTTTCTCTCTCCTCCCCTCCTCCCTTTCCCCTCCAGCCAACAAAAGAAAACCCCAATGGTTTCTCCATCCTTCCATCAGCAAAAGAGAGAGCATGACATTTAAAAAACAATCAATGATTTGTTTTCTTTCCCCCTACTTCTAATCAACAAATGTGAATGCCTCATTCCACACAAAAGACCTGTGGATATGTTACTCTGTTTTGTGAATGGTTCCAGGTAATCTCAGAAATGCTTAGTTTGCTTTTTACTGTGAAAACCGTACACATCTTTACTAGCAACATTTCAGAAGGATAGGGCACAAGGAGTTTTGATAGAATAGTTTCAAGATAATTGCTTGTTTGTTTAATGTATTTCTCCTAGCCACCAATACCTCCTAAAGAAAGCCCTGAGGAAATAGTAAAGAATTACTGTAGGTAAAATAAAGGAGACACATACAATCTTAGTACAGTATTTCCCAACTTCTCTGGGAACTCTGAAAAAGCAGTGGATTCAAGATTAGCCTGTGTCTGTTTTCATTGCTTTTGGGGGGGAAATCTGTTTCACCTCAGGGGGGATAAATTACATCGAGTCACAATTTTGTTGAATTAAATAATAGTGAATTATTGTATCTTCTTATCAGCATAGATAAACTAGAACAAAGGAAAAGAACCACAATTCCCAACATTCCCAATTCCCACAAACTCGAACAAAGGAAAAGAACCACAATTCCCAACATTCCTTGCACTGCGCCATGCCACAGCCAATCAGGCTGAGCAGCGTGAGCAAAAAGAATGTTGGGAAACGCGCCACGGCCAATCGAAATTGAGCCGCAGAAACGCAAACCACAAACACAAAACTACATGTCCCAGCATCCTGCGTGCTGTGAGTGCACACAATGCTGAGAAAGCCACCACATGAAAAATAAAAATACAAAATGCAGCACCTCACAACCATGCAAAACAAATAAGCCCCCCAAAAAACCAAAACCAAGGGGGGCAAGGGGGGAAGGTGCCTTCACCCCCTTGAAAGCAAACCAATTGCCCAGGAAGGAAAGGCATTGAACGGCCCTCCAGTCACTGTCTTTACTTACCGAGAAAGTGTTTCACTTTCAAGGGGGGGGAAGATACTGGTGCCTTCGCCCCCCCCCCTTGAAAGCGAACCAATTGCCCAGGAAGGAAAGGCAGCAAACTTCCCTCCAGTCGCTGCCTTTACCTCCCGAGGAAGTAACTACCCCTAACCAACAACAAAACAGCCAACAAAAGTAACCAACAAAACACCAAAAATATTTAAAAATAATTAAACAAAAATAAATCAATAACTAACAAAACCATGAATAAACAAAAAGAAATAAACCACAAAATACACACCTAAAACTAAACAAACAGAAAAATAAACCAAAATAAAAAATAACGAACAGAAACACCTCCCAGCCCACCACCACAAAAGCAAAACAAAGAAAAACCCCAAAATAAAGAAGATAAGACAACTGACGAGCAGCATATCCTCCCTCCACGACCACCGGAACAGAAATAAAGAAACAAAGAGACTACGTACTGGAAGAAGCTCCACTCAGAGGCCAAGAGAGAGAAAACAGTCCAAGTAAAAGAGAACATCTAGCAGCCCCACCTGCAGGGCAGAATAGTAAAAACAACTAAAAATAGACAACAGCCCCCCCCAAAGGCTACAAGACAAAAAACAAGTCAAAAACATAACAATACATCACACTTTTACACAAATCACAAATATATGTCACAAAAATAAAATAAAAAGATTTCTAAAATCCTGTGTTGAGTTTCAACTCACATAAAAACCAAAAACATCTAAACACAGTTTAAAAACATTGAATGTAAAAAACATGTACTTTGACATTGTTAAAATTATTACCTATGGTACAACTATTAAAAAACAGTCACATACTAAAACATTATTTGGTTAAATATTTTTTTTGAAAAACATTGTATCATCCTTTGTTCTTTTTTTAATCCACAAAACAACCGCCCAAAAAAAATAATCACAATTTATAACATTGTCCCAAAAAATAACATATATGTTAAAACAAATATTCAAAAATACATTAGAAAAATTACAAAGATAAATGTTATTACTTTACAGTATCAAAACAATACAATCTATTTAACAAATGACCACAAAAAAGTGTGTATACATAAACATTTTAAAAATGACAATTACAGACTAACCTCTTCTTAACAAACATTAAGAAAAAAACCTTCCAACACAATTTAAAACAGCCCGGCATCACCAAGCAAACTATGCTAGTATCATATATATTTATTGAGACAACATTGAACTAGAAACACCAAGATATTTTGCTTCAGTATTACTTCACATTCAAATGACACTGATATGTAAGAATTCATAACTGCAAAGAATAAACATGTCTGTTTGTTTTAACCTTGAAATATGTCAGACATTTATTGTCTTATATTCTGATAGTTACTGCCTGATCAATGTTGTCTTTCCAGATAGGGTGTTATTTGTTTTGGGGCAGCATGCTTTGTCTAGAAAAAGCACTTCAGGCTGAGGAACACATGAGGTATAAGATAATAAACCATATTCCAAGTCTGAAGGAGTACGAAAGAAACCCCGGGGGAAATATTTTCATTTCAATAAACTAAATCCTATACTTCTTACTCAGCAACATTTTCTACATCCTGTTGTGAGACCATGGGGTAAGCCACACAACCAATTGAGGTGCTTATGTTCCATCATTTCTGGCATCTTTGCCAGCCCAGATGTTAGTGCTGAATCAAAAGTATTCAGACCCTCAAAATATTTTATTCAAAGTTTTGGAGGCCAGGGTGAAAATGATCCTCAAAGGTTGGATTCACATTTCAGGGGCTGGCACATTTGAAAATATTTTTATGTTTAAATACAATATAGTAAAGTTTTCTGCCATCCTCAATATATATATATATATATATTATTGCATGCTTCTTTTTATTAGTCCAGGCTAGAAGGAAGCTCTCTCTCTCTCTAGATAGATAGATAGATAGATATAGATATAGATATAGATTTAGATAGATATAGATATAGATATATAGATATATAGATAGAGATAGAGAGAGAGAGAGAGCGATTACTTTTTGCTGCTTCAATATTGTGAAGAACTCTTATGTGTCTCATTTGCTGTCGAGACAAGCTAACAAGAAAAGTTGTGAATGATTCTCATATGTCTCCCAAAGAACTCACCTCGGGCATGAGGCTGCAGAAACAACTGTTGTTCTTCTCAGTGTTTTAAGCCACCTTGTGTCCTAATTCTGGTAGATAGATAGACAGAATTTGTGCAAAATATCTGTAGGTGGAGCATTTTTAGTTTGAAAAATTTAGTACATAGACAGCAAGCATTAAAGTGCAGATTAATTGCTGATAAAAATACAAACATATTATTGCATGCCTCTTTTTATTAGTCCATGCTAGAAGGAAGCTTTTATTGTAGTCTTACAACTTGCACGTTGTCAAAAAATCACAAATATACTATTTTCCTGATACCAACTTACAACAACAACAACAATCATTTGAAGATAGGGTTGCCATATGTCCCAGTTTTCCAGGATTTTCCCAGAATCAAGTTGTCCTGGCCGGTTCAAGAAAAAATATGCCAAAGTCCCCGATTTTTAAATTTGAACAAAGGAAGCAAGATTACCCCACACCAAGGGATTTTTGCGAAGAGTAAATTCAATGCCTCCCTGCCTTTCTTTCAGTTATCCTGCTTGAAAGCAGCAAAGGCAAAACAGCACCCTGAGAAGCCCGCCAGGGAGGGGTGACACTTGTAAGCAAGATAATTGAAAGAAAGGCACAAAGGCAGTGAAATAACTCTTTGCAAAAATCCCTTTGCTCACCTTAAAGTATGGGGAACAAGGAGTCCTCCTCATCCCTTTACCTCAAAAGCCGGGAGGGAACAAGAAATACTCATATGTAAGAAGCCAAACCTCCACCATACACTGGAACGGAGGATTCCTTCTTCACATGACCACAAAGGGTTAATTGCATAGGGTCGGGATTCCTAAAGAGGAAGGGAACAGGGTGGACAAAGAGTCCTCCATTGCAAAGGTCCTCCTCCAAAATAAGTCCTTTCCTGTCTCCTGCTTTTCTCCTTCCAGAGGGAAATGGAGGTGCCATGAACTGCATTGCCGTTCCGGGCCCCTCTTTAGTACTTTCTTCCAAGGGATCCTCATGAGGAGTTTGAGGGTGAGTCTACTTCAGTGGTGTGTGTGTGTGTGAAGGGGAGGTGGGGTGACCTCAGGGGGAGAAAGGGTTGGTTTTAAGAGTGGCTCAATAAATTTTATTCAAAAAATAAAAATAGAACCAGCAAGAATAGTCTTTTGCAAGAAGAATCACATGGGGAAAACCTCTTGACTACAGTTTATTTAAAACTGATGAAGGTTATCCATAGCAGACAGGGATTCTGTGGGGTCTTAGAGCTACAGTCTCCCTGATAGCCCCATCTGCCGCATGTACAGCTTGAAGAATGCAATGATGTCATGTGGCTGTCCTGGTTTGGTGGGTGAGAATTATGGCAACCTTATTTGAAGAGGAAGTCTCTATGGTTGTCACCGCCGCCGCGCCGCCGCCACTGCAGCCGCCACTGCCGCTGCCACCGCTGCCGCTGCTCAATTGTCCCCATATTTCTAATATTACTTTAGAACTCTGGCCTAATGTGACTAAACTGTTGTCCATACATTATTACATCTCCCCTTCCTCCCTTTAGTTATACCTTCCTGCAAAGACAACTTTTAATTACAAAAATAATTAGGCTGAAAAACAACACAAAATGAGGTCCTTTGAAAGAGGATATACCTTTGATTTAAACCACAATGATTAAAGTAATAATTCCACAGGCAAATAAATTTGGGTCACAGATCAATCCCTCTCACTCAAAGCATGGGCACAATGAGGTTCCCTTTCATTTCTTAACTTCTATCCCAATTGAACATGGTCATTTTGTGCCATATAAGTTGAATATATTTGGTGGTTATAGGGTGGGCAGAGAGTTTTATATTATATATGTTTTATTCATTAATTTTGTGCCATATAAGTTGAATATATTTGGTGGTTATAGGGTGGGCAGAGAGTTTTATATTATATATGTTTTATTCATTAATTTAATTGCCTAGTCTAACATTTAAGTTAGATATGATTTATAGAAATGGAATGAACAAACAAATGGATGGATGGATGGATAAGATGGAGGGGCGGTCAAGCTGCACCTCTTACTGTTTTTGAAGGCCACAGCCCTCTCCCAGTCCTTTCATTTTTGAAAAAAAGAAAAAGCTGGATTACCACACCATGACTGGCCATTCACCTTTTAAGTAGGTTTAAGGGGTGCACAGCTTAACAAGCTGTTTAAAAGCCTATTTTTGATAGATGAAAGATGTCTAGCTATTTACATTCCTTCCTTCCCTCAGTCTTTTCTACATTTCTCAGCATATGGGGGAGTTTTGGTGGTCTTTGTGGTCTCTTAAAGGTCTTAGGCTCAAAACTGGTCCCTTATCTCCCATCTAACATTAGAGAATAGTATACCAAATAGGCTAATGTATTCACTATCTCCTTAGTTAGAGCTTCCACATCCTGTTTTATCTGCTGCTGCAACTCGGGGAACTAAATAAAACTGTCTCAATTGTCAGTGAAAACAGTTGCTGCCTTCCTGTAGTCTCTGTGATAAAAAATTCATTCATCACAAACTCATGTTGTTCAAATAATTCACTGCAGATTGTTTATTGCGAGCATGAGGTGTCTATCAACTAATAACAATTTTATTAAAGAGCTGGATCAACTGTGAGGCAGGATTTATTAGTTCCTGGCTGGCTCATTTGAGTGGCAGACTATTTGACCAATTTGGATAATTAAGCTGAGAGGTCTTCAGAGGCTCCTAGGTTAGACTTTTATGGAAAGCTAGAGTGCCCTGTTTTATATATTCAGCTTCTGAAAAGGCAGATGCCAAACAAATCAACTCTGCCATTCTGACTGTGTTATAGTACTTTGCCTCAAGGTATGAAATACTAGGTGGTAGTAGCAGAATCATTACAAGCTGGAGAAGAAAGAACAGAAATGAGCTCTGCTTAAACAGTCTCTTCTACCTCAGTTTCAAAAGCAGACAGTTGTTGAAAAGGTTTTCTTCCTAGTCATACGTTTGTTTACAGTTATTCCCCAGGAGGAAGAAAACTCACAAAGACTGACTTCTGAGTGAACACGAAGTGCTGAATAAAAACAGATTTTGAGCTAGCTCAAGCATCTTTTTAATGTAATATGTTACAGTGTGTAATATAAGTGTTTCTACCTTCTTCCATACAATTAGATGGCTATTGCCCAAGGGAAACGGCAGCCTGACCCATTGAGCTATAAATATGGGCCTGACTGCACCAGCAACAAACAATACTGTCAAACTCTATTCAGTTAGGAAATACAGAAGGTGACAAAAATGTATGCACAATTTAAGAAAGGGGGAGTGGTATTAAAATTGTAATACTATATTCAATATCTACTGATAACAAAAGATGAATGCAAGTCATGTTTGACTTCTTCAATTGCAAGAGGTGCTCAAAGTGCTTACTGTCAGTGTCCAGACGCTTCTGAATATGCCAAACTACTGCTTGACTAAAGTATCCACTTATACCACTGTGCATGCCATTTCAATTCCTTTCCAAAGCCAGTGTAGCCCATTTTGTACCACATCCTTTAAGGCTTCCCCATAGGTAAAAGTGATATTAAGACAGGAGAATGTGTGGAAAACTCAACCACATTTCTTCATCTTATCCACTGTCCTGGCAAATCTCTTCTTCCATTTTATTTAACTGTCCTGCCTGTCACATGATGATACTAGCATTCATTCTTTCTTTTGAGTAAACATCATTCTACACATTGATACTGTAATTCAATTCAACTTTGAAAAGTAAGACATAAATAACATCTCTTAAAATATGTATAATTTTTTGGCACCCTGTATATTCATGTCCGGACACAAAAATAAACATCTTCATTCAGGTAAACGAAGGGGACAACAAATCCCTCATTGCTTCTAGCATGATCTGTTGATTTATCTTAGTGAATTCAACTAATGAAATGACTGATTTATTAACCCACAGTGATTAAATACTGGTTGATTTACAATGGGAAAAAATGAAAACAAAATGCAAATGTTCTTGGTAAGAAAGTAACTCTCCCCCCCCACCCCAATACTAGAAACACAGACAAATAGTAAGTATGTTCCCTGATCAACTAAATCATAGTCTTCTGTTGTTTTTTTACTTCTCTTACAAAACAACAGACTGACAGCAAGGAATCTGAGAACACTATATTTAGCTGCAAATGGGAAACCATCTGTCATGAAATTCATACTGCCAAGACTCACCTTCCTCTGACCTCAAATCATGTTTGGTCTGCAGTCACCTAGTTTTAAAGAAATAAAAGTTTTCAATGCCAAAGTGCTGGCTTTGAATTATTTATTTTTTGGCTCAATGTCCATATTCAGGTGATATGTTTTGTGAAAGTTCTCCATAGATTGGTATTTCCAATTCTGCACATTGACTTCTTACCACGGCTCTTTTCACAAATTTCAGATTATTATAAATGGTTGTTTTTCCATTGTGCCACCAGCAAGTGGCATATGGTGTGTGCCAATGAGAGCAGGGCCTACTCAATTTCAAGGATAGAATGAGATTCTTACCAGAGTATGAAACTGTTAGTGGTGGAGCAACCAGACGAGTTAATTCATTGATCTTACAATGCTGGGGCAATAGGTTCCTTGGTTAATTTATTAAATCATTAAGTTGCTTAGAATTTCTGAAAAGAGCTAAATCGTTTCCTCAAAAAACTTTACGAATGTCATATATATATATATATATATATTGTCCATGATTGAAAATGACAAGAAATGACCCCAATATTGCTGCACAATATTGTGCCCATGCCTATTTTTCCAGCAGGAAAGAGCTTGGCAAATTTTACTTACCAAATGGTGATCTGAATATTGATAACATCAATGAGAGCAATCAAGTTGGTCTACAGGATACCTTCTTGTGCTCACTGGCATTCACATAAAAGCACCAAGCAAAGGAAAATACTTGATGCTGGCTCCTTTTTTCATCAGTTAACCCTTTTTTCTCCCAAATACAAAACAATTAGTGAGCACAAAAAGTTATGCTGTAGAACAAGGGTAGTCAACCTTGGTGCTCCAGCTGTTCTTGGATTTCAAGTCCCAGAAGCTCTGATCAGCAGGTGTGCTAACTTGGGCTTCTGGTAATTGAAGTCCAAGAACAGCGGGCACATCAAGCCACCAACTTGACTGCTACCATTGATGTTGTCAACATTCAGACTGCCCAATGCTATGTAAAGTTTGGAATCCTTTTTCCTTCTGACATTGTGGGCACAATATTGTATAGCAATATTGTGCCATTTCCTTGCATTTTGAATCATGGATAAAAATGCACAATACCCCATATTCATAAACTGGACAGTTTTCAATGATTGAAATTCCTGGCTTTTAAAAAATGGAAGTTTAAGTGTAAAGAGACTAAACTACACTACAAAAACTTCTATCTTGTAGAATTACCCAGTGGTAGAAGATCTCAGAAAATGAACATGGGATCTGCTTTATACAGGATGACAGAAGTAATAACAGCGTGAACGTGTCTGTAGTACCTCTGCACCAAACTATTTTGAAAGGCTGTTTTGGACTTAACCCGAGTTCAGATCTTATACTCAATAACCAATATGACTTATAAACATGTATCCCACCCCATTATCCCAGAGCATTGTATAGAAACAGTGAACTTCTATTATCTTGGACATCCTGACAATTTTTATAAGGGATACCACTCCAGCATGTATCAGGAACACAGCAAGTATCCTCAAATTACAAAAGCTATTACAAAAATATCCAGCCACTATAAATGGAAAAGTAGTGCTGTTGAAACAGTTATTTAATAAGCATCCTGTCAGGGAGTGTGACCCAAGGAAGTTCCTCTGTGAAGTGGTGCTTTTGTTTTATCTGAGAAGTGAGTACTGTCACCCAAAGCCCATAGGATTACACCAGGACCTCAAGAACCATCTTAAATGCCTCCATTGACACACACTCAAAAAGGGAGTCTTTTGAGAGGGGACTACTGGGGAGGTCTAAACTTCTTGCCTGTGTCTTTCATGCACCCCCTAAGAAAATCACCACCATTCCTTGAAGCTAGGTTCCTTTGATGACAGTGGAGGCTTTTTAAAAACCTAATAAATATTTGGGAAAACTTGGGTGAGGAGAGCAATGGTTGCCAACCCTCTCTCCAATGCCTCAATTGGAAAAAGGTTGCCATCCCTTTGGGTACTTAGGAAGTGCCAAAAATACCTTTCAAAAATTGCAGAATGGTGGACTAGAGATGTCACATTTTTTGATGGCCAGATGTTCTTCCCATTTATCTCACTACAATGGAAACCCAGGTCACATATTTCGGTTATAGCAAAGGAATTCTGATGCCCCAACTTTTCTTTTCTTTTTTCTTTTTTTTGGGGGGGATAGTAATGAGAGAGTCAGAGTAAAATGTTGTAGACTAGAGAAACAAGAATACCACTTGAGAGAAGTCTAGGAATCTGGTAACAATCCTAAAGAAGTCATAACATTGTTTGCTAATATTTGGATTTTCAGTTAATGGAACAAGTCAAAGACAAGGGAAGTTAAGACTATAACAATCAATGCCAACAGAACCAATTTCAAGAAAATTATTGCTATCATAAACCATATTAAATGATTTTTAAAAAAGTCAATTGCTTGTTTTGTTTTAAAGTTATTCAAAGTTGAATTAATAAGCTGCTTTGTTAAATTGGTTGTTTCCAACCAATTTTCTGTGAATTTAGGACACAAGGAATGCTCTGATAGCTGTATAATGACATGCTAAATTCACTGGTTTCCTTCCATTAGGAGAAGTGAAGATATCAACTCTGTAATGTGACCAGTCTTCAGCAAAGCTACTTCCTAACTCAGTGTACAGAATTATAATCAGTACACAGTGTGTTTAGCAATTAGAATGTCAAAGCTGATCAGCAATTAAAAATGTGGGTTGGAAAACTAAATAGGAGAGGACAGTTTGTAGTAAATGCTCTAGTCTGAGGGCACAGTCTGTTGGTTTCACTATTATCACTGAGTGCCTTTGACATCTATGAAAACATGTTTAGCCATAGTTGTATTTGAAATACAAATCTGATTTCTATTGCTGAGAAGTTATGAGGAAGCCTTCCAGAGTTCAAAGGGATGTTTGACTCCTATCACGTTGGTATCTGATGCTGGGCAACAAATTTTGCTACCTTTTCCAACATTGATAGTCTAAGCCATAAACAGTGAATGAATGAAAGGAACTTAAGCTGATCCTATTTTGTGAATGGGCCTCTGATCAAAAGTGCATGTGATCCTGTACATTGGCTTTATCAGTAATGAGGATGACCAATTGTATTTAGCAATGTCAACATTAGTTTCTAATGAAATAATGGAAACATTTCGTTGTTGTTCAGTCGCACGTCAATTCTGACCTTTTGTGACCCCATGGACCATTGCCCACCAGGCACCTCTGTCTCCACCATCCTCCTCAACCCGTCCAGCTCTGTGCCCATTGTATCAACAATACCATCTAGCCATCTCATTTTCTGCTGTTCCCTTCTTCTTTTCCCCTCCACCTTTCCTAGCATCAAGGCTTTCTCAACTGAATCCTCTCCTCATTTGATGTCCAAAGTACTTTAGCTTCAGCTTTACTATTTGACCTTCCAAGGAGCAGTCAGGGTCGATTTCTTCTAAAATTGACCTATTTGTTCTCCTTGTTATCCTGGGGACTCTCAAAACTCTCCTCCAACACCACATTTCAAAAGCATCTATTCTTCTGCGCTCAGCTTTCCTTATGGTTCAACTCTCACAACCATACATTACCACCAGAAAATACCATTGCTTTGAATATGCAAATATTTGTTTTTAAGGTGATGTCTCTGCATTTAACTATGTTCCTCAGGTTTCTCATAGCTTGTCTCCCATGTTAATTTCATGGCTACAAATACCATCTGTAGGGATCTTTGCTCCTAGGAAAATAAAGTTTGTCACTGCTTCTACTTCTTCCCAATCTATTTTCCAGGGACTGATAGGGCCCTGTTGCCATTATCTTGGTTTTCTTGATGTTGAGTCTCAAGCCAGCTTTTGCACGCTCTTCTTTCAACCTAAGCAGGAGCTTCTTTATGTCTTCCTCACTTCCTGCTATTAGGGTAGTATCATCTGCATATCTCAAATTGTTGATGTTTCTACCTGAAATTTTAATTCCAACCAGCCCTGCATTGTGCATTATATGCTCTGTGTATAAGTTGAATAAGCAGGGTGACAACATGCAGCCTTGTCTTACTCCTTTTCCTATTCCAAACCACATTTTCTGAAATTGAAATAGATTCCATGGCTCAAGGAAAATCCAGAATTAATCAATAAATGTCTACATTTAGTATGAGGGCTGGGAGAAAATCCAGAGAGACTGAATTTGGGACTGAATCCTTCAAGTGGATTCACAGGGGCTTGGACTTCTGGGAATTGAAATCCAAGAACATCCAAGAAATCCAAGAAATCCAAGAAATCCAAGAAATCCAAGAAATCCAAGACCGCGCCTAGCGCGGTCAAGGGCCAGGAGGTCAATGCCCCCTCTATAAGAATGGCGCGGGATCATGTCCGACCAAACCAGGGTTGTGGCAGACCAGACGTAGTGCAAGTAAGCAAGGTCCCCGCAAATCGCATGCTTGAGCGATAAGCCGGTGACCTGGCCCAAATCATTGCCCCCAAGGTGAGAATGTCAGGCGGGTCAGCACTCCTGCTGGAAAACAGGAAAGGCAGCAGCTCCCGCCACAACATCCCAGGCTTACCATGCCATGTGAGACTGGCGTGTTCACCCAGTCCCAGTCGGGGTCCCCACTCTGTCGCCGCAGCGTAACACGCTGCCCTGTGCACATAGCTGTGGCCCACCAGCCATACTGTCACCGGTGTAACACGACACCCAGGGTCTGTAAGAAAAATTAAGAAAAAAGGGAAGGTAAGGTGATAGGATTGGTACTCACGGTGGAAGTGGGCGCACATAAAACTGAAAACATTGCGAGCCCCACCTCCCCATGCTGCGTATGTCAGCCCCGGAGTACCCAAAAGCAGCTGCTGTAGAGGCTGCCCCAATACGAAATGAATGTGTGCCATAACGGGCACCTGGTAGGCCCACCCTGGCGAGGGCTCTGCCTGTCACCTTCCAAAACTGAAATTTAGTAAGGGGAGACCCATCTTGGTGACAGAAAAACGGGCCATGGTGCATGCCACGCAGTGCCAGGAACTCCTGTAGGGCACCAACCGGACAGATGTCTGCCAAAGAACACCGTAGCAGTCTTACACCACTGCCTACGCCATGCTGATCTGACTTGGAGGAACGTATCCTCAACTGTGCCCAGTCTTTGGCAACATATACATCTCCGAGTTCCAGTGCCCTACAACTTGCATCCGCCTTAGACAGCATCACAAGTTCGCTGATGCGGAGCGCTCCAAAAAATGCCACCGTTGTGGCTGCATGAAAAAGGGCTGCCTCATAATGATCAAAACAGAGGCTTGGCCAGCCCCGGGCCAACTGGGTAAGAACCCCTGGGGAAATAGGGTGCCGATGGTCCGGGCAGCGCCCACGCTCGCGCACCCACCCCTCAAAAACATGTCTCACACGGAAGTCAGAGGTGCTGTCCACATGACCCCCTACTTTGGCCATAAAAGCCAGCGCCGAGAGCCTGGATGCTATGGTGCGAGGTGCGAGGCCGAGAGCGTGCAGGTGGACCATGAACCGCAGAACATGGTCAACCGGGATAGGCCAGGTCTCTGGCAGGTGAAATTGAGCAGCAAATGCCCTGAAAGAATTAAATGCTTGTTGATACGCCTTACGCGTGCATGGCGCTAGTGACAGGCCAATCGCCCGGTTCACCTCTCCTTGCCAATGGTCCATATCTCGTCCGGGAGTGGCGAGGGAAATTCCTCCGCATCCGGGGCCAAGGCACGGAACCGGGAGATCTGCAGGCGGGACAAAGCGTCAGCAATATCATTATTAATCCCTGGGACATGCCTGGCTCTGAACAAAACATTGAGGCGCAGGCAGCGCAGCACAAAATGGCGCACTAGGTCCATAACCCTGGGCGATTTGGAAGTCTGTGCATTAACAATGTGGACAACAGCAGCGTTGTCACACCAGAAATGCACGACCGAGTTAGCCCATTCCTCGCCCCATAGTATCAAAGCCCCTAGTATAGGAAAAATTCAAGGTATGTGAGATCACGCAGGCGATCCGTGCCTGCCCAGGCCGGTGGCCACCCACCATAGGCCCACTTCCCATTGAAGTACATCCCATAACCCAGGGATCCTGAGGCATCAGACTGGATCTGAAAATTGGGGGATGCCAGGAGGTCAGACCTCCAAAATGAGACCCCATTGAACTCCCTCAGGAACTGTAACCAGACAAACATGTCTGCCCTGATACCCCGGGTAAGTCTAACTCTGTGGTGAGGCCTGGATAACCCTGCCATGGCGTCGCATAAGCGTCGAGCAAAAGCCCTGCCCGGAGCGACCACCCTGCAAGCGAAATTCAGGTGACCATGTAGCACCTGCAGTTCCCTCAGTGATGCCTTGCGCTTGGCCATCAACTCCGAGATAAGGGCCACTATCCTGGACACCTTATCCTCCGGTAACCTAGAAGCCTGCGCTAATGTGTCAATCTCCACCCCCAGGAATACTAGCTTGGTAGATGGGCCCTCGGTCTTTTCGGGCGCTAAAGGGACACCGAGTTCCTCCATTAGCGTCTGAAATGTGTTAAGGAGACGTGCGCACGTGTCCCAGCCCCGTTCACCCCCGAATAAAAAGTCATCCAGGTAATGGGCTACAGACCGGGACCCTGACCTGCGGACGAAAGCCCACTCTAAGAAGGTACTAAAACGCTCAAAGGCCGAGCATGATATGGAACAGCCAAAAGGCATGGCCTTATCAAATTAATATTTGCCCCGAAATTTGAAACCCAGCAACTCAAAGTCACCCGGGTGCACCGGCAGGAGGCGAAAGGCCGACTTAATGTCGCACTTGGCCAGCAGGGCACCCGGGCCACACGAGCGCACCATGCGCAGCGCGTGGTCAAAAGACGTATACCTGACTGAACAAAGGTCATCAGGGATAGCGTCATTGACCGACCGGCCGGCTGGGTAGGATAAATGATGAATAAGGCGAAACTCGCCTTGAGACTTTTTGGGAACCAAGCCTAGGGGCGACACCTTAAGGTTGGGAAACGGGGTGAAGGGAAAGGGCCGGCGACCCTGCCCGCATCTAACTCCTTCCTGATACTGGCAGCAGCCACCTCCTCCCTCCCCTTGAGGGACAAAAGATTGGGGGCATCCTGAGGGGACCTATCACCCATGAAAGGGATGCGGAACCCGTACTTAAAGCCTTGAAGGAGATACTCCCCATCCTCCCCCTTCGGGTACACTGTGAGCCAACGCTCCAACATGTCCACCTTAATTGGGGAGGGGGCCTTTCGGTGAACCAGCTCCATCTGTGGCAGGCTTGCCAGCCCACTGTCCGCCCCTTCCTCTGCCCCGTGTCCCCCCAGGCCTGGGACAGGCAGAGGCTGCGTGGGGGTCCGAACATGTGGGACACTCATGCCTGTATTTGCAATTCTTCTTATTGCAGGAACCATTGGACGAGAAAGCCCAGCACAGCAGGCGGGCTGGAACCCCCTGCCCCGCCGCTTGGCGGGTAGCCTGTGCTGGGACAGCTCGCTGGACCGCATGTCCGCAATGGTATCTGTCCCCTGGCAGGGGCGCGTGGGTGTCATGTACAGAAGCCAAAGCCTCTGGCACGGCTCGTCCCACCTCATCTCCGGGTGGAGTGGAATCCGCATACGGAATTCCTCGTCATAAGCAAGCAACGAAGGGCCCGGGAAATCCACCATTGCCCTGTATATGTTGTCCAAATATTGGACCATCGGAATAGCCAACTCCGGCCGCGCCCTCAGATACACTGCCATGTAAATTAAATAAGCCGGCAGCCAGTTGGCCCAGGTACGTGGCGGCTTACGACGACGCGCCTGCTCCTTATCCTTCTCATCCTGTCCCTCCCTTTCCTCCTTGGTGGGCTCTCTGTTAGGAGTGAGAAGATATCTACATACTCCCCCCGCCAAATCTTTTCTTTGGTTGCCTGTGCCAAGTGGTCACCCAGTGGCAAGGAGTACCCCGCAGTTGGTAAGGCCGAAAAAGGCACCACAGACACCGGGAAAGGGGCCTGAGCTAACCCAGCCACCCCCAGTACATTCCCCGGATTGTGAGAAAAACTACCCACCCCGGTGCCCTGGGTGGCAGTTACCGTCGCCGAGTGGAGTGCCGGCTGCTGTGCCACCGCACCACCCGAGCGAGGCCAAGGCCATTGAAAAGCTCCCCCCATAGTAGGAATGTGTGTAGGTGTACTGGCTTGGACCGCATACTCACATGCTGCACCCCTGCGGGCCGCCCCCACCGGGGGTTCCGGCCCACTGGGGGCGTCGGAGCTCACGACCGACGTAGAGCTCATCATCGGGGCCTGACCTGCACTCGTATGCTGGCTGGGGAGCTGCAGGGCAGTGGCCGAAGCCACGCCACCCGCCTGAGGCAGCTCAACCCTGCCTGCCGCCTGTTGTCCTCCCGCCGACGGCGCCGCAAAAGGGACGCCAAAAGGAGCCCCAGCCTGGCTGGCCCGAGCTAAAGACGCTTCGAGGGCCGCAAGGCGGGCCAGTAATGCCTGCACGTCGATCTGGGGCCAAGGGCCGGCCGGCCCGCCAAGTCCAGGCGCGGGTACAGGTCCCTGTACCCCAGGACACGAATAGGGCCATTGCCCAATACCGAAGCCCGGTAGGGTCGGTGCAGGAACCTGCCAAGGTAGGGGACCACACCACCCACCCAGGCTAGAAGGCCCAGGAGGAATAGAGGCAGGCCCAACAGGATGGGCAGAGGGAGTAGCGGTGTCCACCGCTCGCGGGCCGCGGGCCGAAGCCCCTGCCGCGCCCGCATTCCGATCCCCCGCGTCCGGCCAAGGGGCGATAGACCCCATTCCGCCGGGGGCCTGGACAGGCGGCTGCTGGGGAGGCGCAGCTGTGGTCCTCCGACCCGGGTTGCGCCTCCTCACAGCTCGAGCCGCACTCGAAGCTGCCTTCTTCTTCGAAGGCATCTCAACCGCAGGAGAGGGAAGCCGAAAAGAAGATTCGCCGCCAAAAGGCTTCCCGCAAGGTAAGGAGCGACGGAGACACAGGGGAAAAACTTCTCCGCTCCGTCGCTGAGGTAAAATGGCAGTGCGGCTGCCTCGTGGCCACCCCTTTTATAAGGGAGCTGGCCACGCCCTAAACTACCCGGATTCTTCGTCCTGTGGGGGGGGGGGCGCAAAGAGCGCGGCGGCCATTATGGCGCCGCGCTTGCATTTTATAAACATCTACACTGTTAATTACCCCATGAGGCCCCCTGAGCATTGAGTGCAGGATACACAAAAAATTACCCACCTCTTTTGTACAATCAGTTTGAGACCTCAGTGCTGCATGAAAGAATAAGGATCTGTCTCTGTCCCAGCCCCTGCCAACCTAGCAGTTCAAAAGCAAGAAATTGCAAGTAGATAAATAGGTACCACTTTGGTGGGAAGATGACAGTGTTCTGCGAACTCTGGTATCTAGGCATGCCTTCCACATGTCCACAAAAACATCTGCAGATGCAGACAGCACTGGCTCTTTGGCTATAAATTACCCCAAAAAATAATTTAGTCAACCAGGTTGAGTCCCTATGCCCTCAGATGTCAGTTCTTTTATTTTATTTCACACATATTTGTCGGTTGTCTGTTTTGATTTTTTGTGTGTTCTATCATGTTATTTGATATCTGCTTGTACATCACCCAGAGTGGGATACCTCCCAAATGGGTGGTATAGAAATATACAGTAAAACCCCAACTTACATATGCCTCGAATTACATAAAATTCAACTCACATAATGATTTTGTGCTAATACAATTAGCACGATTTACATGATTTCCTATGGGTTTGCTTTGATTTACATAAAGCTTCTTTTCCCTATGGGTTTGCTTCGAGTTATGTAAAATAATATTTTTTCCTATGGGTTTGCTTTGAGTTACATAAAAATGATTTTTGTAAGTAGGGGTTTTACTGTAATAAATAATAAAAAGTGAGATTACATCAGATAAATAAAAAGAATGATACAATGTGTCGGCGTTGTAAGACTGCACTGGGCACATACGAACATATGTGGTGGAATTGTAGAGTGGTAAAGAATTTTTGGGAAGGAATTGAGAACTAAAGAAATGAAATTATGGGAACAAAAATCAAACTGGATTCAAATAACATTATGCTGACAGATGTGGAAGATATAAACTTAAGCAAAGATAAAAAAGTGTTATTAGAAATAATGCTGACAACGGGTAGAATGTGTATTGCGAGAAAATTGAAAAATGAAGTTAATATAAAATTGAGGAATGGTATAAGGAATTGTGGGATTTAGCATTGAATGATAAGTTAACACATGAGATAAATATGAAAAAGGGTATTATTAAAGAAAATAGATTCTGGAAGGTTTGGAAAACCTTTGTGGATTACTCATTGAAGGGTGAAGAGTTGAATAGACCTGTACCTGCTCACAAGAGCTTTTGGGAATGATTTTACTGAGAAACTCCGTGCTCTCCAGGGCAATGTAAATAACACATGGTGGTTAGTTTTTTCTTTTTCTTTTTAATATTGGTTAAATTGTTTACTTTTATATTTAGCTTTGTTATGTTTGTACTAAAAGAATGAGCTAGAATTGTGACTTGGTGGATATAAGATATAATAGAGAGTATGTAATGTATACTGAGATGGTGAAAAAACAAAAAATTCAGATTTGGTATTAGATAAAAATTTAGTATTAATGAATATAATTGCAAGACTAAAGGGGAAAGCAGTGTAATACCGAGTCACAACAGAATTATAGACTTATGACTTGTTGTTGCTTTTATTATTGTATGTGATTTTGAAATTGGTCTTTATATATTGTATTTATGTTGAAAATTCAATAAAAATTAATTTAAAAAAAGTATAAACGGAGATGAACACTGAACCCTAGAGTCTGACATGACTGGCTTTCTAGCAAGGGTGACCTTTATCTTTCTTCAATACACCAGTCAGCTTAAGTAGGCACGAAAATTCCTGTGAGCAGCTTGACTCACACTGAACCCAAAGGGTGGGTCATTTGGACCTCAAGGGAGAGGCCTAGGAAGGGGAAGGAACAACCTTTAAGGCTTCTACTGCCTCCTCCCACTGGCCACATAGCGAGTACCTATTGGAGGCTTAGTATGGGCTGATTATGGTCTGGAGGAAAAGCAATGCAAGCGCGGCGCCAAAATGGGGGGGGGGGCACCCGGACTCATACATCTGGGTTAGTTAGGGGGCGTGGCCACCCTTGTATAAAAGGGGTGGCCACAAGGCAGCCTTGCTGCCATTTTAAAGAACAGCGACGGAGCAGAGAAGTTCGCTCTGACGCAGCTCTCTTGGGTTTTCCTTCTTATTCTGATCGGAGGATATCTCTCCTCCGATCAGTGCTGCAGCGCTTGGGTGGCCATGGCACCCAAGCGAAAGGCTCGGCCTACCCCCTTGACCTCCTCTTTGGGACTGCCACCGGGCTGTAGGGCTCTGGCGGGCATCCCACGGGGTGGCGGCAGCGTTACCTTATAACTGCCACCAATGAGGGTTACCAGGGCTCTGCTTACCCGCCCAGTCGCAGGACTCGGGCGGGGGCTGCGGGGGCCTGCTCCCCTGAGGTTTCTACCCCTATTGAACCTTTGCCCGGCATGGGGCATAGCGGCCCATTCGGGCGCGGCGTGGGATTGCACCCCGCCGTTTCACCAGACCTCCATGGGCCGGATTTTTGGGCCTGGCCCTATTCTGGCCAGGGATTGCCACACGGCTTTCCGCCTCCACCTGGTGGGCCGTCCGGCCCACCCAGCCCACCTTGTTCTGGTGGGTCTGACACTGTGGATGCTCTCCTTCCCCACATATCGGCATTCGAGGCATCCATGGGAATTGCTCCACCACCTACAGAGGGTGGGCTTGGCAGCTCCTCGGCTGCAGCCCACATGCCTGCCACTGTCGCACAGTGGGCCGTCAACAGGGTTGAGCTGCTGGAGGCCATCAGGCCAGCGCAGGCTGGTGCTTCGCAGCTCCCCATCCGGCCATTCCAGCAGGGCATTCCACTGGGGACTAGTCCTGCTTGGCATGGATGCACGGAGACACAGAGCTCAATTACCATCACGAGCTCCAATGCCCACCACAGGCCGGAATCCCCAGTGGGGGCGGCCCGTGTGGGTGCACCGAGTGAGTATCCTGGTGAAGTCAGCACACCGGTGACACTGGCTCATAACACTGGGGGGGGGTGTACAGTGGCCATAGCTGCAACAGGCTACTGCGAGAGGGCAGTTCAATGCACACTACCCTGTTACCTCCTGGGCTCCCAATTACCCCCAGGTTCTTACAGGGGTGAATGCCCCAATGTTTCCGCCTAACTTCTCGGGAGTCCGACAGGGCCCATTATGTGTTCCCCCACTCCAATCCATGCCAACGGCGGCCCTGCCAACGGCCGGTTACTGGGTGACCATTTATCCCAGGCTACTAGGGAGAAGATATGGCGTGGGGAATATATCAACATTTTCACCCTCCTGAACCATGAACCCACTAAGGAAGAGAGGGAGGGGCAGGACAACAGGGACAAGGAGTTGTCCCGTCGTTGTAAGCCGCCTCGCACTTGAGCCAATTGGTTACCGGCCTATTTGATATACATGGCAGTATATCTAAGGGCCCATCCTGATTTGGCCATCCCGATGGTCCAGTACCTGGACAATATTTACCGGGCCATGGTTGATTTCCCTGGCATGTCATGGTTGGCGTATGATGAAGAATTTAGGATGAGGGCGGCCCTTCACCTTGAGATGCCGTGGGACAAGCCCTGCCAGCAGTTGTGGCTACTGTATATGACCCCTACGCGGCCAGTGCCTATGCTCTGTACGAAGAGTCTGTTTTCAGGCAACTACCTCCGTGGCTTTCTTTGGGGCTCTGAGAATCAGTGAGCTGGTCCCACTTTCAACAGGGGACATGTTCTGCAAGGCACTGGAACTGGAAGATGTGTCGCTCGACCAGGAGTGGGCTCTGTGGAGGATTCGCTCCTCAAGGGCCGGTCAGCGAAGAAAGAGTAGTAGCATGATGCTGCCATCTGTCTGGTTGGTGCCCTACATGCGTTTGTGGCAGCGTGTGGTTCATGCCCTGGCCTGTTGTTCTGCCACTAAGATGGGTCTCCCCTTACCAAATTACAATTCTGGAGGGTTACTGGGACGGCGCTTCACAGTGCGGGGGTCCCTGGGACCCATTCATTTCGGATAGGCGCTGCATCAACTGCAGCTGCATTTGGGTACTCGGAGGCTGACATACGTCGCATGGGCAGGTGGGGATTTGTGCCTTGTTTCTCCGTCTGTTCATCCCCTCACTGCATGAGTGCCTTGTTATGCCTTCAATTCTCTCTCCTTCTCTTACAGACCCTGCATGTTTCCGCACACCGGTGGCAGTGTGGCTGGTGGGCCACAATTTATGTGCACTGGGCGGCACAGTATGCTGCTTCGTCAGAGTGGGGACCCCATCTCGGGCTACGTGCAACCGCGCATATGCAGTGGTATGGTGTGCACGGCATGAGGTGGTGGGAACAGTTGCCATTCCTGATGTCCATTCTGGATGCCGGACCGCCAGATGTTTTAATTCTGCACCTCGGAGGCAATGATCTTGCACAGATCACTGGCCTGGCATTAAAGACTTCTGAGTGCAGGGACCTGGCGTTTCTAAACCATTTATGGCCGTACACATGGTTGCTATGGTCAGACATCATGCCGAGACACTGTTATAGGGGAGGCATTGACCCTGTGGTTTGGACCATGCCCGGCGGTCAGCGAACAGGGCTGTTGCCTGGTTCCTTATCGAGAATGGCTTGGGGGACAGCCATTTGTCATCCGGGGATAGGGTTACAGGATTTTAGACTGTATTCTGGAGATGGGGTTCACCTGTCAGCAAGAGGTATTCACCTCTTTTTGAATGACGTGCAAGCGGGCCTGGTGACTGAATTGTCGGTCACGGGGGGCGGAACTCTGATGTGATTTTGGCAATACTTGCCAAGCATAAGGTGTCTCTCCGGGAGTTGCAGGTGCTTCACGGCCACCTCAACTTTGCCTGCAGGGTGGTGACACCAGGCAGAGCCTTCGCCAGTCGTCTGTGTGACGCTATGGTGGGCCTTTCTAAACGACACCACAAGGTCTGGCTGACCAGGGGTATACGAGCAGACCGTTCGGTTTGGCACACATTCCTACAGGACTTTAATGATGTCTACCTTTGGAGATCTGAGCTTATGGTCAGCCCCCAGTTCCAAGTACAGTCGGATGCCTCCGGCTCCCTGGGGTATGGGATTTATTTTGAAGGACAGTGGGCCTATGGTCAATGGCCCCAGGGATGGCAGGGCATGGATCATTTATGCGATCTTACGTTCCTGGAGTTTTTTCCAATTTTGGGTACCCTTATGCTCTGGGGGAACAGGTGGGCTAATTCTGTGGTTCACTTTTGGTGTGACAATGCTGCTCTGGTGCACATTGTCAACGCCCAAATGTCTCAGTCCCCCAGAGTCATGGCCTTAGTTCTCCAATTTGTTCTTAGGTCCTTGTGCCTTAATGTGCTCTTCAGGGCCAGACATGTGCCAGGCATTAATAACGATATTGCCAACGCTTTATCCCATCTGCAGATCTCCTGGTTCCGTGCCTTGGCTCCAGACGCAGAGGAACTTCCGTCTCTACTCCAGGCCGAGATATGGACATTTGGCGAGGAGAGGTGAACCGGGCAATCAGCATGTCTTTGGCACCTCGCACGCGTAATGCGTATCAGCATACACTCCTTCAATTTAGGACCTTTTGTAGGCAAAGGCAGATGCCTAAAATGTGGCCAATACCGGTCAACCAGGTTTTACACTATATGGTACACCTTCATGATCAGGGATTGGCCCCACGCACCATCGCCACCAGGCTTTCGGCATTCATGGCCAAGGCACGGGGATTTACTGACTGTGTGGGTGACTTCCGTATATGCCATGTATTGGAAGGGTGGACACGTGAACGTGGCCGCCACCTGGACACATGTCACCCTGTCTCACCGTGTATTCTGTCCCACCTCGCTTGAGGTTGGCATAGACTGTGTTATGATAGGTATGAGGAGTCTCTTTTTCGTGCAGCTACCACCGCAGCTTTGTTTGGAGCTCTGAGAATCAGCGAGCTGGTCCCATTGTCAAAAGTGGGACGTGTCTCGTAGGGCACTGGAACTCGAAGATGTGTCTATCAACCAGGAGTGGGCTCAGTTGAGGATTCGTTCCTCAAAGGCCGATCAGCATGGAGAAGGCAGTGGTGTTAGACTGCTACGATGTACATTTGCTGACATCTGTCCGGTTGGTGCCCTACATGCATTTTTGGCAGTGCGTGGTACGCGCCCTGGCCCATTGTTCTGCCACCAGGATGGGTCTCCCCTTACCAAATTTCAATTCTGGAGGGTGACTGGGACGGCACTTCACAGTGTGGGCCTCTCTGGGGCTCGTTATGGCACCCATTCATTCAGGATAGGTGCCGCGTCAACTGCAGCTGCATTTGGGTACTCTGAGGCTGATATATGTCGGATGGGCAGGTAGGGATCCACGCGTTTTTTGTTATATGTACATCCCCTCACTGCATGAGTACCTAGTTATGTCCTTAATTCCTTCTCCTCTTTTACAGACCCTGTGTGTTTATGCACACCGGTGGCAGTGTGGCTGGTGGGCCACAGTTATGTGCACTGGGTGGCAAAGTATGCTGCATCGTCGGAGTGGGGACCTCATCTCGGGCTGCGTGCATCCACACGTATGCGGTGGTATGGTGTGCACGGCATGAGATGGCGGGAACTGTTGCCATTCCTGATGTCCATCAGGGATGCTGGCCTTTCCTTAAAAATGTCGGTGTGCAGTGACCTGGCGTTTCTACATCATTTATGACCGTACACACGGTTGCTATGGTCTGACATCGTGCCAAGACACTGTTATAGAGGAGGCACTGATCTCTGTGGTTTGGACCGTGCCCGGCGGTCAGTGAACAGGGCTGTTGCCTGGTTTCTTGTTGAGAATGGCTTGGGGGACAGCCATTCGACACCCGGGGATAGGGTTGCAGGAATCTAGCCTGTATGCAGGAGATGGGGTCCACCTGTCGGCCAGAGGTATGCACCTCTTTCTGGAGGACGTGCAAGCGGGCCTGGTGACCGAGCTGTCGGTCGGGGGTGGGGGGTGGGTGGTGAGTCATCATGGACGCCTCCCCGTCTGGCGGGTAGCACTGGTAAGGTAAAGATTTATGACCCATAGGTATCCGGCAGGTTCGCAATTGACTGGCCAACACGTAGATAGGTACAGGGGAAACAGGATTGGCCGGTCAAGGGCGAACCATGAACGGGGTGATGCTAGGAGCTTCACAGCCTGCATCACCTTGATATTTGGATGGATACACGTCAAAGGTTGGGGTCAGTAGATAGTATATTGACTTCGGTCAACAATTTGTTTGTGTCAACAAACAAATTGATACAAATTGATACATGTAGCCAATAGCCATTGGCATTTTGGGTGGAACCTTACCAGTGCTACTGCGGCCTTCTTGCCTTAAAGAATTACAATTGGATGATACACCAATTGAAAGTGATAATTTGGACTAGGGCATTATTCAATAAAAGTGGCCCAATGCCTTTAATCCAATACTGGTGTCTGAGTCTTTATTTGGGTGGGTGCGCCTGCAAAGTTCTGCCTCTGCAGCTTTGTGCCTCAGTGGAGGCCATCAAACACATGCTTTCACATACTTTAAAATGAGGTTATGACAAATTTGCTTTGACAGGTGAATGAGAGGGTACTAAAATGCAAAAAAGGCATAGTTTGGTGATAACATAAATGTCTTTGCCTTGCTGAGATGATTAATATATAGTGAAATGGAAAACCACAGAATAATATTTTTTTTAAAAAAACCAAGGAGTAGAAGGAAGGAAGGAAGCAGGTCATGTTTTCAGAGTACCATAAACATTCCATACATACATACATATCTTTATTCGACCGTCAGTCAGCACAAAATAACACTCAGAGATTTAAACTAACATTTAAGCCTAACATTCTTTACCTTCAGGATATACATACTCTATGTTAATAGGCCCAAGTCAATACTGTCAATTTTATTCTTGCGATGTTTGAGTGCCAAAAATCGGAATTTAGAAACTGGTATGGCTGACAAAGCAGCAACACTATTCAAGAGAAACCGAACCTGATTTTCTCCAGGCTCAAATCTGATTTGGCAAAGAAGAGGAGCTATGAGTATTTGTTTAATGTCAGCATAGAAGGGACAATTCAGAAGGTTATGCTCAAGTTGACTCAACCGCTTTCTGGGGACAGAGGCAGGTTCTTTGGGCATATGGTATACCTTTGTATCCTCCCAATAGAACAGCTGTATTGAGGGCGTTCAATTTAGCGGCCGTAATAAACATTCCAAGGGATGTTCCAAATCCTGAAACTTCATTTTTGTACAACTTAAGTGTAGGTAGAGAGATTGCTATATAGAATATTGCTTTCCCCATTTGAACTACTTTAGCTTAGGAAAGATCTGTTGAAACAGTTACTTGAGTCAGGATACTCTTGATCTATAATAATCTGAACCACAGTTGTCTAGAAAACATCCTTTGCAATGGACTACACTGCCTAGGAAGGTGGGGAAATCTCCTAGAGATATACTAGCATTCTACTGAAAAAGATAAATGGAATTAGGTAACTGGCATTGCCTATAAACATTCAATAGATTTTTTCAAAATTTTCCATCCCCTCTCCGCATGAAGATGGAATGAGAATGAATAAATAGGAGTATGCACTTACATGATCTGTCAAATAAGATTAAAACAACAAAAAGCCACATTTTGTTCTCTTCCAGGAATAAATGCAAATCTGGTAGAGACTGGTGCTGTTTGCAACACATAACTCTGATATGTGAGCAAAGGTTTGTATCACTGACCTTGAAAAACTGTACTTTAGAGAAATGATTAAAAAAGTTTTAAAAAGTAGAAAGTAGCCACATTGCTGCATTTATTTGCCATTTCCAATCCTTATACTTATTGGTGGATAGTGTAGAGATATCAAGGAAGTTTTATTCCTTTTTAAAGCAGTCTTGCCTGTAGGCCACAAAATGACTGCTGTTCCCTAAAAGCACAGTATTAATGCCATACATAGAGACAAATTTGTGTCTCCCTAGCCCATAGCATCTGCATAATTCCATTTCAGCTACTTTGGGCAGTAAGTTTTATCAACATTTATAGTGGTCCCTGCTGATGCATTCAGTGTGGTAGCGTACATCAGAAAGGCATTAATTTCCTTATTAAACATTCAGTATGGATGCAGAAGGATCCCCCAGTGCTCTACGTTTATGCAGATTATGTGAAGATAGCCTTGTAGCTTTGAACACATGAAATAGGTATTCTTCAGGGGAAGTCACAGAATGAATGTACTTTATGTTAAAAATAATAATTTAATCTGAGCTTCTGAAACAAAGCAGGAAGATAGATTCTTTAAGGGCATTGCAATAAATAGCCTCATCACTCTGAAAAGGGTTTCTTTCTTTTTAAATAGAAGGTGCAGCCATAGGTTAAGACTAGATCTGTAATAAATTGGTCACTTAGAATTTACAAATTGAATTTTAAACTTAATGGGCTATAGCTACAGAAATTTTTATGATAATTTTCCAAGTTTGGCAGTTTTCCACTTTGTTATTACTGTTCAGCACATTAATACACTTATTTTCGTATCTCCTGCAATAACACAGTTCCATGTTTCTACTCAGTTGCTTTGAAGCAAGCACCTAGAAATTGTAGAGGATCAAACTGACTAAAGATTAGCATGGGGAAACAATGGCTGAAATCCAGTAGTAGGCTATTGAATCAATGTGATTTAAGGTAAAGGTAAAGGTTTCCCTTGCTCGAAAGCCAGTAGTATCCGACTCTAGGGTGCAGTGCTCATCTCTGTTTCTAAGCCGAAGAGCCAGCGCTGCCTGCTTCTGCAGACATTTCCGTGGTCATGTGGCAGGCATGACTAGACACCGGAGCGCATGGAATGCTGTTACCTTCCCACCGAAGTGGTCCCTATTTATCTACTTGCAATTTCTTGCTTCTGAACTGCTAGGTTGGCAGGAGCTGGGACAAAGACGGGAGCTCATTCCATCCTGCAGTACTTGGGAATCGAACTGCTGACCTTCCGCTTCCCAGTCAGCGTCTTAGCTACTTGAGTTTACAAAGGTGTTAACTCACCAAATTGCCATTGACCCAACAGGCCTAATCTAGTTGTGATTTTCTACTAGATTTCAGCCAGTTTAGTATGATTTCAGATCACTATTGTAATGTTTCTTTTATAGGAGTTAATTTGGGATTAATCTGAATGTCCATACTTTCCCATTTTGTAAGAAAGATATGCTTCTAATTCCCATAAAGTTCAGAATGTGCACAATTTTTCAAGCCAAGGTTGTTAGAATTCAGGATAGTCAGGTTAGTTGCCTGCATGTAAGCTTTAAATGTGAGCAAGAACTTTGAAAAAATCTGGATTCTTCCTTACATGTAGAGTATAATAAAGGTAAAGGTTTCCCTTTCTCGAAAGCCAGTCATATCTGACTCTAGGGTTCAGTGCTCATCTCTGTTTCAAAGCCAAAGAGCTAGCGCTGTCTGCTTCTGCATGGTCATGTGGCAGGCATGACTAGACACTCGCAGAAACCTCTTGTCTATGGCCTTATCAATTTTACATGGAAGATTGAGAAAGAGGAAAGAGGGCATAGGTCAGTGATGGAGAACCTTGGTAATCCAGAGGTTCTTGGACTTCAATTACCAGGAGCCCAAGTCAGCACTGATCAGGGCTTCTGGGAATTGAAATCCAAGAACACCTGGAGTGCCAAGGTTCACCATCACTGACATAGGTGCTCACTTCTAAACTATCTTGATGGTGCTCGATTAAGCAATGACTGAAAAGAGCATATTCAAAAATACTTGAGGCTTTCTCACATAAGAGTACAATAAACATTTCAGTGAAACTGACATTACATCTGAAATCTATCACAAGTCAAACTCTGACTGAATGAAAGTTTGATTACACTCAGGAAGACATTAAAACAAAATTGTAACTTTAGTTCTTACACCTCTTAGAAAGGGCTGCATTAACATTTCCTTCAGAGTATCTCTTAATTATGGTCTCTCTCAGCATAACTGATGAAAAAAGTGGTTTCTGCTGTTTTTTTCAAGTACCTCAAAGGTGATATCATAATTACCCAGCCTATTGCATCTTTGTGATTTCCTCCTTGGAAACTGAAAAGGAGATCAAAACAATGAATGTGCACTAACAGTGCTAACAGAGATTCAAATTATGCTATGTTATTGTTAAGGAATAATAGCAGCTTTATACTTCTAGCAATAATAAGCTTAACAGAATGAAAAGTGAGAAGTATTTGTATTGTATCTCAGATACATTGACCCTAAATACAGGGTGGCTGTGCTGGGCCTTTATTTGAAAGACTAAAGCCTGTGGCTGAGGTTCTTTCGGCCACAGAGACTTATGCAAATGAAATAGGGAAAATGCAGTTCTTTGGAAATGTCCCAATTCCCATCAGCCTGCTTGCCCCAGAAAATCCTTTGAATAAACAATTGAGATAAAATCTGTCATTGTAACAGGATTAACCATTGGCTGCCTTCATAAATCTGTTGGGACAACTCTATTGCTTTACAATCTGTTATCATTGTGCACCTTCCTTGGCTTTCAAATCTGTTTCTTGTACTTACAAATTTTGCTAGGTAATTACTACTTTCATCCCTATTTAAGCAAGCGGATTGTATAAATGTTAGACACTGGTAGGTCCTGGCATCATCTTAATCCTGTGACTCTGCTTTCGGGTTGCCTGCTAATGTGGAAGAGCTGAAAATTGCAGTGTGGTATATTTCTCCCATAATAATGACTTGAGGGAGATATAAAGTGTGCCACTCACAGAAAGACACATGATTGAGGAAAATTTAATATTGACACATGTGAGCTGAACTGTACCAGTGCTCTGCAGGTGACAGGAAGACTAGAACAATTGGAAAAAGGAAGACTAGAACAATTCACCCAAATGCGTATCCGGTGCCGGTAGTAAGCCACCTGCTAGCAACCTTGCATGGGGGGAGGTGTTTCGCCAAACTAGACTTGGTCCAGGCATACCAGCAAAGAAAACCATACCAAAAGAAAAAAGAGTAAGAAAGCAAAGTGGTTGTCAGATGAGGCTCTTAAAATAGCAGAGGAAAGAAGGAACGCAAAAGTCAAAGGAGAAAGGAAAATCTACAACCATTTGAACACAGATTTTCAAAGAAAAGCAAGGAGAGATAAGGAAAACTACCTAAAAGAACAGTGCAGAGAAATGGAGGAAAACAACAAAAGAGGCAGAACCAGAGATCTTTTCAAAAAAATTGGGGAAATCAAGGGAACATTTAAAGCAAAAATGACCATGATAAGGGACAAAGACGGAAAGGAGCTAGCTGATGAAGAAGGAATTAAGAAAAGATGGAAAGAGTACACAGAGGAACTTTACAAAAAGGACCTCAACACGCCTGATAATCACAATGATGAAGAAATTGAACTTGAGCCAGACATCCTGGAGAGTGAAGTCATAAAGGCCCTAAAGAGCACTGCAAACAACAAAGCTAGTGGAGATGATGGTATCCCAGTTGAATTTTTCAAAGCGCTAAAAGATGATGGCGTCAAATTACTGCATTCAATATGCCAGCAGATTTGGAAAACAAAACAGTGGCCACAGGATTGGAAAAGATCAGTATACGTCCCAATCCCAAAAAAGGGCAATGCCAAAGAATGTTCAAATTATCGAACAATCGCGCTCATCCCACATGCCAGCAAGGTGATGCTCAAGATAATGCAGGACAGACTTCAGCAGCATGTGGAGAGAGAATTACCAGAGGTGCAGGCTGGTTTCAGAAGAGGCAGGGGGACTAGAGACCACATCGCCAACATACGCTGGATCATGGAGAAAACAAAGGAATACCAGAAACAAGTTTACTTTTGTTTTATTGACTACACTAAGGCATTTGACTGTGTGGACCACAACAAGATGTGGCAAGTAATTAAAGAGATGGGAATACCAGAGCACCTCATATGCCTCCTGAGAAATCTGTACATGAACCAAGAAGCAACAGTTAGGACAGAACATGGAATAACAGAGTGGTTTGAAATAGGAAAAGGAGTAAGACAAGGCTGCATTTTGTCACCATGCTTATTCAACCTATACACAGAGCACATAATGCGCAGTGCAGGGATGGAGGAATCACAATATGGGATTAAAATCGCTGGGAGAAACATCAATAATCTGAGATATGCAGACGATACCACCCTAATGGCAGAAAGTGAGGAAGACCTAAAGAATCTCTTGATTGGGCTGAAGGAGGAGAGTGCAAAAGCTGGCTTGAGACTCAATATCAAGAAAACCAAGATAATGGCAACAGGCCCCATCAGTTCCTGGAAAATAGACGGGGAAGAAGTAGAAGCAGTGACAGATTTTACTTTCTTAGGATCAAAGATCACTGCAGATGGGGATTGCAGCCATGAAATAAAAAGGCGACTGATTCTTGGGAGACAAGTGATGAGAAACCTGGGGAACATAGTGAAAAGCAGAGACATTACATTGCAAACAAAAATTAGAATAGTCAAAGCAATGATTTTCCCAGTAGTAATGTATGGATGTGAGAGCTGGACAATTAGGAAGGCTGAACGCAGAAGAATAGATGCCTTTGAAATGTGGTGTTGGAGGAGGGTTTTGAGAGTCCCCTGGACAGCAAGGAGAACAAATAGGTCAATCTTAGAAGAAATTAACCCTGACTGCTCATTGGAAGGTCAAATAGTAAAGATGAAGCTAAAATACTTTGGACATCAAATGAGAAGGGAGGATTCACTTGAGAAGGCATTGATGTTGGGAAAGGTGGAGGGCAAAAGAAGAAGGGGGAGGCCAAGGATGAGATGGCTAGATGGTATTATAGACACAATGGGCACAGAGCTGGGAGGGCTGAGGGGGATGGTAGAGGACAGAGGCGCCTGGAGGAAAATGGTCCATGGGGTCGCAAAGGGTCGGAGTCGACTGTGCGACTGAACAACAACCAGCTACAGCCGCCACTCAGACAATTGTTACCCACAAGGGAGCCTTTAAAGTGACACGCCTCCAATTCAGCGTAAATTTGGCTCTGGGGATCTTTCAGTCCCTCGTAGAAAGATTGTTAAAGGGCTCCCAGGTATTTTCCCCTACTTTGAAGACATTCTAATAACAGCGGGAGGGGAACAGGAATTGGCCAAGATGTTGGACTGGGTACTAACAGTGTTTGAGAAAGCAGGGCTCAGGTTGAGAAAGGATAAGTGTGTGTTTTTCGCTGAGGAGGTAGAGTTTCTGGGTTTTCAAATAACCCCTGAGGGCATAAAACCAGCAGAGTCCAAGGTAGCGGCAGTGAAAGATGCTCTCGCCCCACCACCAAGGCTGAACTACAGTCCTTCCTAGGACTCCAAAATTTCTACCACTCTTTCCTCCCGGGAAAGGCGTCGGTAGCAGAACCGCTGCATAGATTACTCAAAAAGGATGCAGCTTGGCGGTGGTGGGACAGCCAGGAACGGGCATTCTGGGGGCTCAAGAAGCTTCTATCTTCCGAGGCTGTGTTGACCCACTTCGACCCAAAGAAACCCGTTGTGTTGGTCTGCGATGCCTCACTGGTGGGGGTGGGGGCAGTTCTCTGCCATGTGCTGGAGAGTGGGCGAGAAGCCCCAGTGGCATACTATTTGAGATACCTGTCCAAGGCAGAGCGCAACTACGCGCAAACAGATAGGGAAGCCCTAGCGATTGTTGCAGGAACCAAGAAGTTCCACGATTTTCTCAATGGCAGGCCATTCCAAGTCGTGACCGACCATAAGCCCCTCTTAGGAATCTTCACCACAGATAAGCCAACCCCGCAGATCTTGTCCCCAAGGATGCTGCAATGGGTGATTTTCCTCAATGCGTACCAGTACGCGTTGACCTATGGCCCCAGCAAGGAGATCAGCCATGCCGATGCCCTTTCCAGATCACCCCTCCCACAGGCAGGGGACCCAGAGTGCGAGGAGAACAGGACCACCAGGTGCTCCTGATCGAAGCCCTAGAGTCGCCCCCAATTCTGCCAGCTGAGATCGCCAAGGCTATGGTGAAAGACAAGTCATTGGCCTTATTCAGTTCATGGGTACAGAAAGGCTGGCCGGCAACCTCCCCTACGGAGGAATTCAGGATTTATGGTAGGTGGAGAAACGAGCTCTCCCTAGAAAGGGGCTGCCTACTCTGAGGGCAGTGGGTAGTAATCCCCAAAGTTCTGAGGTCCCAGGTGCTCAAGATGCTGCATATCAGCCACCCGGGGATCGTGCGCTCCAAGGCGCTAGCTAGGAGTTACATCTGGTGGCCCAAACTAGACACAGATATAGAGCACATGGTAGGCACTTGCGAGAGCTGCCATAGCACCCGGCCCGAGGCGTCCTGACTTCCGCACAGAGAATGGGACATGGCCCGGGGTCCGTGGTCACGTCTACACGTGGACTTCATGGGTCCTTTCAGGGGTACCGTTTTCCTTATAATAGTGGACTCCTACTCCACGTGGTTGGAGGTAATTCCGATGGCCAGTACATCATCAGCTGCAACGATTAAGCAATTACGCAAGGTATTCAGTTGCTTCGGTTTACCTGACATACTTGTGAGCGATAACACCACAACTTTCACATCAGCGGAGTTCCAGGGTTTCATAGAGATTAACAAAATTTACCCCGCTACAAATGGTCAAGCGGAACGCCTGGTGCGAACAACAAAGGACGCACTGCGTAGGATGGGCCCCAGGGAATTGAACTTGCAGCTCTGCCAATTCCTATTAAGGTACCGTGTAACCCCCTTAGCGTCAGGGCTCTCACCCGCCAAGCTCCTCATGCAAAGGAAACCCACCACGATTCTCTCGAGATTAGACCCAACCAGGGTGGAGGAGATTGGCCAGCCAGTACAGTGCAGAAACTACGCGGCTGGTGGCCCTACTTGGGTACCTGGAATAGTGGTCAGACAGACGGGGCCAGTCTCCTACAATGTCGAGACAGGCACAGGACTCCTCTGAAGGAGGCACCCTGACCAACTCAGAGGTAGAGTAGTGGGAAGGCAAGACATGAGTGACCGAATGGAGCAGTCAGTGTTAGGGTTCTCCCCCACCCGCTTATCCCAAGGGGGAGACACAGACCACAGGGGGGAGGGAAATAAGACAAACCCATATCCTTTTGACCCACTGGGTAACAGGAACAACTTAGAAGAGAGGGATTCCGAGGAGTTGTTAGATTTTGAGTTAGGAGACCAGGGGGATTTTTCGGAGTGGTCACCCACCCATCCAAGCGAAGAGCGGGGTTTTTCTTTAGTCCCTGGAGCCCCCGGTCTCACATCCCTGGAGTTTACTCTCACACCTAGACCTCCCCAATCCCTGGCTCACGACTTGCAGCCAATCGCTAACGAGTCACTCTCCTCCAATGCAGGGACTCTGGCCCGAAGTGCAGCCACCACTCGCCCAAAGCGAACGTGCGGAAAGCCTCAATGACTAAAGAACTTTGTCCTCACCTAGGGGGGAGGAATATTATGTACTGAATAGAATGTGACAAGTACACTTTAACTGATTGTATCCGGCAATTGTATCCATTGTAAATAATCAGAGACACATTGTAGCAAGTTGTTAAGGATGCTACTGCCGGTGGCAATAGCAGTATCCAGCTCACATGATACAGATTCCCCTGAATACCTGAAGGGCGGGAAACCTTCCCGCCACACCGCACCTGGAGAAGATGGGCGTGACGATCGATGACGTCACGCGGACAGTAACCAATGAACTATCACCCGGGTTATTCAAAATGTACAGTGTGCTATAAATAGAGCTGTTTGGTCCACCATTACCTCATGTTCACTCTGACTACCATGCAATAAAGTTGTGTTTTAGCCCTTACTGCGGCTCCTTCTTTGTCTTCCGTGCAAGACACCAAAGACTGTGATTAGGGTTTATATTTTTCTTCTTAAAATTAATGTTTTGTCATTTTGATATTGATATGTAACTTTGTAATTATACTGTATATTCTTTATTATAATCTGCCTTGAGTCACATTTTTGTTGAGTAGGGCAGGATATTAAACTTGAAATGAAAAAAAAATGAAAAATATAAATATAATAAATGAAATGAAATGCTAGTTGCTGCAGATTTCTCCACCATTTCCTACTAAACTGGAATGGCAGTGTTCTTGTTGCAGTGAGACTGAAGGGAAGAATCTGCTATGTCTTGTAATTTTGTTTCTGATATGTTGATCATATAAGAAAACTCATTTGCTCTTGAAAATTATAGTTTTAATCCAGGCTAAAAAAAGATGTGAGGTCCTTGTAATGCCCCCTTATTTTGAACTTCAACATTGTGATCCACTGGCAAAGAACACACATTAATATGTACATAAGAAGCACAAAATTACTGAATGATTGTTAAGAAAGATACAAACAACCTACCTTCTATTTCTAATTCAAAAACAAATCAGACAACCTTATCTGACAAATATACAAATTGCACAATTCTGTAACAAATTTGGCATTTTTGCAAAAAAACAAAACAAAAACCATTATTACTGCCAAAGTAAGATATATACATTTGAGAATATCAAGGCATTCCTCACTATCATAGTTGCAAGGGAATAATGTTTTTGAATAAATTCTTCTTCTTTAAGTGCCGTATCCAATTCCAAGTATTGGCTATCGACATGGTAATCACCCATGAAGATTGTCATTGGAAAAATCCACTTGGAGGACCATCACCTTTTCCTGTGGACTTTTTTACCCAAAGCCATTAGTCCTCAGGGTTGTCAGGTTAGTTAACTGATGTCTGACGGTTGGCGTTGAATCGCTGGCAGTATGGTCTACTTTATTACCATAACAGGATAACCTGGCTAGACTCCAGGTTCAATTTTGAATAGTTTACTTATGTTTATTCTCAAATAAAAATTCTGTATATATTTCCAGAACAAAATATTTTAGTTTCCTTCACAACATATTGGCGTTATCGATTGCAACATATCAGAGAATGCATTTTTCCTGAAGCAGGAAAAATGTCATTGGAGTGAATTTAAGGTGAATTCCAGTTTGCTATGACCACATAATATAATCGTGGAGGCATCCCCTGCAGCACATATGAAATGAGACATTCAGTATTTAACACTGGAACTGCAATGGAGTGCCACAGCTTTGAGGATATTGACAAGGTGCACCTTGACAGCCAGTCCATCCAGCATGGCCTCTTCCGCCTCCATGACCGTTGGGAATCAGAATTCCTCCTCCACTCATTTTATCATTGGGCCCAAAATGATGGTTTCCAGTGGCATTTCCTCCGCTGAAGTGGACCATCACCCCACCTAAAAGAGCTAATTTGCCCATAGCTGTTGGCCCCTTTAGGGAGTCAGGTTAGTTAAATACTGCCTGACACCTGGCATTGAGTCACTGGCTGTATGGTCTAGTCCAGTGAAGGAAACAACTTTCTTTCAGCAATGGAAACCTACTGATATTATATTTTGCAAGGCAAGACTGTACACCTGGACATCATGAGATGGTCAATATAGAAATCAAATAGTCTGTATGGCAACTATATACTGAAGAAGATCTATATAGAAGAAATAAAAGAACACCAGACTCCTTTGAAGAGAAATCCTATGATGAAGAACCTGCATGTAAAAAGTAAAATGAACGCTGGTCTGAAAACAATAGAAAGAAATCACCAGGGATAGATGGAATAGTGATAGACCTATTTCAAGCGACAGAGACTGAAACTGTCAAAATTCTAACACGAATATGTCAACAAATAAAATTGGGGGCAATGGCCAATTGAATATTGGCCATTATCGGCAGTGGCTGCAACTCGTATCCAAGAATACATTTTTCCTGAAGCAGGAAAAATTCCATTGGCATAAATTTGTTTAAGGTGGATCCCAGCTTGCACATGGTGTGATCATGGCACAATTTCATGTGGCACATATGAAATATGACATGCAGGATTTGAACCCTGCAGCCTTGAGAATATTAAAAATGTGCACCTTCACAGCTAGTCCATTTGGCATGGTGTCTTCTGCCTCCATGAGCATTGGGAATCAGAATCCCTCCTCCACTCATTTTGCCGTTTGGTCCAATATGAGAGTTTCCAGTGGCATTTCCTCCACTGGTAGGCCCATCACACCACCTAAATGGGCTCATCTGCCCGAAGCCATCTGACCCTTTAAGGAATTCGATTATTTACCAGCTCTTGGCCTTGAGTCAGTGGCTGTACGGTCCACTCCATTACTGTAGCGGGATGTCCAGCCAGACGAATATTGAATATACCACTGTGACAAAAACATCCCTAAAGCAGACGTCTGGCATTAACCTGGTTTTCTGGTCTACACATAAGAGAAGACAGAACCAGGGGAAGACAGGGGAAAGCAATTGGTACATCAGCCATTGCTGAAGCAGTGAAAGGCAGATCTATTCAATGCTCAGTAGATAAGGCCTTTCACCAGATTTTGAGGAGGAGGAGGAGGACTGTGCAACAGAGATCATACTGAAGATGTGTTCTAGGAGACATACTGGACCAAGCTTCATCCCAATTCTCCAAAAGCAAAACAACAACAACACAAGCAAGCAAACAAAAGGCCCTGGCAACCTAGTTCTGCTACATCTGATAGAAGATAAAAGGATGGAGGAAACACCTTACTATAGGGGTAATTCCATTTCGTCTAAGGATTCCTGCCCACAGTAGTAGATATAATGGTCCCCTGAGAATAATTAACCCATTCCCATTCACTTTAGTTCACTGATTCCCAAGATGTTGATGTTCAGTCTTTCAATTTTATGTTTGAACATGTCCAGCTTACCTTTATTCTTAGATCTTACTGTTATAGAAAACGAAACGAGACAGTATTCCTTGGCTTAAAAAGCAGAATCAGATTTTATTGGCCAACAAATGGTTCATAATCACTCTAGCGAGTGGAAAACTGTGAACAATTATACATTTTCAGCACCTCCTCTTTATAGTAAAAAATCACAGGATATTTCCATAAATTACATCATATACATTATTCATTAATCGATGACATTGTCATTCATATCAGGTTACCCTAAGAATGTTATTTAGGACATATCATATAAAAGAAAAATATCATGTCACCTCATCATTTCATTCTCTGTATAGGATCTTACTGTTATTCTCACAGATAGAAATTCAGTTGACTTTTGTGTGTTTATTTGGCTTGTTTGTTCGGCTTCTGTTTGCTTTAGCCAGTGTTGACTGTCCTCTTAGGAAGAGAGTCCAAATTTTGACAAATGTCATGTCATTATCGATCGGATTTTGTTCCCTTATACCTGTTCATGTAACCAGCGAGCTAAGAAATGATTTCCTGTTTAATTTATTTCATTAATTAAAACCTTAATTCATTTAACACCATTTCATTCCCCCATTTTTTTGTGAAAAATTTTCTTTTCTTTCAATCGTTATAAAATTTTCACACTTCTATGTCTAGTTCTTTATTTTCCTGTGAGTGTAAATCATATTCCCAAAAGGTTAGAATAGCTTCTTGTTTAGCAGTTACTTCAGAAAGTTGTCTTATTGTATTAATGACACATGGTATTATGCAGGGGATTATCAAGCATCCTATTAACATTAGACTGAGAATGGCCACTATGATTTGTAGGCTAGGCAATTTCGGAAGCCATTCTTTTAAGGCCTCTCCGAAATCAAATCCCTTCCAGACTTGGGTAGGATTGTAAGTCAATTGCCTTATTTCCTTAGTAAGCTGGGCCACTACTTTACCAGTTTCATCAATATGTAAACAGCAGTTTGTCAGATTGAATTTACCACAGACCCGTCCTTCTTTAGCTAAGAGGTAGTCCAAGGCTAGACGATTTTGATAGACTGCTGTTCTCAATTTATCCGTGGCTTTTGCTAAGACTTCAAGGGCTTTGTTAATCCTTACTCCCACCAAGTCTAACACGGCCTGCAGCCTTATGATCCTATTGAGCATATAGATAGGGGTATGGTATCCCCAAGATCCATCTTGAGCCCATGTGGCTCTTCCATAGGTGCATACTATACGCTCATTAGGCCATTCCTCTCCAGTATATGAGGCAACATCTTTACATGGAAAATCTCCAAATGCTGTGGAGACTTCCCTTCATGTTCTTTCATTCCCAAGTGCCTCATACATCACTACACCCAATTCTTGTCTGCTTCTGAGTGGCAGTAGGAAAAATGATGGCATTATCCACCCCAGTACACAGGAGCCTGACCATCTTACTGCCAATTCTTCGTAAGCCATGTGGCCACATATCCAGTACATGTTTTCTGGGGCCAGCCATTTAACAGCATTAGAATTATTTAAGTATTTCAGATAGGTGTCATTATATCTTTTGTTGCATTTGATGGGGAAGACCATTTTTCATAATTTCCTTCCCAGCTCCCTACACAGAGTAGGTCTCCTACTGGGACTCCTACGGAAGCATTCCCCTTTTTCTGGAGAAACAGTTCCTTCCCACCAAATTGGTTGTCAATGTCCATACCATTCCTTCTGATTTGGCACGTTTTGTAATACTGCCATTCCGGCTCATGTTATTATATATCTCTGGATCTGCTTCAAGAGCTTCCCATGGCCATTGTTCCCCCATGTTTGTTCCACCACAAACAAAGCAGTTCTTGACTGCCAGTGTTTTGGCAATATGTTCAGCCATTTCCATAAATAAATTTCGTGCCAATATGCTGATAGGTAAAGCATTAGAATTATCTTCCAATCGTTGGATTTTATCATATATTGTCCATCCTAGTGACCTTACATCCCCCTCAATTACCTCCTGTGTTTTTATGGTTATGAAGGTTTTTGGGTCAACACCTCTACCGTCTATACCTATCCCATAACTAATACCTGAAGGAATGGTTTGTTCCAACTTTAGGGTCACTTTATTTGTACCCGGGATTCTTGAAAACTCTTTTATGTACTGACAATCAGTATATCCACCTCCAGTGTAATCACAGACACAACCCCATCCCGAGCAGTCTATGCGACTACCACATGGTGCAAATCGATCTGGATGTCCCTTTGTCACATCCAAGTTTCTGGCACAGAGATATTTATGGTTTCCACCATATTCCCTTTTCCAACCTGGACTTCCACATGCAGTTTCAGCTATTTTATCCATAGCTGAGCATAAGTCAAATGTTACAGACATAGGAACTTTTCCATTTTAAAGGATGACTGTGTGATTTACATAATAAAATGTGGATTGAGTAGGCATGTTTTTTAAATTCAAACCTGCCCACACCGTAACATTGATTCTTAGTGGAGTAGCTGAATCGTAACAAAGGGTTTCATTTTTTTGGGTACAGACACTATACATAGTTCTATTATACACACAGGTGTATGGGGAAGGTTTACACCCACCTGGTTTTTGTGAATGATAGAGTAAAGTTACTAGTGTCTCAGACCCCCTTTTAACCTTTGTAATGCATGACTGGCAAATATCATCAACGGCGGGGGTTGGGACTATATTTGAAGTATTTGTGTCTCTTGTTTCTTTTTCTCTTTTACTTCTTGGTGATATTTTATTTCTGATACTGCACATCCCACGCCATCCTGGATTTAATTGCTCAACAGTATTCACCACCCAGGATGGGACTATAGGGGTTCTGCAATTTATATATATAGGTTGTACATCAGCCATCATATATGGGGGATTTGGACATATTCCTCTCAAGATCATCCAAACTGCCCATTTACACTCATTACATATGGTGGAATAATCTTGCCTTCCTATTATTAGTTGCTGATGGTTACACATCTCATAGGTCCTAAGTTGAAATATGTCCATGTAGGGGTATTTACATGGGGGTGTATTATAGCGCCAGGTTCTGATGGGAATTTTAAATGGCACAGTGTCACACTCTGGGCCTGGGGTTCCCACATTGTATGCAGATATAATTGTCAATCTGGTATTATTTCCCCCTTTCCCCCACACCCCTCTATTTCTAACACATATTTCACTTTCTACATGTATGGTAAGAAAAAGTATTCCCAACAGGTATCTTCCTTGTAGCATCCTCAATTTTCAACTGTGCGTAGAAAGACCGCTTCCGGTTTGGGTCTTTAGCAGAGTTACCGCCTTTCTTCTTACATTGACTATTGAAGCAAAGTCTATATGTATGTATTTATCACACAAAGTTCAGTTCTTACCAGCCTTCTGGCTGAATCTGAAAACTAAAGGTTTATCTGTTCCTTGGACCTGGTAGTTCACTGGATCTGAATTTGTAGCAGCTTTCAGTCATGTCCAATGAATCTAAGATTTTCCTTCCAGCATTTTAACTGCAAGAGGAGAACACGTGACAACAGTATACAGTCCTTTCCACCTTGGTTTCAAAGGTTCATTTTTCCAATGCTTAACCCACACCCGATCCCCTGGCTTAAAGCCATTTGTTGCAGTGGAGATGGGGGGAGGGCAAGCTTCCTGTACATAGTGTCTCAACTTATTCACATGCTCATTATGCTGTTGTAATTGAGTTAACAATTTTCTTACTTCTATTCCCCCTTTGTGCGCCAAATCTGGCCAACCTTCAAAGGTATGTTTAAACAATGCTGGAGGACGTCCATACAAAAGCTCAAATGGGGATAAATGATATTTTGCATGGGGAGTTGTTCTCAGAATGTATAATGCCATAGGCAAAACCTGTACTCATGTTGATTGGGTTTCCATACACAATTTTGTGATAAATGCTTTAATAGTTCTGTTTGCCTGCTCAACCTTTCCTCCTGACTGCGGGTGAAATGAACAATGATAATTCCACTTAACTCCTGCTGCCTCAGCTAAATGTTTGTTTACAGAGTATACGAACTCAGGGCCATTGTCCGACGACAGTCTTGAAGGACAAGAATGTCTTGGGATTAATTCTTTGAGGAGGAACCTAGCTACTTGAATAGCTTGCTTATTCCTTGTTGGGAAAGCTTCAATCCAACCTGAATATGTGTCAATGAAAACTAGCAGGGCTTTGTACCCATTGCACCTGGGCATGTCAGTGAAATCCACTATCAAATAATCCATAGGAAGGTATGAGATTGCTGTTGCTCCTTGAAACATGGATTGGCCTTGTCTGGCATTTACTTGAGCACAGGTAGTACATTGAGATTTATTATTTATTTATTTATTTATGATTCACATTTGTTTATGCCGCCCACTCAGGCAGAACCCGACTCAGGGCGGCATTACAACAAATCTAAAAAATACATACATAAAAACATTTATAAAACCTTATAAAAAACCCACATCCACCCCAATTAAAAAACCCATATCCCACCCACCCATCACACCCACCATACAAAAAGGGAAGAAGAGAGAGTTCCTATAAAAGCCAACCGGCGGGGACCATAGTCCCGTTCGGGCCCCACACCTGCCCTGCCAGCCAGGTCTTTACTCCTTTCCTGAACGGCAGCAGTTCACTTTGAAGTCTTAGATCTATTGGCAGGAGGTTCCAGAGGGTTGGTGCGGACACGGAGAAGGCCCTCCTTCGGGTGCTAGACAAATGTGCACCCCTCGTTGACGGCACCACTAGAGAGCCCCTCCGGTCACTTTTGCTACCAGTGCTGTTAAATTGGGGATGTAGAAAGTTTGTTCAAGCTGCGTTCCTAGTGCAGTCTTTCCTATGTGTGAAGTTGCACGTGCTTCCTGCACCAGTGGCCAAGATAATGCAATAGGAACCACTGGTCTTCCATCTGGTAGAATGTACCATCCTTTAACAAGTGTTGCTTTCAGATCCTGACTGGCCTTTTCTTGTTCCATCTTTGTGTAGCTAGGCTGGTGCCATATTTTTAAGTCCTCAAATTCTTTAATCAAATATAATTCATGTACACATTCTGGCTTCTCAAACATTGCTGCACGTTTTGCTTCAGCATCTGCCCTTCTATTTCCTGTTGCTACCAGATCTTTTGTCTTCTGATGCCCAGGACAACAAATGACTGCAAGAGACTTAGGCATCTGAGCAGCCTTAATCAGTCTTTTAATTAACTGAGCATACTGTATAACTTTCCCACTAGATTCAGTATATCCTCTTTCTTTGTAGATTGCAGCGTGTGCCTGCACTGTCAGAAAGGCATATTTGCTGTCTGTGTAAACATTCAATGTCTGCTGCCAAGCTAATTCCAGAGCTCGGATAAGATCCCATATTTCTGCAGCTTGGGCACTTGTTCCTGGGTATAATGCTCCACTTTCTATAGTTCTTTCATCATCAACTACAGCATACCCTCCCTGCATGTCTAATTCCCTCATGCATAAAGCTGGATCCATCTGTGTACCAAGTAACTGAGCATTGGGCAAAGGTATATCTTGTAAATCTGGATGACAAGAATACTGAAATTCCAAAGTATACAAACAACTATGAAGAATTGTCTCTGTCCCTTGTTCAGGATCTACTGGTAGAAGGGTGGCAGGATTTATAGTTGTGCACTGATGTAATGTGATTTGAGGATTATCCATTAGCAAGGCCTGATACTTGTATAGTCTCTGATTACTAATCCATAAATGTCCTTTGTTCTCCAGGATTGCCTGGAGAGCATGACTAGTGTACACTTGTACATCTGCAGAAAAAGTAAGTTTGTTGGTCTCTCTCAGAAGCTCCGCTACTGCTGCTAGCACTTTAATACACTGGGGCCATCCTTGAGCAGTGCTATCAAGTTATTTGGAAAGGTATGCAACTGGCCTTTGCCATGATCCATACAGTTGTGTTAAAACTCCCACAGCTATATTCTTACGTACATCCACATATAGACGGAAAGGTCTGGACATATCTGGCAAGCCTAAAGCTGTTGCTGACATAAGTGCTTCTTTCAATTTCTCAAAAGCTTCTTGTTGTTGATCACCCCATTCAAAAGGATCTGTTTCAGCCTCCCTTGTGGAGGTGTATAAGGGCTTTGCTAACAGAGCAAAGCTAGGGATCCAAAGGTTGCAGAATCCCATCATTCCTAGCACCCCCCTCAATACCTTCCTATTCCTGGGGGTAGCCAATAAGTGCATGGCTTGTTTCCTGGGATCTCCCAAATTCCTCTGGCCTTGACTGATAACATATCCCAAGTACTCCACCTTTTCTTTGACTAATTGGGCTTTCTTCTTGGAGGCCCTATAACCACAATCCTGGAGTAGATGCAAGAGCCTTGAGGTATTTTCATGACACTCTGGAGCCGTAGTTCCGGAAACCAGAATGTCATCTGCATATTGCAAGAGGCAGTCTTCCTCTCTTACTGAATGATAGGCTTGCAAGTCTTGGCCCAAGGCTTGACCAAATAGAGTCAAGGAGTTTTTAAATCCTTGAGGAAGGCGGGCCCATTTGAATTGGGACCTCGTTCTGGTATTTACATCTTCCCATTCAAAAGCAAAGATGTCCTGACTATCTTCATGTAGGGGTATAGTGAAGAAAGCATATTTTAAGTCCATGCTGCTGATGCAGGTATTGTTCCTAATAAAATGTACGGGTTGGGTACCACTGCATGTATGGTCACCACTGCCTCATTTACTGGGCGCAAATCCTGTACAGGCCTCCATCCTCCATCTGGCTTTTTAACTGGCAGGATGGCTGTGTTCCAAGATGACTGTGCTCTTTGTACAATTACAGCAGCCAAATATTTCTCAATCAGTTGCTGTATAGCTGTCATAGCTTCCTGACTATAATATCTCTGTGGCACCCTGACTGGATGATATCCCTTCTTCATCTGGACTTTTACTGGCATGGCATTTATGACAAATCCCGGAGGATTATCCTCTGCCCATAATTGTGGCACATCATAATGTCGCCATCTATCATCTGGATTTGTCTGAATCAGCATCAATCTCCAAGTTTCATCCACTGGCTGTTTTATCTGCAAATGGTGAGTACTATCTTTATAGCTTATAGTAGCCTTAAGTTTAGCCAGCAAATCTCTTCCCAGCAAAGATACTGGACATTCAGGTACATAAAGAAATTGATGGATTAATTGTCCATCTCCTATTTGGCATTTTACAGGCTTCAATAGTGTCCGTGAAGTCATGGTTCCTGTGATTCCTTGTACAGCTATCTTGATTGGAGAGAGTGGGGCTAATTGTTGATCTGATCTACTAGCTCCGGTATCTATCATCATTCTTACATCTTGGCCTCCCACCTTCAATTTCACCATGGGTTCCAGAGGTGGGCACGGAAGTCCCTGGCCTCTTCAATCATCCCATTCCATCTCAGCCAGTCCAATCAGCTCCTCATATTCTTCCTGTCTTCCTCCATAATTCCCTCTAGTTTGCCTTCCATCTCCACCACATGGGTTTCCCATCCATCTATTAGCAGGGGCACTTCTGGGGTTTGCTCTCCATGCCCCACTCTGGGGCATCTCATTTCCACATCCTCTACCCCTTCCTGGGCCAAACGGACGCATATTCCCCATACCTCTTCCCATATTTCCTTTCTTGGGACAATTTTGCTGCCAATGACCCTCTTGCTTACAATAAGCACATTGATTGAAACCCAGCATTACATTGCCTCTTCCTGGCCGGGCTCCCATAGCTAGGGCCATCATTTCAGCTTTCTTTTTCTCCTTTCCATCCTGTTTCCTCTCTTGTTCTTTATCTCTATTAAGATAGACTTTCCTTGCCACCTCAACCAGCTCACAAGTGTTTTTCCCAAGTGCTCCTTCCAGCTTTTGTAACTTTTTCTTTATATCAGGTGCACTCTGAGTAATGAATCTTTCATTCAACATCTTACGATTCTCAGGGTCCTCCATATTGATCCCTGTATTTATTTTATATGCTTCTATTAACTTGGCTAAGAAACTTTCAGGGGCTTCTTCTTTCGGGGACCACACTTGCGGGTATACTAAAATTGACAGGGCCTTTTGCCACTTCTCTTAAGCTTTCTAGAATCAAATGCCTATATTATTGGAGGCTAGACCTCTGTATGGGATCATTTGGCTTCCAATTTGGAGTTTGTTCAGCTGCTGCCTCAAAGCGCCCTGCCTCCTGGTCAGCGTTTGGGAAATTTCTACGAAGGATCCTGTCTTTTGCCAGTTTTAATTTTTCCTTATCCTCCATATTAAGGAGTGTATTTATTATTTGTTGCATGTCACTCCAGGTGGGGTTATGTGTCTGGACTATGGTTCCAATTAGTTCAATCACCTCATTCGGCTTGGTACTAAAAGGTCCATAATGCTGTTTCCAGTTTAATAAGTCTGTTGTGGTAAAAGGCACATATTGGAAGATTGACTGATTTACTGGTTCATCATCTTCCCTCATATGGCTGGTTATCATTTCCCTCAGTGGGGCCACTATCTCTTTTCTTTTTTCCATCGTTGGCATGACGTGTGCCATTGGGGTGTTCGGAGGTGGCTCCCTACCAGCTTCATTGTTATATGGTGAAGCTCTATTATACCTTTTAAATTTTATCTCTCCTCCCTCAATCACATCTTCTAAGATCTCAGTTACTTTTCTTAGTTTTTCTGTGGTTGGGGAAGTCTCACTTCTGTCTGGGGTCTGAAATCTTCCTGCAGAGTGACTGTTTCCTGCATTTGCTAATGCAAGATCTGGATAAATATATGGAACCTGACCAACCTGTAACACTGATTGATTTCTAACATATGGTGGTGGTTTTTGAAACGGAATCTCATCTTCTTCTCCATCCCTACTTAGGATTTTCAGTTTTTCCTGTGTCTGTCTTTCTGCTATTGGGAGATTGGGTGCTTGGACCACTTTTCTTCCTAATTTAAATTTCTTATCTTTGAATTTTTTTCTTTCATTAAATATGCTTTCACACATTCACCCTGGCATTCCTTCAGCGAAGATGGCTATGGTTTCTCTGCAACTGTTGCCTGCCATACAGACATATAAGGATACTGATCCCAATGTTTGTCCTCTACTATTCTTCGAAATACCCTATTTATAAGCTCCAAATCTAAAGAACCTTCTGGTGGCCAGCCTACTTGAAAACTTGGTCATTCAAACTCAAAAAACTTTTTTAGATCAAACTTTGTTAAAGGTGGTTCATGTGTTTCTGGATAGAATACCTCAAAGTTTTCTAAAAAGAATTTCAGTGGCATTCTTGGAACGCTACTACGACCTCCCATTCTAAACTAAACATTACCACCGGCCTGGGGCACCTGAAAATCAGGAATGCGATGGTTTAACCACCCACACAATATAAATTTTACACACTCAAAAATCAGGTTCGCCGCCCTGATTTTTCTCAGGAACTCTGGGTCACTGCCCGTGGTTCGTTTAAGGACTTAGGATTTACTTCCTGTCCTCTCAAGGGTAATTAAGCCCCGCTTCCACTTCTCAAATAAGTGGGCACACACACAGTTATTTCATACAGCTTTATACTTGCCTGCAGGCTTTGAAAATCCGGCTCCTGGGAGGATTCTGTCTGCCTTTAGCCTTTTGGATTATCGACTGGTCTATTACCGACAGTTGTCTCTTGGCGCCCCTTCACTGAATTCCCAAAGTAGCACAAAGGTCTACTTATGCCAGCATGAAAGGTCTTCTTTGGAGAGGTGTTGCCCATCCATTGGGTCAACCGTCTCGAAGCAACAATGGTGCCTACAGTCTGTCTGTCCCAGCGGAATTAGCCAGAAAATGTTATAGAAAACGAGACGAGACAGTATTCTTTGGCTTAAAAAGCAGAATCAAATTTTATTGGCCAACAAATGGTTCATAGTCACTCTAGCAAGTGGAAAACTGTGAACAATTATACATTTTCAGCACCTCCTCTTTATAGTAAAAAATCACAGGATATTTCCATAAATTACATATACATTATTCATTAATCGATGACATTGTCATTCATATCATTCATATCAGGTTACCCTAAGAATGTCATTTAGGACATGTCATATAAGAGAAAAATATCATGTCACCTCATCATTTCATTCTCTGTATAGGATCTTACTGTTATTCTCACAGATAGAAATTCAGTTGACTTTTGTGTGTTTATTTGGCTTGTTTGTTCGGCTTCTGTTTGCTTTAACCAGTGCTGACTGTCCTCTTAGGGAGAGAGTCCAAACTTTGACAAATGTCATGTCATTATCGATTGGATTTTGTTCCCTTATACTTGTTCATGTAACCAGCGAGCTAAGAAATGATTTCCTGTTTAATTTATTTCATTAATTAAAACCTTCATTCATTTAACACCATTTCATTATATTCCCGGTTCCTAGGCAACATTGTTCTTTACAATATGAGACTTTCTGGTCTCATATTGAGACCACGTTCTGGTCTCATATTGAGCCCTCTGTTCTTTCTCACTAGCATATTGGATACCTTCCAACATCATATATTTTAGTCTTTTGATGTTGTTCATGGGTTCTTCTTAGCAAGGATACTGGAGTGGGTTGCATTTCCTTCTCCAGTGGATCACGTTTTGTCTGAATTCTCTGCTATGGCCTATCCATCTTTGGAGGTCCTACGAGGCAAAACCCATAGAAGTTTTCGCTTTTTGTTGTTGTTCAGTCGCACAGTCGGTTCCGACCCTTTGCGACCCTATGGACCATTGTTCTCCAGGCGCCTCTGTCCTCCGCCATCCCCCTCAGCCCTCCCAGCTCTGTTCCCATTGTGTCTGTAATACCATCTAACCATCTCATCCTTGGCCTCCCCCTTCTTCTTTTGCCCTCCACCTTTCCCAACATCAATGCCTTCTCAAGTGAATCCTCCCTTCTCATTTGATGTCCAAAGTATTTTAGCTTCATCTTTACTATTTGACCTTCCAGTGAGCAATCCGGGTTAATTTCTTCTAAGATTGACCTATTTGTTCTCCTCGCTGTCCAGGGTACCCTCAAAACCCTCCTCCAACACCACATTTCAAAGGCATCTATTCTTCTGCGTTCAGCCTTCCTAATTGTCCAGCTCTCACATCCATACATTACTACTGGGAAAACCATTGCTTTGACTATTCTAATTTTTGTTTGCAATGTGATGTCTCTGCTTTTCACTATGTTCCCCAGGTTTCTCATTGCTTGTCTCCCAAGAATCAGTCGCCTTTTTATTTCATGGCTACAATCCCCATCTGCAGTGATCTTTGATCCCAAGAAAGTGAAATCTGTCACTGCTTCTACTTCTTCCCCATCTATTTTCCAGGAACTGATTGGGCCTGTTGCCATTATCTTGGTTTTCTTGATATTTAGTCTCAGGCCAGCTTTTGCACTCTCCTCCTTCAGCCCAATCAAGAGATTCTTTAGGTCTTCCTCACTTTCTGCCATTAGGGTGGTATCGTCTGCATATCTCAGATTGTTGATGTTTCTCCCAGCGATTTTAATCCCATATTGTGATTCCTCCATCCCTGCACTGCGCATTATGTGCTCTGTGTATAGGTTGAATAGGCATGGTGACAAAATGCAGCCTTGTCTTACTCCTTTTCCTATTCCAAACCACTCTGTCATTCCATGTTCTGTCCTAACTGTTGCTTCTTGGTTCTTGTACAGATTTCTCAGGAGGCATATGAGGTGCTCTGGTATTCCCATCTCTTTAATTACTTGCCACATCTTGTTGTGGTCCACACAGTCAAATGCCTTAGTGTAGTCAATAAAACAAAAGTAAACTTGTTTCTGGTATTCCTTTGTTTTCTCCATGATCCAGCGTATGTTGGCGATGTGGTCTCTAGTCCCCCTGCCTCTTCTGAAACCAGCCTGCACCTCTGGTAATTCTCTCTCCACATGCTGCTGAAGTCTATCCTGTATTATCTTGAGCATCACTTTACTGGCGTGTGGGATGAGCGCGATTGTTCGGTAATTTGAACATTCTTTGGCATTGCCCTTTTTTGGGATTGGGACGTATACTGATCTTTTCCAATCCTGTGGCCATTGTTTTGTTTTCCAAATCTGCTGGCATATTGAATGCAGTAATTTGACGCCGTCGTCTTTTAGCGCTTTGAAAAATTCAACTGGGATACCATCATCTCCACTAGCTTTGTTGTTTGCGGTGCTCTTTAGGGCCTTTATGACTTCGCTCTCCAGGATGTCTGGCTCAAGTTCTATTTCTTCATCAACGTGATTATCAGGGGTGTTGAGGTCCTTTTTGTAGAGTTCCTCTGTGTACTCTTTCCATCTTTTCTTAATCTCTTCTGCATCAGCTAGCTCCTTTCCTTCTTTGTCCCTTATCATGGTCATTTTTGCTTTAAATGTTCCCTTAATTTCCCCGATTTTTTTGAAAAGATCTCTGGTTCTGCCTCTTTTGTTGTTTTCCTCCATTTCTCTGCACTGTTCTTTTAGGTAGTTTTCCTTATCTCTCCTTGCTTTTCTTTGAAATTCTGTGTTCAAATGATTGTAGTTTTTCCTTTCTCCTTTGACTTTTTGCTTTCCTTCTTTCCTCTGCTATTTTAAGAGCCTCATCAGACAACCACTTTGCTTTCTTACTCTTCTTTTCTTTTGGTATGGTTTTCTTTGCTGCTTCCTGCATGATGTCCCTCATCTCTGTCCATAATTCTTCTGGCACTCTATCTATTGAGTCTAAGCCATTGAATCTGTTCATCACCTCCACCGCGTATTCTTTAGGGATGCTGTCTAGGTGATATCTTTCTGGTCTCCGTGTTTTCCTTATTTTCTTTAGTCTAAGCCTGAATTTTGCGATCAATAGGTTGTGATCTGAGCCACAGTCTGCTCCAGGTCTTGTTTTTGCTGACTGTATGGAGGTTCTCCATCTTTGGCTGCAGAGTATGTAGTCAATCTGGTTTCGGTGTTGGCCATCTGGTGATGTCCATGTGTAGAGTCGCCTCTTGTGTTGCTGGAAGAGAGTGTTTGCTATGACCAGTGCGTTCTCTTGGCAGAACTCTATCAATCTTTGCCCTGCTTCATTCTGTACTCCAAGTCCAAATTTGCCTGTTATTCCCTCCACTTTTTGATTTCCTACTTTGGCATTCCAGTCTCCTAATATAATTTGGACATCATTTCTTGGTGTCTGTTCTATGAGGTGTTGTAAGTCCTCATAGAACTGGTCCATTGTAGCTTCGTCTGCACCAGTGGTTGGTGCGTATATTTGGATCACAGTGACATTGAAAGGTTTGCCTTGAAATCTGACTGACATCATTCTGTCATTTTTGAGGTTGTATCCCATTACTGCTTTCCTCACTCTTTTGTTGACAATTATGGCTACTCCATTTCTTCTAAGGTTTTCTTGCCCGCAGTAGTAGATATGATGGTTTCCAGAGCTGAATTCACCCATCCCTGTCCATTTGAGCTCACTGATACCCAAGATGTCAATGCTTATTCTTTCCATCTCACTTTTTACCACTTCCAGTTTTCCTTGGTTCATTGATCTCACATTCCATGTCCCTATGCAGTATTGCTCCTTACAACATTGCATTCCTCCTCCCCCCTTCCTGTCCCTCCCCTTTCTCCCCTCTGAGGTGTTAAGCATCCTGTATCACCTAGCCTGCCCTTTTGTTTTGCCTTTTGTTTTGGTCAATAGGGTTCTCTTGGCAAGATTTTTGGCGTGGTTGCCGGTGTCTGCGCCATTTTTGTCTCCTCATACATTTTATCACAGTTTTTAAAAGTTTAAACACATTTAGGACAACATATTATCATGCATATTATCACACTTTAAAACACAGTCTCTATGTCAGTTTCTATGTTTAGTCAGTATAAAGTCTCTATGTCAGTTGCTATATTAGGTCTTCTACCTTTACATCTCTACTACTTATCCTTTGCCTGGGGCAAAGATGGGTGGTATATAAATCTAACAAAGAAAAGAAAGATAGACAGACAGACAAACCCCCAGATACAAGTCATGACCTATACTCTTATTACTATCTGGAAAAGGTGTATTGATTAATGCATTCTTTAGTAAAAACAAATATTAAAAACAAATAAATCATATTGAAACTTAAAAGAAACATAGCTAAGCCTATCAGTTATGTTCTTAGGTAACATTTTTGAACTCATTAATTTGGGGAAATTGAAGCATTTCTTTTCTAGTCTTTTATTTTATGATGTATTAAATTGTGAAAAATGAACAAATGATAACATCTAATCACAACTCCCTAAGAGCCTGAATCTTGTTGTATAGATGATGGAAAAACAACATAATTAAGTGAACAAAAGGCAACTCCAATGTGTGTATTTTCCTTCTTATATTCCACATCAAGATGGTGGGCAAAACAATATATTACAGTATTAAGGGAAGCAACTTCTGGATTCCCATTCTGTAGGCAAAAGGCATGAAACCATTCAGTGTTCAAACGGTTTTAAGTGGATCACTTTATCTCTTTTGTTTCACACCTACCAAATTCAATCCTAAAACGCCAGGTACAGTCTGTTTAGCAATGAAAAGAGTAAAACAGCAGCTGCCATGACATTATTGGTTCAAAGTGCTTTACAAACGTTATTTCTGCAATCCTTGTTATCCTGCTATAAGTAGGTCAGTATTTTTATCTACATATTGCATGTGAGGGGAATAGGATACTGATTCTGAGATAGCATGAGTTTGCCTAAGGTACCCAAGACCTGTAATTTATCCCTCCTACTTCAAAGCAATCCAGAGCGAATGAAAGCGTGGTGCCAAAATGGCCGCCGCGCTCTTTGCGGGGCCCCCCCACCTGGACTCAGACATCCAGGTGAGTTAGGGGGCGTGGCCACCCCTCTATAAAAGGGGTGGCCATGAGGCAGCCGAGCTGCCATTTTAAAAAGAGCGATGGAGAGGAGAAGTTTTCTCCGTCGCTGTTTGTTTCCCCCTTGGTCCTTCCCGGCTGGGAAGGAAGGATTTCACACGGAGCCTTGGCTTGCTGGCTCCTCTGTGCCTTTTTGTGCTCTTCGATTCCTGGAAAGGGATCCTGCTCCTTCCGATATGCCTCCCAAACGGAGGGCCTCGGCGTCGAAGCCATGGCCCACGGGGAGGACTTTTGGCCCTGCGCGGGGCCAGCCCTCAGGTCGGAGGACCAGGGCTCTACCCCCACCGATACCGATGCAGGCTGCTTGGCCCTCGGCCAGTCAGCCTTCGGCTGGCCCTTCTGGGGCTTCAGCCCTCGGCCCGCAGATACCGGCCATGGGCCCGGGCAGTGGGGGTGGGTCCGGTGCTGGGGCGCAGCACGCTCCACCTCCGGCCCCTCATGGTTCCAGCCCGCTTGCTGTGTTGGAGCTTCTTGGCCAGCGGTGTGTGCAATAAGTGGCAGTGCCGATACAAACATGAGTGTCCCTCTTGCGCTGGCCCCCATGCCGCCACTGCGTGTCCGCGAGCCGGCGGGTCACGGGGCAGAGGTAGAGGTGGACAGGGAGCGGGCAGAGCGGCTGCTGAGGGAGCTAGCCAGGCAAAAGGCCCCCTCCCCAGTTAATGTGTATATGTTGGAGCGATGGCTCTCAACTTATCCACGGAGAGAGGATGCGAAGTACCTCCTTGAGGGTTTCCAGTGGGGCTTTCGAATCCCATTCAAAGGAGTGCGGGGACCCCAAGATGCACCCAAGTTACTGTCCCTGAAGGGTAGAGAGGAGGTGGCTGCCCTGAGTATTGCTACGGAGGTTGGAGCCAAGAGGGTGGCAGGCCCCTTTTCTGTGCCCCCCTTTCCCAACCTGAAGGTTTCCCCTCTGGGGTTGGTACCCAAGAAGGCCCCGGAGGAATTTCGTTTAATCTGCCATTTATCGTACCCGGTGGGTTATTCTGTCAATGATGCTATCCCTGATGACCTTTGTTCGGTCAGGTATACGTCCTTTGACCAAGCCCTACGGATGGTGCGCTCTTGTGGTCCGGGTGCCCTCCTGGCAAAATGTGACATCAAATCGGCATTCCGATTGTTGCCAGTGCACCCTGAGGACTTTGAGCTATTGGGTTTTAGATTCCAAGGGAAGTTCTATGTAGATAAGGCCATGCCTTTTGGCTGCTCTATATCCTGTTCAGCATTTGAACATTTTAGCACCTTCCTTCAGTGGGCCTTTGTTCGCAGGTCCGGGTCTCGGTCTGTAGCCCATTACCTCGATGATTTTTTGTTCGGGGGTGAACGGGGCTTGGACACGTGCACGCATCTCCTCATCACATTTCAGACACTAATGCAGGAACTGGGTGTCCCTTTAGCACCCGAAAAGACCGAGGGCCCATCCACTACCCTCACATTTCTGGGTATCGAAATCGACACGGTCGCACAGGCATCCCGGTTACCCATTGACAAGGTTACCCGGATCTCTGTGATGATTTTGGCCTTTCTGGCCAAACTAAGGTGTCACTTAGGGAGCTTCAGGTACTGCATGGCCATCTTAACTTTGCCTGCAGGGTGGTTACGCCAGGCAGGGCATTTGCTCGGCGCCTGTGCGATGCCATGTCTGGCCTGACGAGGCGCCATCATAGGGTCCGACTAACCAGGGTCATGCGGGCTGACCTTTTGGTTTGGCTCTCATTCCTGCGGGACTTCAACGGGGTATCCTTTTGGAAGTCCGACCTTTTAGTTTCACCTAGGTTTCAAGTGCAGTCGGATGCCTCCGGCTCCCTGGGATATGGGATTTACTTCCAGGGGAGGTGGGCTTATGGCCAATGGCCTCCAGAATGGCGTGGCACAGATCACCTCCGCGATCTTACATTCCTTGAGTTTTTTTCCAATCCTGGGAGCTTTGATGCTATGGGGCAAGGAGTGGGCCGACTCAGTGGTCCATTTTTGGTGTGACAATGCTGCAGTAGTGCACATTGTCAATGCTCAGATATCTAAATCACCCAGGGTGATGGCTTTAGTTTGCCAATTCGTGTTACGTAGCCTACGCCTCAACATGCTTTTCAGGGCCAGACATGTACCAGGCATTGATAATGATATTGCTGATGCTTTATCCCGCCTGCAGATCCCCCGGTTCCGCGCCTTGGCTCCGGACGCAGAGGAATTCCCCTCGCCAATTCCGGCCGAGATTTGGACATTTGGCAAGGAGACGTGAACCGGGCGATTGGCATGTCCTTGGCGCCCCGCATGCGTAAGGCGTATCATCATGCTTTCGTTCAATTTAATAGCTTTCGTCTGCAACTTCAGTTGCCAGAGGTGTGGCCCATTCCAGTGGAACAGGTTTTACAATTCATGGTTCATTTACACAGTCAGGGCCTCGCTCCCCGCACTATAGCATCAAGGCTGTCAGCATTGGCATTTGTTGCCAAGGTGGGGGTTTTTGCTGACAGCATGAACGATTTTCGCATACGGCATGTTTTGGAAGGGTGGACACGGGAACGTGGCCGCCGCCCGGACACTTGGCACCCAATTTCCCCAGGGGTGCTCACACACCTTGCACGAGGCTGGCCTAACCTATGTTTTGACAGGTATGAGGCAGCTCTTTTTCATGCGGCTACCACGGTGGCCTTCTTTGGAGCGCTCCGCATCAGTGAGTTAGTACTACTGTCTAAGGCGGCTGCGACTCGTAGGGCACTGGAACTCGACAATGTCTATGTTTCTAATGAGTGGGCTCAGTTGAGGATACGGTACTCAAAAGTTGATCAGCACGGCGTAGGCAGTGGAGTTAGACTGCTACGATTTCCATTGCAGACATCTGTCCGGTTGGTGCCCTACAGGAGTTCTTGGCAGTGCGTGGCACGCACCCTGGCCTGTTTTTCTGCCACCAGGATGGGTTTCCCCTTACTAAATTTCAATTTTGGAAGGTGACCGGTATGGCACATTCCAGTGTTGGCCTCCCAGGGGCTCGTTATGGCACCCATTCATTTAGAATAGGTGCTGCTTCAACTGCAGCTGCATTTGGGTACTCTGAGGCTGATATACGCCCTATGGGAAGATGGGGATCTATGTGTTTTGCAATGTATGTTCGTCCTCTTCAGACATGAGTACCATTTAAGTCACTGTTCTCTTTTTTCTCTTACAGACCCTGTGTGTCCCCACACACCGGTGGCAGTATGGCTGGTGGGCTACAGTTATGTGCACTGGGCAGCTCAGTATGCTGCGGCGACAGAGTGGGGACCCCAGCTTGGACTGCGTGCGGCTGCATGCATACGTTGGTACGGTAAGCGTGGAATGAGATGGCGGGAACTGCTGCCATTCCTTTTCTCCATTAGGGATGCTGAACCGCCTGATGTCCTTGTACTGCACCTCGGGGGCAATGACCTAGGCCAGGTCACTGGCCTTTGTTTAAAATTCGCGATTTGCAGAGACCTAGCTTATTTGCACTATGTGTGGCCGTTCACCAGGCTGCTATGGTCGGACATCATACCACGTCACGCTTACAGGGGAGGTATTGACCTCCGTGCCCTTGACCGCGCTCGTTGCTCGGTGAACAGGGAAGTTGCCCGGTTCGTGGCAGACAAGGGTTTGGGGATGGTCGTCCGACACCCCACCATTAGTTTACAAAATTACGATCTGTATGCAGGGGATGGGGTTCACCTGTCGGATAGAGGTATGAACCTCTTTTTGGAAGATTTGCAAGCAGGCCTGTTGACCGAGCTGACGGTCTGGGGGGGCGGTGAGTCTTCATTGAAGCCTCCCCGTGTGGCGGGTAGCACTGGTAAGGTAAAGATTTATGACCCATAGGTATCCGGCAGGTTCGCAATTGACTGGCCAACACTTAGACAGGTACAGGTGTAATAACGTTGACCGGTCAACGACGAACCAGGCAAGGGGCGATGGCACGAGCTTTTCAGCATGCATCACCCCGTGATTTGACGGATACACGTCAGAGGGTGGTGTCAGTAGATAGTTTATTGACTACGGTCAACAATTTATTTGTGTCAACAAACAAATTGATACAAAATGGATACATTGTAGCCAATTGCCGTTGGCAATTTTGGGAGGAACCTTACCAGTGTTACTGCGGCCTGCTTGCCTTAAAGAATTATAATTGGATGAGTACCAATTGAAAGTTATAATTCGGACTAGGGCATTATTCAATAAAAGTGGCCCAATGCCTTTATCCATATACCGGTGTCTGAATCTTTCTTTGAGGGGTGCGCCTGCAATGAAAGCACGGCGCCAAAATGGCCACCGCGCTCTTTGCGGGGGGCCCCCACCCAGACTCAGACATCCGGGTGAGTTAGGGAGCGTGGCCACCCCTCTATAAAAGGGGTGGCCACGACGCAGCCAAGCTGCCATTTTAAAAAGAGCGACGGAGAGGAGAAGTTTTCCCTCCACCCTTTCCCTAGTGAACAGTGTGATATTTTGGTTGCTTCGGGGCCGGGTGGGAATTTTTGGTTGGAACCCACAATTGGCCCTTGGGTTCTGGCTTTTTTGCCCATCCCACACTGTTGCTGAGGTTTGATATAGGGGTTTTTCTTGTTCTTGACTTTGGTCACTTAGGCGGGTAGCACTGGTAAGGTAAAGATTTATGACCCATAGGTATCCGGCAGGTTTGCAATTGACTGGCCAACACTTAGACAGGTACAGGTGTAATAACGTTGACCGGTCAATGACAAACCAGGCAAGGGGCGATGGCACGAGCTTTTCAGCATGCATCACCCCGTGATTTGACGGATACACGTCAGAGGGTGGGGTCAGTAGATAGTTTATTGACTACGGTCAACAATTTGTTTGTGTCAACAAACAAATTGATACAAAATGGATACATTGTAGCCAATTGCCGTTGGCAATTTTGGGAGGAACCTTACCAGTGTTACTGCGGCCTGCTTGCCTTAAAGAATTATAATTGAATGAGTACCAATTGAAAGTTATAATTCAGACTAGGGCATTATTCAATAAAAGTGGCCCAATGCCTTTATCCGTATACCGGTGTCTGAGTCTTTCTTTGGGGGGTGCGCCTGCAAAGCTCATCCCAAACTTCAATTCAAAATAAGGGGGAAACAATCACCTTTAGTGTAGAGTGCTTTAGGAATTCAGCCATTTAAAATGTTGATACCAATAGACTTGACCTGCACTTCCCAAACCAACAGGAGAATTGGTCTCTACTGTAGTTGTCTATTTTTTTTTTTTTTTTTGCATTTTGGATGCTCCAACTAGGAATGCAAATCCTTGTTTGCACCTGCTGATTTTTCTGGAGTAGAGTGGGTTTGGTTGGGGGAGGGAATCAATTAAAACTTTTTTGGATCTGATGTAGTCAATTATACTTCTTTAGAGTTTACAGTTGATTATTTGAGGCCATTTTCCACCCTCCCATTTTGGAAGAGGGAAAGCCTCTAGAGGTTTGAACAAATTATGGAGACACAGATAATAACATCACATAACAAAACTGTCAGAAATGGGGATTGTTGTGTTTGGGAGGATCCAGTGCAGTCCTTAATAGCTGCATATAGCCTGCTATCAGCATTCTAACTAATCAAATAAAATGCCTTGTTAGCTTGTCTATTGCCCTGAAAGCAAAGAAAGTTTGTCTTGGGTCAGAAAGTTCTAAGTCCAGAGCATAACTCAATTTACTTAATCTCCTTACGACAGGGGTTCCCATAGTTTTCAGACCATGTGACAGTCACATGGTTGAGTGGGCCTGTCATGTGGTTCCTCCTGCCATAAACACTCCCGTAAAACACTCCCATGGCTGTTGTAAACATGTTTATGACAGCTGCAGGTACATTTATGGCAGTGTTTACAGCTGCCACAGGCATGTTTATGCATGTGCAGGTGCGTTTTACAGCTGTCATAAATGAGCCTGCTTCTGTTTCCAATAATGGCAAGGGCTGCAGTGGGCCACATGAAATGGTGCTGTAGATCAGCGCTGGCCCATAGCTGTCAAGTATCCCTTATTGGCCGGGAAAATCCCTTATTTTACCCTCTTTCCCACCGTCATCCCTTATTAATTAGACTGCAATGCCCTATTGCCACCATTGGAGGACAGCACAGGATAAGAATAGCTGTCAAGTATCCCTTCTTTGCCAGAAAATTTCCCTTATTTCCAAATCCAATACTTGACAGGTATGGGCTGGCCCACGGACTGTAGTTTGGCCATTCCTGCCTTACGGTGTAGAGGATTCCACAAATGAAATCCATTGGGAACTCTCCATGAACTGGGAAGGCCTCCGTGTTGTTGTCAATCCACTTGACATGGGGCCTAACTCAGGATCTTACTCCCTACACTCTGGCCTCCCATGTCTGCCTTGCTAACCTGGTATCAGCCATTTGTTTGGCATGGCCAAGTCAGCATAGCTGATCCTTCTTGATTGTGCTCCTCAGTGGTTGAACATTCAGGTTCTGTCTGATGGTTGTGTTTTGCACTCGGTCACACCTGGTCTTCTTCTCAACCTTCCACAGATATCTCATTTCCATTGCTTGCATTTGGCTGTAATGCCTGTAGGTGAGCAACCATGATTCATTGCTATACATGAGCATAGGAACAAAGGTTGCTGTGTAGACTGTCACCCTAGTGCCCTTGCTGATGTTTTCCTTGCTGAGGAACTCCCAACTGATCGCGTAGAAAAACCTGCCAGCAGTTGCCAGTCTCTGGTTGATGTTGGGACTCATTTGTCCCCTTTCATTAACTATGGTATCAAGGTACTTGAAGTCTTCTATCTGCTCTAGGACTTGTCCCTTCAACTGCATGGTATGCTGCTTCTTGCTCATGGAGATCACTGTGAAGCTCATTAAATGACTTTTGACCAAGAGCAGCCTACCAATTCACATATTGTTATAAGAATAACATGCAAGAATGCAAGCGCGGCGCCAAAATGGCCGCTGCGCTCTTGCGCCCCCACCCACCCACCCGGACGCATACATCTGGGTTTTTCAGGGGGCGTGGCCACCCCTCTATAAAAGGGGTGGCCATGAGGCAGCCTTGCTGCCATTTTAAGAGAAGTGACGGAGTGGAGAAGTCCACTCCGATGCTGCTCCCCCTGACTTGCTCGCCTTTTCCCTTTTCCAAATTTGATCGGAGGATATCTCTCCTCCGATCAGTGCCTGCTTGGGTGGCTATGGCACCCAAGCGCAAGTCCCAGGCGGCCCCGAGGCCACGACTTACGGGGAGGGCTCGGCCCACCCCCTCGACCTCCTTGGGGCAACCACCGGGCCGGAGGGCTTGGGCAGCCGCCCCACAGGGGGGTGGCAGCGTGATAATCTCCACTGCCACCAATGAGGGTGACCAGGCCTTTGCCTACCTGCCCAGTCGGAGGACTCGGGCGGGGTCTGCGCAGGCCTGCTCCCCTGGGGTTTCTACCCCTGTTGCACCTTTGCCCGGCATGGGGCATAGCGACCCATTCGGGTGCGGCGCGGGATCGCGCCCCACCGTTCTACCAGCCCCCCATGGGCCAGATTATTGGGCATGGCCCTATTCTGGCCAGGGAATGCCACATGGTTTTGTACCTCCGCCCGCTCATCAATTGCCCGGCAGGCCATCTGGTCCATCTGGCCCACCTTATTCTGGTGGGTCTGACACTGTCGATGCTCTCCTTGCCCGCATATCGGCACTCGAGGCATCTATGGGAATTGCTCCAACACCTTCGGATGGTGGGCTTGGCAGCTCTTCAGCTCCGGCCCACATGCTGACCACGGCCGCGCAGCTGGCCGCCAACAGAGTTGAGCTGCTGGAGGCCATCAGGCCAGCGCAGGCTGGCACCTCGCAGCTCCCCATCAGGCCATTACAGCAAGGCATTCCACCGGGGACTGGTCCTGCTTGGCAGGGACACACCGGGACACAGAGCTCGATAGCCATCGTGAGCTCCAACGCCCACTGCGGGCCGGAACCCCCAGTGGGGGTGGTCCACGGGGGTGTACCGAGTGAGTATCCTGGTCAAGTCAGTACACCGGTGACACTAGCTCATAACACTGGGGGGGGGGGGGTCCAGTGGCCATGGCCGTAACAAGTTACTATGGGAGGGAAGTTCAATCCACACTACCCTGTTACTTCCTGGGCTCCCAATTTCCCCCCGGTTATTACAGGGGTGACCGCCCCTATGCTTCCGCCTAACTTCTCGGGGGTCCGACAGGGCCAATTATGTGTTCCCCCACTTCAATCCGTGCCAACAGCGGCCCTGCCGACGGCCGGTTACTCCCTACCCCTGGGCGACCATTTATCCCAGGCTACTAGGGAGAAGATATGGTGTTGGGAATACATTGACATTTTCACCCTTCTGAACCATGAACCCACTAAGGAGGAGAGGGAGGGGCAGGATGACAGGGACAAGGAGTTGTCCCATCGTCGTAAGCCACCTCGCACTTGGGCCAATTGGTTACCGACCTATCTGATATACATGGCAGTATACCTACGGGCCCGTCCTGATTTGGCCATCCCAATGGTCCAGTACCTGGACAATATTTACCAGGCCGTGGTTGATTTCCCTGGCCCATCATGGTTGACCTATGATGAAGAATTTAGGATGAGGGCGGCCCTTCACCCTGAGATGAGGTGGGATGAGACCTGCCAGCAGTTGTGGCTGCTGTATATGACCCCCATGCTGCCAGCGCCTGGTGACCGGTACCACTGTGGCCATGCCGTACAGTGGGCTGCTACTACACAGACTCCCCGCCAGCCAGCAGTGCAGAGGGTTGCAGCCCGCCTGCTGTGCTGGAGTTTCTCCGCCAACAGAGTGTGCACCAAGCACCAGTGTAGATTCAGGCATGAGTGCCCTTCTTGTTCCGGCCCTCATGCCGCCTCCGTGTGCCCGCGGGCCAGTGGGTCACAAGGCAGAGGAAGGGGTTTTCAAGGGGCGGCCAGAGCTCCCTCTGACGGTGCTACCCATTCAAAAGGCCCCCTCCCCAATTAATTTCCTGGTGCTTGAACGATGGCTGCGCGCTTATCCTAGACAGGATGATGCGATCTACCTGCTTGAGGGCTTCCAGTTTGGCTTCCGCATACCTTTTAAAGGTGTTCGTGGGCCTCAGGATGCCCCAAACCTACTGTCTCTCAGGGGTAATGAGGACATTGCTGTGGAGAAGATAGCCAAGGAGGTTAAGGAACAGAGGGTGGCGGGGCCATTTAATGACCCCCCATATCCTAACTTGAAAGTATCCCCTCTAGGTTTAGTCCCTAAGAAGTCCCCGGGTGAATTCTGCCTAATTCACCACCTTTCTTACCCTGCGGGTTCCTCGGTCAATGACGCTATACTGGATGACCTTTGCTCTGTCAGGTATACGTCCTTTGACCAGGCCTTACAGATGGTATGCTTGTGTGGTCCTGGGGCGCTATTGGCGAAGTGTGATATCAAATCAGCATTCCGATTGTTGCCAGTGCACCCGGATGACTTTGAGCTGTTAGGTTTTTGTTTTCGGGGCAGGTTTTATGTGGACAAGGCCATGCCTTTTGGCTGTTCAATTTCCTGTTTGGCCTTCGAACAATTTAGCACCTTCCTCCACTGGGCTTTTGTTTGTAGGTCGGGGTCCCAGTCTGTAGCCCACTACCTCGATGATTTTTTGTTCAGGGGTGGACATGACACGGGCATGTGTGCACGCCTGCTCACCACATTTCAGGTGCTTATGGGGGAACTGGGTGTCCCCCTAGCACCTGAAAAGACAGAGGGCCCAGCCACCACCCTTACCTTTTTAGGTATTGAAATCGACACCGTCGCTCAGACATCCAGGTTGCCTATGGAAAAGGTGACTCGGATCTCTGATGCGATTTTGGCAATGCTTGCTAAGCGTAAGGTGTCTCTCCAGGAGTTGCAGGTGCTTCACGGCCACCTCAACATCGCCTGCAGGGTAGTGGCACCAGGCAGAGCCTTTGCTAGGCTTCTGTGTGACGCTATGGTGGGCCTTTCTAAACGACACCACAGGGTACGGCTGACTAGGGGTTTATGAGCAGACCTTTCGGTTTGGCTAACATTCCTACAGGACTTTAATGGCGTCTCCTTTTGGAGATCTGAGCTTATGGTCAGCCCCCAGTTCCAAGTACAGTCGGATGCCTCCGGCTCCCTGGGGTATGGGATTTATTTTGAAGGACAGTGGGCCTATGGTCAATGGCCCCACGGATGGCAGGGCACGAATCGCTTATGCGATCTTACGTTCCTGGAGTTTTTTCCAATGTCGGTGCCCTTATGCTCTGGGGGGACAGGTGGGCTAATTCTGTGGTTCACTTTTGGTGTGACAATGCTGCTGTGGTGCACATTGTCAATGCCCAAATGTCAAAATCCCCCAGAGTCATGGCCTTAGTTCGCCAATTTGTTCTTAGGTCCTTGTGCCTTAATGTGCTCTTTAGGGCCAGACATGTGCCAGGCATTAATAACGGTTTTACTGACACTTTATCCTGCCTGCAGATCTCCTGGTTCCTTGCCTTGGCTCCAGATGCAGAGGAACTTCCCTCTCCACTCCCGGCTGAGATATGGACATTTGGTGAGGAGAGGTGAACCGGGCAATCAGCATGTCTTTGGCACCTCGCACGCGTAAGGCGTATTAGCATACACTCCTTCTATTTAGGACTTTTTGTAGGCAAAGGCAGTTGCCTGAAATGTGGCCGATACCAGTCGACCAGATTTTACAGTATATGGTGCACCTTCATGATCAGGGGTTGGCCCCACGCACCATCGCCACCAGGCTTTCTGCCTTGGCATTTATGGCCAAGGCACGGGGCTTTACTGACTGTGGGAATGACTTCCGCATACAGGCGGAAGGGTGGACATGTGAACGTGTCCAATACACGTGTATTGGAAGGGTGGACATGTGAATGTGGCCGCCGCCCGGACACACGTCACCCTGTTTCACCAGGTGTTCTGACCCACCTTGCACGAGGTTGGCATAGACTGTGTTATGATAGGTATGAGGAGTATCTTTTTCATGCAGCTACCACCGTAGCTTTCTTTGGAGCTCTGCGAATAAGCGAGCTGGTCCCATTGTCAAAGGGGGACTTGTCTCGTAGGGCACTGGAACTCGACAATGTGTCTATCAACCAGGAGTGGGCTCAGTTGAGGATTCGTTCCTCGAAGGCTCATCTGCATGGAGTAGGCAGTGGTGTTAGACTGCTATGATGTACATTTGCTGACATCTGTCTGGTTGGTGCCCTACATGCATTTTTGGCAGTGCATGGTACGCGCCCTGGCCCGTTGTTCTGCCACCAGGATGGGTCTCCCCTTACCAAATTTCAGTTCTGGAGGGTGACCGGTATGGCACTTCACAGTGTCGGGCTCCCTGGGGCTCGTTATGGCACCCATTCATTCAGGATAGGTGCCACATCAACTACGGTTGCGTTTGGGTACTCTGAGGCTGATATATGTCGGATGGGCAGGTGGGGTCCGCGTGTTTTTCCTTATATGTACGTTCCCTCACTGTATGAGTACCAGTTATGTCCTTAATTCCTTCTCCTTCTTTTACAGACCCTGTGTGTCTACAACACCGGTGGCAGTGTGGCTGGTGGGCCACAGTTATGTGCACTGGGCGGCACAGTATGCTGCATCATTGGAGTGGGGACCCCATCTCGGGCTGCGTGCATCTGCACGTATGCAGTGGTATGGCGTGTGCGGCATTAGATGGCAGGAACTGTTGCCATTCCTGATGTCCATCAGGGATGCTGGACCGCCTGATGTTCTGATTCTGCACCTCGGCGGCAATGATCTAGCACAGATCACTGGCCTTTCCTTTAAAATGTCGGTGTGCAGTGACCTGGCATTTCTACATCATTTATGGCCGTACACACGATTGCTATGGTCTGACATCGTGCCAAGACATTGTTATAGAGGAGGCATGGATCTCTGTGGTTTGGACCGTGCCCGGCGGTCAGTGAACAGGGCTGTTGCCCGGTTTCTTGTTGAGAATAGCTTGGGGACAGCCATTCTACACCCGGGGATAGGGTTGCAGGATTTTAGCCTGTATGCAGGAGATGGGGTCCACCTGTCGGCCAGAGGGTGAACCTCTTTCTGGAGGACGTGCAAGCGGGCCTGGCAACCGAGCTGACGGTCTGGGGGGGGCGGTGAGTCATCATGGACGCCTCCCCGTGTGGCGGGTAGCACTGGTAAGGTAAAGATTTATTACCCATAGGTATCCGTCAGGTTCGCAATTGACTGGCCAACACGTAGATAGGTACAGGGGAAACAGGATTGGCCGGTCAAGGGCGAACCATGAAAGGAGTGATGTTAGGAGCTTCACAGCCTGCATCACCTTGATATTTTGATGGATACACGTCATAGGGTGTGGTCAGTAGATAGTATATTGACTTCGGTCAACAATTTGTTTGTGTCAACAAACAAATTGATACAAATTGATACATGTAGCCAATTGCCATTGGCATTTTGGGTGGAACCTTACCAGTGCTACTGCGGCCTGCTTGCCTTAAAGAATGACAATTGGATGATACACCAATTGAAAGTGATAATTCGGACTAGGGCATTATTCAATAAAAGTGGCCCAATGGCTTTAATCCAATACCGGTGTCTGAGTCTTTATTTGGGTGGGTGCGCCTGCCAAGAGGGGGAGCTATATATGTAGATCATGGAACATCTTAAGATGTAACAGGAATATAATAAAAACACACCTAGTTACAGTATATACATAGCATTAATTTTGTCCTTACACAGGCATTAAGTAACTGTATATAGTTACAGTATATAGTAACTGTATAAACAGTAGTTACAATGCACATACTGTAGATTGTGGTGCTATTGGCTATGTATGGTTTTCCTATCTGACCAAGACTTTAAATATTGAGTCCTAATTGTGCACTAGGTAAGAACAAAAGGTGAAATTCAGCTGTTTGTAGACTCCTCCAGATTATTTAAATTACGGAATAATTAAACAACAAAAACCTTGAATCACTCCTGCTTTCATTTAGGCTGTAATTTTTAAATGGATTTTGAAGGTCATGATGTTAAAATAGAGGGAGTTGTATTTTCTATTTTGGTCTGGTTTTAATTTGGGTAATCTTCCCATTAAATATAGCTATTTATGACATCTGTTAAAAGCCTATATTGCTAATATAATTCTTAAAAAAAAAAACTAATGGAGTTGTATTGGAAGTTTTCCATAAAATTAATGTCCCAGACTTAATGGATGTCTGAGGTATCATTATTAACGGGAATATTCCATAAACTAAAATCAGACCTTTTGAATGGTTGATGTGATACAGTTAGATCGGAACTTATTTAAAATTGGAAAAGAGCCAAGGTACCTAGGAATTCAGTTTAAACACCTTATGGAGATTAATGCTTTTACAGTATTTACTTTAATTAGAGCTTTATTAAATGCCCAGTTTTACTAGCATGTTGGAGAGAAATACCTGCCAACCAGTGGCCAGAATGTTGGGCGTTTTTAAAGAGGTGAAACCACTTTGTTGTCTTCCCCACATTCTGTCAATATTACAAATTTCCTAGATATTTTTTTCTGGCTCATTGCCTTTGGTAGCATTATTTTCACACTTTTCAAAGTACTAGGCATTACTGTGCTATGTTATATACATTGTTCTTGACAAGAGGGGAAAAACATACTGTTTTCCAAAGTTGTCTACATTAGAAAAGTTGGTGATGCATTTTTGAACAATTTGTGATATTTTCCACTTAAGCTACAGTTCTTAAAATAGTAGACTGTTTAACTTACAGATTAATAAGGTGTCCCATGACTTTCCAATGTCCATGAACCTGCCCCTTTACCAGAATATCCAATCATTTGTCTTCCCAAGCCATCTAGAAAGCTGTACTTGTGCAAGACCACATCACATCTGCACTAAGCCAAATGGGAACACAAAAGATATATACAGGGTGTCCCAAACATCGCAGCACACAGGGAAAATTTTATGATTCTTTTGCGATTAATATTTTATGTACAAAATAAAAAATATTCTGTATGTGTAGGGCACCTCTTTTTACACACACTTATGATGAACATGTTCCAAGATATCTCTTTGTTCCTATGTATGGTGAACCCTGTAGATTTCATAATATGGAACACATGATTTATATAATTTGGGGACACATATCTGCAATCCTTTGGTATCTCATGAAAAATAAAAAAGAATAGATTGCTCTTTTGTTGTTGCAAAAACACCTGTCCTATAACCATGCTTCCCTGCACACACTTTTTTAGCTGGAATCTTTTTTAGAAGCATAAGCCAGTCACTTCCTCCTGTCACTGGTAAAGAAGAAGTGAGGGCTGTTCCAGGGGAATAGAAAGGCAATAACAGTCTCCCTCACATCTCTTTTCAAACACAGCATCTGATAACTTATGTAATGGACAATGAAAAGGTCAAGTTAACAGAAAATACTTGATGGTAGACAAGAAAACATTCTGTATACTAAGCTCACAGTGTACTTTTTCAGAGAGAGAAATGCATATTTCAGAACATATACACTTTTTGTTTTGTCACTGCCAGGCTGAATTAAAGTACAAATTAATCAAAACCAAGACTAGCTGTCCTTTCTTTTTCAAATGCAAGAACATACAAATGTGCTGAATGCATTTTGAATGCTGGAAGTCCCTGCAATACTTGATCCAACTTAGAACCAAAAATGTAGAATAACTGGTGACTGTGCATACAAAAGTCTTTGCAGCATTACTTTACACCATCCTTGTCACCAACTGACTTTTTAATTATCCAAATAACTATTGACTATCTGATTTTTGGGTCTTGATCAAACACATGTCCCTGTCTTAAGAATGGGCCTCTCCAAATTGAGGCTGCAATTTGCCCTGCCTTCCATTGGGAAAGAGGCAGAAATAGACAGTGACACTTCTGGCACAGAGCAGGGCTTAGAAAGTTTTAAGGTTTGCTCCATTTCATCCTCAGTTTCTTTGCTTCAGACTTCAGATTGCCCTCCCACCTGCACTTCAGGTTAAAGTGCTTATCAGGTCGCTTTCAAATTGGCAATGGAAGGAATGAGGCTGGTTCATTTTTGAGTATCCCACTCTGATCTGTGGGACATTTGGGCTAATTATTGGTGCCTATTTACAAGGTCTCAATTAGAGTTTTGTCAGGTAGTGATGAAGTAGAGTGGTAGCAGTGATTCCCTCAGGGAATAATTGGACAAGTACTGAATGCCTGACACAATGTGGGTGAATCAGTTGGGCATGCAAGGCATGCCAAGAGACAATAATGCGGTATGAACAATATCTATTCATGGGAAGAGAATTTGAAATGCCTGCATGGATGTATCCCCTAATCAGCTGGCATGGCCAATAGTTGGCAAGGCCCAGCACTGTATATGGACAAAGAATTCACCAGTCCAGCCTGGAGAGGGGAGGAGTAGCCTTTCCTTCTCTGGTATCAGGTTTATAGCTCAACCAGGCCCTTTGCAGGTCACTATATTGTGGTCCAAGTTTCCTATGAATATCTTGTGTATCTTGCTTCTTTATTTCATGGTGAGGAGGGAAATGGAGGTATATGAAAATAATAATATTAATCAGCATTTTGGCCTTAATCAAAATGAATAACTAAGACATATGTCAGTTATTTTAAATTACCATATTTGCTGGCATATAAAACACATTGGAGTATAAGACACACCCCATTATAACCAAAATAGGCCACTAAAGGCAACTAAATACAGTATAAGATGCACTCCATTGTTCCAGTTTAAGGGGGTGTTATGTATGTTAACTGTGTTTTCTGACAGGAGTGGAATGTATCTTTTCTCATGTATCTATTCTTATGCAAATAAGTGGATTAAAAATGTGCACACTCTGTTAGCCAATGGGCTTGTTGTATTATTGTTACTGTTTATAGTGTATATAAGTCCGAGTTTTGCCCCATCCAAACTGTGTTCAAACCCCACTATTAAAGAGCTGAATTTCACTACTTCACTTGTCTGCTTCATCATTCCCTGAACAAGAAACTGGCGACGAGGATGGGATGGAGTCCCCACATGGCAGCAACAACGGACCATTTGACCCAGCGTATCCAGAGAAATGGGCAACATATGAACGCCGATTCCGCCACACAATGGCCTCACAGAAGACCGCCGATGAAGACCAGAAGTGTTCCTGTTTCCTCGCTCAGTGCAGTTCTGAGATGCTTGAGCTGGCAACCCACCTCGTTCTCCCAAGGGACGTGAATGTGGTGCTGCTCACAGAAATCATGTCCACACTGAGGAAACACCTGCAGCCAGAGGTCTCGATCTTCCCAGCCAGGGTGGCCTTCCACAGAAGGGAGCAGCGACCTGGGAAGTCCATTGCAGACTATGCCGCCACTCTGCGCATTGCTGCCACAATGTGGGACAACATCGAAGAAGCACTCCAGGACCATCTGCTGGCCGGCATGAGGGATGACGATGCTCAATGTCGCCTCATGATCAGGAAGACGCTAACTTCAAGGCTGTCCTAGAAGAGGTGGTAGCGTCTGAGGATACACGGTCTAGCATCAAGCATTTCCGGCATCGCCTCTCTACCACCAGTGCCACCGACTCAGCTGTGCAAGCTCAGCAAAATTCATCTTCATCTTCCTCAGCTTCGCCTGGTTCCACCTCTTCATCGGAGTCCAGCGATGCAGAGGAAGAAGTCTGAGCTGTCCGACGAAAGCACCGAGGGCACCGTGACGATCGGGACAAGAAATTCCTTTGCAAGTGTGATGGCTGCGGAGCCCGGCATGACCGCAGGAAGTGCCCCTTCCGCACTGCGGAATGCCACAACTGCGGGTGACTAGGGCACATTGCTAAAGTATGCCTACAGCGAAAGCAAAGAACTTCAGCACCTGAGTCCAAGAAGAGAAATCACCACAAAACGTCCACCACCAAAGTGTCCCCAGAGTCTGAGCCATGCCAAGTGGGCATCGTCAGCAAGCATTTCTTCACAGACCTGAGCCTGCAGGAGGTGCCCTTTAAGATGGAGGTGGATTCAGGCACTACCTTTTCCATAATCCCAAAGCGTGAGTTTTTGAGAATTCCCGCTGCCTCTCGGCCCAAGCTCAAACCTTTTCAAACTTCCCTTCATGATGTGCAAGGTTGCCAGATTCCGGTCCTGGGGGAGGGAAATTTCTTTGTCAAATTCAAAAACATTCACACCTCCTTGCCATTGGTTGTAGTTAAGCAGGGCACTAACTGTCTTATTGGGACCCAATGGTTTGGGCCCCTGGGAATCCGGCTTTCTGGCATTCATGCAATAGACCCAATCTGGGACGTTTGTGCTGCACATCCTCAGGTGTTCAAAAAGGGTTTAGGGTTATACAAAGGACCCCCTGTAGACTTTGAGCTTGACCCAACCGTCCGGCCCATCCAGGTGAAGCCATGCCAGGTACCCTTTGCTTTAAAGGAGAAGATAGAAGCTGAGCTTGACAAACTGGTGGGGCAGGGCATCCTAGTGCCAGTGGACTCCGCAGAGTGGGAGACACCAATAGAGACTGCTTTGAAAAGTAATGGGGAGGTCAGGATATGCGCTGACTACAAGTGTACCATCAATAAAGCTATTCGCCCGAACACATATCCTGTGCCCGTGGTAAGCCACCTTCTTGCCTCCTTGCATGGAGGAAATTACTTCGCAAAACTTGACCTTGCCCAGGATTACCAACAATTAACTGTGTCTCCTGCCACTTCCATAGCCCAGACCAGTAGCCTGTAGCTACTTTTGGTGGCCTCAGCTGGACCAAGACATAGAACAAATGGTCGGCACTTGTGCCAGTTGTCAATCCTCTCGCCCAGAGCAATTCCACCTTCCCTCTCAGGAATGGGATTCTGCTCAGGGCCCATGGAACAGGTTGCACATAGATTTTGCAGGTCCATTTAGGGGTACCCTATTTCTGTTGGTTGTGGATTCATTCTCCAAGTGGCTGGAAGTGATTAGGGTGCCTAATACCACTTCACCCACCACAATAATGCACCTGAGAAGGCTGTTTGCAGCATTTGGACTTCCAGATGTGCTGGTGTCTGACAACACATCCATATTCACATCTGCAGAATTCCAATCCTTCATGGAGAGGAATGCAATTAGGCACCTCACTGCCGCCCTTTCCCACCTAGCCACTAATGGCCAGGTAGAGCGGCAGGTGCGCACAAAAGACGCACTTCGGTGTATGGGTGAAGGGGATTTGGAGCTCCAGTTATGCCAGTTTCTTCTCACATACAGGCTCTCCCCCTTGTCTCAGGGCTGTCCCCTGCTGAATTGCTCCCGCGAAGGAAACTGTCATCCTTGCTGGACAGATTGGATCCCTCTAGGGTAGAGGACAAAGACACAAATATAGCAATCCAACACCAGAAGGGTTTCTCATCCAGAGACCCTGTACATTGCTGCAATTATGCAGCTGGTGGTCCTACGTGGGTGCCCAGGTTTGTGATCGATCAGACTGGTCCTGTTTCTTACAGAATCAAAACAGCCACTGGTTTGATCTGGAGGAGGCACGTGGGTCAATTGAGACCCAGAGTACTGGACCCACAAGACGAATACAGACACTGAATGCTAGGGTTGGCTTCCACCTGTTTAAACCCAGGGGGCAGAGGTAATTGTCAGCAGCCAGCCAATATTGACCCAGAAGTGTCTTCTAGGAACCGATTTCAAGGGGAATTTGTGGAATACTCCCCTATTCTGGCCATGTGTACCCCTACACTGTACCAGCCTAGCACTCTGGATTCCTTTATTGATGATGACCAATTTTGTTCAGAGTCGCCCTCCACTCTTAGTACACACAGGATGGACCCTGAGTTGTCTTATTCATCCACATAATTAGATTTTGGTTTTGAACGATCCACTGCTCCTTCATCTGACAAACGGGGCTTTAATTAGGGTTTACAATCCTCTCCCTCTAGTCAATCCCTCACTCCAGTTGGGTCACCCATCCTACGAGCCCCTGATCCAGCTCAGCCAAGCGTCCGACCCAGAAGGGAAACTAGACCGCCATCCTGGTTAAAGGATTTTGTTTTTACCTGGGGGGGGGGGGAGAATGTTATGTATGTTAACTGTGTTTTCTGACAAGAGTGGAATGTATCTTTTCTCATGTATCTATTCTTATGCAAATAAGTGGATCGAAAATGTCCACACTCTGTTAGCCAATGGGCTTGTTGTATTATTGTTATTGTTACTGTTTATAGTGTATATAAGTCCAAGTTTTGCCCCATCTAAACTGTGTTCAAACCCCACTATTAAAGAGCTGAATTTCACTACTTCACTTGTCTGCTTCTTCATTCCCTGAACACAAAATGGGGTAAGTGAGTCTTATATGCCAATAAATAGGGTACTTATCAGTGGTGAGAGCCCAGAGCCCTGTGCTCACTGACATCCTTCTTCTTCTACTGCATTTTGGCCACTTCTGGGGGGAAAATGGAGGTTGTTCCCATTTTCCTCTGACCCACCTTGCTTATGTCCAGTGCAGAGATGAGAAACATTTGTTTTGTTTTTATACATCCCATAATCCCCCAGCCCCCAGACAGTATAGCCATGGCTACACTGGCCTTGAGATTCTGGAAGATATTTTTTTAAAAAACAACCTATTTCCATGTTAATGTATCCAGTTCCAGAAACCAAATTCTCCTAAACGCATAGGCATACTTTTAAACAACAACAACAAATCTTAACAAAGCAAAGCAATCACACTTACATATCCCCCATAGAGCTTGCTGCACTCTCTGGGTAGTTCACAAGTTAATTAGCATTTTGTTCTCAACATGCTGGGTACTCATTTTACTGACCTCAGAAGGATGGAAGGCTGAGTCAACCTTGAGCTCTGGTCATACCTGTCAAGTATCCTGGATTGGCCGGGAAATCCCACATTTTGGCCCTCCTTCCCCCTCTTTCCCGCTGTCATCCTGTATTGGGGCGGCCGGAGAAAGGGGTTTCTGCGCATGCCCCCTCCCCCTGAGACAGCATTGCACATGTGCAAAGGGCTTTTGGTCCATGCACAGAAACCCCTTCACGCATGCACCCCCTAGAGGCAACATTGCACATGCTCAAAGGGCTTTCTGCGCATCCGGAGAAGTTCCCGGATTTCTACAGAGACAACTTGACAGGTATGGCTCTAGTGAGGATCGAACTCACAACCTTTTGGTTGCAGGACAGCAGTTTAACCACTGCACCACCAGGCGCAGATCACACAGAACAGATACAACCAAATGTACTTCTTAAATTTTTGTAATATATTATGTCACTGAGCTCGCCTTAAGAATAGACACACACAGAGAAACATACACACAAACACATACACACGCCCATGCCAATGGTTCAGTAGCATACAAGGAAAGACATGAAAACTTACTTTCCTTAGTCCTTCCTCTCTCACTGTTCAACTGAATGTGAGGAAACAGCTGATTAGCAAATAAAGGAGTAATCTTTAATTCTCATTTCTTCACCATTCTGCTCTTTTCTAAAGCTATGAGAAAAATAGGGAACTGAGAACTGGCAGGAGTTTGTTAGGCTGGATGGGGAAACATTAATCTCTCATTTGTTTCATTTCATTACTGTCTCATTTGTCCTGATTTCACAATTCATTCACTGCTGATTCATTGATTCCCAGGGAGCAATATGACTCTACCATACAGGTAAGCATGACACTCAAGGTTTGACTTAAAAGGGAATGAGATTTTATGGCTGCTTGCAACTGTTGTATCACTGTGGAAGTTTTCACTATGGACACTCTTAGAAGGTTCAAGGCCTGCTTCTTAATTAGTCATTTAGAGACTACTTGCTAGCTGTTTTGTTCTCCTCAGTTTATAACATTTCAATTCAAAGAGACAATTTGATGAAGAGTTTTCAAGTCCTAAGACAAATGGCATGAAGCAACGAACAAATGTCAACTAGTATCGATCGATTGATTGATTGATTCAATTTGTATGCTGACCACTCAGCATACGCCAACTGAGGGTGGCTCACAACAATCACAACATAAATCAACAATAAAAAATAAGTACACAATAATACAATGTGCAATGTACAGAAATCCAGTATTGTTTTTCCTTCGAGGGATCCCATCTCAGGAAACTTAGAATGAAAATAATTTGTGCATTCTAAAAAAAAAAAAAAGATTCTGTTTCTGATAGTGCTAATTTGCTCCATTCAATTGCCATAAATTCCACAGGTAGTTTTCTTATTTCCCCAAAAAGAAGACCAGGGTTTACATTTTTTTTGCACCAAAAGACACATTAGGGCTTATTTTTAGGGAATGTCTTTTTTTTTTGTCCATTACAACACACAGGATGGGGCTCCCCCAGCTGACCTGCCTGCCTGCTCACTCCTTTCACTTTTAAGCCAGGCTGCTGCTCTTGCATGCCTGGGGGACTTAAAATGACCCACATTTTGCTGTCACCTCCTCTTCTGTTGGTGGGAGGAGTTTTTTCTCCCCATCTCCACCTGCTTCTGCTCCTTTACCCACCAGCACAGGCCAGAAAAGGGGCATGGGGAGGGAGGACTGACCTACCAACCCAACCCTCTCTGGTGCTCCAATTAAAATCTGTCTGAGGATCTTAACTGGTGCTTATTTTGGGGGTAGGGCTTATATTACACGCATGCTGGAAAATCATGCTGCAACTTTTTTCTGTTTATGTGTTTGTTATGTATGCATGTACAATGTTACTTTAAATATATGAATGTAAACAGTCCACAATCACAATGTATCTCAGCTGTTAAGGAACGCGAGCAAACCGCCCATAGAGGGCAGCTGCGAGCGTTCAACCTCACATGGTTCACATTCCCCAAATCACGAACAGCCGCGGGAACTTCCCCGCATGATCAAGAACTACAGAAGAAGAACTACAGAAGAAGAACTACAGAAGAGAGGCGTGACCTGGGCGATGTCACGCCGGTAGCGGCCAATGAGCTACCGTGCAGCAAGATTCAAATGTATTGTGCTACTGTATATAATGAGATGTACCTCCGCCATTGCCACATGTTCATGCTGACCATCAATGAATAAACCCGTGTTAGTCCTTCCTGCGACTCCTTCTTTGTCTTCCATGCAAGACACCAAATTGGCGACGAGGATGGGATCGATGGCGCATCCCAAGGTCAAGCCGTACCAGTTCGATGTCAGCGAGCCTGAACAATGGGAGCTCTACGAGTGCCAGTTTCGGCACGCCATGGAAGCTGCAGGCGTCGACGATGACGCGAAGATGCGCTCCCACTTCCTGGCTCAGGTGGGGCCGGCCACACTGCGGATCCTGATGACCCTGGTGGCCCCCCGGAAGGTGGACGAGGTGCCCATCGACCGTATCCTGGAGAGACTGCGTGAGCATTTCCAGCCACCCGTCTCGATTTTCCCAGCCCAGGTCGCGTTCCACAGGCGAGACCAGTGACCGGGCGAATCCGTGTCCGCCTATGCGGCGGCCCTCAGGCTTGCAGCAGTGCATTGCCAATGGGACGACCTCGACCAGGCCCTCCGTGTGTGGCTTGAGGGACGAGGAGCTTCAGAGGAGGCTGATGACCCGCGACCACCACCTCACGTTCAACGAGGTACTGCGGGAGGCCCAAGCAGCCGAGGAGGCCAGGAGCGGGGTCAGGCTGTTCAAGTCCTGAGGGGCCACGGCCGAGAGGGCCAAGTCTCCAGTACAGGCGGCCCGGCGGACATCAGCGAAGATGGCCTGGCGGGCCCCCAAGCCGCCCGCCGGCACACCGACGTCATCCGAGGAGTCGTCCACGACAGCGGACCCCTATTCCAGCGAGGACGACGACGTCCAGAGGATCAAGAAGTGAGGTGAGAAGCGGCAGACCCATGAGTGGCAGGACCGCCGCTGCGACGGTTGTGGGGCGGCCCACGACCGCACGAGGTGCCCATTTCGAAAGGCCGAGTGTCACAACTGCGGCCGAAAAGGACACATCGCCCGAGTATGCAGGCACGCGTGAGTCAAGGACAAGGGCAGTTCCAGCCATCACCAGACACAACAACGAAAGGCGACCGGCACCAGGAAGGTCTCAGCCAGCTACAGCGAGGAAGGCGTGAACCGCGTGGGCCTGGAGCACCGGCGGTTCTTCGTAGAGGTACTGTTGCAGGGGGTCCCAGTGAGGATGGAGTTAGACTCGGGGTCATCTTACTCCATCCTGTCCCAAAAAGAGTTTATGCGCATTCCCCCAGAGAAGCGGCCCAAACTGCGGGCCATGAGATCCAATCTACGGGATGTGCAGGGAAATGGGATCCCGGTGTTGGGGGCGGGGAACTTCAAGGTGAAGTTCAAGAACTACTCCGAGAAACTGCCCCTAGTAGTCCTCAAGGGGGGGAGGTGCTGCCTTTTGGGAACGCAGTGGTTTGCTCCCCTGGGGATCGAACTGTCCGGCATTAACGCCATCGAGACTGACCCAATGCGGGATGTGTGCGACGCACACCCGGACGTTTTCAAGAAGGGGCTCAGCAAATACAAGGGGCCCCCGGTTTCCTTTGAGCTGGACCCAGAAATCCGGCCCATCCGCCTCAAGCCAAGGAGAGTGCCCTTCACCCTCAAGGACAAGATTGAGGCAGAACTGGACAAATTGGTGGGGCAGGGGATTTTGGTTCCAGTTGACTCGGCGGAGTGGGAAACGCCAATTGTTACAGCCCTCAAGTCAAATGGGGAGGTCAGGATTTGTGCGGACTATAAATGTACGATAAATAAGGCCATTCAGCCAAATGCATACCCAGTGCCCGTGGTCAGCCATTTGCTGGCCACGCTACATGGGGGGAGGTGTTTCGCCAAGTTAGATCTGGCCCAGGCGTACCAGCAGCTCTCTGTAACCCTGGCTGCTGCTGCCGCCGCGCAAACGATCGTAATGCACAAGGGGGCGTTTAAGGTAACGCGCCTTCAGTTTGGCGTGAATTCGGCCCCCGGAATTTTCCAGTCCCTCGTGGAACGCCTTTTAAAGGGGCATCCAGGCGTCCTCCCATACTTCGACGACGTGTTGATAACAGCGGGGAGCGAATTAGAGTTAGCCAAGAGGCTAGATGGGGTTCTCTCAGTGTTCAAGAAGGCAGGACTTCGACTGAGGAGGGACAAGTGCGTATTCTTCGCGAGGGAGGTAGAGTTTCTAGGGTTTATGGTAACCCCGGACGGAATCAAACCCTCCGAGTCCAAGGTTGCGGCCGTGAGAGACGCCCCTCGCCCCTCCACGAAACCGGAGCTGCAGTCATTTCTAGGGCTCCTAAATTTCTATCACTCCTTCCTGCCTCGAAAGGCATCAGTCGCGGAGCCACTGCACGCGTTACTTAAGAAGGATGCGGTTTGGCGGTGGGGGGACAAGCAGGAGAGGGCATTCAAGGAGCTCAAGTCACTCCTATCTTCGGATGCTGTCCTGACCCACTTCGATCCGAAAAAGCCAGTGGTATTAGTCTGTGATGCGTCCCCGGTGGGGGTGGGGGCGGTCCTGTGCCACGTGTTGGAAAGCTGGAGGGAAGCCCCGGTAGCGTACTACTCAAGGTCCCTCTCGAAGGCAGAGCGCAATTACGCGCAAACAGATAGGGAGGCCCTAGCCATAATCGCAGGAACAAAGAAGTTCCACGATTTCCTATACGGCCGCAAGTTTACGGTGCTGACGGATCACAAGCCGCTTTTGGGGATCTTCACTACCGGCAAATCCACCCCGCAAATATTATCCCCCAGGATTCTGTGTTGGGCCATTTTCCTCAACGCCTACCAGTATGAGCTGGTCTATCGCCCAGGGAAGGAGATCTCCCATGCGGACGCCCTGTCCCGATCCCCCCTCCCTAGTGTAGGGGACCCTGCATGCGAGGTGGAGCAGGAACACCAAGTCTTGCTGATTGAGTCCCTCGACTCACCCCCAATTGTCCCGGCCGACCTCGCCAAGGCCACGGCGGCCGACAAGATGCTGGCCCAAGTTAGTTCCTGGGTTAGGAAAGGGTGGCCCACTTCTCCCCCCGAGGAACAGTTCAAGCCATTTTTCAGGCGCAGAGTAGAGCTTTCCCTGGAAAGGGGCTGCTTACTCTGGGGCCAGCGGGTAGTTATCCCAGAGAAGCTGAGGGCCAAGGTGCTGAGGCTACTGCATACTAGCCACCCCAGGATCGTGCGCTCCAAGGCTCTGGCCAGGAGTTTCTTTTGGTGGCCCCAGATAGATGGGGACATAGAACGCTTAGTGGGCACGTGTGAGAGCTGCCAGAGCTCTCGGCCCGAGGAGTCCCGGTTACCCCATAGGGAATGGGATACGGCCCGCGGGCCATGGTCCCGGAATCATGTCGACTTCACTGGCCCCTTTCGCGGGTCCATGTTCCTACTGGTAGTCGACTCCTACTCCAAGTGGTTGGAGGTAATCCCCATGAACAGCACTCCCTCTGCCGCAACCATTAAACAGTTGCGCAAGCTTTTTGCCTGTTTCAGCCTGCCAGACGTCCTTGTTAGCGATAACGCGAGTACCTTCACGTCGGCAGAGTTCAAGACTTTTATGGAAAGAAAGGCCATCAGGCACATTACCGCTGCCCCGTTTCACCCCGCCACAAACGGTCAGGTAGAGCGCCAAGTGCGCACTACAAAAGACGCACTGCGGCGCATGGGTCCCGGTGAGTTGAACCTGCATCTGTGCCAGTTCCTCATCTGCTACAGGACAACCCCCTTAGCGTCAGGTTTTTCCCCAGCCGAACTCCTCATGAGGAGGCGTCCGGTAACACTTTTTGACCGGATGGATCCGGCCAGGGTGGAGGATGAAGGGAGAAATATAAGCATAGGGGGAGAGAGCTCTAAAAGTTTTTCTGTAGGGGACCCGGTTCACTGCAGGAACTACGCGGCCTCGGGGCCAGCGTGGGTACCAGGGACAATTGTTGAGCAAACAGGGCCGGTATCCTACAGGGTCGAGACTAGTTCAGGTCTACTCTGGAGAAGGCACGCCGACCAACTCAGAAGGCGAGTCACCGATGAGGGGGAATCAGCGTTAGGGTCCTTCCCCACCCTTATTACCCAAGGGGGAGACACAGAGGAGGATACTTTGAAAGAGAGGAATCAGTTTGACAATGATTTTGAGTTGCAGTACCAGGGGGGTGTAGCGGAGTGGTCCCCCACCCGTCCTAGCGAGAAGAGGGGTTTCAGTTCAGCCCCTGGTACCTCCAGTCCCCCTAGCCCTTTTGTTTTAGAGTATACCATAGCTCCAGCTCCCTGGAGACCAACACCCCCAAGACAGGCAACAGGGGCGAGTCCGCCCACCACAGTCTCTAGAACTCCCGGACAGGCAGCGGGGGGTGGCGAGGCCACGAGGGCCTCTTCGTCGGTCCTGAGATTCGTACTGGGGGGGGGGGTCCCCAAACTCCTCAAACGGTAGGCAGGGGTTCACTTCCCAACTATTCATTCCATTCCCGTCCCCCAATGCAAGGTTACCACAGACGCCATCCCGAGCCGCTAATGAGTCCCCCCTTTCAATTGCAGGACAGGACTCCGCGGAACCAGGAGCCGCCGGCTCCCCTGTGTTAAGTCAAGCGGCCGCACGCCCAAGGCGCACATGCGGCAAGCCACAATGGTTGAGGGACTTCATCCCATCCTAGGGGGGAGGGGTGTTATGTATGCATGTACAATGTTACTTTAAATATATGAATGTAACCAGTCCACAATCACAATGTATCTCAGCTGTTAAGGAACGCGAGCAAGCCGCCCATAGAGGGCAGCTGCGAGCGTTCAACCTCACATGGTTCACATTCCCCAAATCACGAACAGCCGCGGGAACTTCCCCGCATGATCAAGAACTACAGAAGAAGAACTACAGAAGAAGAACTACAGAAGAAGAACTACAGAAGAGAGGCGTGACCTGGGCGATGTCACGCCGGTAGCGGCCAATGAGCTACCGTGCAGCAAGATTCAAATGTATTGTGCTACTGTATATAATGAGATGTACCTCCGCCATTGCCACATGTTCATGCTGACCATCAATGAATAAACCCGTGTTAGTCCTTCCTGCGACTCCTTCTTTGTCTTCCGTGCAAGACACCAAAGTGTTATTTTTGGGAAAATACGGTAGAAGCATTCATTGCTACTACTGCCAGTTGTTCTCTTTTCATGCTTTAAGGGGATGATTATTGTTATCAAAGGTGTACATGGTCCACCCAATGTTCAGACCAGAGTTTTGAAATCTTAATGTTTGGGTCCTAGTCTGGGTCTAAGAATTAATGACATATTGCCTAATAATTTAGTTGGTACCTAGTAGCGTGACTCTCTGCAACTGCTAATCAAACTCCAATGTTTTTTCAACCCTTTTGGGATTGATCCCAGTGCTCCTGTCACTACTGGCATCACTGTTGCTCTTTTCTCCCAGATATTCTGTACTTCATTTATCAGATCCTGATACTTCACAATCTTTTCCATCTCTTTTCTTTCCACCTGACTGTCATCTGGGATGGCTATATCATTCAGATTAGCCATTTTTTTCAACCATTGTAATATCTGGAGTGTTGTGTTCAACTTTCTTATTGGTTTGGACCTTAAAGTCCCACAAGATCTTAACTGTCTTATCCTAATTCTTAAACACTTTTCCACGTATGTGTTCCTTCCAGTCCTTTGGAGATGGTAGTTCATAAATCTTGCACAGATTACAATATGTTGTGACTTGAAGTTACATCAACAGGACTTGATTCAGCTGCAGCATCTATGTCAGAAAAGATTCAAAAAAAAGTGTTAAACTATGGGCCTTAGGAAGGACAAATTGTTGTCCCTGATAATTATCCTTGAATTTATCAGCTATGCCCCCACACCCCAACCCTTCACATAATCACATAATGGGACAGTGTTGCCCCTGGCAGACCTGGTGTGCAACTTGGTGGTCCTCCTGGATTCACGGCTGTGGCTTGAAGAGCAGGTGGTGGCCATGGCCAGGAGGGCCTTTGCTCAACTTTGAGTAATTCACCAGTTGCACCCACTCCTGTACCAGGACTCTTTACTCATGGTCACTCACACTCTGGTCACCTCCAGACTAGATTACTGTAATGCGCTCTACATGGGGCTTCCCTTGATGACCATTCGGAGGCAACAGCTGGTCCAGAATGTGGCTGCCCAGGTGGTGATGGGGTGTGGCCATTATGCCTGAGCCTCCCCGCTGCTTCGGGAGTTGCACTGGTTACCAGTTTGCCTCCTGGTGCAATTCAAGGTGCTGGTTTTAACTTTTAAAGCCCTACATGGTAGTGGGCCAGGATACCTAAGAGACTGCATCACACCAAGCGTGTCTGTCTGTTCAACCAGAGTGGACCAGAGAGGCTCTCTTATTGTACCATCAGCTAGAGGGGCTCACATCTCTAGCACATGAAGGAGGTCCTTCTCTGCATCTGCTCCAACCCTCTGGAACCTCCTGCCAACAGAGCTAAGGTTACAGACAGAATTGCTGACCTTTAGAAAAGGTCTGAAAACCTGTCTGGCAGGGCAGGCATGGGGCCTTAATGGGAATATGGTCTCCGCCTGTTGGCTTATTCCAGGTTAAAAGCACCAATCTAGAATACCTTCCTCTGTACCTCTTTTTATGAAGGGGTGGGGTGGGTGGGTGATTTATTTATTTTTACCTGTTTTATATGTTTTTAATTGTTGTAAGCCACCCAGAGTCAGGTTCGCCTGAGTGGGCGGCATAGAAATTTAAAAATTTAATTAAATTAAATTAAATCTGTAATGATATGATTCCATCCACACTCACGCAGGTACAATCAATACTGGAATCCTGGAAAAAGAAACCTGTACCTCCTCGTATAGAATATGCATTACAGAAGATTGTTAATTCCAAGCCAGTTCCAAAATGAATGAGGAAAATGCACCCATCATTGCTTAATCTCTCATTTTACACCAAAGTTCAATCAGGGTCCATACTAAACACAAACAATTTTTCTCTTCTGGAGACCATCTTCACATTTCCTTCTGCATCAAGATCATGAGAATACTGCAGACAGGACAATGGAATTGCATTCCAATTCTCCCCATGGGGAATAAAAGCAGGAAAAAGAATTTTTGTGAAGATTAGCATGTATTTTTTCCTTTGTATGCAGAATAGCATTTTTTTCCTGAGGAGTCCATAATTATGGTCTTCATGTAAGTGACCTTAGACAATGAGAAGAAATACATACTTATGTGGGAGAGCTCAATTCAGAGAAACAGATAAGTAGCATTTTATTAAATTTGGGGAACACTCAGTCCTAAATATAGTAGGAAACTAGCAGCTGTGTGTTGTGACTTTTAATTAAAATTAAAGCTATCCAGGTCTTAAAATACCTGAGCATATGGGCCAGAAGAGTGATTCAGTACACTGGCAAGGATTTTAATGGCTCCTTTTTGAGGCCCAATGGAATGAGGCCAATATTTTTAAACTAGATGCTTTTTGAAAGTATTTCCCATCACTTGTGCGACCACAAGTTCCAAGGAGGGCCTGGATTTTTCAATTTGCCTGTTTGGCAAATTATTCCAAGCTGGTGAAACTTCTGTATGGAAGAACTCAGTCTTTCACTAGAGGCTAGTTCTAAAGACAGGTAAGATATTTTAAAACACTAAATACACATTGCTCTATTTGTGGCAGACGAATTAAAAATGGGATCAAAAGGTATTCCTAAATTTCTTGGAAAGCATACATCCTTTTTCCTGTCTTCCATTCTTCTTCATACAGTGCTCATTTTCAAGTACAAATTTATGTCTATGGGACTGCAGTGGCTCAAGTGGTTAAAACATTGACTGGGAGGCAGAAGGTCAGCAGTTCAAAACCCAAGTACTGCATGGTGGAATGAGTGCCTGTCTCTGTCCCAGTTCCTGCCAACATAGCAGTTCAAAAGCAAGAAACTGCAAATAGATAAATAGGTACCACTTTGGTGGGAAGGTAAACAGTGTCCCATGCACTTTGGTGTCTATGCATATCTGCCACATGTCCACGTAAATTTCTGCAAATGCAGACCGCTAGCTCTTTGGCTATAAACAGAGATGAGCACCCTCTGACGTGTATCCGTAAAATCAGGGGGTGATTCCAGCTGTCTAGTGGTAACCATCACCCGCTCGCCTGGTTCGTCGTTGACCGGACAACGTTTAAACAACTTATGCCTATCTAGTGTTGTCCAGTCAATTGCGAACCTGCCGGATACCTGTGGGTCATAAATGTTTACCTTACCAGTGCTACCCGCCAATGTGACCAAAGTCAACAGCAGCACAGAACAACCCCTATATCAAACCATAGCAACAGTGTGGGATGGGCGAAAAAGCCAGGACTCAAGGGCCAATGCGAGTCCCAGCCAAAAATTCCCACCCGGCCCCGAAGCGACCAAGAAATCACACTGTTAACTAGGGAGGGGGTGGAGGGGAAAAACTTCTCCGCTCCATCGGTTCGCCAAAATGGCAGCACGGCTGCCTCGTGGCCAGCCCTTTTATTAGGGTGCTGGCCACGCCCCTAACTACCCGGATGGTTTCGTCCGGTGGGGGGCCCCCGCAAAGAGCGCGGCGGCCATTTTGGCGCCGCACTTCCATTGCAGGCGCACCCCCCCAATGATGGACTCAGACACAAATGAAAGTGGATAACGGCATGGGCCACATTTATTGATTCAAGCCCTAGTCCGAATTATAAATTTCTATTGGTAAAACGACCAATCATAATTCTTAAGGCAAGCAGGCCGAAGTAACACTGGTAAGGTACCACCCAAAATTGCCAAACGGCAATTGTTACAATGTATCTATTTGTAGCAATTTGTTTGTTGACAACAAACAAATTGTTGACCGTAGTCAATATCTAACTAATGACCCCACCCTCTGACATGTATCCGTAAAATCAGGGGGTGATTCCAGCTGTCTAGTGGTAACCATCACCCCCTTGCCTGGTTCGTCGTTGACCGGACAACGTTTAAACAACTTATGCCTATCTAGTGTTGTCCAGTCAATTGCGAACCTGCCGGATACCTGTGGGTCATAAATGTTTACCTTACCAGTGCTACCCGCCACCCGGAGAGGCTTCAATAAAGGCTCGACGCCCCCCCCCCAAGACCATCAGCTCGGTCAACAGGCCTGCTCACCAATCACCCAGCAGGAGGTCCATACCTCCTCGCGACAGATGGACCCAATCCCCAGAATAAAGCCCAAAATTTTGCAAACTAATGGCGGGATGATGACTGACCCGCCCCCAGCCCTTGGTCAAAAGGAATCGGGCCACCGCCCTGTTTACCATGCGCCGAGCGCGGTCCAGGGCCTGGAGGTCGAAGCCTCCCCGATAAGCGTGCCGTGGGACCATATCTGACCAAACAAGGGTTGTGGCGGGCCATACGTAATGTAAGTAGGCAAGCTCGGCGCAAATCGCATGCTTCAGCGATAAGCCAGTGACCTGACCCAAGTCATTACCCCCAAGGTGTATGATCAGAATGTCGGGCGGGTCGGCACTCCTCGATGAAAAGAGGAATGGCAAAAGCTCCCGCCACAACATACCGGGCTTACCGTGCCATGTGAAATGTGCGTATGCACCCAGTCCCAGTCGGGGTCCCCAATCTGTCGCCACAGCGTAACGCGCTGCCCTGTGCACGTAGCTGTGGCCCACCAGCCATACTGTCACCGGTGTGATACGACACCCAGGGTCTGTCAAGGGAAAAAACAGGGAAGGAAAGATACATGGTGACTCAGAAGGTACTCACGGTGGGAGTGGGCGAACATAAAACTGGAAACAGTGTGAGTCCCACCTCCCCATGCTGCGTATGTCAGGCCCGGAGTACCCATAAGCAGCCGCAGTAGAGGCCGCCCCAATTCTAAATGAATGGGTGCCGTAACGGGCCCCAGGGAGGCCAACTCTGGCCAGTGCCTTCCCTGTCACCTTCCAAAACTGAAATTTAGTGAGGGGAGACCCATCTTGGTGACAGAAAAACGGGCCATGGTGCGTGTCACGCAGTGCAAGGAACTCCTGTAGGGCACCAACCGGACAGATGTCTGCCAATGAACATCATAGCAGTCTTATTCCACTGCCTACGCCATGCTGATCTGTTTTAGAGGAGCGTATCCTCAACTGAGCCCAATCATTGCAAACATAGACATCTTCGAGTTCCAGTGCCCTACGACTTGCATCCGCCTTAGACAGCATCACAAGCTCGCTGATGCGGAGCGCTCCAAAAAAGGCCACCGTTGTAGCCGCACGAAACAGGGCTGCCTCATACCTATCGAAACATAGGTCATGCCAGCCTCGTGCCAGTTGGGTAAGTACCCCAGGGGAAATTGGGTGACGGTCGTCCAGGCAACGCCCACGTTCCCGCACCCACCCCTCCAAAACATGTCTCACACAGAAATCAGCGGTGCTGTCCGCATGAGCTCCCACCTTGGCCATAAAGGCCAGCGCTGATAGCCTAGATGCTATGGTGCGTGGTGCCAGGCCCTGGGCGTGCAGGTAAACCATAAAACGGAGGATGTGGGCCACTGGGATCGGCCAGGTATCTGGCAAGCAATATTGGGAACAAAAAGTCCGAAATGAAACCAACGCGTGGTGATACGCCTTACGCGTGCGTGGCGCCAGTGACATGCCTATCGCCCGGTTCACCTCTCCTTGCCAATGGTCCATATCTCCTGCGGTAGTGGCGAGGGAAATTCCTCCGCATCCGGAGCCAAGGCACGGAACCGGGAGATCTGCAGGCGGGACAAAGCGTCAGCAATATCATTATTCACCCCCGGGACATGCCTGGCTCTGAACAGTACATTGAGGCGCAGGCTGCGCAATACAAACTGGCGCACAAGATCCATGACCCTGGGAGATTTAGAGGTCTGTGAGTTGACAATGTGGACAACAGCCGCATTGTCACACCAGAAATGCACCACAGAGTTGGCCCACTCCTCACCCCATAGCATCAAGGCCCCCAGTATGGGAAAATATTCCAAATATGTGAGATCCCTCAGGCGACCCGTGCCTGACCAGGCTGGTGGCCATCCACCATATGCCCACTTCCCATTGAAGTACATCCCATAACCCAGGGATCCCGAGGCATCAGACTGAACTTGAAAGTGGGGCGAAGCCAGGAGGTCAGACCTCCAAAATGAGACCCCACTGAACTCTCTCAAGAACTGGAGCCATACGTGCAGATCTGCCCTGATGCCCCGTGTCAGTCTCACCCTATGATGGGGCCTGGATAAGCCTGCCATGGCGTCGCACAAGCGCCGAGCAAAGGCCCTGCCAGGTGCAACCACCCTGCAAGCGAAATTGAGGTGGCCATGTAGCACCTGCAATTCCCGAAGGGATGCCTTGCACTTAGCCAGCAAGTCCGATATAAGGGCAACTATCCGTGCCACCTTGTCTGCGGGCAACCTAGAAGCCTGCGCTACCGTGTCAATTTCCACCCCCAGGAATATTAACTTATCAGACGGGCCTTCGGTCTTTTCGGGCGCTAAAGGGACACCGAGTTCCTCCATTAGCGTCTGAAATGTATTGAGGAGACGTGTACACGTGTCCCAGCCCCGTTCACCCCCGAATAAAAAGTCATCCAGGTAATGGGCTACAGACCGAGACCCTGACCTACGGACAAATGCCCACTGCAGGAAGGTACTGAAACGCTCGAAAGCCGAGCAGGATATGGAACAGCCGAATGGCATGGCCTTGTCAAAATAATAGTCACCCCGGAATTTGAAACCCAGCAACTCGAAGTCACCCGGGTGCACGGGTAAGAGGCGAAACGCCGACTTAATGTCACACTTAGCCAACATTGCACCCGGGCCACATGAGCGCACCATGTGGAATGCCTGGTCGAAGGATGTATACCTGACAGAACAAAGGTCATCAGGGATAGCATCATTGACCGAGTGGCCGGCTGGGTAGGACAAATGGTGAATCAGGCGAAACTCGCCCGGGGACTTCTTGGGCACTAGTCCTAGCGGAGACACTTTAAGGTTGGGGAACGGGGGTGCGGGGAAAGGGCCGGCGACCCTGCCCGCAGCAATCTCCTTATTAATGCTGGCGGCAGCCACCTCCTCCCTCCCCCTAAGTGACAAAAGGTTAGGTGCATCCTGCGGTGACCTATCCCCCGTGAAAGGAATATGAAAACCCAGTTGAAAACCCTGAAGGAGGTACACAGCGTCTGCTCTCCTCGGGTACGATGCGAGCCAACGCTCCAGCATGTCAACATTAATTGGGGAGGGGGCCTTTTGGTGAACCCGCTCCCTCCATGGCAGTCTTGCCTGCCCCTTGTCTGCCCCTACCCCTGCTCCTGTATCCTCCTGGCCTGGGACAGGCGGAGGCAGCATGGGGGCCAGAACAAGAGGGGCACTCATGCTTGTACTTGCAATTTTTCCTGTTGCAAGAACCACTGGACGAGAAGGTCCAGCACAGCAGGCGGGCTGGAACCCCCTGCCCCGCCGCTTGGCGGGGTACCTGTACTGGGGCTGCTCGTTGGACCGCATGTCCACAATGGTATCTCTCCCCAGGCGCCGGGCGCGTGGGGGTCATATACAGAAGCCACAGCTTCTGGCAGGGCTCATCCCACCTCATCTCTGGGTGCAGCGGAATTCTCATGCGGAACTCTTCGTCGTAAGCCAGCCATGACGGGCCCGGGAAGTCAACCATAGCCCGGTAAATATTGTCCAGATATTGGACCATGGGAATAGCCAAATCCGGCCTAGCCCTGAGATAAACGGCCATGTAAATCAGGTACGCTGGCAGCCAATTTGCCCACGTGCGTGGCGGCTTACGACGACGTGCCTGCTCCTTATCCTTCTCGTCCAGCCCTTCCCTCTCCTCCTTAGTCGGCTCCCTATTTAGAAGTGAGAAGATATCTACGTACTCGCCCCTCCAAATCTTTTCCTTGGTAGACTGGGCCAAATGGTCCCCCAAGGGCAAGGAATACCCTGCTGTTGGCAAAGCCGACACCGGCACCGAGGGAACTATGGGTAAGGTAAATTGAGCCTGAGCCAGCCCGGGGATCCCCAACACATTTCCCAGCACATTGGGGGCACCACCCCGCCCCAAGCCCTGTGTCGTGGGCAAAGTCGCTGGGTGGGCCGGGGGCCATTGGGCCGCCGTGCCACCCGAGCGAGGCCAAGGCCATTGAACAGCCCCCCCCCCGATGAAGTCAGTTGTGTGGGTGCATTAACTTGGACTGCATACTCACCCGCTGCACGGGTTCCGGCCCGCTGGGGGCGTCGGAGCTCACGACCGAAGCTGAGCTCGTCGACGGAGCTAGACCAGCACCAGACTGCTGCACCTGTGGGGTGGGGAGCTGCGAGGCAGTGGCCGCCAACGGCCCACACGCCTCAGGCGGCTCAACCCGACCCATCACCGGCCGTTGTTCGGCGGCCAAAGGGGGAACCTGGAAACCTAAAGGTACCCCTACTTGGTTGGCCCTCGCCAAGGACGCTTCAAGGGCCGCAACCCGGGCAAGAAGGGCCTCCACGTCGACATAGGGCCCGGCCCCGACAGGGGGCAATTGGGCAACCGGCCCAAAATTCACGGGTACCTGACCAGGTCCCTGAGCCCCAGGGGCCAGATAAGGCCAAGAGCCCATGCTCAGCCCCTGGGAAGTCGTAGGAACGCCCTGCAAGGGCAGGGAACCCAACCACCCTCCGTGGCTCGCACCCCCCATGGGGAACTGCGCACCCGGGCAAGAAGGCCCTACCGGACGAACCATGGCAGGGGCCGTGGTCGTCGTTTGTGGGCCAAGGGCCGAGGCCCCGTCCGGGGCTGCGGGTATGCTCCGCGCATCAGGCCAAGGAGCTACCGATCCCATCCCACCGTTCCTGGTGGGATCCGCTAGAGGTGGCTGCGGAACGGGCGCAGTCGCGGTCCTCCGACACGGCTGACGCCTCCGCGCCGATCGAGCCACGTTCGCGGCTGCCTTCTCCTTCGAGGGCATGGCCAATGTAGCTAAGAAGTCTAAAGAAAAGAGAAAGCTGCCCGAAAAGGCTTCCCTCAAGAAGACACGATCGACGGAGGTAAGGAGGAAAAACTTCTCCGCTCCGTCGGTTCGCCAAAATGGCAGCACGGCTGCCTCGTGGCCAGCCCTTTTATTAGGGTGCTGGCCACGCCCCTAACTACCCGGATGGTTTCGTCCGGTGGGGGGGGGGGGCGCAAAGAGCGTGGCGGCCATTTTGGCGCCGCGCTTCCATTCTTCCCTTCGTGGCTTGACTTGGGCTTGCAGCATTGCCTTGCTACCTCACCCTGACGATGCTACTGAGGATGTGGACCTGGGTTCCGACGTGGTCATTGAGCCTGGACCTAGTTAAGGTTAAGGTTGAGCCTGGACCTAGTTAAGGCTCGCTTTCTCTAGCTAAATTCCACATTTCTTTGTACCACTCTTCGGTTTGTATAATTACATCATTTTTCCAATGTCTAGCTATGCAGTGTCTAGCAGTTGTAATCATTATTTCTTATAGCTCTTTCTTATCCTTATTTAAATTGATATATTCCACGTTTGTTAACGGAGTGATACCTGATCCCAGTTTTACCATCTTACCCAGAATTTCTCCAATTTCTTTTTCAATTCTATTCCAAAAATCTTTAACCACTTTACAACTCCACCACATGTGTTCATACGATCCGATAGTGTCCTTACATCTCCAACACATTTTATCCTTTTTATTATCCATTTAATGTAACCTCACTGGGGTCAGATACCATCTCCACAACATTTTAAAATTATGCTCCTTTATTCTGACCGACATAGTTCTCATAATCCTCTTTTTCCATTTATTTCTCCATATATCCTTTCCTATCTTTATATTCAAATCTTGTTCCCACCTTAATTTCAAATCCTCTTGTGGATCACCATCCCTATTTAATATTATATACAATTTGCTAACTAATCCCTTAATATTTATATCACCTTTTCTAACTTTTAGAATCAGCTCTTCAAATTCCGTCTTTTCTCTTTCCAAATCATATTCACTCATATATTTACTATTCCATTTAATAATCCTTATTATTTGAAACCAATTAATTTTTAATTGCTCAAACAATTTTTCCCTACTAGCTTCGTCTCTACATATCCGAAACCAGTCCTTCAACAGGATAACCTCATTCTTCCTCAAAATCTCCTTTATTTCCTCATTTATATTAATTGGAAAATTCGCCATATCTAATATTTCCAATATTGGAGAGACATTTGGGACCAAATCCTTTTCTACCCTCTTCCATACATTCATTAATCCTTTCATCATAATATTCTTAATCACTACCTTTCCCAATTTGACTCCTAAAAAGACCGTTTTACCCAAATATTTATAGTCCCTCATCTCAATTTCCTCCGATATTACCTTTTTCCTTGCCAAGATTTTCACAACATTCTTAATTTGAAACCCTTGATAGTATGCAATCAAATTCAGCATTCCCAACCCGCCTTCTTTCTGCGGTAAATACCATAACTTTTTGGTAACCTAGATTTCTTTCCACCATTGCAAAAGTTATTAATCAATTTTTGAAACTCCTTAATTTCCTTATCCTTCAATTGAATTGCTAACGCATCAAATAAAAAATTTATTCTGGGTAACAACATCATTTTAGCAAGTGTAATTCTTCCAAACCAAGACAATTTCAACTTTTGAAAATTTTGTATCTTATTCCTAATTTCAATTTTCAAGCTATCATAATTCAATCTTTTAAACTCTTCAAATTTGTTTGGTATAATTATTCCCAAATATTTCAATTTATTCTTAATCTGAATATTAACTATATCCTTTAACTTTTTCTGATAATTTTCATCCATATTGCAAAGCATCATTTCCGATTTATCCCAATTTATTTTCAACCCAGTAATATCCTCAAAGTCCTTTAATTGTTGCCGAATTCTATTCATTACCTTCTCTGGTTGTTTTACAGTTATCAAAATATCATCAGCATATATACTTATCTTATTCCCCATAATGCCCTCTATTTTTACTTCCTCTCGTATAGCTTTTGCTAATAACTCCATTGCCATTATAAACAATATTGGCGATATTGGGCATCCCTGTCTCGTACCTGCCTGCAACTTAACCTCATCTGTGACCTCATCATTTACTCTGACAGTGGCTATTCCTTGCTGATATAATTGACCAATTACCTTTCTAAATTTGACCCCGAATCCATAGCTTTTCATTATTTCCTTAATTGAAATCCATTGTAAAGAGTCAAATGCCTTGAATATATCCAAAGATATTAATCCCACTTTTTCTTTTGTTTAACTCACCGTATCAACTAAATCAACTACTCTTCTGGTCAAATCTGCCATATATCTTCCTTTTAAAAACCCCACTTGATCAACATTTATATATTCACCCATGAAAATATTAAATTGATTAGCAAGTATTGCTGTGAAGATCTTGGCATCTTGATTTATCAATGAAATGGGTCTATAAGATTCTACTTTCTCTAAATTCTTTCCAGGTTTTGGCAAAAGTACAATTGTGGTCTGGCACCATGAAGTCGGAATTAGCCCTCCATCTAATATATAATTTTATAGTTTTACAAGCTTTGGTATCACAATATCACCAAATTCCTTGTAAAAATCCGCAGGCAACCCATCTTCTCCGGAGGCTTTTCTCAACTTCAATCTGGCAATTGTCTCTTTTACTTCTTTCTCTGTCACTGATTCTTCCATTCTGTCCCTATGTTCCAGTTTTATTCCACTATTTATTTGCTTTTCTAATTGCTTTTTAAGTTTCTCCTCATCTATATCTTTTCTTGCATAAAGGGCTTGATAAAAATCCTTCACAATTTTACATTTGTCCTTTATTTTATTACATCTTATCCCTTGATCATTAATCAAAACTCCTCTTTTCCCTTTTATCCTTTGCTGCTTTTGCTAAAAGTTTTGAATTTTTATTGCTAAATTCAAAATTTTCCCTTTTTAAATAAACCAAATCTCTTTTCACCTTTTCTATTTCTTTACCTGCCAATTCAGTCTTTAATCTTAATAAATTAGCAAAGACTTTTTTATTCTTTGTTTTTGAATGTTCCTGTAACAACTTTATCTCTTTTTCAAGCTTATCCTGTACTAACTTGTAATTTTTATATCTATTACTAGCCATCTTTATACACTCCCCTCTAAAAATTGACTTCATGGTATCCCAGACCACATTATATTGTACCTCCCCATTATCATTCCATTGCCAACTTTCACTCCAATTCTTAGTTATTTGTTCTTTACACTTTTGGTCTCTAAATAAGTTTGCATCATATTTCCAAATTCTCCTTGGTCTAATCTCATTCCGTAATTTTAAATCCAATATAACCTTAGCATGATCCGATTCCTTAAATATTCCTACTTCCATTACCTCCAAACTTTTAATCAAATTTTCAGTTACAAATATATAATCTAATCTAGAATAAGAGTTGTAAACATGCGAAAAATATGAGTATACCCTTTCTGTACTCTTAAGTTCTCTCCAAGAATCTTTCATACCTAAAGCAGCCATCCAATTATCCAAAATTCGACCTTTAATCCCTTTCCCACTTCTTGATAAATTTGTGCAATCCAAATTTGATTTTACTAAATTAAAATCTCCAGCCACAATCATCTTCATTGATTTTTCTTTTACCAACATCATATGTATTTTTTCTAAAAATTCCCCTTGATGATCATTTGGGGCATAGATATTCACCAATGTTATTTCCTCATCATCTATTTTCCCTTTTACTATCAAGAATCTCCCTTCCAGATCTGAAATACTATCTGTTATCTCAAGCCCCAGTCTAGCTGAAATCAAAATTGCTACTCCTCTTGATTTTGATGTGCCATAGGATTTCTCATAGTGCTGCATCCAACCTAAAAAAAATTATTTGTATCATGAGATTTTTGATGAGTTTCCTGTAAAAAAACCTATATTCAGTCTATCCCTCCTCAGAGCTGATTCTATCCTCCTCCTCTTAATCTGAGATCCTGTACCTTTCACATTCCATGTTAATACCTTTATCGCTCTCATGATTTAAATTGTCCCCCACTTTTATCCCTCCTGATCTCTCCATTGGGCGTGCTACCAATAAACCTAACAAAATAAAAACCAAACATAAAACACTCATTAACAACCTCCCCGCTTTTTCCTTCAAAAAAAGAAGAGAGAAAAAAATGCCTTTGTCCTCCAAAGAGGGGAGGGGGAAACGGGTAGGATGAACCTAAAAAGCCTCATAATTAAAGCTCCAGCGCACTATCACATTTTAAAAATAGAACGATTGTAAATAACCACTTTGCCTTTAACATTTCTCCCTTCTTCTTCTCCTTTCCCTCTCTAACCTTTGCTTGACTCCTCCTCCACCATTATCAAAGATAATTCTCCCTCCGCTCCCATTTGTTCTCCTCCTGCTGCACCTCCCTAATCCATTCCACCGTAGTCTCTTTTTATCCCTCCCAACGCCAACAGATCCTTCCTTAACTCCAACCATTCATTTGAAAAGTAAAGTCAAATATTCCAAAGCATCAGTTCTTTCGTCAATCACCTGCATCTTTTTATCATAAAAAAATCTTAACTGTTGTGGGAATCTCCAATTATATTTTATCCCTTTTTTAATCAGAATTTTTGTCACTGGTTTCATTTTGTATCTCCATCCACGTTTCTTAATTGGAATATCATTATTTACCTCCACATCCACTCCATCAATTTTCAAAGCTCCTGAACCAGCTTGTTTGAGAAAAGCCATCACCTTCAATTTATCCCCCCAATTTGCAAATTTAACCAAAACATTCCTGTGATCACTTTTTCCCCTTCTTGATGCCACTCTGTAAACACTTGCAATGTCCTCATTAACAAACACTTTCCCCATATTCAAATTATTTAACCAATTTACAATTCTATCTCTTAGCTGGTCTGGAGATCTTTGAATCACATGACATATCAGAATATTCTGCTTTCTCATCATCTCTTCCATCGCATTAATCCTTTTCGCTTGCTCCTCCATTTTCATCTTATTTTCTCTCACCTCCCCTTGTATCTCTTTCATTTCCCCTTTCATCGTTTTAATTTCATTTTGCATCAACTTAACAGTACCCTCTAACTTATGAGTATTTATTGACGGTTTAAGTCCAAACACTTTCCAATGTTATATATTAAAGCAAACCAAATCTCAGTAAAAGAGGAAGTTGAACTAGGAGCTACACAGAAGCACGGCTTCTTCCAAAGGAAGAATGGGTTAGCATAACATCATGAAGCAGTTATTTCCTAGGCAGGGTGCCTCCTGAAATTCTAGATGTGTAATGGCTCCTTCTTCCATTCCCCGCTCTTCCTTTCTCTATTCCTCAAGGCATCCTAGCAAACTCAGCAACATGAAACACCATTGTTTGCTGCCTTCTTTGGCTACCTGCCCTGTGGTTTGCTGTAAGACAGGGTGTTTCAGCCGCAGGCTAGGAAATGTAAAACAGCCTTAAAACCTGGATGCTGGGGTCTTATAGTGACAGAAATGATATTTTCTTATATTATAGACACAATATATCTAATCACATATGGTGCTTGGCAGACATCCCAGAATATGAAGCAGAACTGATCAATACAAAACATTCAAGAGGAAGTGGTGCCAACTAAATGGGATGAGATGGGAATTGTGATGGGTTCTATCTTAAGTTACAGTGTGTATTTTAAACATCGTGAAAATAGGACTCATTATACTTTAGCAAAGGTGCAGGGAGATATTTCTGTTCATAACCAAGGTAAATTACTTAGATAGAAACTGAAATGATTGCATTTTCCCTAGTTTGAAATTTCACATCAAAATGCTGCCTTGTTTATCTCATTTTTATTCAACATCATTTTTTATTTTTTTATTTGGGGGGGGGGGCATTGCTTTGTTTGTGGATGTTTCTCATGCTTTCCCTCAGCTCTAAAGTTCTTCTCCTTGTACACATTGACGTTGTGTTCTGATATGCTAAATAGCATTGGGACTTCTTTGATACCACTGCAGGACTGATGATTGATTGGATGGTTTCTTTATGTCACATCCTGAAAAGAGGGTGAAACAGTTACAGTACAGTGGCATCAATCAGCACACACTGAAGGATGTGAATATTCACAGTTTTTAGAGCTAACCACATATGAAGTGGGAAATCCTATAATTAGGATCATTTTCCTTCATTACTGAAATATTCAGGCATTACAGATTCAAGAAATTACACAAGATATAAAGGATGTTGAACTCTTTCCTTCTTTCTCCGTTCCCACTTTGCCACCGGATGCTGCTATTGGGTTTGCTACAGTGGTGGGCTTCAGCAGGTTCACACCAGTTCACCAGAACCGATACCAGAAATTCTGGCTGGCCCCACCCATCCAAGTTTTGAAATAAAGTAGTCCTAATTCGGGTGCAATGCAGAGCTTTCCCCCTGGCCATGCCCACCATCATAGCACTCCCACAGATAGGTAGTAAAAAAATTTGAATCCCATCACTGGGCAGCCATGACTAGATCACCCACCCACTCACATGGCCACACCTACAGAGTAGGCTGTGCCCACAAAGTAGGCCATGCCCACAAAATAGGCCACACCCACAGTGTGGTAGTAAAATATTTTTGAGCCCACCACTGGTTTGCTGGATTAAAAAAAGAAGAGAAATGGTTGCTAGAACTTTCAAATATGGGAATAGCTTAGATCTGAGAAAAAACAATGTTATAAAGAGTTAAGCACTCTCTCACTGAGTGCTATTTGCCAAATTTTCAAATCAGGTGCATGACCAGACGTTGACATGCCATTAAACAAAGCACACGCAGTTGCCAAGCACTTCCCAGCCATTCACCAGCTCTTAGGCTGAAGAATGTGCAGGGATCAAATTATAGTTCAATAGGGTGATCTTTAGCCATATCATCAATTGCATTGCAGGCAAGTAGATTCATGAGCAAGTCATATACAAAAATATAGAAGGCTGGTGGTATACAGCTAGATGTCAGTAAGGAATAAATGACTTTTCAAAAATAATCTTGGTTCATAGAGAGAAGACATGAATAAATATTTGACAAAGTTCCAGTGAAGATGGATTTTTTTACTCAGAAGTTCCCAGAAGCCTAAGTCAGCACATTGGCTGATCAGTGCTTTGGGAATTGACTTAGACTTCTGGAATTGAAGTCCAAAAACCAAAGGTTGGGAAACACTGCTAGATTTGTGTTCTAAACATCTTGAGTTCTTGAACCTTAATATCATAGCCCAGCCCTTTTTGACCATCTTAATCACTACTGAGAAGATAGCAGCCAATAATGCACTGCCCTTTCCCCCAGCTGCTCTTACATATTAGCAAGGACCTTGTGTATGATTTTCAAAGAGAGTCTTTTCAAACATTAAAGTCATCCAAAAACATTTCAAGAATTAGTGCAACATATGCATAGGACAAATAAATGGCCATTCCCCCAAAGAAGCGCCAGTGATAATTAGTGATTCAAAATGCATATTTGTGATCAAATTCATTTTAATAAATTATTTTAAAATGGAAATGATAATTTATATGCCAGTTCATTGGGAAGATATGTGAAAGGTTAACCAAACAACTTCGTTCAATATTGCAGCTCCTCCAGTGGCTTATTGGTTAAGGTGCTTAGCTTGGAGACTGGAAGGTCAGGTTTTAATACCTGAGGCCTGCATGTGGGGACATAAAAGGAGCCTCATTCAGGCATCCCCTGAGAGGAGTTTATCCAGCAAAAAATCTTTTCAACCCAGAGTAATCTCTGACACATAATAATAATAATAATAATAATAATAATAATAATAATAATAATAATAATAATAATAATAATAATAATAATAATAATTATTATTATTATTATTATTATTATTATTATTATTATTATTATTATTATTATTATTATTATTATTATTATTATCATTATCATTATCATTATCATTATCATTATCATTATCATTATCATTATCATTATCATTATTGCTATAGATTAACAATTCTTGAGATATTTTAGATGTCTGAGAAATATGTTTACTGGAATGACTATGTCATCCATGATATGTTACACACTACTATACATTCTAATTCTATTTTTATTAGTTTTACTATGTCATCCATGGTATGTTACACACTACTATACATTCTAATTCTATTTTTATTAGTTTTACTTGAAAGGATGTCTAACTGAGTCTAATAAGGCTTACACTCATGAAAAAGCCTCTTATGCTGGTGCAATTGTCCTTGTGCTAGCACAACCCTCTTCCACCATCTGATTTCCTTCTGCTGTGCGGACTGAGATAAAACAGATAAGAAACCCCCTTTCAGAAAAAGAAACAGGAACAGGAATGACACCTCAATTGTTTAGTTAGAGCAGGGGTGCCCAAACTATGGCCTGTGGGCCAGATCTGGCCTGCAGCACCAATTAATCCGGCCCATGCTGCCTGCACCACTCCTGGAAGCAGAAGTAAAATGTGTATGCATGTGCACATAATGTGCCCGTGCATGTGTAGAATGCTCCCATAAATGACCTGTGGCTGTCATAAACACATTTACAACAGCTGCAGGTCATTTACGGCAGCATTCTGTGCATGTATGGTTACGCTCTGCACACACACATGCACATTTTACTTCCACATCCAGGTGGGAGGAACCCTGTGACCAGCACACTTGACCATGTGACTGGCCACAGCCTGAAAAGTTTGGGCACCTCTGAGTTACGATTGGGAGCTCAATTCCCCACTGTATCTTCTTAGCAGGGGACTTGATGTGATGATCCATGGGATCTCTTCCAGCTCTTCTTCAATGTATTTGTCATAGCCTCAGGTGGCCTAGTGTCAGCTAAGACAACCCTCAGCTATTTTAGCTGGTTGAGACTGAACGTTGAACATTTGTTAGAAAGTTTTGCAACTAGGATCTGATCAGTACTTATAAAATTTCTCATTCATATTTTGCATTCTTGGTCATTTTCTGTGTCCCATCATGTTGAGAATCTGATTTTCTCATATACATTGTTCTGTGTGGGAAATTGCCACCTTCTGTACTGCCTATCATCCTTTCCAGAAAAGCCTGTTCTGGGGGGAAATGCCATTCTGTTCAAGAACTGCAATAATCCTGCATAACATGGGATTGTCCTGTGGGGGTGGGAATGATCATGAAACCTCAAAGAAATCTCTTAAGATTTCTTGTGTGTGTGTGTGTGTGTGTTAAGAGAAAAGAATAATTTCTTCTTCTTGGTTTATTTTACATGTGTGAGCCTGTGGATCCACCTCCATAGCAATGCAATAGGGTGCCAACATATGCAGAAGCGTACTCTGTACAGTGAGAACTATAAAGTTCCTGCGTGTGGTTTATAAATGTCAAGTTTCCCATGGGCTTTGGAATTTTGGGTATTGTAATGTTACATATTTAACAATAGATGTTGTTTTAAATCCTGATATGCCAGAAGTATGCAGGTTTGTTTCTTCTCATGGGAACTTTACCTTTAGGTTTACTTTTATAGCTACCCAGCTGAAACAGTGTTCTTCAACATTCCTCTTTTAAAACAACATATTGCATACTGTGTGTGCATTGCCTACCCATGCATTTTATCAGTTTTTGAGTCTGAACTTGGGACTCCCTGGAGAACACATTGTTTGCAAAAAGCCTCAGGTTACAGTTTACCCAGGAGAGTATGCAGCTCAGCTCAATATAATTACAACAATAGCAACAAGTGATAAAATTACTATCCAAACACCACATGCAACTTTTTAGGATTTAATCCAAAACTATGCATATTGTCTAGAGACATATTAAGCAATGTGAACATAATTCCATGACTCTGAGAACCCAATGCTGGCTGCTTTTACTAGTGTTGCACAGTCTCAATAGTACTTCCAGCAAGATCCCCGAGTTTCTAGTTTTGCTCAGTTTCCATCACAAATAGATTATAAAAGATAATGCTGCTGTACAATGTTTTGTCTGGGATATCCAGTAAGGCTAAGCAAGATGGGGAGAACAAATAATGCAACAAAGATGCTCAGAAGAAAGTATTTCCACTGACACGAGTTCCACCTGTTATCACTGAACAATCTGAATTTCTCCATGTATGTGTTTGGAAATTCAACATGTGTGTCTAAAGGTAAAGGTCACTCTTGCTCGAAAGCCAGTCATATCAAACTCTAGGGTTCAGTGCTCATCTCTGTTTATAGCATATGTATGTTGCTTTTTCCTATCCAGGAGCAGTTTGTTGTTGATATTTAAGCCAATACTTGTGCTGATGGGTGTAAATAAAATGATTCTGGGCAAATCAAGCAATGAATCATTGAATTAATCATTGAAATCATTGTACAATGAATGTACAAATATTTTCTATCACCAGTTGTACACTTAACGCTGCAATATCCCTATTGCCTCCCAGTGACTATTGAACAACTAATGTGGAAATAATCACCAATAGTTGTGCTTTTACATTTCTCTTCAATCATGTTCATGAACATTTACCACTCAGGTAACATTGTCCAGATCAGATGAAGCAGGAAAACATGTATCAGATAAAGCATTCTTTAAAATGCCCTTATTTATTTATTTATTTATTTATGATTCACATTTGTATATGCCGCCCACTCAGGCAGAACCCGACTCAGGGCGGCATTACAACAAATCTAAAAAATACATACATAAAAACATTTATAAAACCTTATAAAAAACCCACATCCACCCCAATTAAAAAACCCATATCCCACCCACCCATCACACCCACCATACAAAAAGGGAAGAAGAGAGAGTTCCTATAAAAGCCAACCGGCGGGGACCATAGTCCCGTTCGGGCCCCACACCTGCCCTGCCAGCCAGGTCTTTACTCCTTTCCTGAACGGCAGCAGTTCACTTTGAAGTCTTAGATCTATTGGCAGGAGGTTCCAGAGGGTTGGTGCGGACACGGAGAAGGCCCTCCTTCGGGTGCTAGACAAATGTGCACCCCTCGTTGACGGCACCACTAGAGAGCCCCTCCGGTCCGCTCTGGTTGGACGGGCAGTCACTCTTGGGGCGATGCGGTCTCTAAGGTATCCTGGCCCCCTGCCATATAGGGCTTTAAAGGTCAAAACCAGCACCTTAAATTGCACCCGGAGACAAACTGGTAACCAGTGCAGCTCCCGAAGCAGCGGTGAGGCATGGGCATATCGCCCACACCCCATCACCACCCGGGCCGCCGCATTCTGGACCAGCTGCAGCCTCCGAATGGTCGTCAAGGGCAGCCCCATGTAGAGCGCATTACAATAATCTAGTCGGGAGGTAACCAGAGCATGAGTGACCATAAGCAAGGAGCCCTGATCCAGGAGCGTGCGCAGTTGGCGAATCACCCGAAGTTGGGCAAAAGCCATCCTGGCCACAGCCACCACTTGTTCTTCCAGCAGCAGCCGTGAGTCCAGAAGGACCCCCAAGTTGCGCACTGGGTCTGTCTGGGGCAAAACAGCCCCATCCAGTACCAAAGATGGTAACTCCTTGGATAACCTGGGGCCCCTTATCCACAGCCACTCTGTCTTGCTGGGATTCAGCCGGAGCCCATTGGCCCCCATCCAGACCCCAATGGCCTCCAGGCATCCGGATAGGATTTCAACAGCATCACTGGGGTCCCCACGGGCCGAGATGTACAGCTGAGTATCATCCGCGTACTGATGGTACCGCACCCCGTGGGAACGAATGATCTCACCCAGTGGCTTCATGTAGATGTTAAATAAGAGAGGAGATAGCACAGAGCCCTGAGGCACCCCATACTTGAGGGGCCTAGGGCTAGACCTCTCACTCTCTAACCACACCGACTGGGTACGGCCCTCCAGAAAAGAGGAAAACCAGGACAACACGGTGCCCTGGATCCCCAGTCCTTCGAGCCGTTCCAGAAGGATACCGTGGTCGACGGTATCGAAAGCCGCTGAGAGGTCAAGAAGAGCAAGGACGGATGGACAACCCCCGTCCCGCTCCCGCCAGAGATCATCCATCAGTGCGACCAATGCCGTCTCCATTCCATACCCGGGCCTGAATCCTGATTGAAAGGGGTCTAGATAATCCGCTTCCTCCAGGACACTCTGCAGCTGGCGCGCCACCGCCTTCTCCAAGACCTTACCCAGAAAGGGCAGGTTGGAAACCGGCCTGTAGTTGTTGAGGACAGCTGGGTCGAGGGACATTTTCTTCAGGAGGGGGCGCACCAAAGCATGTTTTAACTGTGCAGGAAATACCCCCTCCCGTAATAAAGCATTTATTATCCCTCCAACCCAACCCCCTGTAACCTCCCTGGAGGCTTTCACCAACCAGGTGGGACAGGGGTCCAGAGGACATGTAGTGGCACGGACAGCTGCAAGGAGCCTGTCCACTTCATCAGGGACAACAGGATCAAACTGATCCCAGATCGTACAGCAAGACTGTGCACCGCACCCCCCCGACCCTCCCCATCCACGCCAGGATTCAATCCTGAACGAATCCGATCGATTTTCTCCACCAGATGGTCAGCGAAGTCCTCAGCCGAACCCTGCCAACCGGGCACCGATCCCTCTCTACCGAGGAGGGACCTGGTTACCCGGAACAGGGCGGCTGGGCGATTATCAGCGGAGGCAATAAGGGCGGTGAAGTATTGCCGCCTCACCACCCCCATCGCCACTAGGTAGGCCCTAATAGCGGCTCTAGCTAGTGTCCAATCGGAGTCATCCTGGGTCTTCACCCAGCGGCGCTCTAGGCGTCTCTTTGCCCGTTTGAGTTCCCGCAGTTCCTCTGTGAACCACGGGGATGACCTAAGTCCAGAGCTGAGAAACACATGGTCCTTCAGGTGTTGATGAACTATAGCTCCCACCAACCTTTCCCAGCATTGCCAATGGTAAAGGAAGATGGGTGTTCTAGTTTAACAGTGACATGTGGAGGGCCACAGGTTGTGTATCCCTGCACTAGATTCTTTGCAGGTGCACCCCCCAAAGAAAGACTCAGACACCAGTATATGGATAAAGAAATCGGGCCACTTTTATTGAATAATGCCCTAGTCCGAATTATAACTTTCAATTGGTGTAATCATCCAATTGTAATTCTTCAAGGCAAGCAGGCCACAGTAACACTGGTAAGGTTCCTCCCAAAATGCCAATGGCAATTGGCTACATGTAACTATTTGCATCAATTTGTTTGTTGACACAAACAAATTGTTGACTGGAGTCAATAAACTATCTACTGACCCCACCCTATGACGTGTATCCGTAAAATATCAAGGTGATGCAGGCTGTGAAGCTCCTGACATCACCCCTTGCCTGGTTCACCATTGACCGGCCAAACCTATTTCCCCTGTACCTGTCTACATATTGGCCAGTCAATTGCGAACCTGCCAGATACCTATGGGTCATAAATCTTTACCTTACCAGTGTTACCCGCCAAAAGTGACCAAAGTCAACTTACCCCTTTTCTCAAACACTAGCAACAGTATGGAATGGGCAAAAAAGCGAGAACGAAAGAGCCAATTGTAGGTTCAAGCCAAAAATTCCCACCCGGCCCCGAAGCGGCCAAAAATTCACACTGTTCACTAGGGAGGGGGTGGAGGAAAAAACTTCTCCGCTCCATCACGTTCTAAAATGGCAGCTCGGCTGCCTCGTGGCCACCCCTTTTATAGAGCAGTGGCCACACCCCCTAACTACCCAGATGTCTAAGTCCGGGTGGGGGGCCCCGCAAAGAGCACAGCGGCCATTTTGGCACCACACTTTCATTGCAGGCGCACCCCCCAAAGAAAGACTCAGACACCGGTATATGGATAAAGGCATCGGGCCACTTTTATTGAATAATGCCCTAGTCCGAATTATAACTTTCAATTGGTGTAATCATCCAATTGTAATTCTTTAAGGCAAGCAGGCCGCAGTAACACTGGTAAGGTTTCTCCCAAAATGCCAATGGCAATTGGCTACATGTAACTATTTGTATCAATTTGTTTGTTGACACAAACAAATTGTTGACCGGAGACAATAAACTATCTACTGACCCCACCCTATGACGTGTATCCATTAAATATCAAGGTGATGCAGGCCGTTCTCAGCAAGGAACCGGGCAATAGCCCTTCCCATTGACCGCCGAGATGGTCCAAACCATGGAGATCTATGTCTCCTCTAAATTGGCGTCTCAGCACGATGTTAGACCATAGTGACCGCGTGTACGGCCATAAATGATGTAAAACGCCAGGTCACTGCACCTCGACATCTTAAGGAAAGGTCAGTGATCCGTGTGAGATCATCGCCACCGAGGTGCAGCATAAAAACATCAGGCGGTCCAGCATCCCTGATGGACATCAGGAATGGCAACAGTTCCAGCCCTCTCGTGCCGCGCATACCATACCACTGCATACGTGCGGATGCACGCAGCCCGAGCTGGGGTCCACACCCTGTCGCCACAGCATATACTGCTGCCCAGTGTACATAGCTGCGGCCCACCAGCCCCACTGCCACCGGTGTGCTGAGACACACAGGATCTGTAAAAGAGGAGAAGAGGTTAAGGACATAACTACGTACTCATACAGTGAGGGGACATACATATAGGAAAAAATTCGCGCACACCCCCGCGTGCCCCCATATATCTGCCTTAGAGTACCCAACACAGCCGTGGTCAATGCGACGCCTATCCCAAATAAATGGGTGCCATAACGGGCCCCACACTGTGAAGTGCGGTACCGGTCACCCTCCAGAACTTAAATTTGGTAAGGGTAGACCCATCCTAGTGGCAGAAAAACAGGATAGGGCACGCAGCAGGCACTGCCAATTGCATGTTGGGCACGATGTCAGCAAATTACATCATAGCAGTATACACCACTGCCCACTCCATGCTGATCGGCCTTTGAGGGACGAATCCCCAACTGAGCCCACTCTCATTTGATATAGACATCTTCAAGTTCCAGTGCCCTACAAAACACGTCCCCCTTTGACCATGAGACCAGCTCACTGAGTCGTCGAGCTCCAGAAAAAATCTACAGCGGTAGCTGCATGAAAAGAGACTCCTCCTACCTACTGCAATATAGTCTATGCCAACCTCGTGCAAGGTGGGTCAGAATATCTGTGAGAATAGGGTGATGTGTGTCAGGTGGCAGCCACGAACACGTGTCCACCCCCTAATACATGATGTATTCAGAAGACCCTCGCATATTCAGGAAAGCCCCGTGCCTTGGCCATGAGTATCAAGGCTTAAAACCTGGTGGCTATGGTGCGTGTAGCCAAACCAGATCATAAGGGCAGATTATACATTCTAAAAACCCAGTTGACCAATGTTGGCCACATTTCGGGCAATTTCCTTGTCCAACAAAAGGCTCTAAAGTGAAGGATTGGATGCTGATGCGCAGTGCGCGTGCGAGTTACCAATACATGCCATTCGCCCAGTTCATGTCTCCTTGCCAAATGACCATATCACAGCCAGTAGTGGAGAGGGTAGCTCACAAGCGTCCGGAGCCCAGCCTCGGAACCAGGTGATCTGCAGGCTGGGGAAAGCATAAGCAATATCGTTATAAATGACTGGCACATGTTTAGCCCAAGAAATGCCTTAAAGCGCACGGACCCAAGAACAATACGCGAGCTGAGGCCATGACTCCGGGGGATTTAGACGTTCGGGTATTGACAATGTGCACCACCGCAGCATTTCCACACCAAAAGCGGGGCACAGATTCAGGCCACCTGTCCCCCAGAGCAAAAAGGGTACCCAGAATTGGGAAGATTTTTCTTTTCTTTTAGAAACATAAGATCGCATAAGCGATCCGTGCCCTGCCATCCCCGGGGCCAATGACCATAGGCCTTGCCCTTAAATAAATTCCCCCCACCCCAGGGAGCCGGAGGCATCCGACTGTACTTGTAACTGGGGCTGACCAGAAACTCAGACCTCCTGAGGCGACAGCCTGAAAGTCCTGTGGTAATGTGAGCCAAACCAACAGGTCCGCTTGTAAACCCCTAATCAGCTGTACCCTGCGACTTTGTTTAGCGAGACCCGCCATAGCGTGACCCAGACACTAGGCGAAAGCACTGCCTGGTATCACGACTCTGCAGGCGAAGTTGATGCAGCCCTGCACCATGTGCGACTCTCTGAGAGGCACCTTCCACTTGGCAACATTGCCACAGCGCAGCAGGGGCCGCTCACCTTGACCGACAATTTGGTCACCTGGCCTTCTTGCACGTCATTCAAAAGAGAGGTGCCTCCACTCATTGACAGGTGAACCCCATCTCCAGAAGACAGGCCAAATTCCTGTAACCCTATCCCTAGACTACAATGGCTGTCCCTGAGGCATTCTAGATAAGGAACCAGGCAACAGCCCTGTTCACTGACCTTCGGGCACGGTCCGATCGCTGGGACAAAGTGTTGCCCATGAGATTGCATCGGCATGATGTATGACCATAGCCATCGTGTAGACGTCCATAAATGGCTAAGAAATGCCAGGTCACTGCACTCGGAAGTCTCTAAGTCCAGGCCAGCAATCTATGCAAGATCACCGCCTCCGAGGTGCAGCATTAAAACATGTGGCATCCCCGCATCCCCAATGGACATCAGGAATGTCAACAGTTACCGCCACCTCTATGCCGTGCACATCATACCACACCATTGCATACGTGCGGTTACATGTCGTCCGAGATGGTGTCCCCATTCTAACGAAGCGGCATACTGCGCCGCCCCAGTGCACAGAGTTGTGGCCCACAAGCCACCACAACCCATGTGCGGGAACACACAGGGTCTGTAAAATAAGGAAGGAGAATAGAGGGCAGACAAAGCACTCATTCAGTGAAGGGATGAATAGAGAAAATTGGGCAAATCCACACCTGCCCATGCAACATATGTCAGGCTCTGGGCACGCAAACGTAGCCGCAGCTGATGCGGCGCCCAACCAGGAGGAATGGGTACCAATCCTAGTTCGGTCAGGGTAGACCCGGCATGTAGCAGACAACAGGCCGGGGCGTGAACCACGTGCTGCCACAAACACCTGTGGGAAATAACCATACAGATGGCAGCACCAGGCTAGTACCCTCTCCCGGCTGATCGGCCCTTGAGGAGCCCACTCCTGAGCAAGCAACCCATAATATAGCACCAGTGCCCTGCAAAACATGTCCCCCGTTGAAGGTGGTAGCAGCTAACTCAATCTGAGAGCTCTAGATCAGGGTACAGGTGGTTGCCCAAAAGTGGACTCTCTGCACGCAGCATAAGCGTTGTCATGTAAGAGTCACATACAGCAACCACACTTGCTAACAGGAGTCGTCGCTGACATCTCAGGGTGAGGGGCCACCCTAAGCCTAAGGTCCTGACCTAGGCTAACCATGACGGGCCGGGGGGAAAAAACCCTGGCCCTGCCATCATTGTCCAAGCACTGTACCATTGGAATGGCCAAATCAGGACCGGCCCTCATACATCCTGGCATGGATGCCCAATAGGCCGGTAACCAATCAGCTTCATAAGAGGGGGTAGGGTACAGCGGCGGGGGAACTCCTTGACCCTGTCATCCTGCCCCTAATGCCCTAATGGGTATGTTCACAATGCAGGAGGGGGAAACGTGAATATAATCACCAAACCACAGAGCCTAGCTAATAACCCAGTACAAGTGGTCACCCAGGGGCATAGAGCAACCGGCCGACAGCAGAACCACCGTTGGCACTGATTGTAGTAGATAAACACATAACCGGCCCTACGGGCCCAGAGAAATTAACTAAAAGCATAGGGGTGGTCACCCCAGTAAGAACCAGAGTGTAATTGGCCTGCTGAGACCATGGCCACTATACCCCCTCCCAGCGTGACAAGCTAGTGTCAGAGGTGTGCTCACTTGACCAGGATACTCACTCAGTGCACCCCCATGAGCTGCCCCTACTGGGGGTTCCAGCCCGTGGTGGGCGTCGGAGTTCGCGATGTCCATCTCGCCCTATGTTCACATGCGTCCCGGCCAGATGGGGAGCCACGAGGCACCAGCCTACGCTGGCCTGATGGCCTCCGGCAGCTCAACCCTGTTGGCGGCCCACTGCGCAGCCATGGCCAGCATGTGGGCCGGAACCGCCGAGTTGTTGCGCCCACCATCCGAGGTGGTGGAGCAATGACCATTGATGCCTCCATTGCCGAATTGCAGGCAAGGGAGCGTCCGCAACATCTAACCCACCAGGCCAAGGTGGGCCAGATGGGCCGGATGGCCCCACCGGGTAATTGATATGGGATAACCGATGGTAATTCCTGGCCCTAATAGGGTATGCCTAATAATACGGCCCATGAGGGGCCGGAATGATGGTGGGGCGGAAACCCACACCGTGCCCAAGTGAGCCGCTATGCCCAAGCCGGGCAAATAAGGAGCGGGGTAAGAACCCCAGCGAGGCAGGCCTGTGCCACCCCCTGTCCGAGCCTGGGCTCATTGAAACTGCGGGGTTGCCATCCGAGCCCTCCGGCCCGATGGAACGCCCGAAAAATAGGGGGTGAGCCTCCCAGTCAGCCTCCCGGGCAGCCTCTTAGCCACCTGAGCCACTGCAGTCCAGAACGAAATCAAGACTCTTACAAAGAGGCAAAGCTAAAAGGAAGCCTCGAACAGAGGCTAGGAGGGGAGGAAGCGATGGGGGAAACTGCTCCGCTCCGTTGCTTCTAAAAGCAAAGCGAGCTAAAAAGAAGCCTCGAACAGAGGCTAGAAAATCCAGCCTCTTGCGAAGAGGCGAAAAGGGGAGGAAGCGACGGAGCAAACTTCTCCGCTCCTTCGCGTTCTAAAATGGCAGCTTGGCTGCCTCGTGGCCACCCCTTTTATAGAGGAGTGGCCACACCCCCTAACTACCCGGATGTCTAAGTCCGGGTGGGGGGCCCCCCCGCAAAGAGTGCAGCGGCCATTTTGGCGCCGCACTTTCATTGTTGCATGCTCGTAAGAAAAGGAAAGGTACAGCTTCAAGTCTGTGAAACTACACGTGCAAAAATCAGCATGCATATTAAGAAAATCATAGGGCTGTGCAATTTGGCTTATCTGCTTTCTAAGCAATATTAATTTATTTAATTAACTTTAATGTGTTTATTAGTTTGAAGCCTCCAGTGTTGTCTTCAATCACTATGTGGCAGGTTTCTTTAGCCTAGTTTGAAACCAAAAGGTAGAGACTGAGTTGTGATACTTCCTCTTCCCATAATTTGAAGCACCTCACAATGGATGCTTCTATTCATGATAGGGTCCTCCTCTTGCCTTTCACCAATATCTCAGGAGGGTGTGGATGCAGTATGACAAGAGGCATGCCTATTGGCTTCATTCATTTGGGACAATTATTCAGCCAGCAATTCTAACAGCTATGTAGTTTTTATTAAAGTCTTTGTAGTATCAAACTGAAAACTACTGTACAGTAAAGCCCCGGGTTACATAAAATTCGACTTACATAATGATTTTGTGTTAAAACCATGTCCCAATTTACATAAATATCCCGATTTACATACATTTATGTAACACGATTTCCTATGGGTTTGCTTTGAGTTACACAAAAAACTGATTTAAGCAAAAGCCTACAGAACAGACTTTTTACGAAGTAGTGGTTTTTACTGTATTCCAATGCATGTGAAGTCAGTTGCTTCCACCATTTTTCTGTCTGTGAAAAAAATCTGTACTGAATTCAAAGGTTGCTACTACAAGAAAGGTATCCATTACTGTGTAGATAAATGCTGAGTAACTATTATGGATTCAGAATGAAACCTCATTCTACAATTGAATTACTCCCATAGGGTATAAATGGTTAATAGACCAAATATTGGCCACCATCACCCCCACAAATAAAGATGTAAAACACATGAGATTGAGTTATAATTTGGGCTACTTTTTTCCCCTTAACTTGTCATGGGGGCTATGGTGGCATGGTGCAAACCAGGTAACAGTACAGGTGGATCCCCTCATCCCCTCTCTAACCCAGACAAGTGAGTCTCTATGTCCTGTGCAGTTCTATGCTGGTTGAGTTAAGGAAACATAACTGTGGGTATTACCATCTCCATTCACATGAATGGATGCTGGTCATACCACTGAGGTGCCTCATAATGACCCCCTGCATACCCATCAGATTCACATGAATTGTGGTGTGTACCTGGTGGCCACCTCATCAAATGATGTCCTGCAGCACTTACTGCTGACACCTTAACCCTGCACTACCCATCAGATAAAAAGAATGTGGCCTATTTTAAAACAAACCCAGATCAATCCCAAATGATTTATAGAAATCACACACACACACACACACACACACACACACACACACACACACACACACACACACACTCAGGATCTTTTTTTTTCTTTCATATTTCCAATCAAGATGAATCACTGAGTTGAAAGGGGTCTTTTAGGCCACTGAGCCCAATCCTCTGCTCAATGCAGGAATCTGAATTCCTGCCCCATAGGCAACCCCTTCAGCATTCTGGCATGCAGGGTCAGCATTCTGGCATGCAGGGTGGGTGGGAGGGCCATTTGCCAGTAGAGAAGCAAGACGCAAGTTTTGGAAAGGAGCTATCAATTGCTGCTCCAAAAGACTGTGAGTGGCAACATCCACTGCTCCTTCCTTGCTGCCTCTTGTCACTGATGGAAGAGGCATACAATTGTCAATTAATTTAAAAAATGGAGAATATGCAGTACAGTGGACCCTCAATTAACGAGGCGTTCGAATAGCGTCATTTCTGCTTACCGACGTGTTGTCACTCATCACGTGACTATCCGCACAATGATGAAACAACATCATTGTACGGATTAACAATGATTTTTTAACATCATTGTGCTGATAACAGGGTTTTTGCTGCTAGATGGCACAGCTGCCATTGAAAATCACACATCGACGTTTCCCCTATAGCAACGCTACTTGGGGAACCAAGCAATGCCGTTATGTGTGGGTCTACTGTACTTATGATAGAACTCTTGGTTTAACTTGCAACTACATTTCACTTATCCATTTTCCTGTAGATATCTGTGCCTTATGGCAGGCAGCTGGTAAGTGAAGGTGAAAGGCAAGAGGACCATATCATGAAAAGAAGCCTCCCCCTTGCAGACCTTGTATTTCCATATGAAAAAAGCAATAGAGAGGGAAGAGTCTTGAGTGACTCAAAGAGACATATAGCATTGCCAATCCATCTGGGTAGGTCAGGGGTGCCCAAACTATGGCCCATGGGCCAGATCTGGCCCACAGTGCCAAATCATATGGCCCATGTCACCCTCACTGCTCCCAGAAGTGAAAGTAAAATGTGCATGTACATAACATGCCTGCACATGCACATAACACTGCCATAAATGACCTTCAGCTGTCAGAAATGTTTCTACGACAGCTGCGGGTCATTTACGGCAGCATTATGCGACCACACATGCACATTTTACTTCTACTTCCAGTGGGAGGAACCATGTGACTGGCATGCTCAACCACATGACCAGCCCATGACCTGAAAAGTTTGGGCACTCCTGGTGTAGGTAGTGCCTAGATATGACTAATATGTTTCTGTGGCTAAACCATCCAGCTACATTATGTTGCACTGCTTCCACATTTTGCAAATGAGTACATCCTAGTGTGAACACATACATATATGAAATTCACACAACGATGTCTTTTCCATGCCTGTAAGGATTTAAGAACAGGAATTCCCTCAGCTTGCCTGGAGCTCTTGGAACATTCGTAGATACTGACATAAGCAACAAGCTAGAATGAACATTTGGCCTATTACATTCTAAAATGTAATGTGATTTATGAATGAACCTTTTTAAGATAAGAAAACACAAAAATAAAGGAACTATTAAGTCATTTCCAAGAGAATTATATAAACTATCTGAACTCTGTGAATTCATTGGTAAAATACTTTAGAGTAATAATGGTTAGAATTATAGGCAAAGAGATACCTAAGAGATTATAACTTTACAAGGAGTGAAACCTTTCAAAAACCCACAGAGAGGGCAGGGCAATTTGAGTAGAACTGTACTCAGATCCAAGGAGCACAGGCAACTTGAAAGTTACTTGCAAAGTCATCCTCTATATGGGAAAAATATTAGAAGCAGGTGCAGTTGACATTTTGAAAAGGACAAATTCAATTTGCAAGTAATGATAAGATCAGAAGAAATAAAAAGTCTAGAAAAAGCAGTTAAGCCATTTTGAACAGACTCTCCAATAAACACTATGGGCACAATCCTAACTCCAAGATGGGTTTGGATAATGCATAAGCCCCTTGTACTGGCACAAATTCTCTTAAGCCAGCCTAACTCCATGTGCTGGCTGCTATCTGCTGATTGTTAGCTGTCAGTTTTGTTTCCATGTTAATTATGCTGGGCTTGTGGTTTTTAATTTTTTCCCCCTTGTGTTATTTTCCACTTATGCTGAAGTCCCTCCCCTCCTGAGGCAGGAAAGGATTGTATACAACCTAGCCTCAGCCAGCCTAAATTTGCCCAGCCATCCTTAAATCAACTTAGCTAGTTACGATTGTTTTTCCAGACTGTTTTCATAATATGAGCAAAAATGCACAACATTAAATGTCTTTGCCAATTCAGAAAGTTTATTTTAAAAGGTCTGTTTTATCTTGTTAAGCTGTTTCACAGTTTGTTTTGTTTTTAACCTTTGTATTGTGTTAGTTTGTCTTTTTAATTTTATGGTCACTAAATAAACTTTTATACATGTCTTACACGTGCAAACAATTGCAGTTTACTACACAACATTGCTGCAAAAAATAACCATTTGGGCTAAATCCAATGTTAGATTATTTAGAATGTTCATATTAAAATCAACAATATTGTAATTGTTCTATAAGTAATACTCACACTGGATTTAGCTTACAACTGTCTTGAGAACCTGATAGAAGAATAAACATTTTTCTGGAGGTGTTTTATGTTTGAATTACTCTCTACATCCAATGGGATTTTACTCCGAGGCAAGTTGGAATAGGTTGCAAATTATTAGACTCTCTATGGATGAAAGCTGCACTGAATCCACATGTAATATTGGGAATAAATGATGTTGAATGTTTAAGGGCTAACACCTGAAAAAATTCAAATACATTTTAACTGTTAGTTGTCCAATAATCTGGATATGCCTGTATATTTGTTGTGATCCAGTCCTCATCAGATTCTGAGGATGGACTGGATCAGGGGGCACTCCCTATGCCCAGGCCAGTTCTGCATGCACCCAAGCCTGAGGATGTCCTCAGCTAGGGATTTCAGCCTGTGTCTGGCCCAAGTCTGTTTTCCTTGGCAGCTTACCTGTCAGATCAGGGGTCTGGCTCTGACAGTGATCAGTCCTCAGTCCAGAGAGGTCCAGAAAGGAGCTACACCTGAGATGCAGGCAGGCTAGAGCGAGGCACCAAAGAAGGCTCCCAGCTGATACTGATTAGTTGGGAGGCTTGTAAGCAAGCTTGTTGCAGCCTGCCAGCATCAGTACAACTCTCGTGCGAATACTGATACTCTGCTCAACTCCCGACTGCCTAGACCCTGACCTGGACTACCAGGAAACAGACCTTGGCTTGCCTTTTTGTCTTTGATATCTGGACTCTCCTTGAACAGACTCTCTGTGTAGCACCACCATGCAGTGGCCGTGCCTGCTTGGGTGGGTCAGCACAATATTATAAGATCATCCTCATAGAAAGCTGTTAACAGCCATGTTTCAAATATGAAGGAAATATTGTCTAGTTTAATGCTTCAAACATGCTGCAGTGTGCAGATTTGTTTCCATATAAAGATTTACAGAATACAATTAGATGAAATTAAATTTTAGTTCTGGGTTGTGTTTATGTCATATGAAAGATCTATTAATATTTTAGTGATTTCCAATAGTTTTTAAATTGTTTGGTGTTATAATTTTGTTTTCTCTCAGTGTTCTATTCCTAGCTCTACACTTAATATTTATCCTGAACCAGTTAATACATTTTAAGATTCTTAGTTTTTTTCTTTATATTTGAAACCTAGACTTTCTAGATCCCTCAAGTGCTTTGAGAATTGTGTTATGTCACTTGCTGTTTTTTGCTTCTTTCCTCTGCAGAAATCCAGTTGGCTTAGTTTAAATGGTAATAATAAATCCTAGGTGGTCCAAACATGATTAGAGACCAAACCTGCTGTTGACAGGATTAATCAAAGGAACATATTTGAAGTCACTTACATCAGCTTCCAGTGAAGTAATCGCTTACACTTTGTGGAAAGAGATTAGAATCTTTGCAAACAGTATCAACCTCCACCAAAACCTTCAAAAAAGGTGGTTAAAATTATAGCAAAAAATGAATTAATTCAGTTGATGGAATTCTACATCACCTGATAGTGATGCTATATTACATTGCCCACAACATCTCCCTACCATCCTGAAACATAGTGCAGGCAATATGTGGGTTTCTACCACTTCTACTTCCTTTCTGTACAATGAGTTGTGAAAAGAAGAAGTCCCTAATCACGAGTAAGATCTACATGTGAAAAGAATCCTGGAAAATCTGGGTTCTTGTTTACATAGAGAGCCTACATGTGAAAGTGAACATCTCTTCAGATTATTCAATCAGCGGCTGAAATCCTGTTGCTTCCTGTAGTACATTGCAACTATAGTACAGCCATTGAATGAATGGTGAGTTGATGCATCAACTACTCTATAAGCTCTTCCTGTGGCTTAGTGGTTAACATGCTGAGCTAGAGACTGGAAGGTCAGGTTTTGATACCAGAGAGCTGCACATGAAAGGAACATGAAAGGAACGTCATTCAGGCATCCCCTAAAAATCCCCTCAAACTAGAGTAATCTCTGACATGAAATTATTATTATAGTTCCACTGATTAAATGAGCCTAATGTTGTGACTGAAGTCCTCTTGGTTAAGTTTAGTAAGCCAGTGGGTAAAGAATGTGATAACAAAAGAGATTGGGGCAATCTGCTCTCTGGTAAGCATGAGGATGAACCCAGGTTTCTGATACTTGCAAAGAGCTAAGGAATCATAAAAATAGAAGCACAATATGGCAACTGCCTTTTCCAGGTTTTCCTGCTCAGTATAACTACACAGATTGGGAATGGTATCAAATTCACTGTCACCACCAGAATTCCCCCTAAGAGAATTGGCAGAAAAGGAAATTACAATCCCTTTTCTTCATGCATTGATTCTACACATAATTAAATGGTTTAAAGATAGCTATTTAAGATGAAGTGGTTGGAGAACACTGTCACTATTAATATATACTGTCACAAGATCGGTAATGTTTGCTTCTGTGAACTGATGGTGAAGGTGAACTGGTATACAATGCTGATATTCTGCATAGGTAGGTCAGTCAATTGGAGAGCCTTGTTTCTCTGTAGAGCATACAGTAACACTTTACAACACAATCTGTCCATGAATGTGTTTTTAAAGAAGCTGCCAGGCCTGTTGACTTTGCATTTTATTCTTCAAGTATATAATAAACCTGGATGGGTTTCACATTCCCACAAATGTCTGCTGTAGACTATAATGTTGGTCCATCTGTCCTGGTAAGAATAATAACCAATAAAATATTGGTTATTTTGTGGAAAAACTTTCAAACTCTGAATCAGGCTATTATATTTTAGTTGTGTTATACCCATGAATCTCATAGGAATTGCATATATCTTGATGGAACCTACCCTTCTCACCAGATATATTTTTCTGCATATATACAGGTAGCCTAGACAACTGTCAACTGCAAAAACTTGTTGTTGTTCAGTCGCACAGTCGATTCCGACCCTTTGCGACCCTATGGACCATCGTTCTCCAGGCGCCTCTGTCCTCCACCATCCCCCTCAGTCCTCCCAGCTCTGTGCCCATTGTGTCTACAATACCATCTATCCATCTCATCCTTGGCCTCCCCCTTCTTCTTTTGCCCTCCACCTTTCCCAACATCACGGCCTTCTCAAGTGAATCCTCCCTTCTCATTTGATGCCCAAAGTACTTTAGCCTCATCTTTACTATTTGACCTTCCAATGAGCAGTCAGTGTTGATTTCTTCTAAGATTGACCTATTTGTTCTCCTTGCTGTCCAAGGTACCCTCAAAACTCTCCTCCAACACCACATTTCAAAGGCATCTATTCTTCTGCGTTCAGCTTTCCTAATTGTCCAGCTCTCACATCCGTACATTACCACTGGGAATACCATTGCTTCGACTATTCTAATTTTTGTTTTCAAGGTGATGTCTCTGCTTTTCACTATGTTCCCCAGGTTTCTCATGGCTTGTCTCCCTAGAATCAGCCGCCTCTTTATTTCATGGCTGCAATCTCCATCTGCAGTGATCTTAGATCCTAAGAACGTAAAATCTGTCACTGCTTCTACTTCTTCCCCGTCTATTTTCCAGGAACTGATCGGGCCTGTTGCCATTATCTTGGTTTTCTTGATATTGAGTCTCAAGCCAGCTTTTGCACTCTCTTCCTTCAAACCGATCAGGAGATTCTTTAGGTCTTCCTCACTTTCTGCCATTAGGGTGGTGTCGTCTGCATATCTCAGATTGTTGATGTTTCTCCCAGCAATTTTGATCCCATATTGTGATTCCTCCATCCCTGCATTGCGCATTATGTGCTCTGTGTATAAGTTGAATAAGCAGGGTGACAGAATGCAGCCTTGCCTTACTCCTTTTCCTATTCCAAACCACTCTGTCATTCCGTGTTCTGTCCTAACTGTTGCTTCTTGGTTCATGTACAGATTTCTCAGGAGGCATATGAGGTGCTCTGGTATTCCCATCTCTTTAATCACTTGCCACATCTTGTTGTGATCCACACAATCATATGCCTTAGTGTAGTCAATAAAGCAAAAATAAACTTGTTTCTGGTATTCCTTTGTTTTCTCCATGATCCAACGTATGTTGGCAATGTGGTCTCTAGTCCCCCTGCCTCTTCTGAAACCAGCCTGCACCTCTGGTAATTCTCTTTCCACATGCTGCTGAAGTCTATCCTGTATTATCTTGAGCATCACCTTGCTGGCGTGTGGGATGAGCGCAATTGTTCGATAATTTGAACATTCTTTGGCATTGCCCTTTTTTGGGATTGGAACATATACTGATCTTTTCCAGTCCTGTGGCCACTGTTTTGTTTTCCAAATCTGCTGGCATATTGAATGCAGTAATTTGATGCCATCATCTTTTAGAGCTTTGAAAAATTCAACTGGGATACCATCATCTCCACTAGCTTTGTTGTTTGCAGTGCTCTTTAGGGCCTTTCTGACTTCACACTCCAGGATGTCTGGCTCAGGTTCAATTTCTTCATCATTGTGACTATCAGGAGTGTTGAGTTCCTTTTTGTAGAGTTCCTCTGTGTACTCTTTCCATCTTTTCTTAATCTCTTCTGCATCAGCTAGCTCCTTTCCGTCTTTGTCCCTTATCATGTTCATTTTTGCTTTAAATGTTCCCTTGATTTCCCGGATTTTTTTGAAAAGATCTCTGGTTCTGCCTCTTTTGTTGTTTTCTTCCATTTCTTTGCACTGTTCTTTTAGATAGTTTTCCTTATCTCTCCTTGCTTTTCTTTGAAATTCTGTGTTCAAATGATTGTATTTTTTCCTTTCTCCTTTGACTTTTGTGTTCCTTCTTTTCTCTGCTATTTTAAGAGCCTCATCAGACAACCACTTTGCTTTCTTACTCTTCTTTTCTTTTGGTATGGTTTTCTTTGCTGCTTCCTGCATGATGTCCCTCATCTCTGTCCATAATTCTTCTGGCACTCTATCTATTGAGTCTAAGCCATTGAATCTGTTCATCACCTCCACCGTGTATTCTTTAGGGATGCTGTCTAGGTGATATCTGTCTGGTCTCTTTGTTTTCCCTATTTTCTTTAGTCTAAGCCTGAATTTTGCAATCAGTAGGTTGTGATCTGAGCCACAATCTGCTCCAGGTCTTGTTTTTGCTGACTGTATGGAGGTTCTCCATCTTTGGCTGCAGAGTATGTAGTCAATCTGGTTTCGGTGTTGTCCATCTGGTGATGTCCATGTGTAAAGTCGCCTCTTGTGTTGCTGGAAGAGGGTGTTTGCTATGACCAGTGCGTTCTCTTGGCAGAACTCTATCAATCTTTGCCCTGCTTCATTCTGTGTTCCAAGACCGAACCTGCCTGTTATTCCCTCCACTTTTTGATTGCCTACTTTGGCATTCCAGTCTCCTAGAATAATTTGAACATCATTTTTTGGTGTTTGTTCTATGAGGTGTTGTAAACTTATCAGACAGCAAAAATATATATCAGTGTACTGCTGTACATTTACAAATGTATGCATGACTTGGTCCAGTAGAAAATGAAGAGTTGCTGTAATGGTATCCAAGGGTGGTGATACCCTGGTCTTTCTTGATGGAAGGGATAGTCATCTTCATCCAGACAACACTAGAGAGCATAGAAAAAGGGGAAATGTTCTTAGACATTGCCTACATGTGCTAGTTAAATGCTAGACTGGGTACTGAAGATCAACCATCAAACTGTAAAGGTAAAGGTAAAGGTTTCCCTTGTTCGAAAGCCAGTCATATCCGACTCTAGGGTGCAGTGCTCATCTCTGTTTCTAAGCTGAAGAGCCAGCGCTGTCTGCTTCTGTAGACGTTTCCGTGGTCATGTGGCAGGCATGACTAGACACCGGAGCGCACAGAATGCTGTTACCTTCCCACCGAAGTGGTCCCTATTTATCTACTTGCAATTTCTTGCTTTCGAACTGCTAGGTTGGCAGGAGCTGGGATGAAGACGGGAGCTCATTTCCGTCCTGCAGTACTCAGGAATCGAATTGCTGACCTTCCGCTTCCCAGTCAGCGTCTTAGCGACTTGAGCCACTGCAGTTCCCCATCAAACTGTGGACACTAGATAAGAACAGCTGGTGTCATGCCTCTTACATCTTTCCAGTGTATAGAAAAGGAAAAGGACCAAAGGGACGCGTGGTGGCTCGGATTTGCTGCCGCGCGCTTTGCCGGCTCCTCTCCCATGGGAGACGGTGTGAGGCTGGAAGAGGCCGGGCTGGCCTCCTTTAAAGGAGGGGCTCGGACCGCTCTTCCTCCTTCTTGCCGACTGGGCCAGCAGGGTTTGCCCTCCACCCCTGCCCTGGGTCACACTGTGATTATTTTTGGTCGCTTCAGGGCCGGATGGGAATTTTTGCTTGAACCTAGATTCGCCATTTGGTTCTTGGTGTTTTCACCCATCCCACACTGTTGCTCATGGGCAAGTTACGGGGTAGTTTTGGTCCCTTTTTGGTCACTTGGTGGCTAGCACTGGTAAGGAGGCACTGGGTGACCCCTACGAGTCCGGCAGGAGCACACTCGGTTGGCCACAGGAAGGATAAGATAGAGGTAGAGGCCAATCATGTGTGCTCAGGAACAAGGTGATGCTATGCTAGATACTGCTTGCAAATCCTTCCGGTTCACCGGACACACGTCAGAAGCAGAGGTTTGGTCATTTGCGCTTCTGTTCGGGGTCGATATAATTGGTTATAACCATTCCTCCTTACCAGTGCTATGGCGGCCCACTTGCATTATTGAATTACAAATAATAAAGTGGCCCAGTTTCAATCCCAGCACTGTTGTCCATCTCTTTATTGGGGAGTGGGTCCAGCAAAGACTGTCAGCTGACAGTTTCAGAAGCTGGCTGGGAGCCAGTTACAGATACAGTAACTCATAACTAGAAAAGAGAATCCTCTAGATTGTGTGATTGTCAAAGCAGGAGCATTTCTCATCTCTCCATTATTTGTGAACTAGTTTGTTTTGCTTTGTGATTGGCGTTCAGTATATAAGCTCCAGGGGCTGCAGTGGCTCAGTGGTTAAGAAGCTCACCTTGTTAACTGGAAGACTGGCAAGTCAGCAGTTCAAGACCCATATACTGAATGACGGTTTGAGTGCTTGTCTGTGTCCAAGCTCTGGCCAACCTAGCAGTTTGAAAGCAAGAAATTGCAAGTAGATAAATAGGGACCACTTCAGTGGGAAGGTAAACAGCGTTCCATGCACTCCACCGTTGGGAATACTTTGGTGGGGAAAGACCTTGGGGACATGAAAGGAGCCTCATTCAGGCATCACCTTTCAACCCAGAATAATTTCAGACACAAAACTATTATAGTACATAAAATGTTGTTCATTTGCCAGGCTGATTTCTTGGTCATGAAAGAATGACTGTCATATTTCCTGAACTGATTTTACCTCTAATAGTAGGCCATCTGTGATATACACCTTGGCCTCTGAGAGGAAGAAGGGAAATATTGATGCAATCTTTGGAGATGAAAAAGCATTTCAGCAGGGTGAAGGGAGATCTGTACAATCCATGGGTCAAATTAGGCCTTTGGACCAAAAATCTTCTATATTAAGTGATATCTGATATTCTGGTGACAATATATAGTGTTTGTTAATTTTTAATTGACAAGATATTGAATTTCTTTAAGTCAAGGGGGGGGGACGACAGAGAGAGAGAGTTTGAGAATGAAGACTAGATGTAGATTATTCATGTATGCTTTTGAGTCACAATGGTTTAATAAGCCTCACATTAATTTCTCTGTTTTCCCTCTTACTGTTCCCTTTGTTTATTTTTAGCTTGATTGGAAAGCAACACAGTGAGTCATTCATGTAAAAACCATAGGACACTGGATAATAAAACACTAAGGTGTTCATGATGTAAGCATATTTTATGTGGAGAATATGCTTAACAGTGTGAAGTAATTCTTAATAAGTTAAGGATGATTAATTCCTTTTTGCCAATCCACTTGATTTGAGTTTTTAATTGATATACAAGCTGTTTCTCAGGGAGATTGCAACTCCAGAAAGTAGCCCTAATATAGTAACATTCTATTGCAAACACATCCACTTACTTAATAAACTTGTGTCAATGCTCCATATACAAATGCCCGAAGCCTCTGAAATGGTTTAACCCAGGTGGGGGCGTGGGGGGATGTGCAACACTGGGAAACAAATACTGTATCATTATTATTCAATTTCATTTTGGGAAGGACTAAGCAAACTGAATTTAGCTAAATTAACAAAGAAGCTAATTGTAGTCAGTTCAGATTATTTTATGCCAAGTAAACAAGTGAACTTTTGTCCTTATGACCTTGTCTAGTTAGGAAGGGGTTCCAGTAGACCATAAATTCCAATTCCGTGGCATAAAGTATCTATAAAATGATTGTCCAGACTAAGAATGTGAAAAGTACTCAGGGGAGGAGGGAAGAAATGTTATCTATGATTTTCCAAGTCTTGCCATGTTGAAACTCTTGCCAAGACTTCTCTTTTCAATAGAATTTATCCTACAGGAATGTAATAATTCTCTACAAGTTGAGGTTCATTCCAAGGCAAAAATGTTACCATGAAACATCTAAGAAATCTTGCAAAATTTCTGAGGGAGAAAACTTGTACTAAGAAATTCATTTCAAAAAGAACAGAGGGACTTTATTCCTTGCTTCCTTACTGAGAGCAAGAGATTGCAAGATTTACATCTCTCATCTAAATGCAAGCGCGGCACCAAAATGGCCGCCGCGCCCTTTGCGGGCCCCCCCCCACAGGACAGAGAATCCGGGTAGTTAGGGGCGTGGCCAGCTCCCTTATAAAAGGGGTGGCCACGAGGCAGCCGAGCTGCCATTTTACCTCAGCGACGGAGCGGAGAAGTCTTTTCCCCTGTGTCTCCGTCGCTCGTTAGCTTACCGGGAAGCCTTTTGGTAGCGATTCTGCCTTGCCGGCTTCCCTTTTCTGCTTCTGTGGAGATGCCTTCGAAGAAGAAGGCAGCTTCGAGTTCAGCTCGCGCTGTTAGGAGGCGCAACCCAGGTCGGAGGACCGCGGTGCCGCCTCCTCAGCAGCCACCTTTGCCAGCCCCGGCCGGGGCCAGCGGAATGGGGTCTATTGCCCCTTGGCCCGGAGTGGGCGATCACAGTGCGGGCGCGGAAGGGGTTCCGGCCCGCGGCCCACGAGCGGTGGACACCGCTCCTGCTCCGGCCCACTCTGTCGGGCCTACTCCTCTTGGGCCGCAGCCTCTCCCTGGGCCCTCTAGCCTTGGGGGGTGGTGCGGCCCCCTGCCTTGGCAAGTTTCTCCACCAACCCTGCCGGGCTTCGGTGCTGGCCAATGGCCATATGTGGGTCCCGGGGTACAGGGACCTGTACCCATGCCTGGACCAGGCGGGCCGGCCGGCCCTTTGCCCATGGTCAACGTGGACACCTTGCTGGCCCGCATTGCGGCCCTGGAGGCGTCGTTGGCTCGGGCCAGTCAGGCGGGCGCCCCCTTCGGGGTTCCTTTTGAGGCGCTGTCGGCAGGAGGACAACAGCCGGCGGGGAGGGTCGAGCTGCTGCAGGCGCGTGGCGCGGTTTCGGACACTGCCTCGCAGCTCCCCAGCCAGCAACCAGGTGCGGGTCAAGCCCCGGTGATGAGCTCTACGTCGGTCATGAGCTCCGACGCCCCCAGTGGGCCGGAACCCCCAGTGGGGGCGGCCCGCGGGGGTGCAGCATGTGAGTATACGGTGCAAGCGAGTACATCCACACACATTCCCAATCTAGGGGGGGCCTTTCAATGGCCTTGGCCTCGCGCGGGTGGTGCGGGGGCCACGCTGTCGGCGACCCACCCGGCGACGACGACTGCCACCTTGGGCACTGGGGTGGGCATTGGTCCTTACACTGCAGGGAATGTTCTGGGGGTGGCTGGGTTAGCTCAGGCCCCTTTTACCAGGCCGGCTGTCCCCTTTTCGGCTTTGCCGACGGCAGGGTATTCCTTGCCATTGGGTGATCACCTAGCACAGGCTACTAGGGAAAAGATATGGCGAGGGGAGTACGTAGATATCTTCTCACTCCTGAACAGAGAGCCCACCAAGGAGGAAAGGGAGGGTCAGGATGAGAAGGACAAGGAGCAGGCACGCCGCCGTAAGCCGCCGCATACCTGGGCCAACTGGCTCCCCGCTTATTTAATATACATGGCGGTATATTTGAGGGCGCGGCCGGATTTAGCTATTCCCATGGTCCAATATTTGGACAACATATATAGGGCGATGGTCGATTTCCCGGGCCCCTCATGGCTAGCATATGATGAGGAATTCCGTATGAGGATTCCCCTCCACCCTGAGATGAGATGGGATGAGCCGTGCCAGAGGCTGTGGCTTTTGTATATGACACCCACACGCTCTGCCCCGGGGGATAGATACCATTGTGGACATGCGGTCCAGCGAGCGGCTCCAGCGCAGGTTACCCGCCAGGCGGCGGGGCAGGGGGTTCCAGCCCGCCTGCTGTGCTGGACTTTCTCGTCAAATGGCTCCTGCAATTGAAAGAACTGCAGGTATAAGCATGAGTGTCCCACATGTTCTGGCCCCCACGCAGCCTCTGCTTGTCCCAGGCCTGGGGGGGCGCGAGGCAGAGGGAGGGGTGGACAGTGGGCTGGCAAGGCTGCCACGGATGGAGCTAGTTCTCCAAAAGGCCCCCTCCCCAATTAAGGTGGACATGCTGGAGCGCTGGCTCGCATCGTACCCGAAGGGGGAGGACGGGGAGTATCTCCTGCAAGGTTTTAAGCAGGGATTTCGTATCCCTTTTATGGGTGATAGGTCCCCTCAGGATGCTCCCAACCTTTTATCCCTCAGAGGAAGGGAGGAGGTGGCTGCGGCCAGCATTAAAAAGGAGTTAGACGCGGGCAGGGTCGCTGGACCTTTCCCCGCACCCCCGTTTCCCAATCTTAAGGTCTCGCCACTGGGTTTGGTCCCCAAAAGTCCCTAGGTGAGTTTCGCCTTATTCATCATTTGTCCTACCCTGCCGGCCGATCGGTCAATGATGCTATCCCTGATGACCTTTGTTCAGTCAGGTATACATCGTTTGACCATGCGCTGCGCATGGTGCGCTCGTGTGGCCCGGGTGCCCTGCTGGCCAAGTGTGACATTAAGTCAGCTTTTCGCCTCTTGCCAGTGCACCCGGGCGACTTTGAGTTGCTGGGTTTTAAATTTAAGGGGAATATTATTTTGATAAGGCCATGCCTTTTGGCTGCTCCATATCATGCTCGGCTTTCGAGCGTTTTAGTACCTTCCTAGAGTGGGCTTTCGTCCGCAGGTCAGGGTCCCGGTCTGTAGCCCATTACCTGGATGACTTTTTATTCGGGGGTGAACGGGGCTGGGACACGTGCGCACGTCTCCTCAACACATTTCAGACGCTAATGGAGGAACTTGGTGTCCCTTTAGCGCCCGAAAAGACCGAGGGCCCATCGACCAAGCTAGTATTCCTGGGGGTTGAGATTGACACAGTAGTGCAGGCTTCTAGGTTGCCGGGTGATAAGGTGTCCAGGATAGTGGCCCTTATCTCGGAATTGCTGGCCAAGCGTAAGGCATCCCTGAGGGAACTGCAGGTGCTACATGGGCACCTTAATTTTGCTTGCAGGGTGGTCGCACCGGGCAGGGCTTTTGCCCGGCGCTTATGCGACGCCATGGCAGGGTTATCCAGGCCCCACCACAGAGTCAGGCTCACCCGGGGTATCAGGGCAGACATGTTCATCTGGTTGCAATTCCTGAGGGAGTTTAATGGGGTCTCATTTTGGAGGTCTGACTTCCTGGCATCCCCCAATTTCCAGATCCAGTCTGATGCCTCAGGATCCCTGGGTTATGGGATGTACTTCAATGGGAAGTGGGCCTATGGTGGGTGGCCACCGGCATGGGCAGGCACTGGTCGCCTGCGGGATCTCACATACCTGGAATTTTTTCCCATTCTGGAGGCTTTGATGCTATGGGGCGAACAGTGGGCTAATTCGGTGGTGCATTTCTGGTGTGACAATGCGGCTGTTGTACACATTGTCAATGCACAGACTTCCAAATCGCCCAGGGTCATGGATCTAGTGCGCCATTTTGTGCTGCGCTGCCTGCGCCTCAACGTCTTGTTCAGGGCCAGGCATGTCCCAGGGATTAATAATGATATTGCTGACGCTTTGTCCCGCCTGCAGATCTCCCGGTTCCGCGCCTTGGCCCCGGATGCGGAGGAATTTCCCTCGCCACTCCCGGATGAGATGTGGACTATTGGCAAGGAGAGGTGAACCGGGCGATTGGCCTGTCACTAGCGCCACGCACGCGTAAGGCGTATCAACAAGCATTCAATTCGTACAGGCCATTTGCTACTCAATTTCTCTTGCCAGAGACCTGGCCTATCCCGGTGGACCATGTTCTGCGGTTCATGGTTCACCTGCATGCACAGGGCCTCGCACCTCGCACCATAGCATCCAAGCTCTCGGCGTTGGCTTTTATGGCCAAAGTGGGGGGTCATGTGGATACCACCTCTGACTTCCGGGTGAGACATGTTTTGGAGGGGTGGGTGCGCGAGCGCGGGCGTTGCCCGGACGACCGGCACCCTATTTCCCCAGGGGTTCTTACCCAGTTGGCCCGGGGCTGGCCAGGCCTCTGTTTTGATCATTATGAGGCAGCCCTTTTTCATGCAGCCACAACGGTGGCATTTTTTGGAGCGCTCCGCGTCAGCGAACTCGTGATGCTGTCTAAGGCGGATGCAAGTGGTAGGGCACTGGAACTCGAAGATGTCTATGTTGCCAAAGACTGGGCCCAGTTGAGGATACGCTCCTCTAAAACAGATCAGCATGGCGTAGGCAGTGGTGTAAGACTGCTACGGTGTTCTTTGGCAGACATCTGTCCGGTTGGTGCCCTACAGGAATTCCTGGCACTGCGTGGCATGCACCACGGCCCGTTTTTCTGTCACCAAGATGGGTCTCCCCTTACTAAATTTCAGTTTTGGAAGGTGACAGCCAGAGCCCTCACCAGGGTGGGCCTACCAGGTGCCCGTTATGGCACACATTCGTTCCGTATTGGTGCAGCCTCTACAGCAGCTGCTTTTGGGTACTCTGGGGCTGACATACGCAGCATGGGGAGGTGGGGCTCGCAATGTTTTCAGTTTTATGTGCGCCCACTCCCGCCATGAGTACCAATCCAGTCACCTTACCGCCTTTTTTCTCAATTTTCTTACAGACCCTGGGTGTCGTATTACACCGGTGACAGTATGGCTGGTGGGCCACAGCTATGTGCACAGGGCAGCGCATTACGCTGCGGCGACAGAGTGGGGACCCCGACTGGGACTGGGTGACCACGCCAGTCTCGCATGGCATGGTAAGCCTGGGATGTTATGGCGGGAGCTGCGGCCTTTCCTTTTTTCTGGCCTGGGTGCTGACCCGCCTGACATTCTAATCATCCACCTGGGGGGCAATGATTTGGGCCAGGTCACCGGCTTATCGCTCAAGCATGCGATTTGCGAGGAACTCGCCTACTTGCATTATGTCTGGCCTGCCACAACCCTGGTTTGGTCGGACATTGTTCCGCGCCATTCTTACAGAGGGGGCGTTAACCTCCTGGCCCTGGACCGCGCTAGGCGCGCGGTCAATAAGGCATTGGCGCGGTTTCTTGCCACCAGGGCTTGGGGACGGGTCAGTCATCACCCCGATATTAGTCTACAAAATTATGACTTGTACGCAGGGGATGGGGTCCATCTGTCGCGAGGAGGTATGGACCTCCTGTTGGGTGATTGGCGAGCAGGCCTGTTGACCGAGCTGACGGTCTGGGGGGGGGGGGGCGTCAGGTCTTCTTTGAAGCCCCTCCGTGTGGCGGGTAGCACTGGTAAGGTAAACAGTATGACCCACAAGTATCCGGCAGGTTCGCAATTGACTGGACAACACTAGACAGGAATAAATTAGTTAAACGTTGTCCGGTCAACGACGAACCAGGCGATGGGGTGATGACGATTGCTAACCAGCATGCATCACCCCTGTGATTTCACGGATACGCGTCAGAGGGTGGGGTCATGAGTTAGTTATTGACTACGGTCAACAATTTGTTTGTTGTCAACAAACAAATTGATACAAATTGATACATTGTAACCAATTGCCGTTGGCAATTTTGGGGTGGTACCTTACCAGTGTTACTTCGGCCTGCTTGCCTTAGGAATTATGATTGGTCGTTTTACCAATACAAATTTATAATTCGGACTAGGGCATTGAATCAATAAATGTGGCCCTATGCTGTTATCCACTTTCAATGTTGTCTGTGTCCGTTATTGGGGGGGGTGCGCCTGCAATGTCTGTTGAATCTATCCAGGTAAGAATAATATGTCACAGCTTATGTTAGGATTTTGTGCCAGTTCTGAAAAGGCCTGTTTTGTTGAGAATCTTAATGTTTAGGTGTGCTCAATTATTTCAAACCATTTGGTCCCATATTTTGCAGAAAGGGGAATTAGTCAAGACATGTCCTTCAGAGTCCTTCTGTGGTGACTAATATGCATAACTTGGTTCTTCTGTCCTACAGAAAGTTAGAAGAAAGTATCCCACTGTAAAGTATCCCTTATGTCATATGTTCCATGCCTCTACTCCTTTTTGGGGCCATTGTCTGTCAGCAACTTAATTTGTTAAAGATAGGTGAAATTAACAGATCTCTGAGAATACTTCCCATTCTACTTTACTTATGGTAGTGGAAGAGTCATTCCTGTCAGTGTTTACTGTGGAAAGTCAAGTTCATGTAATGGTATGTTGTTCAAAAAGTGTATTAAATAAGTGGAATTATTTTAGACAACCAGCTCAGAACAATTACCAAGTGTTATGTTTTATTCATGCAATTTACTGATGCCTTTGACTATTCTGACATTAGAAAGATTGATACAGATCAGAATTTGCAGACAGCAAGCAGAGTCAATGTCAACTTGCCTCATTAAGAAGAAATGTTGGATATCTAAAGCAGCATATTTAGTCATTTGTCCATCTCTATGTTTTAAAATTCAGCAGCATTAACTGGCTGTTTTAGTCATAGTCTGCATCAAGAAGAAATGAAAGCGTGGCGCCAAAATGGCCGCCGCGCTCTTTGCGGGCCCCCCCACCCGGACTCAGACATCCGGGTGAGTTAGGGGGCATGGCCACCCCTGTATAAAAGGGGTGGCCACGAGGCAGCCGAGCTGCCATTTTAAAATAGCGACGGAGATGAGAAGTTTTCTCCATCGCTGTTCCTTCGATCTTCGGCTCTTTAGCCCTAACTCCTTCCTGGCTGGGAAGGAAGGATCTTGCACAGAGCCTTTGGCTTGCTGGCTGCTCTGTGTCTTTGGCGTTAGGTTGATCCCTGGAAAGGGATCCTGCTCTTTCTAGATATGCCTCCCAAACGGAAGGCCCCAGCGACGAAACCGCGGCCAAAGGGGAGGACTTTTCTGGGCCCTGCGCAGGGCGGGGGGCAGCCCTCAGGTCGGAGGACCAGGGCTGCGCCCCCGTGGCAGGGCACTACCTCAGCTTTACCCACCGATATCGGTGGGGCGATGTAGGCTTGTGCTTGGCCCTCGGCTGGCCGGCCTCTGGCAGGCCCTTCAGGGGCTTCGGCCCTCGGCCCGCAGTTGCCGGCCATGGGTCAGGACAGTGGGGGAGGGCCTGGTGCGAGTGCACAGCACGTTCCCCCTCTGGCCCCTCATGGGCCGGAGTTTTGGGCATGGCCCTATTCAGGCCCAGGCTCTCACTTTAGGGTTCCTGGTCAAGCGCCTAGTGGGCCGTCTGGCCCACCCGGCCCACTTTATACTGGGGGATCTGTGGCAGTAGATGCGTTGCTAACGCGTTTAGCTGTGCTGGAGGCATCCTTGGGGATTGCACACAACCCCATGGGGGAGGGGGTCCTCCCCTCTCTGCTGGGAGCCCTTCGTGTCCACCGGCTACCTCGACGGCTGCCACACTGCAACAGGCGGCCAGCCGGGTTGAGCTGCTTGAGACGCTCCGGCCTGCGCCTGCCGGTGTCTCGCAGCTCCCTGTTCGTCCAGAGCTTCAGCTGGGGAGTGGTCAGGTGTGGCCCCATGGCTCGATTCCGGTCGCGAGCTCCGACGCCCGCCGTGGGCCGGAACCCCCAGTGGGGGCGGCTCACGGGGGTGCACCTAGTGAGTATCAGGTTCAAGTTAATGCACCCACATCACAGTCCACTTCCAGTGGGGGAGTTCAGTGGCCATGGCCTCGTCAAGTAGAGGCGAGTGGGCATCAGTTGCCAGCCTATCCCAGTGCCCCTTGGTTTCATACTGGCACGACAGGGGGGGTGGGGGTTTCCGCCCCCGGGGCAGTGCCTGGCATCGCAGGGGCTGTCCAGGTTCCGCTGCGTATGCCCCGTGTACCTAATGTGCCGGTGACGGCCTTGCCGACGGCTGGTTATTCATTGCCCCTTGGTGATCATTTGTCCCAGGTCACGAGGGAAAAGATTTGGCGGGGGGAGTACGTGGATATATTCTCCCTATTGAACCGTGAGCCCACTAAGGAGGAGAGAGAAGGACAGGACGACAGAGACAAAGAACTGTCCCGCTGTCGTAAGCCACCACGCACCTGGGCCAACTGGCTGCCCGCATATCTTATTTATATGGCGGTGTACCTTAGGGCCCGGCCTGACCTGGCCATTCCTATGGTCCAATATTTGGACAATATTTACAGGGTGATGGTGGATTTTCCTGGCCCATCATGGTTGGCTTACGATGAGGAATTTAGAATGAGGGTGCCCTTGCACCCGGAGATGAGATGGGACGAGCCCTGTCAGAAATTGTGGCTTTTGTACATGACCCCCACGCGTCCGGCGCCTGGGGATAGGTACCATTGTGGCCATGCCGTGCAGCGAGCTGCTCCAACACAGGCTCCCCGCCAGCCAGCGGGGCAGGGGGTTCCAGCCTGCTTGCTGTGTTGGAGCTTCTCGGCTAATGGCGTGTGCAATAAGCGGCAGTGTTGATACAAACACGAGTGTCCCTCTTGCGCTGGCCCCAACACCGCCGCCACGTGCCCGCGGGCTGGTGGGTCACGGGGCAGAGGTAGAGGTGGACAGGGAGCGGGCAGAGCTTCTGCTGATGGAGCTAGCCAGACAAAAGGCCCCCTCCCCAGTTAATGTGCATATGTTGGAGCGATGGCTCTCAACATATCCAAGGAGAGAGGATGCTAGGTACCTCCTGGAGGGTTTTCAGTGGGGCTTCCGTATCCCATTCAAAGGAGCGTGGGGACCCCAAGATGCACCCAATTTACTGTCCCTGAAGGGTAGAGAGGAGGTGGCTGCCCTGAGTATTGCCAAAGAGGTAGAGGCCAAGAGGGTAGCTGGCCCCTTTTCTGTACCACCCTTTCCCAACCTGAAGGTCTCCCCTCTGGGATTGGTACCCAAAAAGGCCCTGGGGGAATTTCGTTTAATTCACCATTTATCGTACCCGGCGGGTTATTCTGTCAATGATGCTATTCCTGATGACCTTTGTTCGGTCAGGTATACGTCTTTTGAACAAGCCCTGCGAATGGTGCGCTCTTGTGGTCCTGGTACCCTCCTGGCAAAATGTGACATTAAATCGGCATTCCGATTGTTGCCAGTGCACCCGGGGGACTTTGAGCTATTGGGTTTTAGATTCCAAGGGAAGTTTTACGTAGATAAGGCCATGCCTTTTGGCTGCTCTATATCCTGTTCAGCATTTGAACACTTTAGCACTTTCCTTCAGTGGGCCTTTGTTCGCAGGTCTGGGTCTCGGTCTGTAGCCCATTACCTCGATGATTTTTTGTTCGGGGGTGAACGGGGCTTGGACACGTGCACGCGTCTCCTCACCACATTTCAGACGCTAATGCAGGAACTGGGTGTCCCTTTAGCACCCGAAAAGACCGAGGGCCCATCAACTACGCTCACATTTCTGGGTATTGAAATTGACACAGTCGCACAGACATCCCGGTTACCCATCGATAAGGTCACCCGGATCTCCGCGATGGTTTTTGGCCTTGCTGGCCAAACGTAAAGTGTCACTTCGTGAGCTTCAGGTTCTACATGGCCATCTTAACTTTGCCTGCAGGGTGGTCATGCCTGGCAGAGCATTTGCTCGGCGCCTATGTGACGCCATGTCTGGCTTGTCAAGGTGCCATCATAGGGTCCGACTGACCAGGGGCATGAGGTCTGACCTTTTGGTTTGGCTCACATTCCTGCGGGACTTCAACGGTGTCTCCTTCTGGAGATCCGACCTTTTAGTTTCCCCTAGGTTTCAAGTACAGTCGGATGCCTCCGGCTCCCTGGGATATGGGATTTACTTTGAGGGGAGGTGGGCTTATGGCCAATGGCCTCCAGGTTGGCGGGGCACGGATCGCCTCCGCGATCTTACATTCCTTGAGTTCTTTCCAATCCTGGGAGCTTTGATGCTATGAGGCGAGGAGTGGGCCGACTCAGTGGTCCATTTTTGGTGTGACAATGCTGCGGTAGTGCACATTGTCAATGCTCAGACGTCTAAATCACCCAGGGTGATGGCTTTAGTTCCCCAATTCGTGTTACGTAGCCTACGCCTCAATGTGCTTTTTAGGGCCAGACATGTACCAGGCATTAATAATGATATTGCTGATGCTTTATCCCACCTGCAGATCCCCCGGTTCCGCGCCTTGGCTCCGGACGCAGAGGAATTCCCCTCGCCACTCCCGGCCGAGATTTGGACATTTGGCAAGGAGAGGTGAACCGAGCGATCGGCATGTCTTTGGCACCCCGCACGCGTAAGGCATCATGCTTTCGTTCAATTTTTAAATTTTTGCGTGCAACTTCAGTTGCCCGAAGTTTGGCCCATCCCAGTGGAACAAGTTTTACAATTTATGGTTTATCTGCACAGTCTGGTCCTCGCTCTGCGCACTATAGCATCCAGGCTGTCAGCACTGGCATTTATGGCCAAGGTGAGGGGTTTTGCTGACAGCATGAACGATTTCCGCATACAACATGTTTTGGAGGGGTGGACACGGGAGCGTGGCCACCGCCCGGACACTCGCCACCCAATTTCCCCAGGGGTGCTTACCCACCTTGCAGGAGGCTTGCATAACCTGTGTTTTGACAGGTATGAGGCGGCTCTTTTTCATGCGGCTACCACGGTGGCCTTCTTGGGAGCGCTCTGCATCAGTGAGTTGGTACTACTGTCTAAGGCGGCTGCGACTCGTAGGGCACTGGAACTCGACGATGTCTATGTTTCTAATGAGTGGGCTCAGTTGAGGATACGGTCCTCAAAAGTTGATCAGCACGGCGTAGGCAGTGGAGTTAGACTGCTACGATGTTCCATTGCAGACATCTGTCCGGTTGGTGCCCTACAGGAGTTCTTGGCAATGCGTGGCACGCACCCTGGCCCGTTTTTCTGCCACCAAGATGGGTCTCCCCTTACTAAATTTCAATTTTGGAAGGTGACCGGTATGGCACTATCCAGTGTTGGCCTCCCTGGGGCTCGTTACGGCACCCATTCGTTTAGGATAGGTGCTGCTTCAACTGCGGCTGCATTTGGGTACTCTGCGGCTGATATACGCCGTATGGGAAGATGGGGATCTATGCATTTTGCATTATATGTTCGCCCTCTTCAGGTATGAGTACCAGTTAAGTCACTGTTCTCTCTTTTTTCTCTTACAGACCCTGTGTGTCCCCGCACACCGGTGGCAGTATGGCTGGTGGGCCACAGTTACATGCTATGGTCGGACATCATACCACGTCATGCTTACAGGGAAGGCATTGACCTCCATGCCCTTGACCGCACTCGCCGCTCGGTGAACAGGGCAGTTGCCCGGTTCTTGGCAGACAAGGGTTTGGGGATGGTCATCCGACACCCCACCATTAGCTTACAAAATTATGATCTTTATGCAGGGGATGGGGTCCACCTGTCGGCTAGAGGTATGAACCTCTTTTTGGAAGATTTGCAAGCAGGCCTGTTGACCGAGCTGACGGTCTGGGGGGGGGGGGGGCGGTGAGTCTTCATTGAAGCCTCCCCGTGTGGCGGGTAGCACTGGTAAGGTAAAGATTTATAACCTATAGGTATCCGGCAGGTTCGCAATTGACTGGCCAACACTTAGACAGGTACAGGTGTAATAACGTTGACCGGTCAACAACGAACCAGGCAAGGGGTAATGGCAGGAGCTTTTCAGCATGCATCACCCCGTGATTTGATGGATACACGTCAGAGGGTGGGATCAGTAGATAGTTTATTGACTACGGTCAACAATTTGTTTGTCTCAACAAACAAATTGATACAAATGTATACATTGTAGCCAATTGCCATTGGCAATTTTGGGAGGAACCTTACCAGTGTTACTGCGGCCTGCTTGCCTTAAGAATTATAATTGGATGAGTACCAATTGAAAGTTATAATTCGGACTAGGGCATTATTCAATAAAAGTGGCCCAATGCCTTTATCCATATACCGGTGTCTGAGTCTTTCTTTGGGGGGTGCGCCTGCAATGAAAGCGTGGCGCCAAAATGGCCGCCGCGCTCTTTGCGGGGCCCCCCACCCGGACTCAGATATCCAGGTGAGTTAGGGGGCGTGGCCACCCCTCTATAAAAGGGGTGGCCACGAGGCAGCCGAGCTGCCATTTTAAAATGGCGACGGAGAGGAGAAGTTTTCCCTCCACCCCCTCCCTAGTGAACAGTGTGATATTTTGGTCGCTTCAGGGCCGGGTGGGAATTTTTGGCCTGAACCTGCAATTGGCCCTTGGGTTCTGGCTTTTTTGCCCATCCCACACTGTTGCTAAGGTTTGACATAGGGGTTTGCTCTTGACTTTGGTCACTTAGGCGGGTAGCACTGGTAAGGTAAAGATTTATGACCCATAGGTATCTGGCAGATTCGCAATTGACTGGCCAACACTTAGACAGGTACAGGTGTAATAACGTTGACCGGTCAACGACGAACCAGGCAAGGGGTGATGGCAGGAGCTTTTCAGCATGCATCACCCCGTGATTTGATGGATACACGTCAGAGGGTGGGGTCAGTAGATAGTTTATTGACTACGGTCAACAATTTGTTTGTGTCAACAAGCAAATTGATACAAATGGATACATTGTAGCCAATTGCCATTGGCAATTTTGGGAGGAACCTTACCAGTGTTACTGCGGCCTGCTTGCCTTAAGAATTATAATTGGATGAGTACCAATTGAAAGTTATAATTCGGACTAGGGCATTATTCAATAAAAGTGGCCCAATGCCTTTTTCCATATACCGGTGTCCGAGTCTTTCTTTGGGGGGTGCGCCTGCAAAGCCTTTTGGTAACTGAAAAATAAGAAGTATCTAACATTCTTCATTAAATCTGTCAAGTATCTTTTTGTACTGTCCTTATTTTTTCCAGCCTCTAAGTCCATTCCATGCCAGTTCTATGTAGATCATCAGAACAAACTTATACCTTTCAAATGGATATGTTAACAAAAATAACAATAGATGCATGCTATCAATGATGAACATATGATAGTTCTTGTTTAAAATATAAGAACTGTTTTCTGCACATTTCTTAATCTTGTACATGTTGTACATATTCTTCCCTCCTTCCAAAGAATGCATGTATGCATTTCTGAATGTAAACTGAGTCCACTTCTGCATTTGGTCCAAGAGGCAGTGAGCAGAAAAATTCATAAATCAAAATACATTTTTGGAATGAATTTATTACAGGATTTTATTATTCCAGGTGACAGATGATATTTTATTCAGGTGACTATCCACTCAACAGAGACTTGCACAACTGCAGGACAGTGATGTAAATGCAAGCTTGTTTCATTTTCACATGTGAATGTGAGGATCTGTAACATTCATTGCCTTTGATTTTTGAGAATGTGAGATATTTGATAGCACTTTTGATGATCAGAGAGAATGAGAATGGTTTAAAATCCTTTTGCAGGCGCACCCACCCAAATAAAGACTCAGACACCGGTATTGGATTAAAGGCACTGGGCCACTTTTATTGAATAATGCCCTAGTCCGAATTATCACTTTCAATTGGTGTATCATCCAATTGTAATTCTTTATGGCAACCAGGCCGCAGTAGCACTGGTAAGGTTCCACCCAAAATGCCAAAGCCATTCTCAACAAGAAACCAGGCAACAGCCCTGTTCACTGACCGCCGGGCACAGTCCAAACCACGGAGATCCATACCTCCTCTATAACAGTGTCTCGGCACGATGTCAGACCATAGCAACCGTGTGTACGGCCATAAATGATGTAGAAACGCCAGGTCACTGCACACCGACATTTTAAAGGAAAGGCCAGTGATCTGTCCAAGATCATTGCCGCTGAGGTGCAGAATCAGGGATGCTGGACCATCAGGCAGTCCAGCATCCCTGATGGACATCAGGAATGGCAACAGTTCCCACCATCTCATGCCGCACATACCATACCACCACCTATGTGCGGATGCACGCAGCCTGAGATGGGGTCCCCACTCTGACGATGCAGCATACTGTGCCGCCCAGTGCACATAACTGTGGCCCACCAGCCATACTACCACCGGTGTGCATAGACACACAGGTTCTATAAAAGAAGGAGAAGGAATTAAGGCCATAACTAGGTACTCATACAGTGAGGGGATGTACGTATTTGGAAAAATGCGTGGACCCCCCGCCTGCCCATCCAACATATATCAGCCTCAGAGTACCCAAAAACGCAGCCACAGTTGATGTGGCGCCTATCCTGGATGAATGGGTGCCATAACAAGCCCCAGGGAGGACCACACTGTGAAATGCCGTACCGATCACCCTCCAGAACTGAAATTTGGTAATGGGAGACCCATCCTGATGGCAGAACAATGGGCCAGGGCGCATACCACGCACTGCCAAAATTGCATGTAGGGCACCAACCGGACAGATGTCAGCAAATGTACATTGTAGCAGTCTAACACCACTGCCTACTCCATGCTGATCAGCCTTCGAGGAACGAATCCTCAACTGAGCACAGTCCTGGTTGATAGACACATCTTCGAGTTCCAGTGCCCTACGAGACATGTCCCCCTTTGACAATGGGACCAGCTCGCTGATTCTCAGAGTTCCAAAGAAAGCTACGGTTGTAGCTGCATGAAAAAGAGACTCCTCATACCTATCGTAACACAGTCTATGCCAACCTCGTGCAAGGTGGGTCAGAATACCTGGTGAAACAGGGTGACGTGTGTCCGGGCGGTGGCCACATTCACGTGTCCACCCTCCCAATACACGGTGTATGCGGAAGTCACTCACCTAGTCAGTAAAGCCCCGTGCCCTGGCCATGAATGTCAAGGCAGAAAGCCTGGTGGCGATGGTGCGTGGGGCCAACCCCTGATCATGAAGGTGCACCATATACTGTAAAACCTGGTCGACTGGTATCGGCCACATTTCAGGCAGCTGCCTTTGCCTACAAAAAGTCCTAAATAGAAGGAGTGTATGCTGATATGCCTTATGAGTGCAAGGTGCCAAAGACATGCCAATCGCCCGGTTCACCTCTCCTCGCCAAATGTCCATATCTCAGCTGAGAGTGGAGAGGGAAGTTCCTCTGAATCTGGAGCCAAGGCACGGAACCGGGAGATCTGCAGGCCTGATAAAGCATCAGCAATACCGTCATTAATGCCTGGCACATGTCTGGCCCTGAAGAGCACATTAAGGCGCAAGGACCTAAGAACAAATTAGCGAACTAAGGTCATAACTCTGGGGGATTTAGACGTTTGGGCATTGACAATGTGCACTACTGCAGCATTGTCACACCAAAAGTGAACCACCGAATTAGCCCACCTGTCCCCCCAGAGCATAAGGGCCCCCCAAAATTTGAAAAAACTCCAGGAATGTAAGATTGCGTAAGCGATTCGTGCCCTGCCATCCGTGGGGCCATTGACCACAGGCCCACTGTCCTTCAAAATGAATCCCATAGCCCTGGGATCAGGAGGCATCCAACTGTACTTGAAACTGGGGGCTGACCATAAACTCAGATCTCCAGGAGGCTATGCCATTAAAGTCCATTAGGAATGTGAGCCAAACTGAAAGGTCTGCTCGTAAACCCCTAGTCAGCCATACACTGTGTTGTCGTTTAGAAAGGCCCACCATAACGTCTCACAGATGCCTGGCGAAGGCTCTGCCTGGTGTCACTGATTCTCATAGCCCCAAAGAAAGCCATGGAGGTAGTTGCCTGCAAATAGACTCTTTGTACGGAGCATAGGTGCTGGCCGTGTAGGGGTCATATACAGTAGCCCCAACTGCTAGCAGGGCTCGTCCCACCGCATCTCAGGGTGAAGGGCCGCCCTCATCCTAAGTTCTTCATCATAGGCCAACCATGACGGGGCAGGGAAATCAACCACGGTACTGGACCATTGGGATGGCCAAATCAGGACAGGCCCTAAGATATTCTGCCATGGATATCCAATAGGCCGGTAACCAATTGGCCCAAGTGCGAGGCGGGTTACGACAACGGGACAACACCTTGTCCCTGTCGTCCTGCCCCTCCCTCTACTCCTCAGTGGGTTCACGGTGCAGGAGGGTGAAAATGTCAATATATTCCCCACGCCATATCTTCTCCCTAGTAGCCCGGGATACATGGTCCCAGGGGTAGGAAGTAACCGGCCGTCGGCAGGGCCGCTGTTGGCACGGATTGGAGTGGGGGAACACATAATAGGCCCTATTGGACCCCCAAGAAGTTAGGTGGAAGCATTGGGGCGGTCACCCCTGTAAGAAACTGGGGGTAATTGGCCTGTTGCAGCCATGGCCACTATACCCCCCCCCCCCAGTGTTATGAGCCAGTGTCACGGTGTGCTGATTTGACCAGGATACTCACTCGGTGCACCCCCATGGGCCACCCCCACTAGGGGTCCAGCCCACGGTGGGCGTCGGAGCTCGCGATGGCCATTGAGCTCTGTGTCCCGGTGTGTCCCTGCCAAGCAGGACCGGCCCCCGGTGGAATGCCCTGCTGTAATGGCCTGATGGGGAGCTGCGAGGCACCAGCCTGCGCTGGCCTGATGGCCTCCAGCAGCTCAACCCTGTTGGCGGCCCGCTGCACGGCCATGGCCGGCATGTGGGCCGGAGCTGAAGAGCTGCCAAGCCTACCATCCGAAGGTGGTGGAGCAATTCCTATAGATGCCTCAAGTGCCGATATGTGGGCAAGGAGAGCATCCACAGCATCAGACCCACCAGAATAAGGTCATTTGATGAGCGGGCGGAGGGATAAAACCATGTGGCAATCCCTGGCCAGAATAGGGCCATGCCCAATAATCTGGCCCATGGGGGACCGGTGGAATGGTGGGGCACAATCCCGCGCCACGCCCAAATGGGCCGCTATGCCCCATGCCGGGAAAAGGTTGGATAAGGGTAGAAACCCCAGGGGAGCAGGCCTGCGCAGCCCCCACCCGAGTCCTCCGACTGGTCGGGTAGGCAGAGGCCTGGTCACCTTCATTGGTGGCAGTGGGGATTGTAACCCTGCCACCCCCCTGTGGGGTGGCCGCCCGAGCCCTCCGGCCCGGTGGGGGTTGAGGGGCCGTGACCTCCCCCTAGGTCACGGCCTATGGGCCACCTGAGACTTGGGATTGGGTGCAATAGCCACCCAAGCAGTGCCACGCTGATCGGGGGAGAAATGTCCTCCAATCAAAATTGCAAAAAGAGAAAGGCGATCAAGCCGGGGGGAGAAGTGTCGGAGCAAACTTCTCCGCTCTGTCGCTTCTCTTTAAAATGGCAGCGAGGCTGCCTCGTGGCCACCCCTTTTATAGAGGGATGGCCATGCCCCCTGACTGACCCGGATGTCTGAGTCCAGGTGGGGGGGTGCAAAGAGCATGGGAGCCATTTTGGCACCATGCTTGCATATTAAGCAGAACTGCACGAATTAAGCAAAATAGGAGAAATAATGCAAATTACAGAAATTTGATAGAATTGTGCAAAATGACAAATGATGGCTGCTGATATGTTGTACATAATTTTAAAGGATTAGAAGCACTTTTAAGGATTATATTCCATTAGTCAATCTGTGGTTACTGTGTGTGCCTTGCTTCTCAAAGAAAAAAGGACACCAATTTTGTGCATGTACAATTATGGAGTTTTACCTTCAAGGTAAAGAACCTTGTGATGCTTTAAAATTTCCCATTGAGATTTCTCATCAATGTGAACAATGAGAACAAAGAATCAATTAGAACAAAGAACTTGATATGTGTTCTTGAGATCAATGATCTATTAACGCACATTCCTCTCTTCACTTTCTCTAGTTCTATCAAAAGGCTATGCGAGCTCTGAATGGTTTCTTGATCCATATTTTCTTACCATAAATCCAAAACCCATAAGTAAACATTTTTATGTCCATTTGTGCAGTGTTCTAACTATAGCTTTATTTCAGATAATGTAAAATAAGTTCAGCAGTACTCATTTCACTTAAACTGCATATGCCGAAGGAAAGTAGATAGACAACTGAGTCCAGCAAATTGGGCTTCATTCCATATTTTCAGTAAATATCTTAATTTTCAGTAATAATTTGGATGAAAAGAGCTTTTTTTTAGAGGAGGGGGAGAGAGAGGAAGAATATTTTTGACATAAACATAAAAATTCAAGCCTGTAATCACTTTTCCATAATATCCATGAATATGTATACTTTTGTGATCACTTTCCTCTAGCACATACATTTTTGATACATGCTTATGTTAAAAGAACTTGATTGTGATATTACAAAGTATAAGCATGTTTAACTTTTCGTATAGTTTTAGGAAATTCTTTGAATGATTTTCTGCTCATCTATAGTATCTTCATGGAAGTGTCATGTTGAGGAGGTTTAGTGTGGTATTTTTCAATATTTCACCCATGCCTGAAGTTTAAGCTGCTGCTAGGCAGTGATAGACTTCAGAGGTTATCAGAGGAAACAACTGTTAGAGACTTTGAGAATTAACTTCATCTGGCCATGTCATCAGAGGTCAACTGAGAAAGTAAGAGTTGTTAACCCTGATGTTCTAGGATGAGAAGCTCAAGGATGACTATCTGCTGATAAAAAAGCATTGGCCTGGATAGTTCTGGAATGTATTTATTCTTTGATATCTGATATTGTTATATTTTAATTAGTGAAACATGTTAACAATTTGTCAATAAGTACAATGTAAGCTTCCAAAAAAAGTAGGCTGCAGTCTCCTATGCTTAAGAAACCTACTGCTGTTGTTTCAAGAAGAATACAAAGCCAAGATGGCATGGTTCAATTAGAATCAGCATGTACCTAAATCAGTGATGGTGAACCTTGGCACTACAGGTGTTTTTGGACTTCAATTCCCAGAAGCCTATGTCAGGACTCCTTCTGATCAGGGCTTCTGGGAATTGAAGTTCAAGAATATCTGGAGTGCCAAGGTTCACCATCATTGACCTAAATCCTCAGAAGTGCTGTACAACTACTGAGTCCATTGTTTGCCCACTCATCATTCTTCAGGAGTTATGGCAAGCAAAGGCATATAGGTTTACCTGCTTATGGATCCTGCTCTATTATCAGTCTAAAAAAGTTTTGCACATTCCTCTATTGGTGTGTTCATTCTCTCTGAATTCAAAATAAGTTTTTGTCTGCTCTGACAAGACATCATCCCTAGTACTCAGGGTATTTAAAAACTTTGCTTAGTAATACTTACTATTTCTCCTCTACTGCTGTGGTTCCCAAAGTGGGACACACACACCCTACAGTAGGGTGATTTTATTTTTAAGTGGGGCAATTTGAGAATAAATTATTAACAGTTAATGGACCTTTAGGCTTCCTCCATGTGAATAGGAGTTCACTTTTAGAATAATAAGAATTATATGTCATGCGGGGAGAGGGAATCAGGATTTTAGAGGTGCTTAGGTGGTGCATGGCCAAAACAAAGGTTGGGAACCATGGCTCTACTGGTTTGATTAAACATGATAGTATATTTCTTCGTCTCAACACTTAAACCTTTTCCAAAGCAAAATATCTAAATGGATAAAGGAATATAAAAACTGGTACTGTAAGGTAGTGGTTATATAGCAAATACGCTGTCAGATCAGAAAGTGAGATGCCCTATAGAACTTCATAGAACTCTAAGGAAAAGTCTAATGTTTATGTTCATCACAGCTGGTATTTATCCAAGTGAAAGGTTAAATTCAAAATGAAACCAGTCAATTCTTTCTAATTCATCTGACTATCAAGTTGTAAGGTATTTTTAGTGTTGTAATAATGTCACACAATATCCATTTGTCTGTTTTTACAAGTTTTCTTTATCCATATTACTTCTACGTTCCATATACACAAAATACTTTACAGTTGTGAAACATCCCAAAATCTTACAGCTATGAAAATCTGTAGGCACAAATGCTTTAATGTTTTTCAAAAAGGCAGCTTGTGAAAAGCTACTGACTTGCCATCAAATGTCAGGAACAAACATTTCAATGCATAAAAGGACATAAAAATACTAAGATGACTGTTTAACTTACATTCTAAAATGCAAGAACATATAGTAGAAAGTTGAAAATTAAAAAAGAGAATACATCTCTAAAATATCTCATTGTGAAAGTAAAAAGCATTACAATTTTAGTCTTCATAATAAAATAAACACAACAAAAATTATTTGATTTGTTCACCAAGTCATACAATTCTATGGATCTGTGGAGAGAAATCCATGATGATTTTCTGCTGCTGCTTCTCTTCTACATGATGACAACAATATGTACAGCAAGTACCAGTGCCTCCTGCCATCTTTGCACCTTCTCAATAATTATTTTTTTCTAGCCATTATTTATATTCTTATCTGCCCTTATTTCTTTCTCAGAAGCTGTCAATAATCTCTCCCTCTCTTCTATGATTCCAGAGTTCTAGTAGTTTCAATCGTATTTCCAAAGCAGATTCCATTGAATTCACACTTTCTGGTACTCATGGGTTTGTAATGTGAGATCTGGCATTGTGATATATTGATGTTATTTTTTTAAAAAAGTAAAATCTGCAAGGCTCAGAAGTCAAAACCATTACAGCAGGGATAGCCAAACTATGGCCCATGGTACAGATCTGGACCATGATGCCAAATCATCTGGCCTGTGCTGCCCTAGCCTCTACCCAGATGTGGAAGAAGATGCACCCTGCACATGTGCAAAACACTGCCAAAAAGGCACCTGCTGCTGTCATAAACACATTTACAACAGCCGTGGATGTGTTTTACTGCGGGAGGAACCACGTGACCAGCCCGGGGTTCAAAAAGTGTGGCCATCCCTGCATTTGAGTAATATGCTTTTGATGCCCCAATATTCTGTAAGTCCAGGGTCCTGGAACTCTATGAGATTGTACAATCAAAATACTGCAGAATGTTGTAATTATTAATGGAAGGCATTAATGTTTACATATTGCAAGATAAAGCACATTTGGTTGGCAAAATATTGTAATAAATATTTAATAGTTGAATAAAGTGACTTCATTCATCTGGAGAACTGGAGAACTGCTGTAGTAAACTATTCCAAGTGCTTTCATTTTCACATCTACTTTTTCTATTTATTTATTTATTTATTTATTTATTTATTTATTTATTTATTTATTCAATTTATATCCCGCCCACTCAACACAAGGCCGACTCTGGGCGGCTAACAACATAAAAAGTAACCCCAGGGCAACCCAAGGAGTTTACAGATAATATTAATAATCCTAAAAACAGTTAAAACAGTAAAAAAGTTAAGACTACCCACCCCCTAAAAAGCAGGCGCTGCAGGATCCAAAGGCACCATGGGGAGGAGTTCTTCTACACCAACCACCCCATGGTGGTTACCCTTCCACCCGCACCCCACACTTGACCTGCCAGCCAGGTTTTAAGATCCCTTCTGAAAGGCAGCAACTCCGTCCGAAGACGTAATTCTGTTGGCAGGAGGTTCCAGAGGGCCGGTGCAGACACGGAGAAGGCTCTCCTCCTTGTGCCAGATAATATACCTCTTTATTATTTCAGCACTCTCTATATATCATTTTATATCTTTACAGTTTCCTGTTTCTCCTCCATCCTTTAGTGAAGAGTGATAGCATTTCTTGCTTTCTTCTTCTCATCACTTCCTTGAATGTTTTCCAATGCAAAAATACAAAATAGGCACATGGACAAATAAATCCATATTATGATGGTGCATATGAATGTAGCCTCAGATTATAATCTTATGCCTACTTAATTGGGAGTAAATTCTCTTAAATTTACTGAGTCTTCTTTTGGACTAAACATGTGCAAGATCATAATGTGCATATGTGCAGCACTAGCAGTGATACAGATTTTGTCTGTTTGCTTTTGCTAGGGCATCAGCAAAATGAAGGAATATCTCACCCTCAAATTTCAGGAGATTCCCATTCGCCCTAGTCACAAACCTTAACTAATTTACAGTGTATAGAATGCAAGCGCGGCGCCAAAATGGCCGCCGTGCTCTTTGCGGGGCCCCCCATCGGACGAAGGCATCCGGGTAGTTAGGGGGCGTGGCCAGCTCCCTTATAAAAGGGGTGGCCATGAGGCAGCCGCGCTGCCATTTTGCGAAGCGACGGAGTGGAGAAGTTTTTCCCTCTTACCTCCGTCGCTCTTACCTTTCGCCGGGAAGCCTATTGGGTGGCGTTTTTTCCTTCTCTTTCTCCGGCTTCCCAGCAGATCGTTGCTATGCCTTCTAAGAAGAAAGCAACTGCGAACGCGGTTCGCTCCGCGCGGAGGCGCCAGCCGGGTCGGAGGACCGCGACTGCGCCTCCTCAGCAGCCCCCCTTGCCAGAGCCCACCGGGACCGGTGGGATGGGGTTGATAGCCCCTTGGCCTGAGGCGGCCCGTCCGCATACCGGCCCGGCAGGGGCCACGGCCCCCGGCCCGCAAGAAATGGCCACTGCCCCTGGCATGGCCCATTCTTCAGGGCCTTCTTCTATTAGTACACAGCTTCCTGCGAGGGGTTCCAGCCATGGGGGGTGGTTGGGTTCCCTACCCTGGCAGGGTATGCCCCCGGCCCTGCAGGGGCCGGGCCTGAGCTCTTGGCCGTATTCGGGCCCCGGGATCCAGGGACCCGGACCGGCGCCTGCGGCCCATGGGCCGGCTGGCCCTTTGTCCCCCCTGGGATTGGGGGGCTATGTTTATGTTGAGGCCCTTCTGGCCCGTCTTGCGGCCCTCGGGGCATCCCTCGCGAGGGTTAACCACCCGGGGGGCCCTTTTGGGGTGCAGGTGATGCTTCGTCTGCCGGGCTCCGGCAGGCGGTGGGACGGGTCGAGCTGCCCGAGGTGCGTGGGCTGGTGTCGGCCACTGCCTTGCAGCTCCCCAATCAACAGGCTGGTGTGGAGCAGGCCCCATCGACGAGCTCAGTTGCGGTCGTGAGCTCCGACGCCCCCAGTGGGCCGGACCCCCTGGTGGGGGCGGCCCACGGGGGTGCAGCATGTGAGTATGCGGTTCAATCTAGTGCACCCACACACCTGGCTACCTTGGGGGGAACATTTCAGTGGCCGTGGCCTCGCACGGGTGGCGCGACGGTTCAGTCGCCGACGTCCCACCCGGCGACTTCACTTCCCACCCAGGGCCCTGTTTGGGGTGGCACCTCCTACTCTGTGCGGAACGTGTTAGGGGTGACCGGGTTGGTCCAGGCTCCTTTCGCAATGCCCACAGTTCCCACCGTGCCGATGTCGGCATTGCCGACAGCGGGGTATTCCTTGCCCCTTGGGGATCATCTGGCCCAGGCTCCTAAGGAAAAGATCTGGCGTGGGGAGTATGTGGACATCTTCTCCCTTCTTAACAGAGAGCCCACCAAGGAGGAGAGGGAGGAGCAGGATGAGAAGGATAAGGAACAGGCACGTTGTCGTAAGCCGCCACGCACGTGGGACAACTGGTGGCCAGCGTACCTCATATACATGGCGGTTTACCTCAGGGCCAGGCCAGATCTGGCAATCCCGATGGTCCAGTATTTGGACAATATATACCGGGTGATGGTTGACTTCCCGGGCCCGTCGTGGCTGGCTTACGATGAAGAATTCCGTATGCGAATTCCCCTGCACCCAGAGATGAGGTGGGACGGGCCCTGCCAGAAGCTGTGGCTTCTGTACATGACTCCCACGTGCCCTGCGCCTGGGGAAAGATACCATTGTGGACATGCAGTCCAGCGAGCGGCCCCAGCACAGATACCCCGCCAGGTGGTGGGGCAGGGGGTTCCAGCCCGCCTGCTGTGCTGGACTTTGTCATCCGATGGTTCCTGCAATAGGAAGAATTGCCGGTTCAGGCATGAGTGTCCCTCTTGTGCTGGCCCCCATGCTGCATCCGCCTGCCCCAGGCCTGGAGGGATGCGGGGCAGGGGTAGGGGTGGACAAGGGGCTGGCAAGACTGCCGCAGAGGGAGCTGGTCCATCGAAAGGCCCCCTCCCCAATTAACGTGGACATGTTGGAGTGTTGGCTCTCATTGTACCCGAGGGAGGCAGATGCAGTTTACCTGCTTCAAGGTTTTCGACTGGGGTTCCGTATTCCTTTCACGGGTGATAGGTCCCCCCAAGACGCCTCAACCTTTTGTCCCTTAGGGGAAGGGAGGAGGTGGCTGCTGCCAGCATTGCTAAGGAGATTGATGCGGGCGGGGTCGCTGGCCCTTTCCCTGCACCCCTGTTCCCCAGCCTTGAAGTGTCACCCTTGGGCTTAGTGCCCAAGAAGTCACAGGGTGAGTTCCGCCTAATTCATCACTTGTCCTACCCAGCCGGCGGATCGGTCAATGATGCTATCCCTGATGACCTTTGCTCGGTCAGGTATGCATCTTTTGACCAAGCGCTGCACATGGCGCGCTCGTGTGGCCCGGGTGCGCTGTTAGCTAAGTGCGACATTAAGTCTGCCTTTCGACTCCTGCCGGTCCACCCGGGTGACTTTGAGTTGCTGGGTTTCAAGTTCCGGGGAGAATATTATTTCGATAAGGCCATGCCTTTTGGCTGTTCCATATCATGCTCGGCATTCGAGCATTTCAGCACCTTCCTAGAGTGGGCTTTTGTCCGCAGGTCAGGGTCCCGGTCTGTAGCCCATTACCTGGATGATTTTTTATTCGGGGGTGAACGGGGCTGGGACACGTGCACACGTCTCCTCAACACATTTCAGACGCTAATGGAGGAACTTGGTGTCCCTTTAGCGCCCGAAAAGACCGAGGGCCCATCTACACAGCTAGTCTTCCTGGGGGTGGAGATCGACACGGTAGCGCAGGCTTCTAGGTTACCAGGGGATAAGGTGTCAAGGATAGTGGCCCTTATCCCGGACTTGCTTGCTAAACGCAAGGCATCACTGCGGGAACTGCAGGTGCTACATGGTCACCTCAATTTCGCTTGCAGGGTGGTCGCACCGGGCAGGGCATTTGCTCGGCGCTTGTGCGACGCCATGACAGGCTTATCCAGGCCCCACCATGGGGTGAGACTGACCCAGGGTATTAAGGCAGATATGCTTATCTGGTTCCAGTTTCTGAGGGAGTTCAATGGGGTGTCATTTTGGAGGTCTGACCTTCTGGCTTCCCCTCATTTCCAGATACAGTCCGATGCCTTGGGATCCCTGGGTTATGGGATGTACTTCAATGGGAAGTGGGCCTATGGTGGGTGGCCACCAGCCTGGTCTGGCACGGGTTGCCTGCATGATCTTACTTATCTGGAATTTTTCCCATTCTGGGGCCTTGATGCTATGGGGTGAGGAGTGGGCCAACTCGGTTGTTCATTTCTGGTGTGACAATGCGGCCGTTGTCCACATTGTCAACTCACAAACCTCTAAATCACCCAGGGTCATGGACCTGGTGCGCCAGTTTGTATTGCACTGCCTGCGCCTCAATGTGCTGTTCAGGGCCAGGCATGTCCCGGGTGTCAATAATGATATCGCTGATGCTTTGTCCCGCCTGCAGATCTCCCGGTTCCGTGCCTTGGCCCCAGATGCGGAGGAATTTCCCTCGCCACTCCCGGACGGGATATGGACCATTGGCAAGGGGAGGAGAACCGGACGATCGGCATGTCGCTAGCGCCACGCACGCGTAAGGCGTATCACCACGCATTCAATTCTTTCCGAGCATTCTGTGCCCAATTCCGGCTGCCAGACACCTGGCCGATCCCGGTGGCCCACATCCTTCGATTTATGGTTCACCTACATGCCCAGGGCCTCGCGCCTCGTACCATAGCATCCAGGCTGTCAGCGCTGGCTTTCATGGCCAAAGTAGGCGGTCATGCGGACAATACCACTGACTTCCGTGTGAGACACGTTTTGGAGGGGTGGGTGCGGGAGCGTGGGCGTAGCCTGGACGACCGCCACCCAGTTTCCCCAGGGGTTCTTACCCAACTAGCTCGGGGCTGGCATGACCTATGTTTTGATAGGTATGAGGCAGCCCTGTTTCATGCGGCTACAACAGTAGCCTTTTTTGGAGCGCTCCGCATCAGCGAGCTTGTGATGCTGTCTAAGGCGGATGCAAGTCGTAGGGCACTGGAACTCGAAGATGTCTATGTGGCCAATGATTGGGCTCAGTTGAGGATACGCTCCTCTAAAACGGATCAGCACGGCGTAGGCAGTGGAGTAAGACTGCTACGATGTTCTTTGGCAGACATCTGTCCGGTTGGTGCCCTACAGGATTTCCTTGCACTGCATGGCACGCACCATGGCCCGTTTTTCTGTCACCAAGGTGGGTCTCCCCTTAATAATTTTCAATTTTGGAGGGTGCCGGGAAGGCACTAGCCAGTGTTGGCCTCCCTGGGGCTCGTTGCGGCACCCATTCATTCAGGATAGGGGCGGCTTCTACTGCAGCTGTTTTTGGGTACTCCGGAGCTGAAATACGCCACATGGGAGGGTGGGGATCACAATGTTTTCAGTTTTGTGTTCGCCCTCTTCAACCGTGAGTACCAGTTTAGTCACTGCACTGTTTCTCCCCCCCTTTTTTTTCCTTGACAGACCCTGGGTGTCGTATTACACCGGTGACAGTATGGCTGGTGGGCCATAGCCACGTGCACAGGGCAGCGCATTACGCTGCACAGGGCAGCGCGTTACGCTGCACAGGGCAGCGCGTTACACTGCACAGGGCAGCGCGTTACGCTGCGGCGACAGAGTGGGGACCCCGACTGGGACTGGGTGCATCCGCACGTCTCAGGTGGTATGGTAAGCGCGGCATGTTATGGCGGGAACTGTTGCCATTCCTTTTCTACATCAGGGATGCTGACTCGCCTGATGTCCTGGTTATGTACCTTGGGGGCGGTGGCTTGGGACAGGTCACTGGCCTATCGCGGAAGCTTGCGATTTGCAGTGACCTGCCCTACTCACATTATGTGTGGCCTGCCACAACCCTCGATTGGTCGGACACGATACCGCGGTATGCTTACAGGGGAGCGTTCGGCCTCGAGGCTCTTGACCGAGCCGACGCTCCGTGAACGGGGCTATTGCCCGGTTCCTTTTCGACAAGGGTGGGGGACGCGTCATTCGCCTCCCCGCCATCAGTCTGCAAAATTATGAGCTTTACTCAGGGGATGGGGCCCATCTGTCGCAGGGAGGTATGGACCTCTTGTTAGTGGACTGGCGAGCAGGCCTGTTGACCGAGCTGACGGTCTTGGAGGGGGGCGGTGAGTCTTTTGGGAAGCCTCCCCGTGTGGCGGGTAGCACTGGTAAGGTAAACATTTATGACCCACAGGTATCCGGCAAGTTCGCAATTGACTGGACAACACTAGACAGGCATAAGTTGGTTAAACGTTGTCCGGTCAACGACAAACCAGGTGACGGGGTGATAGCTACAGCTATGTGGCCCAATGCCGTTATCCACTTTCATCAGTGTCTGAGTCCTTGATTGGGGGGTGCGCCTGCAATGCAAGCGTGGCGCCAAAATGGCCGCCCGCCGTGCTCTTTGCGGCCCCCCCATCGGACGAAGGCATCCGGGTAGTTAGGGGGCGTGGCCAGCTCCCTTATAAAAGGGGTGGCCACGAGGCAGCCGCGCTGCCATTTTGCGAAGCGACGGAGCGGAGAAGTTTTTCCCCTCCACCCCCTCCCTAGTTAACAGTGTGATATTTTGGTCGCTTCGGGGCCGGGTGGGAATTTTTGGCTGGGACTCACAATTGGCTCTCGGGTCCTGGTTTTTTCGCCCATCCCACACTATTGCTATGGTTTGATATAGGGGTTTCTGTTGCTGCTGTTGAGTTTGGTCACATGGGCGGGTAGCACTGGTAAGGTAAACATTTATGACCCACAGGTATCCGACAGGTTCGCAATTGACTGGACAACACTAGACAGGCATAAGTTGGTTAAACGTTGTCCGGTCAACAACGAACCAGGCGACGGGGTGATGGCTACAGCTAGACAGCATGCATCACCCCGTGATTTCACGGATACACGTCAGAGGGTGGGGTCATTAGTTAGATATTGACTACGGTCAACAATTTGTTTGTTGTCAACAAACAAATTGATACAAACAGATACATTGTAACAATTGCTGTTGGCAATTTTGGGTGGTACCTTACCAGTGTTACTTCGGCCTGCTTGCCTTAAGAATTATAATTGGTCAATTACCAATAGAAATTTATAATTCGGACTAGGGCATGAATCAATAAATGTGGCCCAATGCCGTTATCCACTTTCATCAGTGTCTGAGTCCTTTATTGGGGGGTGCGCCTGCAATGCATATACACAGAAAGTGCACTCCATTTTATAAGATAAGGTGCAGTTTAAAAACAAAAACAAACAAACAACAACAACACATACTTTAGACTGCAAGCCTTTGCATTTACTAGGAATAAGCAATATTGAAAACAGCAGTACAGTGTAACAAGTAAACTTGCATTATTGTTGTTGTTACATACAGTCAAGTTAGAATTGACTTACAGTGAACCTAATAGTGTTTTCAAGGTAAGTGAGGTATTTAAGGGATGTTTTATTCAGATCCACACTCTTAGTGAGTTTTCATGACTGAGCAGGGATTCAAACCCAGGCCACTTGACTCTTCATCTGACACTCTGTCCACCTCATTGGTTATCTCAAAATGAATAGGACTGTATATTTTATACAGTATCATATTTCCTTTAGTTAGCCCTAGGAAATGTCATGAATTGACTGAGTGAATAGCAGCATGAATTAACAAATGTGACTATAATTTCTACAAATTTAGACTATACCAACCACTCTGAAACATATGAAAGCGCGGCGCCAAAATGGCCGCTGCGCTCTTCGCGGCCCCCCCCACCCGGACTCAGACATCCGGGTGAGTTAGGGGGAGTGGCCACCCCTCTATATAAGGGGTGGCCACGAGGCAGCCGAGCTGCCATTTTAAAAAGTGCGACGGAGAGGAGAAGTTTTCTCCGTCGCTGCTTGTTCCCCCTTAAGAACATAAGAACATAAGAACAGCCTTGCTGGAACAGGCCACAGCCCATCCAGTCCAGCATTCTGTCTCACACAGTGGCTCACCATTTCCTTCAGGGTATTCCCAAGCAGATGCCTGCTTAGGAATCTCTGGAAATGATATTGAGAGATATCCTGCCTATCTCTCCAACCCGGAGGTTGTCCTTAAGTATCCATAATTATAGCCATTGATACTCTTGTCCTCCATGAACTTGTCTAATCCTTTCTTAAAGCTGTCAAGACTGGCAGCTGTCACCACTTCTTCTGGCAGGGAGTTCCATAGACCAGTAATCTTCTGGGTGAAAAAGTACTTTCTCTTATTTGTTTGAGAACTAGTACCCAAAAGTTTCATGGAGTGTCCCCCTAGTTCTAGTGTTATGCGATAGGGAAAACAGTTTTTCCTTATCTACTTTGTCCACACCGTGCATGATTTTATAAACTTCAATCAGGTCACCTCTTAGACGTCGTCGTTCAAGAGTGAAAAGGCCCAACCGTTGCAGCCTCAGATGGTAAGGAAGGTGTTCCAGTCCCCTAATCATTCTGGTTGCCCTCCTCTGCACTTTTTCCAGCTCCATAATATCCTTCTGGAGGTATGGCGACCAGAACTGTACACAGTATTCCAGGTGGGGCCTCACCATAGATTTATAAAGAGGCAAAATGATACTTGCTGACTTATTTTCTATACCCTTCCTAATGACCGGCTGGGAAGGAAGGATTTGGCATGGAGCCTTTGGCTTGCGGGCTCCTCTGTGCCTTTTCTCTGCTCTTCGATCCCTGGAAAGGGATCCTGCTCCTTCGATATGCCTCCCAAACGAAGGGCCTCGGCGACGAAGCCGCGGCCCGCGGGGAGAACTTTTGGCCCTGCGCAGCGTGGGGGCCAGCCCTTGGGTCGGAGGACCAGGGCAGCACCCACGCGCCAGGACTCAAACCCCTCTGATACCGGTTGGGCGATGCAGGCTGCTTGGCCCTCGGCCAGTCAGCCTTCAGCTGGCCCTTCCGGGGCTTCGGCCCTTGGCCCGCAGATACCGGCCATGGGTCCAGGCAGCGGGGGTGGGTCCGGTGCTGGTGCACAGCACGTTCCACCTCCAGCCCCTCATGGGCCGGAGTTTTGGGCATGGCCCTATTCGGGCCCGGGCTCTCATGTCGGGATTCCTGGTCCAATGCCTGGTGGGCCGTCTGGCCCACCTGGCCCTCTCTATACTGGGGGATCTGTGGCAGTCGATGCATTGCTAACGTGTTTTATCGGTGCTCGAGGCGTCCTTAGGGATGGCAAACAACCCCGTGCCTGGTGGCCCTTCATTTGCTGTGGGGGCACCTTTGGGTCCTCCGTCTGCCTCAATGGCCGCCACACTGCAGCAAGCAGCTAGCCGGGTTGAGCTGCTGGAGACGGTCCGGCCTACCCCGGCCGGTGTCTCGCAGCTCCCAGTTTGGCCAGAGATACAACAGGAGAGTGGTCAGGTGCGGCCCCAGAGCTCGATTCCGGTCGCGAGCTCTGATGCCCGCCATGGGCCGGAACCCCCAGTGGGGGCGGCTCACGGGGGTGCAACTAGTGAGTATCAGGTTCAAGTTAATGCACCCACATCACAGTCCACTTCCAATGGTGGGGTTCAGTGGCCATGGCCTCATAATGTCGAGGCGAGTGGGCATCAGTTGCAACCTTATCCCAGTGCCCCTTGGTACCATACTGGTGCAACGTTGGGGGTGGGGATTTCCGCCCCCAGGCTAGTGCCGGGCATCGCAGGGACTGTCCAGGTTCTGCTGCGCATGCCCCGGGTACCTAATGTGCCAGTGACGGCTTTGCCGACGGCTGGTTATTCGTTGCCCCTTGGTGATCATTTGTCCCAGGTCACGAGGGAAAAGATTTGGCGGGGGGAGTACGTGGATATATTCTCACTATTGAACTGTGAGCCCACTAAGGAGGAGAGAGAGGGACAGGATGACAAAGACAAACAGCTGTCCCGCCGTCGTAAGCTGCCACGCACCTGGGCCAACTGGTTGCCCGCATATCTTATTTATATGGCGGTGTATCTCAGGGCCCGGCCAGACCTGGCCATTCCTATGGTCCAATATTTGGACAATATTTACAGGGCGATGGTGGATTTTCCTGGCCCATCGTGGTTGGCTTACGATGAGGAATTCAGAATGAGGGTGCCATTGCACCCGGAGATGAGATGGGATGAGCCCTGTCAGAAATTGTGGTTATTGTACATGACCCCCACGCGTCTGGCACCTGGGGATAGGTACCATTGTGGCCATGCCATTCAGCGAGCTGCTCCAATGCAGGCTTCCCACCAGCTGGCGGGGCAGGGGGTTCCAGCCCGCTTGCTGTGTTGGAGCTTCTCGGCCAGCGGTGTGTGCAATAAGCGGCAGTGCCGATACAAACATGAGTGTCCCTCTTGCCCTGGCCCCCACGCCGCCGCCGCATGTCTGCGGGCCGGCGGGTCACGGGGCAGAGGTAGAGGTGGACAGGGAGCGGGCAGAGCGGCTGCTGAGGGAGCTAGCCAGGCAAAAGGCCCCCTCCCCAGTTAATGTGTATATCTTGGAGCGATGACTCTCAACTTATCCTCAGAGAGAGAATGCAAAGTACCTCCTTGAGGGTTTCCAGTGGGGCTTCCGAATACCATTCAAAGGAGTGCGGGGACCCCAAGATGCACCTAATTTAATGTCCCTGAAGGGTAGAGAGGAGGTGGCTGCCCTGAGTATTGCTAGGGAGGTTGGGGCCAAGAGGGTGGCAGGCCCCTTTTCTGTGCCACCCTTTCCCAACCTGAAGGTCTCCCCTCTGGGGTTGGTACCCAAGAAGGCCCCGGGGGAATTTCGTTTAATCCACCATTTATCGTACCCGGCGGGTTATTCTGTCAATGATGCTATCCCTGATGACCTTTGTTCGGTCAGGTATATGTCCTTTGACCAAGCCCTATGGATGGTGCGCTCTTGTGCCCTCACATTTCTGGGTATCGAAATCGACACGGTCGCACAGGCATCCCGGTTACCCATTGACAAGGTTACCCGGATCTCTGCGATGATTTTGGACTTGCTGGCCAAACATAAGGTGTCACTTAGAGAGCTTCAGGTACTGCATGGCCATCTTAACTTTGCCTGCAGGGTGGTTACGCCTGGCAGGGCATTTGCTTGGCGCCTGTGCGATGCCATGTTTGGCTTGACAAGGTGCCATCATAGGGTCCGACTAACCAGGGGCATGCGGGCTGACCTCTTGGTTTGGTTCTCATTCCTGCAGGACTTCAACAAGGTATCCTTTTGGAGGTCCGACCTTTTAGTTTCACCTACGTTTCAAGTGCAGTCGGATGCCTCTGGCTCCCTGGGATATGGGATTTACTTCCAGGGGAGGTGGGCTTATGGCCAATGGCCTCCATAATGGCGGGGCACGGATCGCCTCTGCGATCTTACATTCCTTGAGTTTTTTCCAATCCTGGGAGCTTTGATGCTATGGGGCAATGAGTGGGCCGACTCAGTGGTCCATTTTTGTTGCGACAATGCTGCAGTAGTGCACATTGTCAATGCTCAGACATCTAAATCACCCAGGGTGATGCCTTTAGTTCGCCAATTCATGTTACGTAGCCTACGCCTTAACGTGCTTTTCAGGGCCAGACATGTACCAGGCATTGATAATGATATTGCTGATGCTTTATCCCGCCTGCAGATCCCCTGGTTCCGCGCCTTGGCTCCGGACGCAGAGGAATTGCCCTTGCCACTTCCGGCCGAGATTTGGACATTTGGCAAGGAGAGGTGAACCGGGCGATTGGCATGTCCTTGGTGCCCCGCACGCGTAAGGCGTATCATCATGCTTTAGTTCAATTTAATAGCTTTCGTGTGCAACTTCAGTTGCCTGAGGCGTGGCCCATTCCAGTGGAACAGGTTTTACAATTCATGGTTCATTTACACAGTCAGGGCCTCGCTCCCCGCACTATAGCATCAAGGCTGTCAGCATTGGCATTTGTTGCCAAGGTGGGGGGTTTTGCTGACAGCATGAACGATTTTCGCATACAGCATTTTTTGGAGGGGTGGACACGGGAACTTGGCCGCCGCCCGGACACTCGGCACCCAATTTCCCCAGGGGTGCTCACACACCTTACACGAGGCTGTCCTAACCTATGTTTTGACAGGTATGAGGCAGCTCTTTTTCATGCGGCTACCACGGTGGCCTTCTTTGGAGCGCTCCGCATCAGTGAGTTGGTACTACTGTCTAAGGCGGATGCGACTCGTAGGGCACTGGAACTCGACGATGTCTATGTTTCTAATGAGTTGGCTCAGTTGAGGATACGGTACTCAAAAGTTGATCAGCACGGCGTAGGCAGTGGAGTTAGACTGCTACGATGTTCCAGTTGGTGCCCTACAGGAGTTCTTGGCAGTGCGTGGCACGCACCCTGGCCCGTTTTTCTGCCACCAGGATGGGTCTCCCCTTACTAAATTTCAATTTTGGAAGGTGACCGGTATGGCACTTTCCAGTGTTGGCCTCCCTGGGGCTCGTTACGGCACCCATTCATTTAGAATCGGCGCTGCTTCAACTGCAGCTGCATTTGGGTACTCTGAGGCTGATATACGCCGTATGGGAAGATGGGGATCTATGCGTTTTGCATTATATGTTCGTCCTCTTCAGACATGAGTACCAATTAAGTCACTGTTCTCTTTTTTCTCTTACAGACCCTGTGTGTCCCCGCACACCTGTGGCAGTATGGCTGGTGGGCCACAGTTACGTGCACTGGGCAGCTCAGTATGCTGCGGCGACAGAGTGGGGACCCCAACTTGGACTGCATGCGGCCGCATGCATACGTTGGTACGGTAAGCGTGGAATGAGATGGCAGGAACTGTTGCCATTCCTTTTCTCCATTAGGGATGCTGAACCACCCGATGTCCTTGTACTGCACCTCGGGGGCAATGGCCTAGGCCAGGTCACTGGCCTTTCCTTAAAATTTGTGATTTGCAGAGACCTAGCTTATTTACACTATGTGTGGCCGTTCACCAGGCTGCTATGGTCGGACATCATACCACGTCACGCTTACAGGGGAGGTATTGACCTCCCTGCCCTTGACCGCGCTCGTCGCTCGGTGAACAGGGCAGTTGCCCGGTTCGTGACAGACAAGGGTTTGGGGATGGTCGTCTGACACCCCACCATTAGTTTACAAAATTACGATCTGTATGCAGGGGATGGGGTCCACCTGTCGGACAGAGGTATGAACCTCTTTTTGGAAGATTTGCAAGCAGGCCTGTTGACCGAGCTGACGGTCTGGGGGGGGGGGCGTGAGTCCTCATTGAAGCCTCCCTGTGTGGCGGGTAGCACTGGTAAGGTAAAGATTTATGACCCATAGGTATCTGGCAGGTTCGCAATTGACTGGCCAACACTTAGACAGGTACAGGTGTAATAACGTTGACTGGTCAACGACGAACCAGGCAAGGGGTGATGGCACGAGCTTTTCAGCATGCATCACCCTGTGATTTGACGGATACACATCAGAGGGTGGGGTCAGTAGATAGTTTATTGACTACGGTCAACAATTTGTTTGTCTCAACAAACAAATTGATACAAAATGGATACATTGTAGCCAATTGCCGTTGGCAATTTTGGGAGGAACCTTACCAGTGTTACTGCGGCCTGCTTGCCTTAAAGAATTATAATTGGATGAGTACCAATTGAAAGTTATAATTTGGACTAGGGCATTATTCGTTAAAAGTGGCCCAATGCCTTTATCCATATACCGGTGTCTGAGTCTTTCTTTGGGGGGTGCGCCTGCAAAGAGATTGGTAGAAGAAAACAACATTATCATTAATGACCATGAGAAGTGATATTTCAGAATATATGTTGTAAGTTATAAATTTGTACCCATATATATATATATATATGTACCATCATTCTCAAAATAAATGTGCTAAGATGTCCTCCTAGTCTTTAACAATTAAGCAGAGATTAGTGTGGTTTCTCTGTATTTCAGTGGCTGGGAACCTCTACACATTATTTTAAAAGAAGCCTTAACCATCTGTTTTACCCTCTAATTACAAATGGAACAAGAAAATAATTCACAATTGCATCATTAAAAAGATATAAGGGATTTAATGTATGTCTGTGTTCCTTTTTAATGTTGACAACATCTGTTATGTTTTTGAGACAAAAACAAAAATACATTTTCTCTCCTTCTCTCAGAAGGTTGGGAGAATTTTATCTGAAACCTGGGATATTGTAAAGCATGGTTATTAAAATCGTGTGTGTGTTGGGTGGGTGGGGGTGGGGGGTGGGGTGGGGAATAGAAAATGCACACAGGGCCAGTTGACATATTGTTACTTCAAAACTAATGATGTATTCCAATCATGGGACTCATCTCACTAAGTTTCAGTAATTCTGCAGAAATTTAGAGATCCCTGAATTAGTTTGCTTGGCTAATAACTGAGTTAATAGTAGAATCACTACCGATATCACTGATTACTACTGTACCTTTCTCCTTATATTAACTATTTCAATACAACCTGTAACATAAAGAAAATTACTTCTCATATATAGCCCCAAATAATAAGTAGGTTTAATCTTTTTTCAGAAGAGCTGATCCAACACTCAATAAACTGTTAAATAAAGTTTTGGAATTCTTAAAAGCAGCATAGTGTGTGAATTAGAAGATAACATTTCCATTCATACAGAATCAATTGAAGGCTATAAACTGTTCAAAAAGAACAGATAGAATATAAAAGGAGGTGGAATCACACCACATGTCAAAAACATGTAGACAAGTTTGGATTTCTCATCGAGAAGACCTGGAATGATCTAATTGGGACGTACAAATAGAAGGAAAGTTGTAGTTGGAATATGCTAACATCCACTCTATTGAGGAGGAGATAGAGATGAAACCATTGAAAAAAGTGCAAGACTTTCAAAGACACATGATGTAGTAGTAAAAGGAGATTTCAATTATCCTGGTATCTGTTGGCAGGCAAATTATATAAAATATGTCCCTTTTAATAAATTCCGAGCTTGTGTGGCAGACATCGGGGGAAGAAACCAGAGGATTAGATATTCTTGATTCTAGCCAATACAGATGACTTGATGGAAGAAGTGGCAGTATGGGAAAGTCTGGGGGGGGGGAGTGACCATGTTCTACTTGAGTTACTGATTTAAAAAAAAAACAAAAGTAGAGCATAGCTGCACTTATACTCTGCGTTTTAGGGAAACCAATTTTAATGAAACCAGAATAATGATAAGGAAGGGCACATGACAGATGATTTTCTAATAGTAAAATGAGTCAAACATGGATGGGAGTTTCTTAAAAAGTAAACTTTAAAGGCAGAACTATAAACAATTCCAATAAGAAAGATGTCCATAAGAGCCTTCTTTATAGTTCTTCTGTGTATTTTTTCCATCTTTTCCTAATCTCTTCTGCTTCTGTTAGGTCCATAATTTTTTTTCTTTTATCATGGCGACTGTTTGCTTGAAACATTCCCTTAATTTCTCCAGTTTTCTTGAAGAGATCACTCGTCTTTCCCCTTCTGTTGTTTTCCTCTATTACTTTGCACTGTTCATTTAAGGTATTTTTATCTCTCCTTGCTGTTTTCTGGAAATCTGCATTCAGTTGGTTGAATCTTTTTCTTTCACCTTGGCTTTTGTCTTTCCTTTACTTTCTTGGTAAAGGTAAAGGATGAAGGTAAAGGTTGCCCTTGCTCGAAAGCCAGTCTTATCCAACTCTAGGGTTCAGTGCTCATCTCTGTTCATAGCCAAAGAGATGTCTGCATTGGTAGACATTTCTGTGGAGATGTGGCAGGCATGCCTCAACACCGGAGTGCAGGGAATGCTGTTTACCTTCCCACCAAAGTGATCTCTTTTTATCTACAGTGATACCTCATACAACATCCAAACTTGGTTCCATAAGTTTTGACTTTATATGGATTTGGACTTTGTATGAGGCATGCAAAATCCTAGCCGTGATGCCTCATAAAACATCCAAATCCTTGCCGTGATGCCTCATACAACATCATTTCCATAGAGATACATTGTACTGTAACAGCACAGACTTCAGGGCAATGTCAAGGAAACAGACAGGAAACTGACAGAACTTTAAGAAATCATTGTCTAAAGGCTAAATACATTACAAAAACATGTCAAACAACCCTGATTGTCCAAGAACCCAAAGAATGCTGTAAAAATCCCAAGAATGCTTCTAAAGGTTCTGATGAAAAAATCCAAAAAAATCCAAAATCACACTCAAAACCACTCCCAAACACTCTTTAGAACATAAGAACACCCTTGCTGGAACAGGCCACAGCCCATCCAGTCCAGAATTCTGTCTCACACAGTGGCTCACCATTTCCTTCAGGGTATTCCCAAGGAGATGCCTTCCCCTGCTTAGGATTCCCTGGAAATGGCATTGAGAGATATCCTGCCTATCTCTACAACCCCGAGGTTGTCCTTAAGTATCCATAATTATAGCCATTGATACCCTTGTCCTCCATGAACTTGTCTAATCCTTTCTTAAAGCTGTCAAGACTGACAGCTGTCACCACTTCTTCTGGCAGGGAGTTCCATAGACCAGTAATCCTCTGGGTGAAAAAGTACTTTCTCTTATTTGTTTGAGAACTAGTACCCAAAAGTTTCATGGAGTGTCCCCTAGTTCTAGTGTTGTGCGATAGGGAAAACAGTTTTTCCTTATCTACTTTGTCCACACCGTGCATGATTTTATAAACTTCAATCAGGTCACCTCTTAGACGCCGTCGTTCAAGAGTGAAAAGGCCCAACCGTTGCAGCCTCAGATGGTAAGGAAGGTGTTCCAGTCCCCTAATCATTCTGGTTGCCCTCCTCTGCACTTTCTCCAACTCCATAATATCCTTCTGGAGGTATGGCGACCAGAACTGTACACAGTATTCCAGATGGGGCCTCACCATAGATTTATAAAGAGGCAAAAAGACACTTGCTGACTTATTTTCTATACCCTTCCTAATGATCCCTAGCATTGAGTTTGCTTTTTTCGCTGCTGAGGCACACTGGGGTGACACCTTCATTGAGCTGTCCACCAGGAAACCAAGATCCCTTTTCAGGTTTGTCGCAGAGAGTTCAGAACCCATCAGTTTATAAATGTAATTGGGTTTTTTTTGCCCCAACATGCATCACTCTGCACTTACTAGTGTTGAAGCTCATTTGCCACTGTTTTGCCCCAGTGTCAAGAGATCCCTCTGGAGCTCCTCACAATCTCTCACAGTTTTCACTACCCTGTATAATTTAGTGTCGTCAGCAAATTTGGCTCTTTGCTTTGTGCAAAACCCACAAGAGCAATGCATGCATGTGTCCTGCCTTTTTTACTGCCCAGGCACAATGCAACCTGGGGAAAAAAACCAATGTCTCATACAAAGTCGCAGCGACTTTGTATGAGGCAACATTTTTCAAGGAATTAGGCTATGTTTTATGATTTCGATGCTGTACGGAGTGCGAAGTGGACATTGTATGAGGTATTACTGTACTTGCAATTTCTTGCTTTCAAACTGTTAGGTTGGCAGGAGATGTGACAGAAAATGGAACTCTCTCCATCGTGCAGTACTCGAGTATCGAACTCCAACCTTCTGATCACAAGTTCAGCATCTTAACCACTTGAGCCACCACAGTCCCACAGTTAGTTTCTTAGCTACCTCATCAGACAGCCACTTTGCTTTCTTGCATTTCTTTTTCTTTGGGATGGTTGGGTGGGATAATTGGTTTTTTAAATCTGTTTTATATGTTTTTAGAAATGATGTAAGCCGCCTTGTGTCGGGTTCACCTGAGTGGGAGGCATAGAAGTTTGAAAATTAAATTAAATTAAATTAATTATTAGGGAAAGAAATACTGTAATACCCCAGATAACGCTAAAACTTGGTTCCACAAGTCTTAGCGTTATCCAGTTTTTAACATTGTGCAATGCATTGATTGCACAACATTTAAAAAACAGGCAAGTTCCCTTTCCGAAGAGGAAAGGGAACTGAGGATCGATCCACCTCCCTCTTTGGAAAGGGCAGCAGGGATATTATGGGCTGTCGCCTGTTCCAGCAAGGCTGTTCTTATGTGTGGAATCCCCACTGTCCTTTCCAAAGAGGCAGGCGGATTGAGCCAAGCCCCAAAGTTGGCAGGAGTGGGCTCCGCCTGGGAAGTGCCTTCCCAGGGGGAGAACAGCTCTGCCGGCTTTGGGGCAGAGACCTCCGACGTGCCCTCATTGTTTTGAGGCTTGGCTCACAACAGCGAGGGCACCACCGGAGATCCAAGCCCCAAAGCCCGCAACGCTGGTCTCTGCCTGGAAAGGCACTTCCCAGGTGGAGAGCAGCCCTGTTGGCTTTGGGGCTTGGATCTCTGGTGGTGCCCTCACTGTTTTGAGCCAAGCCTCAAAACAGTGAGGGCACCTCAGAGGTCTCTGCCCCAAAGCCGGCAGGGCTGGTCTCTCCCTGGGAAGGTGCTTCCCAGGTGGATAGCAGTCCTCCGGCTTTGGGGCAGAGATCTCCAGAGGAAATCTGGGGAAATGGATGCACTGCAAAATGTTAACTTAACATTGTGCGATACAAATTTCCCCCCAGATTTCCCTTCGTTATCCGGTTTTAACATTATACAGTGCAAACTTTAACCAGGGTTTTACTGTAGTCAGCTTTTTAGAATAGCAGTATGCTATAACTTTCTAGTTCATCTACACTTTATGAGTAGCAGTGAGTTAAATAACATATAATAAAGGAAGATATATTCTACAAATGTGAGACACAAGTCATTGGTTGAAATGATATTGCACAGTTAAAGCAAATGGCATAACTTTTGGAAGCAAATTGCCATTAAACTAAGAAATCTCCATAGACATTATCTGCTGCATACACATTAGTGCAACTTAGCGTACAGCAGATAATTCCAATGGGGATTTTTTAATTTATGCTAATTTGCTTCTAAAGATTACACCACTTGTATAACTGAGCTAATAAGATTTCAGCCATTGATTTATTTGAAAACACAGTATCTATTGACGGCCATTTTAGGAAAACATTTATTCTGATTTCAACTGAATTCTAACCATTATATATTAAGCATACCTCCAGAAGGATATTATGGAGCTGGAAAAAGTGCAGAGGAGGGCAACCAGAATGATTAGGGGACTGGAACACCTTCCTTACCATCTGAGGCTGCAACGGTTGAGCCTCTTCACTCTTGAACGACGACGTCTAAGAGGTGACCTGATTGAAGTTTATAAAATCATGCACGGTGTGGACAAAGTAGATAAGGAAAAACTGTTTTCCCTATCGCATAACACTAGAACTAGGGGACACTCCATGAAACTTTTGGGTACTAGTTCTTAAACAAATAAGAGAAAGTACTTTTTCACCCAGAGGATTACTGGTCTATGGAACTCCCTGTCAGAAGAAGTGGTGACAGCTGTCAGTCTTGACAGCTTTAAGAAAGGATTAGACAAGTTCATGGAGGACAAGAGTATCAATGGCTATAATTATGGATACTTAAGGACAACCTTAAGGATATGGAGAGATAGGCAGGATATCTCTCAATATCATTTCAACTGAATCCTAAGCAGGTGAAGGCATCTGCTTGGGAACACCCTGAAGGAAATGGTGAGCCACTGTGTGAGACAGAATGCTGGACTGGATGGGCTGTGGCCTGTTCCAGCAAGGCTGTTCTTATGTTCTTTAAGCAAAGTAACTAAATGTCTTAACTACAACAGGACAGGTGTCTATTCAGGGAGAACAGAAAACATGACAAGAAAAGCAAGCATGTCTCTGGTTCCATGTGGTGTAAATTGATAGAACCAGAGCCTAGGGCTCAGGAGACCTGAGTTCAAACCCCTTCTCAGCCATTAAACCTCAAGGGGGTGTCATTGGGACAATCATTTCTTAAATATTGCACAAATCATAAAAGCTAAATTAAAATTTCAAAATGTCTATTCTGACTTAATTTCACATAATGTACACACACACACATTCCATAAATAGGTGTAAACATTTCCAACCAAATTTTGTCATTCTTTGGCACCTGAGAGGAACAGATTTGAAGTAATTCTGATGGATGAGGTTCTGAATTTTTATGTTCATCTTTGAGGACAAGTGTCTTGCCCTTCCTTATATGTTCAATAAGGCAATGGAAAGGTTTTATTTCATCTAATCATACATTCAGTATGGAATGGACAAGATGGATATTGTCTGAGGAGTTAAACTTTATTTGAAAAAAAAACTTCTTTATTTAAAGACTAATTAAAATCAGCTCAAATGGATTCTTTCCTGGACACTATGTAATTAGAAATTCAATTATTGCTGAGAAATGTCAAAGCATGAAAGAAGGATTGATTCGTAGATTTATTTATTCTTAGATTTTTGTGCCACCCACTCAGGGAAACCGGACTCTGGGCGGCACACTATGGTAAAAACAGATAAAATACAGTAAAATATAACAAAAAAGATTAAAACCCTCACTCAACCACCCACCAACCCACCCTCCCACTCCCTCCCCACATAAAAGACTAAAAAGGGAATAGGGAATGGAGGAATACCGCAGTACACAACACAAAAAGGAAGGATAGTTGAGCTCTAGTTGGGGCCGTATTCCCATTAGGGCCCCACACCTGCCCTGCCAGCCAGGTTTTCACTCCTTTCCTGAAAGGCAGCAATTCTGTCTGTAGCCTCAATTCTGTTGGAAGGAAGTTCCACAGGGTTGGTGCGGACACAGAAAAGGCCCTCCTCCACATGCCAGAGAGGCGAGCCTCTCTAACTGAAGGTACCACCAAGGATCCCCTCCGGTCCACTCTGGTTGGATGGGCAGACACTCTTGGGATGATGCAGTATCCTGGCCCACTAACATATAGGGCTTTAAAGGTCAAAACCAGCACTTTGAATTGCACCCGGAGGCAAACTGATAACCAGTGCAACTCCTGGAGTAGTGGAGAGGCATGGGCATAACATCCATACCCCATCACCACCCGGGCAGCTGCATTCTGAACCAGCTGTAGCCGCCGAATGGTCGTCAAGGGCAGGCCCATGTAAAGCGCATTATAGTAATCTAGCCTGGAGGTGACCAGAGCATGAGTGACCATGAGCAAGGAGTCCCGATCCAGGAGCACAAGGACACATTTATTATTGCCACGACCCAGCCTGCTGTCACCACCTTCGAAGCTTTCACTAACCAGGTGGGATAGTTGTCCAAGGGACATGTAGTGGCTCACACCGCTGCAAGGAGCCTGTCCACTTCATCAGGGGCAACCAGATCAAATCAATCCCAGATCACACAGCAAGACTGTGCTCCAGCCATCCCCGGCCCTTTACTGCCCACACCGTGGTTAAGCCTCAAGCGAATCCGATCGATTTCCTCCACCAGTTGGTCTGCAAAGTCCTCAGCCAAACCCTGCCAACTGGGTACCGGTCCCCCTTTTCCAAGAAGGGACTTGGTCACCCGAAACAGGGTGGCTGGGCGATTATCAGCGGAGGCAATAAGGGTGGTGAAGTTTTGCCACCTCACCACCCCTATCGCCACTAGGTTAGCCCTAATAGTGGCTCTAGCTAGTGTCCAATCGGAACCACTCCGGGTCTTCACCCAGCAATGCTCTAGGCATCTCTTGGCCCATTTGAGCTCCCGTAGTTCATCTGTGAACCACGGGGATGACCTTACCCCACGGGCTCGGAGCGGCATCCCTCATACAAACTCTGACTTGCTGTCAAATGGAGTACACAGAAAGAGTGTCAGCACAAAGAGTGTCGGGCATACCCTGTTAACGGCCAGTTTGTGTTGTTGCCTAATATTTCTCACACTAGATCAGGCTAAAGGAACTGCAGAATGAACACCAAAAAGTGCCTTCATTTTGGCAGTTTCACATCTGATCTAGACATGAAAGAAGAAGAATGCTGTCAAATATGAGACTTGTTTGCTCAGTCCTATGGATTCTTCTCCATATAGTAATGCAAAAGAGTAAGAAATTTCTTGCTTATCAGAGAGTAAACAAAACAAAAAGACAAAGAAGACAAAAACATTTGCACTTTAAAGTCTAACTGCTGTATTTTAATGTTAGCTTTTGTGGATCAAGTCCACTTCATCAGACTCTCTGATGAGCTCTTTTCCCTCACCACTGTCATTATGTCCAGTAATGAAATTAGCTAAAGGGCATAGTGGAAGAAGCAATATCCTAGACAGGCTAGGTTGGCAGGAGAGACAGGCAGCAAGCACAATTAACTGTTCTCATTTTCAACAGCATTGCAGAAGGTGAAAATCAAGGGTGGGGGAAAGGCAAAAATATGCTGGAATCAGTACTAATAATTGGTTTCTTATGAGTGAAAAATTGTTGGATAAGTTTTCCTTCCTTTAAACAAATTTGCAAATTAATTTCTTCATGCGTGGAAACTTCTGAAAGGTCATTTGTCACACTTGGTAAACATGTGGAACATTCCCTTCCTTAGCTATGCAGTTATCTGAACATATTTCTAATCTTCCTTGTGCTGTAGTATAATTAATACTATCACTTTTCCATTATACATTATTACTTATTCCAAACTATTAATATGTTCTGATCATTTTGTTTTTGTTGATTGCTATGTGAGAGCATTGTTAAGGTACAGGGGCTTTAGCAATCTAACTAGACAGTGTTGCCCACCTCTGCCAATGAAGTTAGGCCGTGATTAAACTCACCAAAGCATCCTCCACCAGATCCCTTAGGCCAGGTGATGGTCTAACTAGTCAGCGGACAAATGATATACAAATGGTTAAAAACTGGATGTAGATGGACTTGATTTCTCAGGTCCCTTTGTGTGTATGGAATGTCATCGCGGAGATGTCTATCATTAAGTGGACTCTTCACTGAGTAATGACTACAAGGACTCCAAGGTAAAAAATTTTTTTGTATTGTTGGTAAAAAAAAAAACATTTATAATACCACAAAAGACTCTATATATCTTGTAAGAAACAAATGTATATACAGTACAGTGGAACCTCATACAACAATTGCCCCGTATAGCAATGAAATCGCATAACAATTAGTTTTGTGTGTGTGTGTGGGGGGGGGGGGGTGGAGAGAATGGCATCCCACATAACAATTTTCCCTATTGAAAAAATCGTACAACAATTTTTCAATGGGAAAAACCACTTAACGAAAAAAAATCATTGTACAATGCATTGCAGGCGCACCCCCCAATAAAAGACTCAAGCACCAGTATGAGTGGATAACGGCATTGGGACACATTTATTGATTCATGCCCTAGTCCGAATTATAAATTTCAATTGGTACTCAGCCAATTATAATTCTTAAGGCAAGCAGGCCACAGTAACACTGGTAAGGTTCCTCCCAAAATTGCCAACGGCAAATTGGCTACAATGTATCCATTTGTATCAATTTGTTTGTTTACAACAAACAAATTGTTGACCGTAGTCAATAAACTAACTACTGACCCCACCCTCGGACGCGTATCCGTAAAATAACGGGGTGATGCATGCTGCATAGCTCGTGCCATCACCCCATTGCCTGGTTCGTCGTTGACCGGACAACGTTAACCAACTTGTGCCTATCTAGTGTTGGCCAGTCAATTGCGAACCTGCCGGATACCTGTGGGTCATAAATATTTACCTTACCAGTGCTACCCACTACACGGGGAGGCATCCATGATGACTCACCGCCACCCCCCAAGTCCGTCAGCTCGGTCGCCAGGCCTGCTTGCATCACACCAAGAACGAGGTACATGCCTCTAGCCGACAGGTGGACCCCTTCACCCGCTTACCAGCAAAAGTTTTGTCTAATCCCATCAGAACAGTCATAACTAGGGAGATCCGCATCTCCCCTAAATTGGTGTCTCGGCACGATGTTAGACCATCGCGACCGTATGTAAGCCATACGTGATGTAAAAAGCCAGGTCCCAGCCCCCAGACGGTTTAGTAACAGCAGTGATCCGTATAATATCACTGCCGCCGGGGTGCCGGTAAAACATAGGGCGGTCGAGCATCCCTGGCAGACAGCAGGAATGGCCACAGTTCACGCCCCCATGTGCCGCGCATACCATACCATAGCCTACGTGCGGATGCACACAGCCTGGCCGGGGTCCACTCTCTGTCGCTGCAGCCTATACCACTGCCCAGTGTACATAGCTGCGGCCCACCAGCCCCCCACCACCAGTGTGTTGAGACCCATAGGATCTGTAAAAAAGGAGAAAAAGGTGAGGGCATAAACAGGTACTCACACAATGAGGGGACGTACATATCTGAAATTGCGCGTACACGCATATCCACCTCGTAGTACCCCAAACGTAGCCGCGATCAGCGCGACACCTATCTTAAGTAAATGGTGCCAAAACGGGCCCCACACCGCGAAACGCGGCCCGGTCACCCTCAGGGACTGTACTATGGTAAGGGTAGACCCATCCCGGTGGCAGAAAATAGGCTGGGGCACGCAGCAGGCACTGTCAAAAATTGTGTAGGGCACCAACCGGACAGATGTCTCGAAAACATAGTAGCAGTATACACCACTGCCTACCGTGCTGAAACACCCGTGGGGACCGTATCCCCACTCGAGCCCACCCATGCGTGACGGAGACATCTTCGAGTTCCAGTGCCCTACAAGACACCCCGCCTTACACAGTTGGTACCAACTCTGGCACCCTCTCACTGATGCGGAGCGCTCCAAAAGGCTACCGTGGTAGCTGCGTGGCTAAGAGCCACCTCCCACCTATCCGTAAATAAGTAATGCCACCTCGTACAAGGTGTGTCAAAATTCTGGGAAAAGGAGTGACGTGTGTAGGGGCAGCGGGCGCGTTCCCGTGTCCACCCTACCCTGATACGACACATGAACTCATAGAGATACGCCTTACGCGTGCGAGGTGCCAATGACATGTCCGGTTCCCTTCAGCTCGCCTAACGCCCAGCTATCGGCCAAACGTGGCAAGTGGAATTCCTCTGCTTCGGGAATAAAGCACGGAAACGGGCGATCCGCTGGTGGGGAAAAGCAGCAGTAAGTTCATTATTCATACCTAGAACATGTCTGGCCTGGAACAGCACATTTAGGCGTAGGCTTCACAAAAGAATAGACAAACTAATGTCAGAACCCGGGGGATTTGCATTTCTGGGTGTTGACAATGTGCACCACTGCTGGAAGGGAACCAAATTAGTAGTATCCTGGGGCCCCCAAGACCCCCGAATGGATACAAGGGCCCCGTTGAAAACCCTCCAGCAGGTTTCCCGTACCATCCCTTCTTGGATGAACTGAGTGACATCCCTCCAGGCTAACTAGAATTGGGGCGGTGGGGGGGGGTTTAAGGCAAGGTTAGTTGGTTCAGACGGAGCCCTGATCGCCCCTGTGCACCCCCACCTCTGCCCCGCAACCCACCAAACCGCGGGCACGTGGAGGCGGCGTGAGGCCAGCGCAAAAAGGGGGGCGCTAAGTCGGTAACGACCGTGGTGCTTAGTACACACCTCGTCAGCTGAGCAGGCCGAATACAATAGGCGGGCCGGAACCCCCCGCCCACCCAGTTTGCGTGGAGCCAGTGTCCGAACAGCCCGCTGCTCAGCATGACCCCCATGGTACCCATCACCATGCACCAGTCCCGTGGAACTGATGTACACGAGCACCCTTGCTGACAGGACTCATCCCACCTGCCCTCGGGATATATATAGCCACCCTCATCCACATTCCCCACCATGAGCCAACTGTCCTGGGCCCATCCGCTTGACATCAGGATGGCCCAAACAAGTCCAGTCCTGCGGCATACCACAACACGTACACGGTATGCCGACAACCAGTTGGCCCCAAGGTGCGCAGTGGCTAACGACGATGGGACATCTCTTTGTCTCAGTCGTCCTGTCCTTCTCTCTCCTCCAAGTGGGCTCGCAGTTCAATAGGGAGAACGTCCACATGTCCCCCTCCAGCCCGTGCCCCTCATGGCCTGTGTCCCATAATCAACCGGGTCAGTAATAGCGGTCCAGCGGCAAAGCCCGTGACGGGACGTTCTGTATGAAGGGGCCCACGCAGCAGTAACCAGACAGCCCCTGCGATGCTCAACACTGTTCCGGGGGCGGACACCCCAGTGCGTGGTGGCTTAGTACGGGGAACCACCCAATGTCACCGTCCCCCTGTCCATACCTCTCATCCCTATTTGGATCTCAGTTCCCAGGGAGAATACATCCACGTACTCCCCCCCCCAATCTTTTCCTCCCTGATCCGGGACAGATGATCACTGGGGGGGGGGCATGAATAAAAAGTCGTTGGCAATGCCATTGCCGGTACCTAATGTACACCGGGCATACGCAGCGTGACCTGGACAGCCCCTGTGACACCACGTACCACCCTGGGAGCGTAAGCCCCCACCCTCAGCGTCGTGCCAGAATGCCACCAAGGGGCACTGGGCTAGGATGGCGAGTGATGCCCCCCAGCCTCAAATTGGCGAGGCAAAGAGCACTGACCCCCACTGCTGGAAATGGACTGTGAAGTGTGTGCCTTCAACTTGAACGTAATACTCACAAGTTGCACCCCCGTGAGCCGCCCCCACTGGAGGTTCCGGCCCACGGTGGGCGTCGGAGCCCGCGATGGAAATCGAGCTCTGGGGCGACCTCCAACGCGCTGCAGCCACAGTTCCAGACCAACGGGGAGCTGCGAGACAGCGGCGGGTACAGGCCGGCGTGTTGCGAGATGCTCAACCCAGCTGGCCGCCTGTTGCATAGTGGCAGCGGTCGACATAGCCGGCAGACACAAAGGTGGGCCAGGTGGGCCGGATGGCCCGCTCGGTATTGGGCCAGAGGCCCCAATGTGAGAGCCTGGGCCAGAACAGGGCCCTGCCCAAAACTCCAGCCCCTATGGGTAAAACGTGCTGTGAGCCAGCACCAGGCCCTCCCCCCAATCGTTGCGGCCCGTGGCCGGCAACCGTGGGCCGAGGGCCGGACCCTCTGAAAGGCCGATCCCCAGGATGCCTCTAGCATCGCTAAGCAGGCCAGTAAGGCATGCCGATCCCCCTGCATAGGGAAGTCAGGTGGGCCGGACGGCCCACCGGGCAATGGTCCAGGGGCCCCTCTTGAGAGGCCGGCCCCAAAAAGGGGGCAATGCCCAGAAATCCGGCCCATGAGAGGGCCGGGGTAAACCCTGCTGCAACCTCCCCAGGCCCTCCCCCCTGCTTCGAACCCATGGCCCGCAATTGCGGGCCGGGGGCCGAAGCCCCTGCAGGGCCGGTCTGAGGCTGGAGGGCCGCGGGCCACAGCCTGAGCTGCCCTATCCCACCGGTCCTGGTGGGAGCCTCCGGCCGGAGGTCCTGTCGAGGGGGTGCAGTCGCGGTCCTCCGACCCGACTGCTGCCCCTGTGCAGGCGAGCCTGCTTCGCCATAGCCTCCTTTCGGGAGGCATAAAATTGAAGAGCGATCCCTATCCAGGGATCAGAATGTGCTAGCTGGGAAGCTGAAAATCGAGCAGCCAAGACCACTAAGGGGCTGCAGCCACCGAAAAGGCTTCCCTCCAAAGTCAAAGAGCGACGGAGAAAAAACTTCTCCGCTCCGTCGCTTTCGCAAAATGGCAGCTCGGCTGCCTCGTGGCCACCCCTTTTAAAGAGGGCTGGCCACGCCCCCTAACTACCCGGATGTCTGAGTCCGGTGGGGGGGGCCCGCAAAGAGCGCGGTGGCCATTTTGGCGCCGCGCTTGCATTCTATAGGGAAAATCACTATACGATGCATGTGTCGTACAGCAATTGTTTCGTACAACAACGAGCCCCGTGGAATTGATTAAAATTGTTGTATGAGGTACCACTGTACATTGATTATGATTACACTGATTCCTCAAAGGACATAGTTAGTTATGTGCCATCAAGTCAGAACCAACTTATTGTAACCCTAACAAGGTTTTCAAGATAAGTGAGATATTTAAGAAGTAGTTTTATCAATTCCACTCTGCAATGAGCTTCCATTGTCAAGTGGGGAATTGAACCCTGGTCAGTCTTAGTCCATCACTGTATCCACTACACAACACTTAGTACACAGAGAACATAGCGATGTGAAGTAAATTTTCATTAACAACTTTTTAAAATGTATTTCTATAACTCATGTCTTTGAGCTTAGTAACAAAAGTCTGTGTGTGTCTTCCAGTTCCGCACCACTTAGGAATGAAGAAGACTGGAAGTATCTTATTTCCTTTTCAAATTAATGCTAGTAAATGTGTGTGGCTAAAATGTATGTATCTGAAATGCATGCACAAAAATGGTATAATCTATGGGAATATTTGCAAAATGCATAATTTCAGGGAAATTGTATACAATAGGTTAAGTCCTTTCCAAAGGCAAGCGCGGTGCCAAAATGGCCACCGTGCTCTTTGCGGCCCCCACCTCACCCCGGACTCAGACATCCGGATAGTTAGGGGGCATAGCCAACCCCTTTATAAAAGGGGTGGCCACGAGGCGGCCCTCCGCCATTTTAGGAAAACGATGGCGCGGAGAAGTTTTTCCCTCCACCCCCTCCCTAGTGGACAGTGTGACTTATTCTAGTCGCTTCGGGGCCGGGTGGGAATTTTTGCTTGAACCTACAATTGGCACTTTTGGTTCTTGGCTTTTTTGCCCATCCCACACTGTCGCTAGTGTTTGAGATACGGGCTAAGTTGACTTTGGTCACTTTCGGTGGGTACCACTGGTAAAGTAAAATTTATGACTCATAGGTATCCGGCAGGTTCACCATTGGTTGGCCAACATGTAGATAGGTACAGGGGAAACAAGCTTGGCCGGTCAAGGGGGAACCATGAATGGGGTGATGTTAGGAGCTTCACAGCCTGCATCACCTTGATATTTTAATGGATACACGTCAGAGGGTGGGGTCAATAGATAGTATATTGACTTCGGTCAACAATTTGTTTGTGACAGCAAACAAATTGATACAAAGTGTTACATAATAGCCAATTGCCATTGGCAATTTGGGTGGAACCTTACCAGTACTACTGCGGCCTGCTTGTCTTAAAGAATTACAATTGGAAGTTACAATTTGCTTGCCTTAAAGAATTACAATTGAAAGTTACAATTTGGACTAGGGCGTTATTCAATAAAAGTGGCCCAATGCCTTAAATCCAACACCGGTGTCTGTGTCCTTATTTGGGTGGGTGCGCCTGCAAAGATGCACAACCCAATGCAGCACTTGGACAGAATGTGGGAGGGAAACACAACAAAAGTGAATATGATCTTTAAATCCCTTGCCTTACAACCCTACAGTTATTTTTAACTTCTTATTACTAGATAGTTGAGAAACATCCATTAAAAAGTGTACTTATTTACTTTGATTTAAATCTAATTGCTTGTCCCAGTTAGAGAGAACAAATGGAATAACAGACATTGGTAAGTTAACACTTATGAAAATCCAATTAATTCAATGGTATTAACTCTAGTCATGCTTTAACAGTTGGATTTAGCATTTTATTTTCACCACCAGGGATGGTTCCATTTAGATTTTTCTCCCTAGGCAGAAGGCTATTCATAGTAATCTTTGTTGGATTCACATTTGTAGTGAACTGGGTTGCCAAAATCACTTTCCTTGAATCCTTCTAATGAAAAGTGTGTTTATAAATGACTGTATAATATAACATACATGGCAGTTTTGCAGATCAGCCATTGGAGTCAATAAGTGATTTCCCAGGGGTTGCTGACAAACTAACTCATTAGGAAAACAGAAGCTTTATGTCAATGAAATTGTGATTTGGGAGCAAAGTCATCAAAATAAATGTTTAGTGGTTGGAAAAACATTTCTCCACAACCAATATGACCTAATTAATTAACATATACATTAGTGCCTATTTTTCAACATGAGGGAATGCTCATGAAATATGGAATCTCAACCAGCTATGAGATTGACAGTCACCTATTAATTTTAAACACAGTCTATAAAGAAAAGGAGAAAAAGAAAATTGACCTGAAAGTACTAAAAAGAAAAGAACAATCAATAAAGGATCTTTCAGGATACATAAATACTTATTCTTCATGGAGAAAGAAAGAAAGAAATGTATTGAATAAGGCACTTGAGAAATCTTACCTTGCTTTATTTCTTAAATATCTAAATAACATTGGAAGTCTGTTGGTGAGTCAACACTGATGTAAATCCCATTTATTCAATGGAGCTACTTCAGTTTGGAGTACCAGTTGGCTTCAGGCCAATTTTAATTAACTAATTGGATTGCTTAGGAAATATCTTGGGGGTAGGGAGAAGGCTTGGAGGAAAACAAGTTAATGTTGCAGGGACAGGTATTTTTCTTAATACGGTATTTGCTGGCATATAAGACCCACTTTTTCCCCCTTAAAATACACTGGGAAAATAGAGTGTGTCTTATACTGTACTAACCTGGGTGCCCTGTTTAGCCCAGGTGATTTGGGTGTGTGTGTACCCCGGGGTGTTTTCCTTGGGTGGGCCAGGGCATGGACCTCCTTAGGCTGGGGGCATGTCCGGCCCCTATGAGGGCCGCAGTTCCTGTCCACTGCCCACCTTACCTTGCTTGGTAGTTTGCTCCTTGGACGGCTGTGCCGGCTCATTTGTGGCATTCCTGCCGGAGGCCTCTTCATCCAGGGGTGTTTACCCAGGGGCTGGAAGCCATGGTGTTCCTGGCAGCTCTCGGCATGCCGGGCACTCCACTCTGTGCCCATGAGTCCCTGGGCAACTGCACTGTCTCCAGGCCCATGGGTCCCAGGGCAATGGCAACCAGCCCTGTGCTCTCTGGCCTGGGGTGCAGGAGCACCCCACAGCTGCATTCTCTGTGTGTATCGGCCATTGGTGTAGTGGCCACACGGCCATAGCCCTGCCTCTCCTGTGCTTGCGCCAGCCTCAGCGATTGTTTGAGGTGTGCCACAGTGGCTGCTGCAGTTTTTTGTTTGTTTTTTTTCATTTTGTGGGGTACAGGCCCCCTTGCTTCCTTGGTGATACTCTCTTTCCCTTGCTCTGCCACTCTGAAGAGAAGGAGAATTTGGTGGAAATAAGGTGTGCAAAAGTTGGCTTGAGACTCAATCTCAAGAAAACCAAGATAATGGCAACAGGCCCGATCAGTCTTTGGAAAATAGACGGGGAAGAAGTAGAAGCAGTGACAGATTTTACTTTCTTGGCATCTAAGATCACTGCAGATGGAGATTACAGCCATGAAATAAAAAGGTGATTGATTCTTGGGTGACAAACTATGAGAAACCTGGGAAACATAGTGAAAAGTAGAGACATCACTTTGCAAACAAAAATTCATATAGTCAAAGCAATGGTATTCCCGGTGGTAATGTATGGTTGTAAGAGCTGGGCCATTCAGAAAGCTGAACACAGAAGAATGGACACCTTTGAAATGTGGTGTTGGAGGAGAGTTTTGAGAGTCCCCTGGACAGTGAGGAGAACGAATAGGTCAATCTTAAAAGAAATCAACCCTGACTGCTCCTTAGAAGGTCAAATAGTAAAGATGAAGCTGCAGTACTTTGAACATCAAATGAGAAGAGAGGATTCCCTTGAGAAAGTTTTGATGCTGGGAAAGGTGGTGGGCAAAAGAAGAAGGGGGCAGCCAGAGGTGAGATGGCTAGATGGTATCGTAGACACAATGGTCACAGAGCTGGACAGATTGAGGAGGATGGTAGAGGATAGAGGTGCCCGGAGGACAATGGTCCATAGGGTCGCAAAGGGTCGGAATGGACTATGCAACTGAACAACAACAAAGATGTTGCAAAGAAAGAAAGAAGGCAAAACATACACTAACCTATGAGCTTGGCCCTATTAGCCATCAGTTCTGCTGGATCTGCTTGTTGATGGTATGCATCCCCAATTTAATTTCCCAGTGTGGAATATATATAAAAAGGCTTTGTTCTTTGATTATATCATGAATCATCATGTGGCACAGTAAAGCCTACTGTTAAGGATCACCAATGGCAAATGAAGCCATTAGAAGAAACCTTGGAAGACAGCAATATAAATATCATATATATGCAAACATTTATTATTAGTAATGTTACTAATTTTATAAATACTGTTTTGGGGGTAAATCAAAGCAACTGCTATGAAATCACTGAAAGGAGGTGCAATCCCAACTGGAAAATTAAATCACTTCCACTTGTGCTAATTTTATAATGTATAATCACAAAATATTAAATCTCTATGACATCTGTTCAAAAGAAACAAATCTGGAATATGCATCACATCCATGGACATCCTCAACCCTTTGAGTCGTCTAGGATGTAGAGTTATAGTCATTCCTTATTCAATTACAATACCAGAACTAATATGGTTTCAAACATAAACTCACAGGCTTTTTGATATATCAATTTGGACAACTAAAATTAGTTCCCACAATTTAATGAGATACAAAAGTAGAAGCAGCCTTGTGCAGAATTGCAATGCTGGTTCATTATAGGTCACACTATAGCCTGTGCTGATTGACAGTGACTAACCAATGTTTCAGGGGACTTTCTAAGCTCCAATTTAATACATGAATACTATAGTCCACAGATGTATATAAATCCTGGCTTGCCTCTGGATGAAGAACTGTAAAATTATTTTTCAAGCCCACAGGAAGCCACAGTATTTTGTCTTGTTCTGAGGAAGAGAAGAGAACAAGAATGATGTTCTCTGTTAAGTAAATGAAGCAATATTGCATGAATACTTTAAATTCAACAAAATGGTGATTGGCTTTGTGTGTGTGTGTGTGTGTGTGTGTGTGTGTGTGTGTGTGTGTGTGTGTGTGTGTGTGTGTGTGTGTGTGTGTGTGTGTTACATGCTGCTTCCAAAGCAGGATACTAGTTGTGTACAGGGACAGTTTGCATAAACAATTAGACCAGGATGAGGAAAAAATAGTGTCTCTTGTTTCACTTTCACCTGTGAGTGAGGAAACTTCAATGTGAATTAAGTAACCACATAAATTCACAATTAAGTTCTATGTACAAATTTGCTGGATATTAAGACAAAGAATAATTGTAGGAATCGGGGCCACTGGGGGCCGGAAGGTCCCGGAGGAGGACTGATCAAGTAACGACACGAGACAAGCTGCTGGATCGATCAGACACTTTATTCGTCAAGGGCAGAATCTTTTATAGGGAAAAAGTGCAACGGTGGCAAACTGTCCTCTGGCAAGGCATTACCTCATGCGTTGACACATGTTAATGGGAAAACCTTCAAAGGGGAAGTTAATTAACTCGGGTAAACAGGGAACAAGATTGACCATTGTCTTGGGGCTTAGGCAGGGGTAAACATGGCTTATTTGCACCAGGGATTTCCCCAAACCGGGAGATGAGTCATTATGGTTCATGAATCAGCTATCTGCTTACTCGGCAGAGTCGCGGGTCAGGTCACCTTAATTGGGTGAATCAAACCCTATACTTTATTCACCCCCCTTAATTTGGCGACCGGTGAGCCCACTGGTCGGGAGCCTGTCTCACCGCAGTGGTCTCTGGTCTATCCCGTGTCCTGTGGGGCACGGGGAATCCATATCTCCCCTTTATTTTCTATTTAAGAACCTGACCGGCGACCTTACGCAAGATAGGCATCAGCTGTTGAGCCGGGATGACGTCACGGGATTTCCCTCTGGGGCGGCACTTGGAGATCAGCGAGGGAATACACTGAGCAAAGCAACAGAGCGTAATGCCTAGTATGGCTATTCCCACCACTATCTGAAGCACCGTCTGTAGCCACCCCCAGGGGATCCATGACCACATCCAATTCCATAGGGAATCCCACCAGGCTCCCCACGCGGAGCCTTCCGTAATGCCTGCAACAAGGGAATGCAGGTCCTTGATCTGGTTTTGTATTTTCCGGGAGTTGTCAGTAAGGTTAAAACAGCACATCCCATGGACAGATTCGCACCCCAGGTGGTGCAATAAGAGGAGGTAGTCGATAGCCGCTCGATTATCAAGAACAGCTTGGCGGAGTTCCACCTGCTCTTGATTAAGGAGCGCTATCGCTGAGGAGGTATGATTGATGGTTTTTGCTAAACCGCAGGCCAAATGACCAATTCTCCGTGCGTTGCCGGTGGCCAACCCCGGCACGCCGATCAAACTGACGGATAGGGAAACATACTCAGCGGGACTCATTACTCTGATGCTGCTGTCACAAGAGCTGTCTAACTGGGTTGTGCGTGTGTGCCGAATGAGCGGGGAAACATTCACATGGGATACATTTGTGTCACTAGAACGTGGGGCAATCATGTCCCTGGTAGGGAGTACAAGTGTCAAGCGACTAATGCAACACATTGAGTCCGACAGATTGGCAGGGATGTAGTTCCAGGTGTGCTGGTTGCAGGTAAAGAACCACCCTGAGGGCAGGGTGACATGAGCGTACAATGAGATGAGGGTCTCCGGTTTACTGCAAGTCCAGTTGCCAACGCCAGGGTCAATACAGCGGCGCCGTGCCTGACCGTCTGCGGTGCAACCGGTCATGCGGGTACAGGCGGCGCCCGGGCTGACCGCCACCCGAGGGGTATGGAGGGTGGCTGCATCAGCCGGCAAGGTTGGGGTAAGTTGCTGTCCCCCCCAGCGTGCATATGCCGAGAAGGCGGTAGGAGAGTGAGGGGCAAAGGATGCTTTTCGCAACCAGGCACTATCCTCGGTGTGCTCGTCCGGAGTATGGCACACCGGGATGAGACAGGTGCTGAGCATGGATGCAGAACCAACGTCCTGCTGTAAGCAAAAATCGGACTGGTTGACGAGACCCGCCAACCTTTCCCACAAGTTGTACTGCATTCGTGTAGACAGGTCTTCACCAGGCGACAAACCGTCGGCCTGGATTGAGGCTGCCTGGGCGCCTCCCCCCAAAAGCAGGGAGAGGGCCAGGACTATGGAGATCGCCACGGTGTTGGCGTGAATCTGGGCCAAGACTGCTGCTGTGAGGTTCTCCGGCGTCGGTTCCTTCCCCTCGCGCTGGACGGCGTCCTGAGCGTCATGGCAAAGAACCTTGACCATCCCCCAGGTGACTTTAGGGATCGGCTGTCGCCTCCTCCGACGGATCCTCTCGTGCAGGGTGAGGTCCTTCATCTCCGGTATCGGACTCGGGTCGGTCTGGTTCCACGCCATGCGGTTCCGTGTGGGGTTTGACACACCGAGCTGGGATCCAGATGACACCTGTAGGAGACATAACTGCAGCATACCCTCTCCCCCAGGTGACGAGCGGCACCGGCCCCCTCCAAGTGGGGTCCGGTGGCACTCGGTACCGGACCATTGGTCGCGGGAGAGCTTCCGAACGGCGGAAATGCCTCTCCTGCGGCGTGCAATCCGAAAAAACATTAAGGTGATTATATGTGAACAAAACCTTGTTTAAGCAAAACTGTGCTGCTCCTTGTGACTTGGGGAGGGCAGGAGGTTCCCCCCTTTCTATTTGTTTGTCAAGATAGGACTTTAGCGTCCGATTGACACGCTCTACAATCGCCTGCCCTTGCGGATTGTAGGGAATTCCAAAAGTGTGCTTGATGTCCCAAGTCGCCATGAAGGCGGCCAACTGCCTAGAGCAGTAGGACGGTGCGTTATCCGTTTTCACGTGCCGTGGCTTGCCCATCGCCGCGATGCAGGAAAGGAGGTGCTGCTCCACGTGGGTAGCCGTCTCCCCTTTCTGCGCCGTGGCCCAAACGAACTGGGAAAAGGTATCAATGCAGACGTGCATGTATTGCCACCTGCCAAACTGCGGCACATGCGTGACGTCCATCTGCCATACCTGGTTGGCCTCCGTCCCCCGTGGGTTGACCCCCCACGAGGGCCCCCCCGGCGCCCCTGCGCAATGCTGGCAGGAGCGGACTATACCCTGGGCTTGAGAAAGCGGCAGATTGAACTGTCTGGCGAGTGCCTTGGCATTTTGGTGAAAAAAAGCATGACTTTGGATTGGAGTAGTGAAAACTCCCAAAACTGAACGTTGCTGAATTTCCTTTGCGGCCGCGTCCGCTCTGCTATTGCCCGCGGAAATTGGACCCGGTAGGTCTTGGTGACTTCGGATGTGGGCAATATAAAGCGGCTCCGTGCGGTTACGCAAATGAAATTGAGCGGTGAGAAACAGACTTAGTAAATTCTTGTCTATCGCGGGAGTGATGTAAGCTCCCGGTAGACTGTGCAACAAATTCCTTACGTACAGGCTGTCAGTAATAATATTCAAACGCTCCTGGGCGAAGGTGCGCAAGGCAAGGTTCACGGCTGCCAACTCTGCCCGCTGAGCGGACTTCTGTGGAAGAGTTAGCAGCGTGTGCCAAGCTTCGCCCTCCTGCCAGGTCAAAACACCATAGGTGCGACCTCCGTCTGTGAAAACTGTCCTGGCCCCCTGAAGCGGGACCAGCGAGAGCAATTCGAACAAGCTGACTGTTCCTGTCTGCAGGGAAACGAGTCTAGGGTCCTTGGGCAAGTGGTACGCTAAACTCCCAGTGAAACCTTCCAAGGCTATCGGAAGCGAGTCACCTAGCTGCATTAACTGGTGAATTTGTTCCTTGGTGAAAGGAACCACAATTTTGGCCAAATCATTTCCTGAAATGTCCCTAGCTCTCAGCCTGCCGCGGTAAATCACCGCGGAAACCAGCTCTTGGGGCGGAACGATGTTCCGTGGTGATGTGTTAGGCAAATAAACCCACTCCACAATTTTCGCTCCCTTCTCTGAGTCTACGCCTAACGCCCCAGTGAACATGGACCCTGACCGTACGATGTACAAATTCAGGATCGGGGCGTAAGGCCCCTGGGCGATCCTATCCACCCACCTCTGGCTGAGAACTTGGTTCACTTTTTCGAGCGCCAAGCGCGCGTCTCGAGAGATTTTTATCCGGTCTGCCGGCTGCTTACCCAAAGTTAGCAGCGAGAAGAGCGGCTTTAAGAGATCCGTATCCAATCGGAAATACGGTCTGGCCCAATTAATATTCCCTAAAATCTGCTGTAACTCTACCAGGGTGACTGAGTCCTGTAAAGCTATCTGGGGTAAAACCGGTGCGGCAAAAGAACGGAGAAGCCGATGACCCAAGTATGAAAAGGGCTCGGTTTTCTGCACCTTCTCTGGGGCTATGAGTAGACCCTTGTCCCCCAGGCTGGCCTGGAGGTCAGAAAATATTTCGCTGCCGAGTTGCGGCAACGCTACTAAGATATCATCCATGAAATGACACACAATAGCTTTAGGGTAAAGGCTTCGAAACTTTGCCAGCGCGTTGTGAACATAAATTTGGCACAGGGTGGGCGAATTGAGCATGCCCTGTGGCAAAAATTTCCACGCGTAACGCTGCGTGGGCTCTCCGTGGTTCACAACCGGCACTGTAAAGGCGAACCTTTCCCGGTCCCGGGGGTCTAAGGGGATTGTATAGAAGCAATCCTTGAGATCTACAACTAGAATCTCCCACCCCTCGGGAATCATATTTGGATTCGGGATGCCGCATTGAAGCGGACCCATGGGCTGAATACATTTATTGATCTCTCTGAGATCGTGGAGGAGTCGCCACTTCCCCGACTTCTTCTTAATTACAAAAACTGGCGAATTCCAGGGACTGGTGGACTGCTCTATATGCCCTGCGTCTAGCTGTTCCTTCACTAGCTGCTTTAAGGCAACCAGTTTCTCTCCCACAACCGGCCATTGTTCTACCCAGACCGGAGTGTCGGTGAGCCATTTAAGCGGCAACGCCATTACCCGAAGGTAAGGGTGGCACCGTACTGCTGGAGAATGTCTCGCCCCCAAAGGTTGACGTGCACGTCAAGAATGTGCGGCCGAACTACCGCCGTGCCGTCAGCCCCTGGGATGGTGACTTCCACCCACTCTCTGCTCCTAAACGCTTCCTGAACGCCACCTACCCCCCACACATCGGAGACCGGCTCAATGGCCCACTCCCTCGGCCACTGGCTCCTGCTTATCACGGATACGTCAGCTCCGGTATCGAGGAGGCCTGAGAACACCCTTTTGTTCAAAAATACCTCGATAACGGGGCGCTGCTTCCACTCAATGTTGGTCTCCACTGTCGCTAAGACCTGGTATCCTTGCACTGCCTCAACCGCGCTCAAGCGGCCTGCTGAGCCGGGCTCTGAGCTGTCACTGAGCCTCCCCTGGCTGCCTGCTGGCGAGTGACAAGGAACCATGATCAGTTGCGCTAAGGAATCTCCCTTGTGAATGGTCTGGGGCAGGTGTGTCCAGAGTTGGACCTGGAGAACGCCTGAAAAATTCGAGTCAACGACTCCTGGAATTATGAAAATTCCGCGTGCTCCAGCTACACTACGGGGCAAAACTAAACCTAAAAAGCCTCTGGGCGGGGGACCCATGTACTGGGAATCGACCAGATAGACTGTGCCTGGCAGGTCGCATGTAACGTCTACCTGACAAGTCAATTCTAGCCCTGTGCTACCCTTGGGGCTGGCCTGTGCCCTCGTAGTGCCTGGAATGTGCCTGGAACCTAGTCCAGCTCTGGGAAGTCCGGATTCTGGGGAATGAGAGAAGTCTCTGTTTGGACTGGGGCCAGAGACATGCCCGCGTTCCGGTTTCCCGAACTCGGACAAAACTTGGCCCAATGATAGCCTTTCCTGCACTTTGGACATGGGGTTTTCGGGGCTGTGGACTGGCTGGACCTTTGTCCGCCTCCCTTTGATCGGCATTCTTTAGCGAAGTGCCCGACCTTGCCACAAGTGTAACAAGTTCCCCTGGTCTTTCCCTTGGGGTGAGATCTCTTTCCCCCCTGTACTGCTGCCGCTAGCAGACCCATCTTGTAGGAGTCCGTGCCGACGTCAGAACAGGCTCTAATCATGTCCGACAGTGTCAGGTCAGGACGATTGCCTAGGGACTGCAGAATCCTACGACAGTCCAAGTTGGCATTGTCCTTGGCTAGCTTGATCATGAGCTCTTGCTGGGCTTGCTCATTGTCAATCTGCCTGGTGATGGCTTCTTCCAGGCGATTGATAAAGTCCATGTAGGGTTCCTGGGCTCCCTGCTTGATAGCGGTATAATTCTTAGCCGCTTTGCCAGATGCTGGGATCTTGAAGTACGCCCTATAGGCGGCTTCAGCGGACATTTCGAGAGTGGTGAGAGGCAAGTTGATTTGGGCGTTAATGGCCTCAAAGGCACCTGAGCCATATAGCTGCTCAGCGATTACCGCGCCTCCCATTCTCGCGGCTCTGGCCTGTGCCTCGAGCCGGTACTCGCTGTCCCAGATCATGTACTGGCTAGGGGTTAGCATCATCCTCATGACGGCTTTCCAGTCGTGAGGAATCCACATGGTGGTCTCGCACGCTTGCTGAAGCGTGCCCCTAGTAAAACGACTTTGGAGCCCTGTCTCTGAGATTGCTTTCCGTAAAGCCATGAGAAGCTTGTACGGGACTGGGGAATGCACTACCTGTTGCGCGCCTGTGAGCGCGTCCATCTCTAAGCGGATTGGACAAATCTGTCTAAGCTCAGCTAGTTGTTCTGCTGACAATTCCCCCTTCTTGAGCTCTATCTCTGCTGTGCGCTGAAGGGCACTCTTTACAACTAGGGAAGCTGGCGCTGTCAGAGGAACGCCTGCGCTCCTCATTCCTTGCATTCCTTCGGTGACGTCTGCAGCTGTCACCGGGGGAAGGCTTCCCTCGCTGCTCTGCTGATAGCTGAATGACGGACAGAGCGCCGTGGGCGCAGCCGGGTGGACTGGCTGGCCTGAGGGCTCTTCTAACGGGGGTTCTAGGGCCTCTGTCCGGGCTGGCTCGATCTGCTCTAAGAGCCTTCTACACTTTTTCCATGTGCTGACTACCCTGCCGGGCGCTTTGGGGGGCTGCTGGATGCAGTCTCCTATCTGATCCCAGAGCTTCAAGGTTAACGTACCTACTTCTGGGTAAAGTAGGCAGTGTCCCCTGAGGTACGCCAAAAGTCTCGCTAGCTCTCCGCTGTGAAATCGCAACTTAAAAACCCTGGCCAGGATTCTGAACTCCTCCTCACGAGTTCTTTGGCTAGCGGACGGACTTGGTCTATGAGAGCAAGTCCCCATATTACCTGTGATGGGTCCCTCGAAGTTTCCTTCTCGGGCCGAGAGTCGACGCGTCCTTTTACAGGTAACAGTTCTGGCGACGAGTGTCTGGGGTAGCTGTCGGAGCGTGGATCTTCCTGTCCCGGGCCCTCGGCGGCCACTGCAATGTCAGGGGCTCACAGCCTGCCCTGACCGGAACGCGTTTTTCCCTTCGCGAACCTCCCCAAAGCCGGGAAAAAGGTAGGTAGGAAAGTCTCTTGGGAATGCCTCGCCGCGGCCACTCCTCTGTCCGGCTGGCTGCCGACCCGAGTGCCGTGCAGTCCTCCGGGACAACGGGTCGCGGTTCAGGCGTTGAATCGGACCGCGTGGATCGTTACTCACGAGTAGACCTCTCCGGGGTCCTCTTACTCACGAGTAGCATCACGTCGGGGGTCACCAGATGTAGGAATCGGGGCCACTGGGGGCCGGAAGGTCCCGGAGGAGGACTGATCAAGTAACGACACGAGACAAGCTGCTGGATCGATCAGACACTTTATTCGTCAAGGGCAGAATCTTTTATAGGGAAAAAGTGCAACGGTGGCAAACTGTCCTCTGGCAAGGCATTACCTCATGCGTTGACACATGTTAATGGGAAAACCTTCAAAGGGGAAGTTAATTAACTCGGGTAAACAGGGAACAAGATTGACCATTGTCTTGGGGCTTAGGCAGGGGTAAACATGGCTTATTTGCACCAGGGATTTCCCCAAACCGGGAGATGAGTCATTATGGTTCATGAATCAGCTATCTGCTTACTCGGCAGAGTCGCGGGTCAGGTCACCTTAATTGGGTGAATCAAACCCTATACTTTATTCACCCCCCTTAATTTGGCGACCGGTGAGCCCACTGGTCGGGAGCCTGTCTCACCGCAGTGGTCTCTGGTCTATCCCGTGTCCTGTGGGGCACGGGGAATCCATAAATAATGGCTCTTCAAAGGCTGACCAGAGAAGTAGAGTTTTCTTTTTTCCCCTCTAGCAGAGACCCAATTTGTACGCAATCCTTAAATCCTGCGGGATTAGTCACTATAAAAAGTCTGCTAGCTCTCCATATATTACTTTTTGAAACATCCTTTCCTAAATTAATTTCCAAAGTGATTGGGGTATGATCTGACAACTTAAACGTGCCTATTTTAAATTATTCCAAATTATTGGTACTTTTGTAGAACAGACCAAAATAGATTTTCGTCATTTATTGGTAATTTATTCTATGCTCAGCAATATGCTTTATGAGTGTTCTACCACTAAACAATAAAAATGACTGTTTAGATGTTTGTATGTATTGTATAAAGAATTTTAATGTGTCTTGCAGAATGTTTTCCAAATGATGGCAACAAATAACACAGGTCTGAGAAAAAAATCAGCTGCATAGGATGTTTTTGGTAAATTTTATGTTTTCTAGTGTGCTGAATCCAAAAATAACCTCGATTTCCCCCATCACATACAGTTTTTTGTGTGCAAAATATGAGGGTTTTGCATTAAAAAAGTATAAGTGATGAGAAAATCACTATTTTATTACGATGAACTAAACATATTATTTCTTATAATTAAACAAACAATTTCTTCATAATATATACTTAGCATTCCATGTTCACTCTTTTTGTCTGTGAAACCTTTTCTTCTTTTCTTTTATGCTCCTCCAAACACGCTTACGCTTTCCATTTTCTGTTTCCCATTTGAGCTTCCAACAGCAGTCAGCTAGCATATTGATGTTCCATCTTCCTTGGTAGCATCTCTCGTTATCACAGACATCCTGGTGAAATCTTTCACCCTGCTATTCACTGTAGGCTCCCAGGTTTTCAGGAAAATAGTCGACATGGGAGTGTAAGAAATGAACTTTTAAGCTCACCTTGTATCCTTGAGCTTTATATACATTCAACATGCGTTGTACAATGGTTTTGTAGTGAGGGTCTTTAGTAAAGTAATACCTCGTACAAAGTCCGCTTCATACAACATTGAATTCATACAACATTGCCTAATTCATTGAAAAAAGTTGCCTCATACAAAGTCGCTGAGACTTTGTATGAGGTATTGGGGCTTTTCCCAGGTTGCATTGTGCCTGGGCAGTATAAAAGGCACGACACATGCGTGCATTGCTTTTGTGGGTTTTGCATGAGTCGAAGAGTGGGGAGGTGGATGGGGGAGGACAATTTTTTGGTGGGGTGGGCAATTGTTAGGTGTTTGCTGTTGTGGTTTTTAAAAACACATTGCATGCTCCATAATTTTTCTTATGTTGGTTTTTTTTGGGAGCACTGTTTGGTGGGGTGGGCAATTGTTTGGTGTTTGCTGCTGTTTGGATGATTAACACTGTGCTGCATGATGGGACATGTTGACATCCATTTATTGTTTACAGTAGTTTGTACAAAATGGATGATCGGCTGCATGGCTGCAGATTAACACTGAGCTGCATGATGGGATGGGACATGTTAACTTTTAAACCTGCACTTCATAAAGTTTTCAAAAGTTAAAAACATGTTGTATGGTTTGTCCCCTAACATCAGGGTTGTTTGACATGTTTTTTAATGTATTTAGCCTTTAGACAATGATTTCTTAAAGTTCTGTCAGTTTCCTGTCTGTTTCCTTGACTTTGCCCTGAAGTCTGTGCTGTTACAGTACAATGTATCTCTATGGAAATGACGTTGTATGAGGCATCGCAGCAAGGATTTGGACATTGTATGAGGCATCGTGGCTAGGATTTTGCATGCCTCATACAAAGTCCAAATCCGTATAAAGTCCAAAATTGAGGAATCAAGTTTGGACGTTGTATGAGATATTAGTGTATTCCCTAAAAACTTGTGAACTACATCTTTGAAAGAGACCCAAGCTTCCTTTTCTTTTTCTCCCATTGTTTTTAAAAAGAGGGGATCGGATAACAGTTTTCATATGTCAGGGCCAGTAAAAACTCCCTCTTTCAACTTGGCTTCAGACAGTTTTGGGAACTGGGAACACAGATATCTGAAACATTCCCCATCTTTTGGCAGTGATTTAACTAACTGCTTCATAAGCCCTAATTTAATATGAAGAGGTGGCAATAAAACTTTTTCTGTTGGGACCAAAGCCATATTAATCACATTTTTCCACTGAGGATTAAGGTGTCTTGAAGTGGCCAGTCAGTTTTTGTCCAATGGGGGTCTCTCGCTCAAGTGTCCCACAAATATAGGTAGCAGGGATATTTTGTATAACCTGCCTGCTGGCCTAACAACATGTTAGTATTTTAAAGTTTCCACAAACCATCCAGCAATGTTCTCGATATTTGATTTTGTCAAGAATCACAGTTAATCATTATAGTTTTCATCCAAATGCACCGAGTGTCCTATAGGAAGTGATGCAAATTTATTTCCATTTTTTTTATTTATTTATTTTTATTTATAGTCACATTTGTATATGCCGCCCACTCAGGCAGAACCCGACTCAGGGCGGCATTACAACAATTCTAAAAACACATAAAAGACACTATAAAAAACCCACATCACACCCCATTTAAAAACCCATATCCCACCCACCCATCCCACCCACCACATAAAGAAAACGAGAGAGTTCTTAATCCTTACAATAGCCAGCAGGCGGGAGCCGTAGTCCCATTCGGGCCCCACACCTGCTTTGAGTTTTGTTTTAGATGAATCAATGAATAGGTGCCACTAAGATGAATCATATTCTGTTTCAAAGCACTTCATTAACGCTTGAACATCACTACAATAAGCAAGATTTCCGTCTTTGGAAATCTTTCTTTCATTGCCTGTACCACAAAAATGATGTTCCAGATGACAGCAGGATTTAATTTGTTAGTCTTGACCCCAGCAATTTGGCTGAATCTTTGAAAAGGCCTAAATCTCTAACTATGTCATTGAGATCACTCTGATAAAAAAGTTGAGGTATCTCATCAACAGAAAAATCTGAGCTAGATTCGTCCTGGGAAGCAATTTGTCTCTGTCCCTGAGGATATTATCCAAACTGGGTGTGGAACTGGTATTTCAGAACTATGAAGCACTGGATGAATAGGTGAATTAAGGTTTTGGTGTGATATCTTCTTTTTATTTTTTGTATTAAAGCCTTTCACATCTACCAAACAGAAATAGCAGTCGGTAGTGTGGTTTTGCTGTTCACGCCACATCATAGGAATATCAAAACAAAATGAGGGTTTCTTACCATTAAACCACAAATGAAGATCTTCTTCGTACCTTCTATGCACCTTATGAGAAGCCCATGCGTTGTCTTGATCCCCAAGTTTCAACTTGAAGTAAGCAAAATACACTTTCTTCACAAAATCACTTATGTCTCTTTGTTGACTTTTAATTCACCACAAATAAAACAAAAGTTGGAGAAATAACACAACCTCTTGGAGCCATAATACAGAACTAAAAACGAGCACAGTCATGATTGAATACAGGATGTAAACTGAGTGCGGCTCATACAGCCACCAAGATCCTGAACTTATTTAGCATGTTGAAACATGATCAAATCTGACAGTAGGCGTGTATATACTAATTTATAATACCCCAGAGAACATGTCGAAACATGCTCAACCCAGCCAGTAAGATTCCTGGATATGTTCACTTTTCGCTACAAACAAAATAAACCTGTTGTAACATGATGATCTGAGCTTCCTTACACCACTAAACCTACACTACGCCCAGTGGTGGGCTCCAAAAAAATTTACTGCCACACTGTTGCCATGATATAGTGGGTGTGACCAGGGAAAAACACTGCATTACACCTGAATTAGGACTACTTTTTTTTCAAAACTTGTATGGACGTGGCCAGCCAGAATTTCTGCTACCGGTTCTGGCGAACTGGTGCGAAACTGCTGGTGCCCACCACTGACTCCCCCTCATTCCTCTCATTTTCTCTATGCATTATTCTTGATTCTAGCTCTAATAAATATTAAATGAAATATTAAAAGAAACAATTTTTGGATAGGGTTTTTAGAATCAAGAATACAATAACAGATTTTGGGTTAAAGGCAAACTTTATGCTAAATTAAACTAAAAACCATGAGTTTTGCAAGAATACTTGACGAGATGGAATTTTTTTAGTATCTTTCTCAGTTACAATAAATAAAAATCTATAAGAAACATTAAAAAAATCCTATGCAGTTTTTTGGTTGCAGACCTGTGTAAATCCTTGTTTCTTTTTAAGAGCCACTGAAGAAGGCCACAGATTGGTTTTGCTGAAATACATTGGAAAGTTTTTAAAAGTACTGTACAATAAATCCACACACACACACACCCAGATTTATTCTCGTCTTCATATTTGGGTCCAGTGGATGTTTCCAGTTTCTTCTGTTGTTGTTGATTCCGACCCTCTGCGACCATTGGACCATTGATCTCCAGGCACCCCTGTCCTCCACCATCCTCCTCAGCCTGCTCAGCTCGGTGCCCGCTGCATCCACAATGCCATCTAGCCATCTCATCCTTGGCCATCCCCTTTTTCTTTTGCCCTCTACCTTTCCCAGCATCAAGGCTTTCTCAAATGAATCCACTCTTCTCATTTGGTGTCCAAAGTACTTCAGCTTCATCTTTACTATTTGACCTTCTAAGGAGCAGTCAGGACTGATTTCTTTCAAGATTGACCTATTTGTTCTCACTGTCCAGGGTACTCTCAAAACTCTCCTTCAACACCACGTCTCAAAGGCATCGACTCTTCTGCGCTCAGCCTTCCTAATAGTCCAGCTCTCGCAACCATACATTACCACCAAGAATACCATTGTTTTGACTATACGGATTTTTTGTTTGCAAGGTGACGTCTCTACTTTTCACTCTGTTCCCCAGGTTTCTCATGGCTTGTCTCCCTAGAATCAGTTGCCTCTTTATTTCATGGCTGCAGTCACCATCTGCAGTGATCCTAGATCACAAGAAAGTAAAATCCGTCACTGCTTTTACTTCTTCCCCATCTCCTTTCCAGGTGCTGATAGGGCCTGTTGCCGTTATCTTGGTTTTTTTGATGTTAAGTCTCAGGCCAGCTTTTGCACTCTCTTCTTTCAACCTAATCAGGAGCTTCTTTAAATCTTCCTCACTTTCTGCCATTCGGGTTGTATCATCTGCATATCTCAAATTGTTGATGTTTCTCCCAGCAATTTTTATCCCATATTGTGATTCCTCCATCCCTGCATTGCGCATTATGTGTTATGTGTATAGGTTGAAAAGGTAGGGTGATAAAATGCAGCCTTGTCTTACTCCTTTTCCTATTCCAAACCACTCTGTCATTCCGTGTTCTGTCCTAACTGTTGCGACTTAAGGCTTGTACAGATTTCTCATGAGGCATATGAGGTGTTCTGGTATTCCCATTTCTTTAAGTACTTGCCACATTTTTTTGTGGTCCATGCAGTCAAAGGCCTTGGTGTTGTCAATAAAGCAGAGGTACACTTGTTTCTGATATTTCTTTGTTTTCTCCATGATCCAACGTATGTTGGCAATGTGCTCTCCAGTACCCCTGCCTCTTCTGAACCCTGCCTGAACATCTGACAATTCTCTCTCCATGTGCTGCTGAAGTCTATCCTGTATTATCTTGAGCATCACCTTGCTAGGGTGTGGGATGAGCACAATTGTTCGATAATTTGAACACTCTTTGGCACTACTCTTCTTTGGGATTGGAACGTATACTGATCTTTTCCAATCCTGTGGCCACTGTTTTGATTTCCAGATCTGCTGTCATATCAAATGCAGTAATTTGATTCCGTCATCTTTTAGATCTTTGAAAAATTCAACTGGGATACTGTCATCTCCACTAGCTTTGTTGTCTACAGTGCTTTTTAGGGCCTTTCTGACTTCACTCTAGGATGTCTGGCTCAAGTTCACTGTTCTCATCATTGTGATTATCAGTGGTGTTGATGTCCTTTTGTAAAGTTCCTCTGTGTATTCTTTCCATCTTTTCTTAATCTCTTCTGCATCAGCTAACTCCTTGCCATCTTTATCCCTTATTATGGTCATTTTTGCTTTGAATGTTCCCTTGATTTCCCCAATTTTTTGGAAAAGATCTCTAGTCCGGCCTCTTGTGTTGTTTTCCTCTATTTCTTTGCACTGTTCATTTAAATAGATTTTCTTGTCTCTCCTTGCTTTTCTTTAAAATTCTGTATTCAAGTGATTGTATTTTTTCTTTTCTCCTTTGCCTTTTGCATTCCTTCTTTCCTCTGCTATTTTAAGAGTCTCATCAGACAACCACTTTGCTTTCTTATGCTTCTTTTCTTTTGGTGTGGTTTTCCATGATGTCCCACACATCTGTCCATAATTCTTCTGGTACTCTATCAATTCCAAACCATTAAATCTGTTCCTCACCTCCACCGTGTATTCCTTAGGGATGTTGTCTAGGTCATATCTGTCTGGCCTGATTGTTTTCCCTATTTTATTTAGCCTAAGTCTGAATTTTGCTATTAGTATGTTGTGATCTGAGCCACAGTCTCCTCCAGGTCTTGTTTTTGCTGACTGTATGGAGGTTCTTCATCTTTGGCTGCAGAGTATGTAATCAATCTGGTTTCGATGTTGGCCATCTGGTGATGTCCATGTGTAAAGTCACCTCTTGTGTTGCTGGAAGAGGGTGTTTGCTATTACTAGTGTGTTATCTTGACAGAACTCTATCAATCTTTGCCCTGCTTCATTCTGCATTCCAAGACCAAATTTGCCTGTTATTCCATCTACTTTTTGATTTCCTACTTTGGCATTCCAATCTCCTAAGATAATGTGGACATCATTTTTTGGTGTTTGTTCTATGAGGTCTTGTAGGTCCTCATAGAACTGGTCCACTGTGGCTTCATCTGTGCCCGTGGTTGGTGCGTATATTTGGATTACAGTGATATTAAAAGGTTTGCCTTGTATTCTGACTGACAACATTCTATCATTTTTGAGATTGTATCCCATACTGCTTTTCTCACTCTTTTGTTGACAATTATGGCTACTCCATTTTTTCTGAAGTTTTCTTGACCACAGTAGTAGATGAGATGGTTTCCCGAGTTGAATTCACCCATCCCTGTCTATTTTAGCTCGCTGATTCCCAAGATGTCAATGTTTATTCTTTCCATCTCATTTTTCACCACTTCCAGTTTTCCTTGGTTCATCGACCTCACATTCCACGTTCCTATGCAGTATTGTTCTTTGCAACACTATATTTCTCCTCCCCCTCTCCTGTCCCTCCCCTTCTTTTGATCTGTGTTAAGCATCCTGTTTTATCTAACTTGCCTCTTTTGTTTTGCCTTTTGTTCTAGTCCATAGGTTCTCTTAGCAAAATTTCTGGCGTGGTTTGCCGGTTTCTAGCTTATGTTAAGTTCTGCACAGACATGTATATGGTTAGGCTGTAAACAACAAAACCTTAATTCTTATTTCACAAGAAAACATGTTGTTGTGAAGATTTGTCTATTCTCTATGAACAAAATGACTGTTTAGGAGAAAAATAAATAAATAAATAAGGAACTGTTTTGAGACTGCTAAGTAAATAAACCAAGAACTAATTTTCCGTCTCAGCTGTCATGCACTTTGGCTCAGAAATAAATGGGAGGGAGATCAGAAATTTTAAATGTGTGTTTATCTAATTTAAACCCTTGTGGAAGAAAACATTTGTGAATTTACAGTTCTTGGCAAGATTTCTAAATGAACTTTGTTCTCAAACTAATTTGAACTTTACAAATGTCAACTTCATAATTCAGTATTTGATGCATTATTAATAGATACTGAGTCACAGAACACAAGCCAATGTGAACTGTTCATGCATGTGTGATATCTGCCAGAATTATCTCAAAGATTTCCTTGAATTTGTGCACATCAACAGTAACAAGGAAAGTCAAGATTAACACCAGCAATATATAGATACAAGTCAATAGAAATCTGCATGTGAAAATATTTGAGTTTTGAAGGTACCTTGTTCAAATTTTGTGTGCCATTTGAATATGAAGAGAAGTGTTTGCTATTCCAGGTTCTTTCATCTCATTTCCCCTCATTTCTGTTTTTGGTACTAAACCAAACAGAGTGCTACAGAACACTCAAACCACTCCAAAAGAAATGGAAAAAGCCACCAGACAATCATCTACTCTCAAAATGGATGGCAACAATAGTACTTGAGAGAGAAAAATCAATCATCATCAGACCTATGTAGGGAAATAGTTTCACATTTATCATCATATCACCATCCCTTTCCTTATCAATTTATCATGGGAATTGATCATTACTATGGTAGGCTGTTGGCAGCATCCAGTCCCACTCATACCTGCATGTTCTTTTGAGACTTCACAAATAATACATGGGGTACAAAAGTGGATGCTAACTAGCCTCAGAAATTCATGTAATATGCTAAATTTTAACACTTATTACATTGGTGTGGAAAAAATTTGGTTACTAGTTAGTCTATGGCTATTTTATGACATGGTAGATGGAGATATTTGGCAGAACCAAACATGAGTTTCAATCATGGCAAAACTTTTTAACGTAGGAGTACACAAACCTAGGTTTTTTGCTTTGATCAGCATTTCCCAAACTATGTTCCATGGAACACTGGTTGGTCAATTCCCAAAAGTCAGAACATTGGCTGATCAGTGCTTTGGGGATTGACTATTCTTCTGGGAATTGAAGTCCAAAAACCAAAGATTGGGAAATACTGGCTTAGATGATGGAGGCCAAGGGAATACACATAAGTATAATCAGGAGGCATGAACAAATGCATCTATACACATGACCCAGGGAGCTAGACCACACTTTATTATCTATTGCAAGCGCAGCGCCAAAATGGCCGCCACGCTCTTTGCGCCCCCCCCCCACCGGACTTGGACATCTGGGTAGTTAGGGGGCATGGCCAGCACCCTTTAAAAGGGGTGGCCACGAGGCAGCCGCGCTGCCATTTTGCGAAGCGACGGAGAGGAGATGTTTTTCCCCAATCGCTCCGTCGCTCTTCCCTTTAGCCGGGAAGCCTTTTTTGGGCAGCGGTTTCTTCTTCGCTCTTTTTCTTCGGCTTACCAACGATTTGCGCCAATGCCTTCAAAAAAGAAGGTGATGGCGAACGCGGTTCGCCCTTCACGGAGGCGCCAGCCAGGTCGGAGGACCGTGACTGCACCCCCTCAGCAGGCCCCCTTTCCGGGGGCGCCCACTGGGACCGGTGGGATGGGGTCGATTGCTCCCTGGCCCGAGGCTGGGCAGCCTCAGACCGGCCCTGCAGGGGATGCGGCCCCCGGCCCACAATTAGCGGCCACCGGCCCGGGCCTGGCGCAGAGCCAAGCTGGGCCTTCGGGCCTTGCCATGCAGCTTCCAGCGGTCTTTAACCAAGGAGGTTGGCTGGGTTCCCTTCCCTGGCAGGGCATGCCCCCGGCCCCTCCGGGGCCGGTGGTTGGGGCATGGCCATATTCGGGCCCCGGGGTCCAGAGACCTGGCCCGGCGCCAGCGACCAGTGGGCCGGCCGGCCCTTTGCCCCCCATCAGCGTTGGGGGCTATGTAAACGTTGATGTCCTACTGGCCCGCGTAGCGGCCCTGGAGGCATCTTTAAGGGTAGTTAATCCATCCGGGGCACCTTTTGGTTTACAGGTCAACTCAGCGCCTGCCGGTCCTCGGCAGGTGGCCGAAAGGGTTGAGCTGCCTGAGGCAAGTAGGTCAGCGCCAGCCGCGGCCTCGCAGCTCCCCACGCAGCAGTTGCCGCCAGCAGGTAGTGGTCAGGCCCCATCTACGAGCTCGGTTGCGGTCGTGAGCTCCGACGCCCGCAGTGGGCCGGAACCCCCGGTGGGGGCGGCCCATGGGGGTGCAACTTGTGAGTATACGGTCCAAGCTAGTGCACCCACACCACAACCCACAACGGGGGGAGGTTTACAGTGGCCGTGGCCTCGCCTGGCTGGGACGGCGGGTCAGACGCCGCTGGCCCATCAGGGAACGGCTCCAACACTCCAAGGCCCCTCTTGGGGCGGGGTACCCTGTCCTCCAGGGAACTTACTGGGGGTGGCGGGGCTGGTCCAGGCTCCTTTCATGGTGCCCAGCACTGTCAATGTTCCGGTGACGGCCTTGCCGACAGCAGGTTATTCATTGCCCCTCGGGGATCACCTGGCCCAGGCCACCAAGGAAAAGATCTGGCGGGGGGAGTATGTGGACATTTTCTCCCTCTTGAATAGAGAACCCACCAAAGAGGAGAGAGAGGGGCAGGACGAGAAGGACAAGGAGCAGTCTCATCGACGTAAGCCGCCACGCACGTGGGCCAACTGGTTACCCACGTACCTTATATACATGGCGGTGTACCTCAGGGCCCGGCCTGACCTAGCAATTCTGATGGTCCAGTATTTGGACAACATATACCGGGCGATGGTTGATTTCCCTGGCCCGTCGTGGTTGGCTTACGACGAGGAATTCCGTATGAGAGTGCCCCTACACCCAGAGATGAGGTGGGATGAGCCCTGCCAGAAGCTGTGGCTTCTGTACATGACCCCCACGCGCCTGGTGCCAGGGGAGAGGTACCATTGTGGACATGCAGTCCAGCGAGCTGCTCCAGCCCAGGCACCCCGCCAGGTGGCGGGGCAGGGGGTTCCAGCCCGCCTGCTGTGTTGGAGCTTCTCGGCCAATGGTGCGTGCAACAGGAAGCAGTGCCTATACAGGCACGAGTGTCCCTCTTGTGCTGGCCCCCATGCCGCCTCCGCGTGTCCTAGGGCAGGCGGACTGCGGGGCAGAGGTAGAGGTGGACAGGGAGCGGGCAGAACTGCCGCGGAGGGAGCTGGTCAAGCAAAAGGCCCCCTCCCCAATTAATGTGGACATGTTGGAGCGTTGACTCACGATGTACCCGAGAAGGCCAGATGCAGCTTACCTGCTTGAGGGTTTCCAGCAGGGGTTTCACATTCCTTTCACAGGGGTCAGGTCCCCTCAAGATGCACCCAACCTGTTATCACTCAGGGGAAGGGAGGAAGGTGGCTGCCATGAGCATTGCTAAGGAGGTTGCTGCTGGCAGGGTCGCTGGCCCTTTCCCTGTCCCACCATTTCCCAATCTCAAGGTTTCCCCATTGGGGTTAGTGCCCAAGAAGTCACCTGGGGAGTTCCGTTTGATACACCACTTGTCTTACCCGGCTGGCCGTTCGGTCAATGATGCTATCCCTGACGACCTTTGTTTGGTCAGGTATACATCTTTTGACCAGGCCCTGCGCATGGTGCGCTCATGTGGCTCGGGTGCACTACTGGCTAAGTGCGACATTAAGTCAGCGTTCCGTCTCCTGCCAGTGCAACCGGGCGACTTTGAGTTGCTGGGTTTCAAGTTCCGGGGTGAATTTTATTTCGACAAAGCCATGCCTTTTGGCTGCTCCATTTCATGCTCGGCATTTGAGCGCTTCAGCACCTTCCTGCAATGGGCCTTTGTTCGCAGGTCAGGGTCCCGGTCTGTAGCCCACTACCTCGACGATTTCTTATTCGGGGGTGAACGGGGCTGGGACACGTGCACGCGTCTCCTAAATACATTTCAGACGCTAATGAAGGAACTCGGTGTCCCTTTAGCGCCCGAAAAGACCGAGGGCCCTTCAACCAAGCTCACATTCCTGGGGGTTGAGATTGACACGGTTGTGCAAGCATCCAGGTTACCTGTTGATAAAGTTTCCTGGATCGTTGCACTCATTTTGGACTTGCTGGCAAAACGCAAGGTGTCCCTTCGGGAGCTCCAGGTGTTACATGGTCACCTCAATTTCGCTTGCAGGGTCGTCGCACCTGGCAGAGCATTTGCTCGACGCTTGTGCGATGCCATGACTGGCTTGGCCAGGCCCCACCACAGGGTCCGACTGAACATGGGCATGAGGGCTGATATGCTCATCTGGCTTCAGTTCCTGAGGGAATTCTACGGGGTGTCCTTTTGAAGGTCCGACCTTTTGGTTTCCCCTCGTTTTCAGGTTCAGTCGGATGCATCAGGGTCCCTGGGTTAAGGGATTTGCTTCGAAGGGAAGTGGGCCTACGGCAGATGGCCACCAGCCTGGTGGGGCACGGATCGTTTGCGCGATCTCACGTACCTGGAATTTTCCCCCATTCTGGGAGCTTTGATGTTATGGGGCGAGGAGTGGGCCAATTTGGTCGTCCATTTCTGGTGTGACAATGTGGCAGTTGTCCACATTGTCAACTCACAGACGTCAAAATCTCCCAGGGTTATGGAGCTGGTTCGCCAGTTTGTGTTGCGCAGCCTACGCCTCAATGTGCTCCCCGCACTATAGCATCCAGGCTGTCAGCGCTGGCATTCATGGCCAAGGTGGGTTTGGTGTATGCAAACCAAGACACAGGACACAGCCTCGGGCACCAGGAGAAACATGGTTCCTCGGAAAGGGCCAGCGAAATCTACGTGCACTCTGGACCATGGCCCCCTCGCTGTGTCCCATTCCCTATGCGGGAGGCGGGCCGCCTCTGGTCGGGACCCCTGGCACGCCTCACAAGTGCCGACCATGTGCTCAATGTCCTCGTCAAGCTGTGGCCACCAAAAGTAACTGCGGGCCAGCGCTTTTGAGCGAACGATGCCCGGGTGGCTGACGTGCAGCAGTTTGAGAACCCTCGGCCGCATGGGAGTCGGGACCACCACCCGTTGGCCCCACAACAGGCACCCCCTTTCTATGGACAACTCTAGCTTCTTCCGAAAGAATGGGTCGAATTCCTTGCCTGGGGACGATGTTGGCCACCCTTTCTGCACCCATGAGCTGACTTTCTCCAGCGTCCTGTCCTTGCTTGTCGCCCTAGCTATATCAGCCGGTACTATTGGGGGTTCGTCTAAAACCTCGATTAGCAACACCTGGCGGTCTCTTCCTATTCTGGCTTTTTGGTCGTCCGACAAAGGCAAAGGAGATCTCGAAAGCGCATCAGCATGGCTGATCTCCTTTCCGGGCCGGTACTCCAACTCGTGTTGGTATGCGTTAAGAAAAATGGCCCATCGCAACATTCTCGGGGATAGTATCTGCGGCGTGGGCTTGCCTGCCGTGAAAATCCCTAACAGGGGCTTGTGATCCGTCACGATTTTGAATGGGCGGCCATACAGAAAATCGTGAAACTTTTTGGTCCCCGCTACTATTGCCAATGCCTCCCTGTCGGTTTGTGCGTAATTTCGCTCTGCTTGGGACAGGGACCTTGAGTAAAACGCCACTGGGGCCTCCCGACCATCATCCAACACGTGGCAAAGCACTGCCCCCACCCCCACCGGTGATGCATCACAGACTAAGACCACCGGCCGTTTGGGGTCGAAGTGCGTAAGGATTGCGTCCGATGTTAAAAGCTGCTTTAGTTCGTTGAACGCCTTCTCGTGCTCGTCACCCCACATCCATGTCTCCTCTTTTTTAAGTAACCGATGGAGCGGTTCGGCCACGGAGGCTTTCCGCGGAAGGAATGTATGGTAAAAATTGAGGAGCCCCAGGAATGACTGTAGTTCGGTTTTGGATGTGGGGCGAGGGGCCTTCTTAATGGCTTCCACTTTGGATCTGGACGGCTTAATACCCTCAGGTGTGATCCGAAACCCTAAAAACTCGACCTCGGTTTCGAAAAAAACACATTTGTCCTTCCTCAGTCTCAGCCCCGCTTTCTCGAACACAGTTAGCACTTTATCCAATCTCTTTGCCAGTTCGGCCTCACTCCCCCCTGTTATCAATACGTCATCAAAATAAGGTAACACCCCCTCCAGCCCCTTCAGGAGGCGTTCCACAAGCGACTGAAAAAGGCCGGGTGCCGAGTTCACGCCGAACTGTAAACGCGACACCTGGAACGCTCCCTTATGTGTGACTATCGTTTGTGCCGCGGCCGTGGCGGGAGTTACGGGGAGTTGTTGATAGGCTTGTGCCAGGTCGAGCTTAGCGAAACACTTTCCCCCATTTAGCCTGGCCAAAAGGTGGCTGACCACTGGCACCGGGTATGCATTAGGGCGAATCGCCTTGTTGATTGTACACTTATAATCAGCGCAAATGCGCACCTCCCCGTTAGCCTTCAGGGCTGTTACGATTGGAGTTTCCCACTCCGCGGAATCAACAGGAATAAGAATCCCCTGGCCCACCAATTTGTCCAGTTCCGCCTCTATTTTGTCCTTTAGTGCGAAAGGCACCCTGCGCGGTTTGAGTCTTATCGGGCGGACCTCCGGGTCTAGGTCGAAGGCTACAGGGGGTCCCTTGAATTTTCCAAGTCCTTTTTCAAAAACGGCGGGGTGCGCGTCACACACCGCTTGTATCGGATCCGCGCCCACGGCATGCACCCCCCCTATGAACAAACCCAAGGGCTGAAACCACTGCGTCCCTAGGAGGCTGCAATTCCCCCCTTTGAGAACGACTAAAGGGAGTTCTGCGGAATGTCTTTTATAACGAACCTGAAATTTTTCGACCCCCAGCACTGGAATGCTGTTCCCTTGTACGTCCCGTAGCGTGGACCTCAGAGTCTTAAGTTTGGGCCGCGCTTGGGGGTCGATCTTCAAGAACTCTTTCTGGGGAATTATGGAATAATAGGACCCCGAGTCAATCTCCATCCTAACAGGGGCCCCTTGTACTATTACCTCAATGAAGTAATGGTTTTGTCCCGCGGACACGCTGAACACGGGGGCGTCGTCCTCGCTGCCGTCCGAGACGCGACCCACGCCGTCCTGCTTCCTCGTGGTTCGGGCGCCATCTTGGGGTCTCGCTGGACGGTCCGGTCTGGCCGAACGGTCTTTCGACTGCCTCCGGCCCTCTCTCCGATTTCTGCATGCCCTGGCGATGTGCCCGCGCCGGCCACAGCTGTAACATTCGGCTTTCCTGAAAGGGCACTTCGCACGCTCGTGGGCCGCCCCACAACCATCGCAGCGGCGCCCCCCTTTTCGGACCTTCTGTACCTCTTCGCCATCGCTGCCATCTGTAGAGGATCTCGAGGTTCGTCGGGTCGCGTGCACCGGCTGTCCTGACTTGCCGCGCACCGAGCTTTCCGCTTTGCTGGCCCTAGGACGCCACTCACGCCACTCGTGTATTTCGTCCACTCCCGCATTCGTGGACTCCGCGGATTCCGCGGTCTCTACGACCTCGGCCAGCGTGGGTGGCGGCTCCCTGTTCATCAGGCGGCGCTGCACTTCCTTGTCCTTCAGGCCACACAGCACGACGTCCCTCATGATCATCTCCAGGTTGTCCCACTTGCAGGGAACGGCGGCTACCCTCAGGGCCTCCACGAAAGCCTCTACCGACTCATCCGGCGCTTGGACTCGCCTCCAAAACGCACTCCTAGCGGGAAACATTGCCTTCGAGGGTTGGAAACGCTCACGCAGCAACTTCAGTATGTCGTCGGTTTTGAAGTCGTCCAACGTCTTCGGTTCGATCATGCCCACCAGCGTCCGCTTGGTCTCTACACCCAGCATTCGGGTGAGGATGGCCCTCTTCCTTTCCTCGTCGTCTTTGACTTTGAGTTCCACCAAGGCCGCCTTGAAATCCATGTTAAAGATGGTCCAGTCTTGCGGCTTGGTAATATTGAACCCGCTCTGTGTCCTGGCGCTTTGGGAATCCATTAATCCCACCTTCGTCGCCAATTTGGTGTATGCAAACCAAGACACAGGACACAGCCTCGGGCTGGGTTAACTCAGGTTTATTGCATCGTGGACAGAGGGAACATGAGGTAATGGCGGATCGATAGCTCTTTATATACAGTAGTAATACATTTGAACGTGGTGCCATAGTAGCCCATTGGCTACTGCCTGCGTGACGTCATTGCTAGTCACGCCCTTCTTGTCCAGGTGTAGGTGGTGGCGGGAAAGCTTCCCGCGCTGTTGCCTTTGATGATTCTGACCAAGAGAGCTTGGACGCTCGCTGCTGCCCGCTGGTGGTCATCAGCTCGCGTCCTCATGCAGGGTTCATATGATACAGCTGAAGGTTACATTGTTGCTATAGGCAAGGTTACATTGGTTCAGATACATTGTAATCCATGTGGAAGGTAAAACCCTTAGAACACAACAGTGGGTGGTTTTGCTGACAGCACAAATGATTTTCGCATACGACATGTTTTGGAAGGGTGGGTGCGGGAACGTGGGCGCAGCCTAGACGACCGCCACCCTATTTCTCCAGGGGTACTTACCCACCTTGCACGGGGTTGGCATGACCTGTGTTTCGACAGGTATGAGGCAACCCTGTTTCACGCGGCTACTACGGTGGCCTTTTTTGGGGTGCTCCGCATCAGTGAGCTGGTGCTACTGTCTAAGGCGGATGCGAGTCGTAGGGCACTGGAACTCGAAGATGTCTATGTTTCCAATGATTGGGCTCAGCTGAGGATACGCTCCTCTAAGGTTGATCAGCACGGTGTAGGCAGTGGTGTAAGACTGCTACGATGTTCCATGGCTGACATCTGTCCGGTTGGTGCCCTACAGGAGTTCCTTGCACTACGTGGTACGCACCCTGGCACGTTTTTCTGTCACCAAGATGGGTCTCCCCTTACTAAATTTCAATTTTGGAAGGTGACCGGTAAGGCACTAGCCAGTGTTGGCCTCCCTGGGGCTCGTTACGGCACCCATTCATTCAGGATAGGAGCGGCTTCCACTGCAGCGGCGTTTGGGTACTCTGGGGCTGAAATATGCAACATGGGACGGTGGGGATCACGATGTTTTCAGTTGTATGTTCGCCCTCTTCAACAGTGAGTACCAGTTAAGTCACTGCCCTGTTTCCTTTTTTCCTTGACAGACCCTGGGTGTCGTCTTACACCGGTGACAGTATGGCTGGTGGGCCACAGCTATGTGCACAGGGCAGCGCAGTTTGCTGCGGCAACAGAGTGGGGACCCAGACTGGGACTGGGTGTGTCCGCAAGTCTCAGGTGGTACGGTAAGCACGGAATGTTATGGCGGGAACTGTTGCCATTCCTTTCCTCCATCAGGGATGCTGACCCGCCTGATGTCCTTATTATACACCTCGGGGGTAATGATTTGGGACAGGTCACTGGCCTATCGCTGAAGCATGCGATTTGCGGTGACCTGGCTTACTTGCATTATGTGTGGCCTGCCACAACCCTACTTTGGTCGGTCATGATACCGCAGCACGCTTACAGGGGAGGGTTTAACCTCCAGGCCCTTGATCGGGCTCGGCGCTCGGTGAACAGGGCTATTGCCCGGTTCTTTATGGACAAGGGTTGGGGGCGCGTCATACGACACCCCACCATCAGTCTCCAAAATTATGAGCTTTACACAGGGGATGGGGTCCATCTGTCGCCGGGAGGTATGGACCTCTTGTTGGGAGATTGGCGAGCAGGCCTGTTGACCGAGCTGATGGTCTGGGGGGGGGGCGGTGAGCATTTATTGAAGCCTCCCCGTGTGGCGGGTAGCACTGGTAAGGTAAACATTTATGACCCACAGGTATCCGGCAGGTTCGCAATTGACTGGACAACACTAGACAGGCACAAGTTGGTTAACGTTGTCCGGTCAACGATGAACCAGGCAATGGGGTGATGGCACGAGCTAGGCAGCATGCATCACCCCGTTATTTTACGGATACGCGTCAGAGGGTGGGGTCAGTAGTTAGATTATTGACTACGGTCAACAATATGTTTGTTGTCAACAAACAAATTGATACAAATGGATACATTGTAACCAATTGCCGTTGGCAATTTTGGGTGGAACCTTACCAGTGTTACTTCGGCCTGCTTGCCTTAAGAATTATAATTGGTTGAATACCAATAGAAATTTATAATTCGGACTACGGCATGAATCAATAAATGTGGCCCAATGCCGTTATCCACTTTTACCAGTGTCTGAGTCCTTTATTGGGGGGTGCGCCTGCAATAGCAATAGTGGGTAAATAAAGGTCTGTACAAGAATCACATGAAAATTTAGCACATTTATAAACTGTAAAATCATGTGAAGGATTTGACAGTGGCAGAATGTATAGTTAGGGACCATTGTAAAGATTTTGGGTGATTTCACTTGTCCTCTGGGATACAGTTTGAGCACCCCAACTTTAAATGATATTGGAAGAGTCACCATAAAGAGGCAACAGAGCTTATAGTTTGATATCTTATACAGCCTAGCTGGCAACATGTCTACAGTAATGAAGTTAGGGCCAAGTTGCCTGCATTAACTTTCCCAAATTTCCATCTAGTATTATGCAAATTGGTTTGGAATCAGACAAAGATTTAATATATAAATGGAACTAGCACAATCCATGCTATTCATCATACAAATGTTTTCTTAGGTAAACCAATCCCAATTTCATTCCGTCTTTACATTCAAGAAGAGGTTCTGGCTTCTGTATTGCTTTCAAGGAAGTTAAAAAAACATATTGTCATTGATACTAAAGGTAAGTATCCATTAAATACCAAACAGTAATCTGCCTAATCTATAAAAAAAGAAGAAAAAGAAAGAAAGGTACCTGTGTTGCCTATATACAAAATTGAAACATAAAACTGAGAATTCCATCAATGGACCATTGGGGAAAAAAATAAAAGGTGGGCTTTTTATTTCTGCAGAATGTTTTAGCAGGTTGGATGTGACAAGATTGAAGTGGAAATAATGGGAAAACTGTGGGGGAAGAATTGGGGTTTTCAGCTTTTTTGGGGGTGGGAATTTCTCAACCCACCTCAGGACTCAAAAGCTTACCTTATTATTTTACTTCAGTGGTCAAATAAATTCAGGCAATCTTGTTTACAAAACATATCCACACCTACACCTTTATCTATATCACATCTACACTTATATCTGTGTCTATAGAGAGCTGTAGAAAGATACAGTAAAGGCCCTCATGGCTTATGAAGCAACTAGTAGGCAGACAATCCACCATGAAATGGGAGGGAAAGTTCCTGTTTTGTGAGCCACCTATGACACAAAGTGCTGCTGTTGCATACAAATAAATTCCATACTGATGTAATGCAGTGTTAGAATCCACTTTTTGCTGCAATGATAATGTAAAACTGAACACTTCTGGTATACAAGGACTATTTTATTATCCTATTATTGTGTTTTGGGGAACCATCAGAGAAAGAAGCCAAAGCATTATATTAGCAAGGCAAATGATATGCCCCCTTAGAAACAGCAGAGAAGGTTTCACAGTAATAATAGCCAGGTTGTGTGTAATTGGTGGACTTTCTCCCTTCTCTTCTAGTGTTGCTCATTGCAGGCGCACCCCCCAAAGAAAGACTCAGACACTGGTATATGGATAAAGGCATTGGGCCACTTTTATTCAATAATGCCCTAGTCCGAATTATAACTTTCAATTGGTACTCATCCAATTATAATTCTTTAAGGCAAACAGGCCGCAGTAACACTGGTAAGGTTCCTCCCAAAATTGCCAACGGCAATTGGCTACAATGTATCCATTTTGTATCAATTTGTTTGTTGACACAAACAAATTGTTGACCGTAGTCAATAAACTATCTATAGAACCCACCATCTGACGTGTATCCGTCAAATCACGGGGTGATGCATGCTGAAAAGCTCGTGCCATCACCCCTTGCCTGGTTCGTCGTTGACCGGTCAACGTTATTACACCTGTACCTTTCTAAGTGTTGGCCAGTCAATTGCGAACCTGCCGGATACCTATGGGTCATAAATCTTTACCTTACCAGTGCTACCCGCCACACGGGGAGGCTTCAATGAAGACTCACCGCCCCCCCCACCGCCCCCAGACAGTCAGCTCGGTCAACAGGCCTGCTTGCAAATCTTCCAAAAAGAGGTTCATATCTCTATCCAACAGGTGGACCCCATCCCCTGCAAACAGATCGTAATTTTGTAAACTAATGGTGGGGTGTCGGACGACCATCCCCAAACCCTTGTCTGTCACGAACCGGGCAACTGCCCTGTTCACCGAGCGACGAGCGCGGTCAAGGGCACGGAGGTCAATACCTCCCCTGTAAGCGTGACATGGTATGATGTCCGACCATAGCAGCCTGGTGAACGGCCACACATAGTGTAAATAAGCTAGGTCTCTGCAAATCGCAAATTTTAAAGAAAGGCCAGTGACCTGGCCTAGGTCATTGCCCCCGAGGTGCAGTACAAGGACATCGGGCGGTTCAGCATCCCTAATGGAGAAAAGGAATGGCAACAGTTCCCGCCATCTCATTCCACGCTTACCGTACCAACGTATGCATGCGGCCGCACGCAGTCCAAGCTGTGGTCCCCACTCTGTCACCGCAGCATACTGAGCTGCCCAGTGCACGTAACTGTGGCCCACCAGCCATACTGCCACCGGTGTGCGGGGACACACAGGGTCTGTAAGAGAAAAAAGAGAACAGTGACTTAAATGGTACTCATGTCTGAAGAGGACGAACATACAATGCAAAACGCATAGATCCCCATCTTCCCATACGGCGTATATCAGCCTCAGCGTACCCAAATGCAGCTGCAGTTGAAGCAGCACTGATTCTAAATGAATGGGTGCCGTAACGAGCCCCAGGGAGGCCAACACTGGAAAGTGCCATACCGGTCACCTTCCAAAATTGAAATTTAGTAAGGGGAGACCCATCCTGGTGGCAGAAAAACGGGCCAGGGTGCATGCCACGCATGATGATACGACTTACGCGTGTGGGGCGCCAAGGACATGCCAATCGCCCGGTTCAACTCTCCTTGCCAAATGTCCAAATCTCGGACGGAAGTGGCGAGGGGAATTCCTCTGCGTCCGGAGCCAAGGCGCGGAACCGGGGGATCTGCAGGCGGGATAAAGCATCAGCAATATCATTATCAATGCCTGGTACATGTCTGGCCCTGAAAAGCACGTTAAGACGTAGGCTACGTAACACGAATTGGCGAACTAAAGCCATCACCCTGGGCGATTTAGATGTCTGAGCATTGACAAAGTGCACTACTGCAGCATTGTCGCACCAAAAATGGACCACTGAGTCGGCCCACTCCTTGCCCCATAGCATCAAAGCTCCCAGGATCGGAAAAAACTCAAGGAATGTAAGATCGCGGAGGCGATCCATGCCCCGCCATTCTGGAGGCCATTGGCCATAAGCCCACCTCCCCTGGAAGTAAATCCCATATCCCAGGGAGCCAGAGGCATCTGACTGCACTTGAAACCTAGGTGAAACTAAAAGGTCGGCCCTCCAAAAGGATACCCCGTTAAAGTCCCTCAGGAATGAGAGCCAAACCAAAAGGTCAGCCCGCATGCCCCTGGTTAGTCGGACCCTATGATGGCGCCTTGTCAAGCCAGACATGGCATCGCACAGGCGCCAAGCAAATGCCCTGCCAGGCGTAACCACCCTGCAGGCAAAGTTAAGATGGCCATGCAGTACCTGAAGCTCTCTAAGTGACACCTTACGTTTGGCCAGCAAGGCCAAAATCATCGCAGAGATCCGGGTAACCTTGTCAATGGGTAACCGGGATGCCTGTACGACCGTGTCGATTTCGATACCCAGAAATGTGAGGGTAGTGGATGGGCCCTCGGTCTTTTCGGGCACTAAAGGGACACCCAGTTCCTGCATTAGCATCTGAAATGTGGTGAGGAGACGTGTGCACGTGTCCAAGCCCGTTCACCCCCGAACAAAAAGTCATCGAGGTAATGGGCTACAGACCGAGACCCGGACCTGCGAACAAAGGCCCACTGAAGTTAGGTGCTAAAACGTTCAAATGCTGAACAGGATATAGAGCAGCCAAAAGGCATGGCCTTATCTACATAGAACTTCCCTTGGAATCTAAAACCCAATAGCTCAAAGTCCTCAGGGTGCACTGGCAACAATCGGAATGCCGATTTGATGTCACATTTTGCCAGGAGGGCACCCGGACCACAAGAGCGCACCATCCGTAAGGCTTGGTCAAAGGACGTATACCTGACCGAACAAAGGTCATCAGGGATAGCATCATTGACAGAATAACCCGCCGGGTACGATAAATGGTGGATTAAACGAAATTCCCCCGGGGCCTTCTTGGGTACCAACCCCAGAGGGGAGACCTTCAGGTTGGGAAAGGGGGGCACAGAAAAGGGGCCCGCCACCCTCTTGCCCCAACCTCCTTAGCAATACTCAGGGCAGCCACCTCCTCTCTACCCTTCAGGGACATTAAATTAGGTGCATCTTGGGGTCCCCACACTCCTTTGAATGGTATTCGGAATCCCCACTGGAAACCCTCAAGGAGGTATTTTGCATCCTCCCTCCGTGGATAAGTTGAGAGCCATCGCTCCAACATATACACATTAACTGGGGAGGGGGCTTTTTGTCTGGCTAGCTCCCTCAGCAGCCGCTCTGCCCGCTCCCTGTCCACGTCTACCTCTGCCCCGTGACCTGCCGGCCTGCGGACACGCGGCGGTGGCGTGGGGGCCAGCGCAAGAGGGACACTCATGTTTGTATCAGCACTGCCGCTTATTGCACACACCGCTGGCCAAGAAGCTCCAACACAGCAAGCGGGCTGGAACCCCCTGCCCCGCCAGCTGGCGGGAAGCCTGCGTTGGAGCAGCTCGCTGAATGGCATGGCCACAATGGTACCTATCCCCAGGCGCCGGACGCGTGGGGGTCATGTACAATAGCCACAATTTCTGACAGGGCTCATCTCATCTCATCTCCGGGTGCAAGGGCACCCTCAATCTGAATTCCTCATCGTAAGCCAACCACGATGGGCCTGGAAAATCTACCATCGCCCTGTAAATATTGTCCAAATATTGGACCATAGGAATGGCCAGGTCTGGCCGGGCCCTGAGATACACCGCCATATAAATAAGATATGCGGGTAACCAGTTTGCCCAGGTGCGTGGTGGCTTACGACGGCGGGACAGCTCTTTGTCTTTGTCATCCTTTCCCTCTCTCTCCTCCTTAGTGGGCTCACGGTTCAATAGGGAGAATATATCCACGTACTCCCCCCACCAAATCTTTTCCCTCGTGACCTGGGACAAATGATCACCAAGGGGCAACGAATAACCAGCCGTCGGCAAAGCCATCACCGGCACATTAGGTACCCATGGCATGCGCAGCGGAACCTGGACAGCCCCTGCGATGCCAGGCACTGCCCCGGGGGCGGAAACCCCCACCCCCCCTGTTGTGCCAGTATGAAACCAAGGGGCACTGGGATAGGCTGGCAACTGATGCCCACTCGCCTCTACTTGACGAGGCCATGGCCACTGAACTCCCCCACTGGAAGTGGACTGTGATGTGGGTGCATTAACTTGAACCTGATACTCACTAGGTGCACCCCCGTGACCCGCCCCCACTGGGGGTTCCGGCCCACGGCAGGCGTTGGAGCTCGCGACCGGAATCGAGCTCTTGGGCCGCACCTGACCACTCTCCTGCTGTTTCTCTGGCTGAACTGGGAGCTGCGAGACACCGGCCGGGGTAGGCCGGAGCATCTCCAGCAGCTCAACCCGGCTAGCCGCTTGCTGCAGTGTGGCGGCCATTGAGGCAGACGGAGGACCCAAAGGTGCCCCCGCAGCAAATGAAGGGCCACCAGGCACGGGGTTGTGTGCCATCCCTAAGGACGCCTCGAGCACCGCTAAACGCGTTAGCAATGCATTGACTGCCACAGATCCCCCAGTATAGAGTGGGCCGGGTGGGCCGGATGGCCCACCAGGCATTGGACCAGGAACCCCGACATGAGAGCCCGGGCCCGAATTGGGCCATGCCCAAAATTCCGGCCCATGAGGGGCCGGAGGTGGAACGTGCTGCGCACCAGCACCAGACCCACCCCCGCTGCCTGGACCCATGGCCGGTATCTGCAGGCCAAGGGCCGAAGCCCCGGAAGGGCCAGCTGAAGGCTGACCGGCCGAGGGCCAAGCAGCCTGCATCGCCCCACCGGTATCGGTGGGGGTAGAGTCCTGGCGTGTGGGTGCAGCCCTGGTCCTCTGACCCAAGGGCTGGCCCCCACGCTGCGCAGGGCCAAAAGTCCTCCCCGCGGGCTGCGGCTTCGTCGCCGAGGCCCTTCGTTTGGGAGGCATATCGAAGGAGCAGGATCCCTTTCCAGGGATCGAAGAGCAGAGAAAAGGCACAGAGGAGCCCGCAAGCCAAAGGCTCCATGCCAAATCCTTCCTTCCCAGCTGGGAAGGACCAAGGGGAAACAAGCAGCGACGGAGAAAACTTCTCCTCTCCGTCGCTCTTTTTAAAATGGCAGCTTGGCTGCCTCGTGGCCACCCATTATATAGAGGGGTGGCCACGCCCCCTAACTCACCCGGATGTCTGAGTCCGGGTGGGGGGCCCCGCAAAGAGCGCGGCGGCCATTTTGGCGCCGCGCTTTCATTCTCCTGGAAATGGTTGCACTTCATTTGGGCTTTTAATGATAATGAAAATGAAACAGTTGAAAAAGTAATGGAAAATTATTGTATTTTACTCTAATCTCAAAGCAGGGACATGTCTCTTGCTGCAAAATCAAAAGATGTCTTGGCCAAGAAACTTCAAAATCATAATTTTGATGCAACTAAGCATGAAATCAATATTCATTGATAATAACATTTATCACATGTTGAAGACTAACTCTCAGCAATTATCATGATACTTTTGAAACCCAACATCTTTGCAAACAATCACTCCAGTTCAGGCATCACTCTGTTCAAAGGAAGCACATGGGTGTAATGTACTAAGCATTTGTCCATTGCAAAAACCTCAATATAATGTTTCAACTACATCATCCTGTGAATGGTAGAAACATTCTACACTCGTAAAAATGACCATATGTTGAACATTAGTTTTCCAGACCTGGAAAATCTGAGTCTGCATTCCAAAATCCACTGGAAATCAATAAACATATTAACATCTTTGGAGAGAACTGTTATACAGGGTATAGTGTAATGTGTTAGCTACTCTCCATGACTTCAACTATTCTCTCAGTAAAATGTGATGTACAGATAGTTCCCTATATGTAGTAAGGTAAAAGTAAAGATCACCCTTGCTCGAAAGCCAGTCGTATCCGACTCTAGGGTCCAAATGTGGAGGATTTTCTATTTATATATGGAGAACATGTGTTTTATATATGATGGCCACTGTTGAAACCTTTACAATTTAATACAGATGTTGAATAACATGGGGGTCAGGGCTGAGCTCTTAGGGACACTGCTGTCTAATGGTCATCCATAAAAGATCAGAACCACAGTAAAACACCACCTTTAAGACCCATCCAAAAAAGGCACTCGAATAGGGACACACTTCTCAGTATATATTATTTACCAAGGTGACTAAAGCCATCTCTGTTATATAACCAGGCCTGAAGCCAGATTGAAATTAATCTAGATAATCGGTTTCATCCAAGAATCTATGGAGCTGTAATGCTTTTCAATAAGTTGGCAAATGATACTGAATAAATAGAAAAGAAAATGGTATGGCATTGAACAAAATAAAGCTTTTGAACAACAATGTATTATGTGATATAGAACAGAATTGCTGGCAGAAGTAGAATTTCTTTCTTTTTTTGTTCTCTTCTTTAGATGCACTGACTCTTTGGCTATAAACAGAGATGAGCACTGAACCCTAGAGTTGGATACAACTGGGCTTTGAGCAAGGGTTACCTTTACCTTTACCTTAGATGTAATAAACTGTTCTATCACTAGATCACTATGGAAACAAAATTACTGGGAGAAACATCAACAATTTGAGATATGCAGATGATACCACCCTAATGGAAGAAAGTGAGGAAGACCTAAAGAACCTCTTGATTGGATTGAAGGAGGAGAGTGTAAAAGCTGGCTTGAGACTCAACATCAAGAAAACCAAGATAATGGCAACAGGTCCGATCAGTCCCTGGAAAATAGATGGGGAAGAAGTAGAAGCAGTGACAGATTTTACTTTCCTGGGATCTAAGATCACTGCAGATGGCAACTGTAGCCATGAAATAAAAAGACAACTGATTATGGGGAGACAAGCTATGAGAAACCTGGGGAATATAGTGAAAAGGAGAGATATCACCTTGAACACAAACATTCACATAGTCAAAGCAATGGTATTCCCAGTGGTAATGTATGGGTGTGAGAGCTGGACCATTAGGAAGGCTGAGCGCAGATGAATATATGCCTTTGAGATGTGGTGTTAGAGGAGAGTCCTGAGAGTCCCTTGGACAGCAAACAGAACAAATAGGTCAATACTGGAAGAAATCAATCCTGACTGTTCATTGGAGGGACAAATAGTGAAGATGAAGCTAATGTATTTTGGACATCAAGTGAGAAGGGAGGACTCACCTGAGAAGGCCTTGATGCTGAAAAAGGTGGAGAGCAAGAGAAGAAGGGGGCATCCAAAGATGAGATGGATAGATGGTATTGTGGACACAATAGGCACAGAGCTTGGTGGGCTGAGGAGAATGGTGGAGGACAGAGGTGCCTGGAGGAAAATGGTCCATGGGGTCGCAAAGGGTCAGAATCGACTGTGTAACTGAACAACAACAACAACAAATCACTAGAGCACTGAGGAGATAAAGCATCTGGACTAGTGTTTCCCAACCTTTGGTTTTTGGACTTCAATTTCCCAGAAGCCTAAGTCAGTTCCTCAAAGCACTGATCAGACAATGTACTGACTTAGGTTTCTGCGAATTGAAGTCCCCCTGTGGGGTGTGGACCCCATGTTGGGAACCTCTGCTATAGACCCAACTAATCCAGTCTCATTGAGTACAATGACAAAAAAGTTTTTAAGTAGTTAGAAGTATCCTTTTTTCACTGTTCTGAAGAAATAGAGATGAGTAAGTAGGTACAGAATAGAACTGGGGTTATTAAAATACTGCTGGGTGAGGTGTAATAGTTTAGCAGGGTTTTTGACTACTAAATGGCTAACAATAACAGTAACTTTAAGAGTTCATCCTCTCCAGAAAACCAGAAATAGGATTCCACATATTCACAGCTTTCCTATCCTTGACACAGCATACAGGAAAAGCATTACTACTATTGCATAAAGCAAGTGGCTCTGTCAGCCAAATTACTCATGGATCAACATGATATTGTACCATTTTAACTGCCAAGACTCTTTGAAGGCGCACCCCCCAAAAAAGGACTCAGACACTAGTGAAAGTGGATAACGGCATTGGGCCACATTTATTGATTCATGCCCTAGTCTGAATTATACATTTCGATTGGTACTCAACCAATTATAATTCTTAAGGCAAGCAGGCCGCAGTAACACTGGTAAGGTACCTCCCAAAATTGCCAACGGCAATTGGCTACAATGTATCCATTTGTATCAATTTGTTTGTTGGCAACAAACAAATTGTTGACCGTAGTCAATAAACTAACTACTGACCCCACCCTCTGACGCGTATCCGTAAAATAATGGGGTGATGCATGCTGCCTAGCTCGTGCCATCACCCCATTGCCTGGTTCGTCGTTGACCGGACAGCGTTAACCAACTTGTGCCTATCTAGTGTTGTCCAGTCAATTGCGAACCTGCCGGATACCTGTGGGTCATAAATATTTACCTTACCAGTGCTACCCGCCCATGTGACCAAAGTCAACAGCAATAAACCCCTGTATCAAACCATAGCAACAGTGTGGGATGGGCAAAAAAGCCAGAACCCAAAAGCCAATTGTAGGTTCCAGCCAAAAATTCCCACCCGGCCCTGAAGCGACCAAAATATCACACTGTTTACTAGGGAGGGGGTGGAGGGAAAAACTTCTCCTCTCCATCGCTTTCGCAAAATGGCAGCTCGGCTGCCTCGTGGCCACCCCTTTTAAAGGGTGCTGGACACGCCCCCTAACTACCCGGATGTCCAAGTCCGGTGTGGGGGGCCCCCGCAAAGAGCGCGGCGGCCATTTTGGCGCCACGCTTGCATTGCAGGCGCACCCCCCAAAAAAGGACTCAGACACTGGTGAAAGTGGATAACAGCATTGGGCCACATTTATTGATTCATGCCCTAGTCCGAATTATAAATTTTGATTGGTACTCAACCAATTATAATTCTTAAGGCAAGCAGGCCGCAGTAACACTGGTAAGGTACCTCCCAAAATTGCCAACGGCAATTGGTTACAATGTATCCATTTGTATCAATTTGTTTGTTGGCAACAGACAAATTGTTGACCGTAGTCAATAAACTAACTACTGACCCCACCCTCTGACGCGTATCCGTAAAATAACGGGGTGATGCATGCTGCCTAGCTCATGCCATCACCCCATTGCCTGGTTCGTCGTTGACTGGACAACGTTAACCAACTTGTGCCGATCTAGTGTTGTCCAGTCAATTGCGAACCTGCCGGATACCTGTGGGTCATAAATATTTACCTTACCAGTGCTACCCGCCACACGGGGAGGCTTCAATAAAGGCTCACCCCCCCCCCCAGACCGTCAGCTCGGTCAACAGGCCTGCTTGCAGATCTTCCAAAAAGAGGTTCATACCTTCTGGCGACAGATGGACCCCATCCCCTGCGTAAAGTTCACAATTTTGAAGACTAATATCGGGGTGTCGGACGACGCGCCCCCAACCCTTGTCTACCACGAACCGGGCTACTGCCCTGTTCACCGAGCGGCGAGCACGGTCAAGGGCCTGGAGGTTAATGCCCCCCCTGTAAGCGTGACGCGGTATGATGTCCGACCAAATCAGGGTTGTGGCAGGCCACACATAATGCAAGTAAGCCAGGTCACCGCAGATCGCATGTTTCAATGACAGGCCGGTGACCTGGCCTAAATCATTGCCCCCGAGGTGTATAGCCAGGACATCAGGCGGGTCAGCATCCCTGATGGAAAAAAGGAATGGCAACAGTTCCCGCCACAACATCCCGCGCTTACCGTACCACCTTAGACATCCGGACGCACATAGTCCCAGCTGGGGTCCCCACTCTGTCGCCGCAGCATACTGTGCTGCCCTGTGCACGTAGCTATGGCCCACCAGCCATACTGCCACCGGTGTAAGTCGACACCCAGGGTCTGTCAAAGAAAAAGGAAACAGGACAGTGACTTAACTGGTACTCACAATTGAAGAGGGCGAACATATAACTGAAAACACTGTGATCGCCATCTTCCCATCTGGCGTATCTCAGCCCCAGAGTACCCGAATGCAGCTGCGGTAGAAGCAGCTCCAATTCTAAAAGAATGGGTGCCGTAACGAGCCCCGGGGAGGCCAACACTGGATAGTGCCTTACCGGTCACCTTCCAAAATTGAAATTTAGTAAGGGGAGACCCATCTTGGTGGCAGAAAAATGGGCCAGGGTGCGTACCACGCAGTGCAAGGAACTCTTGTAGGGCACCAACCGGACAGATGTCTGCCATGGAACATCGTAGCAGTCTTACACCACTGCCTACACCGTGCTGATCAACTTTTGAGGAGCGTATCCTCAACTGAGCCCACTCATCGGAAACATAGACATTTTCGAGTTCCAGTGCCCTACCCGTCGCATCCGCCTTAGACAGTAGCACAAGCTCACTGATGCGGAGCGCTCCAAAAAAGGCCACCGTGGTAGCCGCATGAAACAGGGCTGCCTCATACCTGTCAAAACACAGGTCATGCCAGCCCCGTGCAAGGTGGGTAAGTACCCCTGGAGAAATCAGGTGGCGATTGTCCGGGCAGCGTCCACGCTCCCGCGCCCACCCTTCCAAAACATGTCGTATACGGAAGTCAGTTGTGCTGTCAGCATAACCCCCCACTTTGGCCATGAATCCCAGTGCTGACAGCCTGGATGCTATAGTGCGGGGAGCTAGGCCCTGGCTGTGTATGTAAACCATGAATTGAAGAATCTGTGCCACTGGGATAGGCCAGATTACGGGCAATCGAAATTGTGCACAAAAGGCCTGGAATGTACTGAATGCGTGGAGATACGCCTTACGCGTGCGGGGCGCCAGTGACATGCCGATCGCCCGGTTCACCTCTCCTTGCCAAAGGTCCATATGTTTTCCGGGAGTGGCGAGGGAAATTCCTCTGCGTCCGGGGCCAAGGCATGGAACCGGGAGATCTGCATGCGGGACAAAGCATCAGCGATGTCGTTATTAATACCTGGTACATGCCGAGCCCGAAATAGCACATTGAGGCGTAGGCTGCGCAAGACAAACTGGCGCACCAGTCCCATAACCCTGGGTGATTTAGACGTCTGAGAGTTGACAATGTGCACAACCGCAGCATTGTCACACCAGAAATGAACAACCGAATTGGCCCACTCCGCACCCCATAGCATCAAAGCCCCCAGAATGGGAAAGAACTCAAGGAACGTGAGATCACGTAAACGATCCGTGCCCTTCCAAGCTGGTGGCCATTGACCATATGCCCACTTCCCCTCAAAGTAAATCCCATAACCCAGGGACCCTGATGCATCCGACTGAACCTGGAAGCGAGGGGACACCAGAAGGTCAGATCTCCAAAATGACACCCCATTGAACTCTGTAAGGAATTGAAGCCATATCAGCATATCAGCCCTTATGCCCCTGTTCAGTCGGACCCTATGGTAGGGCCTGGACAAGCCAGCCATGGCGTCGCACAAGCGTTGAGCAAAAGCTCTGCCAGGTGCGACCACCCTGCAAGCGAAGTTAAGGTGACCATGTAGTACCTGGAGCTCACGGAGTGACACCTTGCGTTTGGCCAGCAAGGCCAAGATCAATGCAGTGATGCGGGAGACCTTGTCAATGGGTAACCTGGATGCCTGCACGACTGTGTCAATTTCAACACCCAGGAACGTGAGCTTGGTGGATGGGCCCTCGGTCTTTTCGGGTGCTAAAGGGACACCAAGTTCCTGCATTAGCGTCTGAAATGTGTTGAGGAGACGCGTGCATGTGTCCCAGCCCCGTTCACCCCCGAACAAGAAATCATCGAGGTAATGGGCTACAGACCGAGATCCCGACCTGCGAACAAATGCCCACTGAAGAAAGGTGCTAAAGCGTTCAAACGCCGAGCATGAGATGGAGCAGCCAAAAGGCATGGCTTTATCAAAATAAAATTTGCCCTGGAATTTGAAACCTAACAACTCAAAGTCGCCCGGGTGCACAGGCAGCAAACGGAACGCAGACTTAATGTCACACTTCGCTAATAGTGCACCCGGGCCACAAGAGCACACCATGCGCAGGGCCTGGTCAAATGATAAGAACATAAGAACATAAGAAAAGCCTTGCTGGAACAGGCCACAGCCCATCCAGTCCAGCATTCTGTCTCACACAGTGGCTCACCATTTCCTTCAGGGTATTCCCAAGCAGATGCCTGTTTAGGATTCCCTGGAAATGATATTGAGAGATATCCTGCCTATCTCTCCAACCCGGAGGTTGTCCTTAAGTATCCATAATTATAGCCATTGATACTCTTGTCCTCCATGAATTTGTCTAATCCTTTCTTAAAGCTGTCAAGACTGACAGCTGTCACCACTTCTTCTGGCAGGGAGTTCCATAGACCAGTAATCCTCTGGGTGAAAAAGTACTTTCTCTTATTTGTTTGAGAACTAGTACCCAAAAGTTTCATGGAGTGTCCCCTAGTTCTAGTGTTATGCGATAGGGAAAACAGTTTTTTCTTATCTACTTTGTCCACACCGTGCATGATTTTATAAACTTCAATCAGGTCACCTCTTAGACGTCGTCGTTCAAGAGTGAAGAGGCCCAACCGTTGCAGCCTCAGATGGTAAGGAAGGTGTTCCAGTCCCCTAATCATTCTGGTTGCCCTCCTCTGCACTTTTTCCAGCTCCATAATATCCTTCTGGAGGTATGGCGACCAGAACTGTACACAGTATTCCAGATGGGGCCTCACCATAGATTTATAAAGAGGCAAAATGACACTTGCTGACTTATTTTCTATACCCTTCCTAATGATCCCTAGCATTGAGTTTGCTTTTTTCACTGCTGAGGCACACTGGGTTGACACCTTCATTGAGTTGTCCACCAGGACACCAAGGTCCCTTTCCTAGTTTGTCGCAGAGAGTTCAGACCCCATCAGTTTATAAATGTAATTGGGGTTCTTTGCCCCAACATGCATCAATCTGCACTTACTAATGTTGAAACTCATTTGCCACTGTTTTGCCCACTCCCCCAATGTCGAGAGATCCCTCTGGAGCTCCTCACAATCTCTCACAGTTTTCACTACCCTGTATAATTTAGTGTCGTCAGCAAATTTGGCTACCTTGCTTTTTACTCCTACCTCTAGATCATTTATGAAGAGGTTGAAAAGCAGGGGTCCCAGTACTGAACCTTGGGGGACCCCACTCTTTACTTCCCTCCACTTGGAGAAGTGTCCATTTAGTGCTACCCTCTGTTTCCTGTCCCTTAGCCAGTTGCTGATCCAGGACAAGACCTGTCCCTTTATTCCATGACTGGTAAGTTTATTCAAGAGCCTTTGGTGTGGGACCTTGTCAAAAGCCTTCTGAAAGTCCAGATAAACAATGTCAACTGGATCCCCCTTATCCACATGCTTGTTGACACTCTCAAAAAATTCCAACAGATTAGTGAGGCATGATTTGCCCTTGCAAAAGCCATGTTGGCTCTCCTTTAGCAGCGCCTTCTCTTCTATGTGCCTATTAATTCTATCTTTTAGGATGGTTTCCATCACTTTTCCTGGGACACATGTCAAACTGACAGGTCGGTAATTCCCTGGATCACCCCTGGATCCTTTTTTGAAAATTGGTGTTACATTCGCTACCTTCCAGTCATCAGGCACAAAGCCTGATTTGAGGGAAAGATTATATATTTTGGCTAGGAGATCAGCAATTTCATCTTTAAGTTCCCTGAGAACTCGTGGATGGATGCCATCTGGTCCTGGTGATTTGTTAGTGTTTAGTTTAACAAGACATGCAAGGACCTCCTCCCTGGTTATTTCTATCTGGCTTAATTCTTCGGTTTCCCTCCCTACGAAGATAGGCTCTGTTTTGGGCATGTGGTCTCTGTCTTCTTCAGTGAATACTGAAGCAAAGAATTCATTGAGTCTCTCTGCAATCTCTGTTTCCTCTTTAATAACCCCTTGCCTTCCATTGTCATCTAATGGTCCAATGGCCTTCCTAGTTGGGTTCTTACTTCTAATGTACTTAAAGTAGTCTTTGTTATTTCTCTGAGTATTTTTAGCTATACGCTCCTCAAAGTCTTGCTTTGCTTTCCTGATTGTTGCCTTGCATTTGTTCTGCCAGAATTTATGTTTTTGCCTGCTGTCCTCATTCGGACAAGCCTTCCATCTTCTAAATGAGCTTCTCTTGCTCTTGATCACTTCCCGAACAGCTCCTGTAAGCCACATTGGAGTCCTCTTGGACCTGGCAGTGCCCTTTTTCCTTTTGGGTATGCATTCCAATTGAGCCTCTGTTATTGTTTTTGTAAACAGCCTCCATGCCTCTTGGAGTGTTTGGACTCTCTCAATTTTCCCTTTCAGCTTCTTTTTTACTAGTTTCCTCAACTTTGGGAAATTTCCTTTTTGAAAATTTAAGGTCTCTGTGTTAGATTTTATCAGTGTATACCTGACCGAACAAAGGTCATCAGGGATGGCATCATTGACCGAATGGCCAGCTGGGTACGACAGGTGGTGGATCAAACGAAACTCCCCCGGTGTCTTTTTGGGCACCAACCCCAAAGGGGAAACCTTCAGATTGGGAAAGGGAGGGGCGTGAAAGGGGACAGCGACCCTACCTGCATTAACCTCCTTAGCGATACTGACGGCAGCCACCTCCTCCCTGCCCTTAAGAGAAAATAAGTTGGGTGCATCTTGGTGGGACCTATCCCCTGTAAACGGAATGCGAAACCCTCGCTGAAAACCCTCCAGTAAGTAAGCTGCGTCTCCCCTCCTCGGGTATGTTGTGAGCCAACGCTCCAACATGACCACATTAACTGGGGAGGGGGTCTTTTGGGTGACCAGAACCCTCAGCGGCAGTTCTGCCTACTCCCTGTCCACCTCTACCCCTGCCCCGAAACCCGCCCGCTCGCGGGCACGCAGCAGCGGCGTGAGGGCCAGCGCAAGAGGGACACTCGTGCATATATCAGCACTGTTTTCTATTGCAAGCACCATTGGCTGAGAAGCTCCAACACAGCAGGCGGGCTGGAACCCCCTGCCCCGCCACTTGGCGGGGTGCCTGAATTGGAGCAGCTCGCTGGACCGCATGTCCACAATGATACCTCTCCCCAGGCGCAGGGCGCGTGGGGGTCATATACAGAAGCCACAGCTTCTGACAGGGCTCATCCCACCTCATCTCTGGGTGTAGGGGCACTCTCATTCGAAATTCCTCGTCATAAGCCAACCACGACGGGACAGGGAAATCCACCATTGCCCTGTAAATGTTGTCCAAATACTGGACCTTCGGAATGGCCAGGTCAGGCCGGGCCCTAAGGTACACCACCATGTATATGATATATGCGGGCAACCAGTTGGCCCACGTGCGTGGTGGCTTGTGATGGCGGGACTGCTCCTTGTCCTTTTCATCCTGCCCCTCCCTCTCTTCCTTGGTGGGTTCCCTGTTCAATAGGGAGAAAATGTCCACGTACTCTCCCCGCCAAATTTTCTCTTTTGTGGCTTGAGCCAAATGATCCCCGAGGGGCAAAGAGTACCCAGCCGTCGGGAGTGCCGACACCGGCACATTGACAGTACGGGGCATCAAAAAAGGGGCCACAACCTGCCCCGTAACCCCCGCTGCATTCCCTGTAACCTGAGGCCCCCCACCCACAGTGGGGCCTGTGATCGGCAAAGCCGCACCTGGGTACGCCGGGGGTTGCTGTCCCCCAGTCCCAACCTGACGTGGCCACGCCCACTGTAGACCCTCCCCCACAGTGGATGGTGGTGTGGGTGCATTAGTTTGAACTGGATACTCACAGGTTGCACCCCCATGGGCCGCCCCCACTGGGGGTTCCGGCCCACGGCGGGCGTCGGAGCTCGCGACCGAAATCGAGCTCGGCGGACACACCTGACCACTACCTGTTGGTGGTATCTGCTGCGCTGTGAGCTGCGAGGCCACGGCTGGCGCCGGCCTGTGGGCCTCAAGCAGCTCAACCCGGCCAGCCGCCTGATGAAGATTGGCCGCCGGCGTGGTGAACTGTAGGCCAAAAGGTGCCCCCGATGATATCCCCATGGATGCCTCCAAGGCCGCTACGCGGGCCAGAAGGACATCCACGTTCACAGAGCCCCCGACACAAAGGGGGCCAAGGGGGGCGTGCGACCCACTGGTCGCAGGGCCTGGGCCCGGTGCAGAGGCACTTGGGCCCGAGTATGGCCATGCCCAAAGCTCTGGCCCCTGAGGTGCCAGGGTCATTCCCTGCCAAGGAAGTGACCCCAGCCCACCCTCCTGGGTAAAACCGATGGCCGGGGGATGCAAGCCAGGGGCTGGAGGCCCAGCGGAGCTCTGCCCGCCCTCCTGGCCCGGGCCCATGGCCGAGAATTGCGGGCCAGGGGCCGCAGCCCCTGCGGGGCCAGCCTGGGGCTGTGCAGCCTCAGGCCACGGATTGATCTGCCCCATTCCACCGGTCCCGGTGGTTGACTGAGAGGGCGCAGCCGTGGTCCTCCGACCCGGCTGCCGCCTCCTTGGTGGGCGAACCGCATTCGCCATAGCCTTCTTTCTGGAAGGCATCGCTGATCCTGGGTGGGAAGCCTAAGAAGCAGGCGAAGAAAAGCTGACTGCTGCCCAGATAAGGCTTCCCTGGAACGCGAAGAGCGACGGAGCAAAAACTTCTCCTCTCCGTCGCATTCGCAAAATGGCAGCTCGGCTGCCTCGTGGCCACCCCTTTTAAAGGGTGCTGGCCATGCCCCCTAACTACCCGGATGTCCAAGTCCGGTGGGGGGGCCCGCAAAGAGCGCGGCGGCAATTTTGGCGCCGCGCTTGCAATCTCTGGGATCTTGGGATCTGTAATTTGGTAAGATATCTACAATTCTATGATGCAGTTCAGCTCTCTGGCAGCTTTCTCAGTATCTCACTAAACATGATTTCCAGAGTCCTGTAGGATAGAAAAATGACAGTCAAAGTGATATCAGTCTGAGTACTGTAGATGTACTCTTGGTGTTTGTCACCAAGTTTGTTTTTGTGTGATTCATTGGAACTGTAATATGGGCGAAGAGAGGCTTTTAGTCTTTTGCCTCTGCCTTGTCTTGATTGGAATCCCCCTCTCCAGCACATGCTACTCCCAAGAGGAGCTTTTTTCACATCATGAATAGCATGGGGGAGGAATACCATTGTTTCCCCAATATGTTCAACCTCCAAGTGCAAGCTCTGTATGTCTGTTTTTTAAAATCAGTGATGCAAAGGAAACCGGCATAGCAGATGTTGTATTTGCTTTAACTTTGAGAGAAGAATTCCTTAATGAAATGTTACTTCAAGATCTAGACAGCGTGTGTGCAAATCTGACTCTTACTTCCTCTCCAAAAATAGACAAAGTTCCTGAATCAGGAAGATTACTCTGTCAATAAAAAGTGCTTTACCTAGTAATGAGTCTAATGTAACATATTAATATTTGCAACAAATAGTGGTGTTTTTTTAATAGAGCATCCCTATCCATGCTCATTAGAATATGGTACAAACTGGTAAACAGCACTGCTTCCTGCTTTGCAGGCGCACCCCCCAATAAAGGACTCAGACACTGGTAAAAGTGGATAATGGCATTGGGCCACATTTATTGGTTCATGCCCTAGTCCGAATTATAAATTTCTATTGGTATTCAACCAATTATAATTCTTAAGGCAAGCAGGCCGAAGTAACACTGGTAAGGTTCCACCCAAAATTGCCAACGGCAATTGGTAACAATGTATCCATTTGTATCAATTTGTTTGTTGACAACAAACAAATTGTTGACCGTAGTCAATAATCTAACTATTGACCCCACCCTCTGACGTGTATCCGTAAAATAATGGGGTGATACATGCTGCCTAGCTCGTGCCATCACCCCATTGCCTGGTTTATCGTTGACCGGACAACGTTAACCAACTTGTGCCTGTCTAGTGTTGTCCAGTCAACTGCGAACCTGCCGGATACCTGTGGGTCATAAATGTTTACCTTACCAGTGCTACCCGCCCATGTGACCAAAGTCAACAGCAGCAGCAAGAAACCCCTATGTCAAACCATAGCAACAGTGTGGGATGGGCAAAAAAGCCAGGACCCGAAAGCCAATTGTAGGTCCCAGCCAAAAATTCCCACCCGGCCCCGAAGCGACCAAAATATCACACTGTTAACTAGGGAGGGGGTGGAGGGGAAAAACTTCTCCTCTCCGTCGCTTCGCAAAATGGCAGCGCGGCTGCGTCGTGGCCACCCCTTTTAAAGGGTGCTGGCCACGCCCCCCTAACTACCCGGATGTCCAAGTCCGGTGGGGGGGGCCACAAAGAGTGTGGCGGCCATTTTGGCGCCGCACTTGCATTGCAGGCGCACCCCCCAATAAAGGACTCAGACACTGGTAAAAGTGGATAACGGCATTGGGCCACATTTATTGATTCATCCCCTAGTCCGAATTATAAATTTCTATTGGTATTCAACCAATTATAATTCTTAAGGCAAGCAGGCCGAAGTAACACTGGTAAGGTTCCACCCAAAATTGCCAACGGCAATTGGTTACAATGTATCCATTTGTATCAATTTGTTTGTTGACAACAAACAAATTGTTGACCGTAGTCAATAATCTAACTACTGACCCCACCCTCTGACGTGTATCCGTAAAATAACGGGGTGATGCATGCTGCCTAACTCGTGTCATCACCCCATTGCCTGGTTCATCGTTGACCGGACAACATTAACCAACTTGTGCCTGTCTAGTGTTGTCCAGTCAATTGCGAACCTGCCGGATACCTGTGGGTCATAAATGTTTACCTTACCAGTGCTACCCGCCACACGGGGAGGCTTCAACAAAGGCTCACCCCCCCCCCAGACCGTCAGCTCGGTCAACAGGCCTGCTCGCCAATCTCCCAACAAGAGGTCCATACCTCCCGGCGACAGATGGACCCCATCCCCTGTGTAAAGCTCATAATTTTGGAGACTGATGGTGGGGTGTCGTATGACTCGCCCCCAACCCTTGTCCAGAAAGAACCGGGCAATAGCCCTGTTCACCGAGCGCTGAGCCCGATCAAGGGCCTGGAGGTTAAACCCTCCCCTGTAAGCGTGCCGCGGTATCATGTCCGACCAAAGTAGGGTTGTGGCAGGCCACACATAATGCAAGTAGGCTAGGTCACCGCAAATCGCATGCTTCAGCGATAGGCCCGTGACCTGTCCTAAATCATTACCCCCAAGGTGTATAATCAGGACATCAGGCGGGTCAGCATCCCTGATGGAGAAAAGGAATGGCAACAGTTCCCGCCATAACATTCCATGCTTACCATACCACCTGAGACTTGCGGATGCACCCAGTCCCAGTCGGGGTCCCCACTCTGTCGCCGCAGCAAACTGTGCTGCCCTGTGCACATAGCTGTGGCCCACCAGCCATACTGTCACCGGTGTAAGATGACACCCAGGGTCTGTCAAGGAAAAAATGAAACAGGGCAGTGACTTAACTGGTACTCACTGTTGAAGAGGGCGAACATACAACTGAAAACATTGTGATCCCCACCTTCCCATGTTGCGTATTTCAGCCCCAGAGTACCCAAACGCCGCTGTGGTGGAAGCCGCCCCTATCCTGAATGAATGGGTGCCGTAACGAGCCCTAGGGAGGCCAACACTGGCTAGTGCCTTACCGGTCACCTTCCAAAATTGAAATTTAGTAAGGGGTGACCCATCTTGGTGACAGAAAAACGGGCCAGGGTGCGTACCACGTAGTGCAAGGAACTCCTGTAGGGCACCAACTGGACAGATGTCTGCCATGGAAAATCGTAGCAGTCTTACACCACTGCCTACACCGTGCTGATCAACCTTAGAGGAGCGTATCCTCAGCTGAGCCCAATCATTGGAGACATAGACATCTTCGAGTTCCAGTGCCCTGCGACTCGCATCCGCATTAGACAGTAGCACCAGCTCACTGATGCGGAGCGCCCCAAAAAAGGCTACCGTAGTAGCCGCGTGAAACAGGGTTGCCTCATACCTGTCGAAACACAGGTCATGCCAACCCCGTGCAAGGTGGGCAAGTACCCCTGGAGAAATTGGGTGGCGGTCGTCCGGGCTGCGCCCACGTTCCCGCACCCACCCTTCCAAAACATGTCTTATGCGAAAATCATTTGTGCTGTCAGCAAAACCACCCACCTTGGCCATGAAAGCCAGCGCTGACAGCCTGGATGCTATGGTGCGGGGAGCTAAGCCCTGGGCATGTAAGTAAACCATAAATTGGAGGACGTGAGCCACTGGGATGGGCCAACTTTCAGGCAGCCGTGATCGGGCACAAAAGGCCCTGAATGAACTGAATGCATGGTTATACGCCTTACACGTGCGGGGGGCAAGCGATATGCCGATCGCCCGGTTCACCTCTCCTTGCCAAGCATCCATATCTCGTCCGGGAGCGGCGAGGGAAATTCCTCTGCGTCCGGGGCCAAGGCATGGAACCGGGGGATCTGCAGGCGGGACAAAGCGTCAGCAATATAATTATTAATACCTGGAACATGTCTGGCCCTAAAAAGCACATTGAGGCGTAGGCTGCGCAACACAAACTGGCGAACCAGTTCCATAACCCTGGGAGATTTTGATGTCTGTGAGTTGACAATGTGGACAACTGCCGCATTGTCACACCAGAAATGGACGACCGAATTGGCCCACTCCTCGCCCCATAGCATCAAAGCTCCCAGAATGGGGAAAAATTCCAGGTACGTGAGATCGCACAAACGATCCGTGCTCCACCAGGCTGGCGGCCATCTGCCGTAGGCCCACTTCCCTTCGAAGTAAATCCCATAACCCAGGGACCCTGATGCATCCGACTGAACCTGAAAACGAGGGGAAACCAAAAGGTCGGACCTCCAAAATGACACCCCGTTGAATTCCCTCAGGAACTGAAGCCAGATGAGCATATCAGCCCTCATGCCCTTGTTCAGTCAGACCCTGTGGTGGGGCCTGGCCAAGCCAGTCATGGCATTGCACAAGCGTCGAGCAAATGCTCTGCCAGGTGCGACGACCCTGCAAGCGAAATTGAGGTGACCATGTAACACCTGAAGCTCCCGAAGGGACACCTTGCGTTTGGCTAGCAAGTCCAAAATAAGTGCAACGATCCGGGAAACCTTATCAACAGGTAACCTGGATGTTTGCACAACCGTGTCAATCTCCACCCCCAGGAATGTGAGCTTGGTTGAAGGGCCCTCGGTCTTTTCAGGCGCTAAAGGGACACCGAGTTCCTTCATTAGCGTCTGAAATGTATTTAGGAGACGAGTGCACGTGTCCCAGCCCCGTTCACCCCCGAATAAGAAATCATCGAGGTAGTGGGCTACAGACCGAGACCCTGACCTGCGAACAAAGGCCCAGTGCAGGAAGGTGCTGAAGCGCTCAAATGCCGAGCATGAAATGGATCAGCCAAAAGGCATGGCCTTGTCAAAATAAAATTCACCCCGGAACTTGAAACCCAGCAACTCAAAGTCACCCGGGTGCACTGGCAGGAGACGGAACGCGGACTTAATGTCGCACTTAGCCAGCAGTGCACCCGGGCCACATGAGCGCACCATGCGCAGGGCCTGGTCAAAAGATGTATACCTGACCGAACAAAGGTCATCAGGGATAGCATCGTTGACCGAACGGCCGGCCGGGTAAGACAAGTGGTGTATCAAACGGAACTCCCCCGGTGACTTCTTGGGCACTAACCCCAACGGGAAACCTTGAGATTGGGAAATGGTGGGAGAGGGAAAGGGCCAGCGACCCTGCCAGCAGCAACCTCCTTAGCAATGCTCATGGCAGCCACCTCCTCCCTTCCCCTGAGTGACAACAGGTTGGGGGCATCTTGGGGGGACCTGTCCCCTGTGAAAGGAATGTGAAACCCCTGCTGGAAACCCTCAAGCAGGTAAGCTGCATCCGCCCTCCTCGGGTACATCGTGAGCCAACGCTCCAACATGTCCACATTAATTGGGGAGGGGGCCTTTTGCTTGACCAGCTCCCTCCGCGGCGGTTCTGCCCGCTCCCTGTTCACCTCTACCTCTGCCCCGCAGTCTGCCTGCCCTAGGACACGCGGAGGCGGCATGGGGGCCAGCACAAGAGGGACACTCGTGCCTGTATCGACACTGCTTCCTGTTGCACGCACCATTGGCCGAGAAGCTCCAACACAGCAGGCGGGCTGGAACCCCCTGCCCCACCACCTGGCGGGGTGCCTGGGCTGGAGCAGCTCACTGGACCGCATGTCCACAATGGTACCTCTCTCCTGGCGCAGGGCGCGTGGGGGTCATGTACAGAAGCCACAGCTTCTGGCAGGGCTCATCCCACCTCATCTCTGGGTGTAGGGGCACTCTCATACGGAATTCTTCGTCGTAAGCGAACCACGACGGGCCAGGGAAATCAACCATCGCCCGGTATATGTTGTCCAAATACTGGACCATCGGAATAGCCAGGTCAGGACGGGCCCTGAGGTACACCGCCATGTATATAAGGTACACGGGTAACCAGTTGGCCCACGTGCGTGGCGGCTTACGTCAACGTGACTGCTCCTTGTCCTTCTCGTCCTGCCCCTCCCTCTCCTCTTTGGTGGGTTCCCTATTCAAGAGGGAGAAAATGTCCACATACTCCCCCCGCCAGATCTTTTCCTTGGTGGCCTGGGCCAGATGATCCCCGAGGGGTAACGAATAACCTGCTGTCGGCAACGCCGACACCGGCACATTGACAGTGCTGGGCACCATGAAAGGAGCCTGGACCAGCCCCGCCACCCCCAGTAAGTTCCCTGCAGGACAGTGTGTCCCGCCCCAAGTGGGGCCTTGTAGTGTTGGAGCCATTCCCGGATGGGCCGGCGGCGGCTGACCCGCCGTCCCAGCCAGGCGAGGCCACGGCCACTGTAAGCCTCCCTCCGTTGTGGGTTGTGGTGTGGGTGCACTAGCTTGAACCGTATACTCACAAGTTGCACCCCCATGGGCCGCCCCCACCGGGGGTTCTGGCCCACTGCGGGCGTCGGAGCTCGCGACCGCAACCGAGCTCGTAGATGGGGCCTGACCACTACCTGCTGGCGGCATCTGCTGCGTGGGGAGCTGCGAGGCCGCGGCTGGCACCGACCTACGTGCCTCAGGCAGCTCAACCCGTTCGGCCGCCTGCCGAGGACCGGCAGACGTTGCGTTGACCTGTAAACCAAAAGGTTCCCCGGATGGATTAACTATCCCTAAAGATGCCTCCAGGGCCGCTACGCGGGCCAGTAGGGCATCAACGTTTACATAGCCCCCAACGCTGATGGGGGGCAAAGGGCCGGCCGGCCCACTGGTCGCTGGCGCCGGGCCAGGTCTCTGGACCCCGGGGCCCGAATATGGCCATGCCCCAACCACCGGCCCCGGAGGGGCCGGGGGCATGCCCTGCCAGGGATGGGAACCCAGCCAACCCCCTTGGTTAAAGCCCACCGCTGGAAGCTGCGTGCCAAGGTCCGAAGGCCCAGCCTGGTTATGCGCCAGGCCCGGGCCGGTGGCTGCTAATTGTGGGCCGGGGCCGCAGCCCCTGCCGGGCTGGTCTGAGGCTGCCCAGCCTCAGGCCAAGGAGCAATCGACCCCATCCCACCGGTCCCGGTGGGAGCCCCCGGAAAGAGGGCCTGCTGAGGAGGCGCAGTCGCGGTCCTCCGACCCGGCTGGCGCCTCCTTGAAGGGCGAACCGCGTTCGCCATCGCCTTATTTTTGGAAGGCATTGCCGCGAATCGTTGGGAAGCCGAAGAAAAGGAGCAAAGAAGAAACCGCTGCCCAAAAGAGGCTTCCCGGCTAAAGGGAAGAGCGACGGAGCAATTGGGGAAAAACTTCTCCTCTCCGTCGCTTCGCAAAATGGCAGCGTGGCTGCCTCGTGGCCACCCCTTTTAAAGGGTGCTGGCCACACACCCCTAACTACCCGGATGTCCAAGTCCGGTGGGGGGGCCCCCGCAAAGAGCGCGGCGGCCATTTTGGCACCGCGCTTGCATTATCTTGTTTTTAGAAACTGCTCATGAAACCAGGCAGCGCTTAAAAGCAGTTGTCCTTTCCTGTCATTGGTACATGAGCCTGGCAACTCCATAGATTTCGTGGGAATGTCCACAGAACAGAACATCCACAGAACAGTGGGGATTGTGGTGGCTCAAGTGGTTAAGATGCTGAACTTGCTGACTGGAAGGTTGGAGTTTGATTTCCAGTTACTGTATGACGGAGTGAGCTCCCGTCTCTGTCCCAACGTCTGACATCCTAACAGTTCGAAAGCAAGAAATTGCAAGTACATAAATAGGGACCACTTCAGTGGGAACGTAAATAGCATTTAGTACATTCCAGTATTGAGGCATGCCTGCCACATGTACATGGAAACATCTGAAAGTGCAGACAGCGCTGGTTGTTTGGCTATAAACAGAGACTGAACTCTAGAGTTGATAAGACTGGCTTTTAAGCAAGGGTGACTGACAACAGACCTGCATCTTTTGCTGTAGCCATTCTCCTGTTTCTAGCTGTCACAAAGGGAAAGTGAGGAAGCTGAGAATGAAGACAATTCTGAGCTCTCTGTCGAACAAGTTGAATCAATGAAGCACACTAAAAAGCAGTGACCAGAGAAAGTTATCACAGTACTACTTTGGAGGTGAGTAATTTTTGACAAGAACCCAAAAAGAGAAAAGACATATTCTATTTCCTTGCAGGAAATCTGCTTAAAAGGAAAATGGATAGATTGCAAGCGCGGCGCCAAAATGGCCGCGGCGCTCTTTGCGCCCCCCCCACTGGACGAAGGCATCCGGGTAGTTAGGGGGCGTGGCCAGCACCCTTATAATAGGGGCGGCCACGAGGCAGCCGAGCTGCCATTTTCCGAAGCAAACGGAGAGAAGTTTTTTCCCTTAGCTCCATTCGCTCTTCCCTATCGCCGGGAAGCCTCTTTGGCGCAGCGGTTTTTCTTCCTTCTTCTTCGGCTTCCCAGCAAATTGGAGCAATGCCCTCTAAGAAGAGGGCAACGGCGAACGCAGTTCGCGTGGCTCGGAGGAGGCAGCCGGGTCGGAGGACCACGACTGCGCCTCCTCAGCAGCCTCCCTTGACGGGGCAGCCCACCGGGACCGGTGGGATGGGGTCGATTGCCCCTTGGCCCGAGCAGGGGCGGCCGCATACTGGCCCGGCAGGGGCCGCGGCCCCCGGCCCACAATCAATGGCTGCTGCCCCTGGCCTGGCTCCTGCTACTGGGCCTTCTACCCTTGGCCCGCAGACTCCTGTGGTGGGCTTTAGCCATGGGGGGTGGCCGGGACTGGGCTCGTGGCCGTATTCAGGCCCCCCCGGCCTAGAGACCTGGACCGGCGCCTACCACCATTGGGCCGGCTGGCCTTTTGCCCCCCCCTTAGCGTTGGGGGCTATGTTAATGTGGGTGCCCTTCTAGCCCGCGTAGCGGCCCTCAAGGCATCTCTCGGGATGGTCAACCCCTCAGGGGCGCCTTTTGGATCCCAGGTCGACGCATCGTATGCCGGGTGGTGGCAGGCGGCAGGTCGGGTCGAGCTGCCTGAGGCATGCGGGCTGGCGTCGGCCGCGGCCTCGCAGCTCCCCGTCCAACAGATACCACAGCCGGGTGCTGACCAGGCCCCATCGGTGAGCTCAGTTCCGATCGTGAGCTCTGACGCCCACAGTGGGCTGGAACCCCCGGTGGGGGCGGCCCATGGGGGTGCAGCGCGTGAGTATACGGTTCAATCTAGTGCACCCACACCATTGACTACATTGGGGGGAGCATTCCAGTGGCCGTGGCCTCGCACGGGTGGCATGGCGGCGCAGACGCCGCCGGCCCACCCGGCGACTGCACCTCTAACCCAGGGCCCTACTTGGGGTGGGGCCTCCTCCTCTGTTGGGAGCTTGCTAGGGGTTATGGGGTTGGTTCAGGCTCCTTTTACTATGCCCATCGTTCCCACTGTGCCGGTGTTGGCATTGCCGACGGCAGGGTATTCTTTGCCCCTTGGGGGTCACCTGGGCCAGTCTACCAAAGAGAAGATCTGGCGGGGGGAGTATGTGGACATCTTCTCCCTTTTGAACAGAGAGCCCACTAAGGAGGAGAGGGAGGGGCAGGTCGAGAAAGATAAGGAACAGGCACGTCGTCGTAAGCCGCCACGCACGTGGGCCGACTGGTTGCCGGCGTACCTCATATACATGGCGGTTTACCTCAGGGCCCGGCCGGATCTGGCCATCCCGATGGTCCAGTATTTGGACAACATCTACCAGGCGTTGGTTGACTTCCTGGGTCCGTCATGGTTGGCTTACGACGAAGAATTCCGTATGCGAGTGCCCTTGCACCCGGAGATGAGGTGGGACGAGCCCTGCCTGAAGCTTGGCTTCTGTACATGACCCCCACGCGCCCGCGCCTGGGGAGAGATACCATTGTGGACATGCAGTCCAGCAATCGGCTCCAGCACAGGCACCCCGCCAGGTGGCGGGGCAGGGGGTTCCAGCCCACCTGCTGTGCTGGACTTTCTCGTCCAATGGTTCCTGCAGTAGGAAGAATTGCCGGTATGAGCACGAGTGTCCCTCTTGTGCTGGCCCCCATGCCGCCTCCGCCTGTCCCAGGCCGGGGGGAATGCGGGGTCGAGGTAGGGGTGGAAAAGGGGCCGGCAAGACTGCCGCAGAGGGAGCTGGTCCAGTGAAAGGCCCCCTCCCCAATTAAGGTGGACATGTTGGAGCGTTGGCTCACATTGTACCCGAGGAGGGCAGACGCAGCTTACCTACTTCTAGGTTTTCAAATGGGTTCGCATTCCTTTCACGGGGGACAGGTCTCCCCAAGACGCACCCAACCTTTTGTCACTCAGGGGAAGGGAGGAGGTGGCTGCCGTGAGCATTACTAAGGAGGTTGATGCGGGCAGGGTCGCCGGCCCTTTCCCTGCACCCCCGTTTCCCAATCTTAAAGTTTCCCCCTTGGGGTTAGTGCCCACGAAGGCACCGGGCGAGTTTCGCCTAATACATCACTTGTCCTACCCAGCCGACCGATCGGTCAGTGATGCTATCCCTGCTGACCTTTGTTCGGTCAGGTATGCGTCTTTTGACCGGGCGCTGCGCATGGTGCGCTCATGTGGCCCGGGTGCGCTGTTAGCTGAGTGCGACATTAAGTCCGCCTTCCATCTCCGGCTGGTGCACCCGGGCGACTTTGAGTTGCTGGGTTTCAAGTTCCGGGGTGCATATTATTTGATAGAGCCATGCCTTTTGGCTGTTCCATCTCATGCTCGGCCTTCGGGCGTTTCAGTGCCTTCCTACAGTGGGTTTTTGTTCGCAGGTCAGGGTCTCGGTCTGTAGCCCATTACCTGGATGATTTCTAATTCGGGGATGAACGGGGCTGGGACATGTGCACACGTCTCCTCCACACATTTCAGATGCTAATGGAGGAACTTGGTGTCCCTTTAGCGCCCGAAAAGACCGAGGGCCCATCTACTAAGCTCACATTCCGGGGGGTGGAGATTGACACGGTAGCGCAAGCATCTAGGTTGCCGGGGGATGAGGTGTCACGGATCGTGGCCCTCATATCAGACTTGCTTGCTAAACGCAAGGCATCCATTCATGAGCTGCTGGTGCTGCATGGTCACCTTAATTTCGCTTGTAGGGTGTTCGCACCTGGCAGGGCATTTGCTCAGCGCTTGTGCGACGCCATGACAGGCTTGTCCAGACCCCACCATAGGGTAAGACTCGCCGGGGGCATTAGGGCAGATATGCTTATCTGGCTCCAGTTCTTGAGGGAGTTCAATGGGGTCTCAGTTTGGAGGTCCGATCTTTTGGCTTCTCCTCGTTTCTAGATGCAGTCTGATGCCCCTGGGTCCCTCGGTTATGGGATGTACTTCAATGAGAAGTGGGCCTACGGTGGGTGGCCGCCAGCCTGGTCGGGCACATGTCACCTGCACGATCTTACGTATCTGGAATTTTTTCCCATTCTGGGGGCTTTGATGCTATGGGGTGGGGAGTGGGCCAACTCGGTGGTACATTTCTGGTGGCAATGCGGTTGTTGTCCACATTGTCAACTCACAGACGTCCAAATCCCCCAGGGTCATGGAACTGGTGCACCAGTTCGTTTGCGCAGCCTGCGCCTCGATGTGCTATTCAGGGCCAGGCATGTCCCAGGTATCAATAACGATATTGCTGATGCGGAGGAATTTCCCTCGCCACTCCCGGACGAGATATGGACGCTTGGCAAGGAGAGGTGAACCGGGCGATCGGCATGTCGCTGGCGCCCCGCACGCGTAAGGCGTATCACCACGCACTCATTTCCTTCCAGGCCTTCTGTGCCCAATTTCGGCTACCCGAGACTTGGCCTATCCCAGTGGCCCACGTCCTCCGATTCATGGTTTACCTGCATACACAGGGCCTTGCACCTCGCACCATAGCATCCAGGCTGTCAGCACTGGCCTTTGTGGCCAAAGTGGGCGGTTATGTGGACAGTACCACTGATTCCCGCATACGACATGTTTTGGAGGGGTTGGTGCGGGAGCGTGGGCGTAGCACGGATGACCGCCACCCAATTTCCCCAGGGGTACTTACCCACCTAGCACGGGGCTGGCAGGACCTCTGTTTTGGCAGGTATGAGGCCGCCCTGTTTCATGCGGCTACTACGGTGGCCTTTTTTGGAGCGCTCCGCATCAGCGAGCTTGTGATGCTGTCTAAGGCGGATGCTAGTCGTAGGGCACTGGAACTCGACGATGTCTATGTCTGCAGTGGTTGGGCTCAGTTGAGGATTCACTCCTCTAAAATGTATCAGCATGGCATAGGCAGTGGAGTAAGACTGCTACGATGTTCATTGGCAGACATATGTCCGGTTGGTGCCCTACAGGAGTTCCTTGCACTGAGTGGCACGCACCATGGCCCGTTTTTCTGCCACCAAGATGGGTCTCCCCTTACTAAATTTCAATTTTGGAAGGTGACCGGTAAGGCGTTGCCCAGTGTTGGCCTCCCTGGGGCCCGTCACGGCACCCATTCCTTCGGGATTGGGGCGGCTTCTACTGCGGCTGCTTTTGGGTACTCCGGGGCTGGAATACGCCGTATGGGATGGTGGGGATCCCAGTTTTTTCAGTTTTATGTCCGCCCTCTTCCGCCGTGAGTACCAGTTTAGTCACCGCACCTTTTCTCCCCCCTTTTTTCCTTGACAGACCCTGGGTGTCGTATCACACCGGTGGCAGTATGGCTGGTGGGCCATAGCTACGTGCACAGGGCAGCGCGTTACGCTGCGGCGACAGAGTGGACCCCGACTGGGACTGGGTGCATACGCAAGTCTCACATGGTAGGGTAAGCCCGGTATGTTACGGCGGGAACTGTTGCCATCCCTTTTCTCAGGCTGGCATGCTGACCCGCCTGATATTCTGATCATACACCTTGGGGGCAATGATTTAGGTCGGGTCACTAGCCTATTGCTGGAGCACGCGATTTGCGGTGATCTCGCCTACTTACCTTATGTGTGGCCTCCCACAACCCTCGTTTGATCAGACATGGTACCGCGGCACGCTTACAGGGGAGGGTCCGGCCTCCAGGCCCTTGACCGTGCTCGGCGCATGGTGAACAGGGCTGGGGGCGCGTCGTTCGGCACCCCACCATCAGTTTGCAAAATTATGGGCTTTATTCAGGGGATGGGATCCATCTGTCGCGGGGAGATATGGACCTCCTGTTAAGTGATTGGCGAGCAGGCCTGTTGACCGAGCTGACGGTCTGGGGGGGGGCGGTGAGCTTTTATTGAAGCCTCCCCGTGTGGCGGGTAGCACTGGTAAGGTAAACATTTATGACCCACAGGTATCCGGCAGGTTCGCAATTGACTGGACAACACTAGACAGGCATAAGTTGATTAAACGTTGTCCGGTCAACGACGAACCAGGCGACGGGGTGATGGCTACAGCTAGACAGCATGCATCACCCCGTGATTTTACGGATACGCGTCAGAGGGTGGGGTCATTAGTTAGATATTGACTACGGTCAACAATTTGTTTGTTGTCAACAAACAAATTGATACAAATAGATACATTGTAACAATTGCCGTTCGCAATTTTGGGTGGTACCTTACCAGTGTTACTTCGGCCTGCTTGCCTTAAGAATTATGATTGGTCAAACACCAATAGAAATTTATAATTCGGACTAGGGCATGAATCAATAAATGTGGCCCAATGCCGTTATCCACTTTTACCAGTGTCTGAGTCTTTTATTGGGGGGTGCGCCTGCAATGCAAGCGCGGTGCCAAAATGGCCGCCGCGCTCTTTGCGGCCCCCCCACATCGGACAAAGGCATCCGGGTAGTTAGGGGGCGTGGCCAGCACCCTTATAAAAGGGGCGGCCACGAGGCAGCCGAGCTGCCATTTTCCGAAGCGAACGGAGAGGAGAAGTTTTTCCCTCCACCCCCTCCCTAGTTAACAGTGTGATATTTGGTCGCTTCGGGGCCGGGTGGGAATTTTTGGTTCGGACTCACAATTGGCTCTTGGGTCCTGGCTTTTTTGCCCATCCCACACTGTTGCTATGGTTTGATATAGGGGTTCTTTCTGGTGCTGTTGACTCTGGTCACATGGGCGGGTAGCACTGGTAAGGTAAACATTTATGACCCACAGGTATCCGGCAGGTTCGCAATTGACTGGACAACACTAGACAGGCATAAGTTGATTAAACGTTGTCCGGTCAACAACGAACCAGGCGACGGGGTGATGGCAAGAGCTAGACAGCATGCATCACCCCGTGATTTTACGGATACGCGTCAGAGGGTGGGGTCATTAGTTAGATATTGACTACGGTCAACAATTTGTTTGTTGTCAACAAACAAATTGATACAAATAGATACATTGTAACAATTGCCGTTGGCAATTTTGGGTGGTACCTTACCAGTGTTACTTCGGCCTGCTTGCCTTAAGAATTATGATTGGTCAAATACCAATAGAAATTTATAATTCGGACTAGGGCATGAATCAATAAATGTGGCCCATTGCCGTTATCCACTTTTACCAGTGTCTGAGTCCTTTATTGGGGGGTGCGCCTGCAATGTCATTATTCATACAGCTATTCATAAAATGAATATATTCTGAAGTCTCCATGCTATTGATAATGGAGGAGTGACATTGTCTAAATCTTAAAAGTGGGGCAGAGCTACCTCTTCTCAGGACTGCCTGCTGAAATAACTCTAACAACAGGAATTTCAGCTACAAATTGCCACCAAGGAAGAAGGCAATTCTTTTTTTTTTTTGTTATCATACAGTAGTTATGTGGCTTGGCACAAAACTAGAAGAATAAGTGCTGACTTCTTGCCTGAAGGAAATTCACCAGTGAAGCTCAAGTTATTGGGCTGTGCTGACAATATGCATGAAATAAGAGTCTGACCACTGCCTATTGGGACTTCTCCTCCATGGAAGCTTCAACTGTGGTCTTTACTTTTGAGTCATTTCCCTGACAACTACAAGGATCTACTTGGGTTCTGCAAGGAGATCTCTTCTAATTAACAGTTGTGACCATTATGCAACATGTCTGGTCTGGTTAGAGTGATACATGCTTCAGTTATATATGGCTTGTATTATTGCAACCTAATCTACATGGGGCTGCATTTAAAGATAATTCAGAAACTTCAGCTGGTTTAAAATGGTGCAGCCAGGCTGCTAATCAGGGTTGCTGTTGCTGCTTCTGTTTCTGCTTCCACTGCCACTGCCGCAGCTGTTGCCGCCCCCACCGCCGCCACTGCCGCCGCCACCGTCACCACCACCACCACTGCTGCCGCCGCCACTTCTGCTGCTGCTGCTGAGTTGCACAGTCAAGTCCGACCCTTTGTGACTCCATGGACTGCTGCACGTCAGGCTCCTCTGTCATTCTCCGCAGGCCACACAGATCTACACCCATTGCATTAACAGTGCTATTATGTATGACAATTTGTGTTATTGACATTTTAAACAGCCACTTATCCAGCCAAAGAAACTGTGCAAATTACTTGTCAAACAGCCACGCTGTTTGACAGCTGCAAAATCTCGGCAACTCACATAATATCACGAGACTTTGAGCGTGCACCATAGCTGTCAAATGTACATACTCTTGTAACGTACATTCAAATCACCCAATAATGTTTGTTACTGCTGTTTTGTATCAAGTTAAATGTGTATATAAGTCCCCGTTGTTCCCCTCCAAGTTGTGTTCAGACCCCAGAAATAAAAGAGCTGTATTTCACTAGGCTGGTTGTCGCCTCCAGTTTCTGAATACCAAAGGTGCCATCTAGCCACCTCATCCTCAGTCACCCCCTTCTCCTTTTGTCCTCAATCTTTCCCAGCATCAAGGCCTTTTCAAGTGAGTCCTCCCTTCTCATTTGGTGTCTAAAGTATTTGTGCTTCATCTTTAGCACTTGTCATTCAAACGAGCAGTCAGGATTGATTTCCTTCAGGATTGACTGATTTGATCTACTTGTGATCCATGGTACTCTCAAGAGTCTCCTCCAGCACCACAGTTCAAAGGTGTCTATTCTTCTGCACTCAGCCTTCCTTATGGTGCAAATTGCACAGCCGTATGGGCTGTTTACAGCAAACATATAATTCTCCTTTTGCAACCACTACAGATCTGTCCTTTGGGCCCAATTCAAAGTGCTGGTTATGACCTATAAAGTTCTATATACTGTAACTCAGATACAGACTATCTAAAGGAGAGAATCATTCCTTTGGAACCTTTTAAAACTTCTAAGATATCCAGGGTATGATTTTATCTTTGTGCCATTAGCTTAACTAACCCGACTCCCTAAAGGGGCCAATGGCTATAGGTGGATAAGCCCCTTTAGGTGAGGTAATGGTCCCCCTCAGTGGAGGAAATGCCATTGGAAACCACCTTATTGGGCCCAATGGTAAAATGAGCAGAGGAGGAACTCTGATTTCCAATGGTCATGTAGGCAGAAGAGGCCATGCCAGATGGACTTGGTGTGAAGGTGCATCTTGATAATATCCTGAAGGCTGCGGCAGTCCATTGCAGTCCCGGTGTTGGATTCTGCATGTCTCTTTTAATGTGTGCTGCAGTAGATGGCTCCATAATCATGGTGTGTGGGTCACTTCCACGGCAAGCTGGGATCCACCTTAAACAAATTCACACCAATTTCATTGTTCCTGCTTCAGGGAAAAATGCATTCTTGGATATGAGTTGCAGTCGACAATGACAACCTTCTTAGACATTTCTGGTGAGAACACAAGAGAAGGGCTTCTCTATGGCTGCTTCTAGTGGAATTCCCTTGGGATGCTAGATTGACCTACTTCCTCTTGTTCTTCCAGTGTCAGGTGTCAGGGTCACAAGGATTAGGACCTCATCCATAAGGGGTCACCTCATGAGCAAGCTTCACATAAAAGCTTGAAACACTATTGACATCACATATTCAATAAGCAAATCTAATCTATAAAGGTTTCTTACACCACTGATTGTAGGATTCTATGAGCAGGTCTAGTATATAAAGGTCTGACATTAGTGACTTTATTCCCTGGTTTAGTAAAAGGCTCTGTCTGCCAGAATGCCCAGACTTGTGTAGCTAACGCAAGCTGTCTGCTGTCATGATCTTGTTGAACCAAACTACTTCCATTTTGTCTCTGACTCCATTTCAGACAACATGGCCTTTGCTCAGGGACACTCCAAAGGTGGGGGCCAGATCACTGGGAAAGTCCCTAATCATTATAACCAGATTGGATTTTATTTTTATTTTTATTTATATTCAAATTTATATGCCGCCCAATCAGGTAAAGCCGACTCTGGGCGGCTCACAACAAGTTAAAACACACATAAAACAATACAACCAATTAAAACCCAACATACCCACCCACCTACCCCATTCCTCTTAAAAACCCACGTTAAAAAACTGCCTTCATTGACAATTAAAAGAAATGGGGGCTTAATTTATAAGCCAACAGGCGGGGGCCACTCTTCCATCTGGGCCCCACACCTGCCCCGCCAACCAGGTTTTTAGGTCTTTTCTGAAAGGTAGCAGCTCCATCTGCTCCCGCAACTCTACAGGCAGGAGGTTCCACAAGGCCGGTGCGGACACGGAAAAGGCCCTCCTTCGTGTACCAGAGAGACGGGCGCCTCTGGCAGATGGAACAATTAGGGAGCCCCTCCGATCCGCTCTGGTTGAATGGGCAGATACTCTTGGGATGATGCGGTCTCTAAGGTAACCTGGCCCACTACCATGAAGGGCTTTAAAGGCCAAAACCAGCACCTTGAACTGCACCCGGAGGCAAACTGGTAGCCAGTGCAGCTCCCGACATAATGGTGAGGCACGAACATAACGCCCGCGTCCCATCACCACCTGGGCTGCCACATTCTGGACCAACTGCAGCCTCCGAATGGTTGACAAGGGCAGCCCCATGTAGAGCGCATTGCAATAATCTAGCCTCTTATCTGATTGGAGGATAATTTTGATTGGATTCCCTTATCTAAGATAGGAGTGGCCCTTTTTCACTAGGACCCTCTTATCTAAACCAAACCTCTAAGGAGGAGCATTTCTCTTATTTAAGGTAATGCACAAGAGCTGATTCTTTAGGTTTCAGCTTGAGACCTCAAGTGGGTGTAGCTCACATCACATCTTTTTGGGGGAAGGCTGAATCTCTAACTTATTCCAGGATGGGCGCCTGGGAAGCCGCACTTAGCCTCATTTTGAGAGATTCTGGACTTAGCTTGATTTTGGGACATTTCAAAACTTAGTCTATTTTCCAGAAGAATTGGACTTAGCCTATAATCCAGAACGTTGGAATGTAGCTTCTGCAGAAACATCAACAGTTAGAATTTCTTCTGAGACTATGCAATTTGTCTATTTCATCGTATTTATTGGACTCTGTTATTTTACTTAATCAAAGGAAAAAGACAATTTTTTTGAGTCTTTTTCCTACACCTTCTGTTGTTTGGGAGCATATACAGTGGAGCAACTTGGCAGTCATCCCGGATGTGAGTGCATGGGGAAGGGAAGAGGCAGAAAGACATGCAATAGCTGTATCTCTGCAGTTTCATGGACTTTTACTCTGCCTAAGAGATTACTCAAAGAGGTGCCTTTCCCCAGACCAGAATATAATTCCAGGGATTGTTCTTTGGAAGGCAGGCAGCAGTCCCAAGGTGGGATGCCCTGCAATGGGTACTCAAAGTTGTAGACCCTTATGCTACCATTCTGGGGGAGTCTTCCTTGTTGTGATCTCTACATCAGGTAAATACACTTCTTTCTAAACATGTTTTAACTATCATTGTTGTTGTTGTTGTTCAGTCGCACAGTTAATTCTGACTCCCTGCGACCCCATGGACTATCGCAGGCCAGACACCTCATCCTCCACCATCCTCCTCAACCTGCCCAACTCTGTGCCCATTGCATCCACAATACCATCTAGCCATCTCATTTTCTGCCGCCCCTTCTTTTGCCCTCAACTTTGTTGAGTTTTATCGTGTGTGTGTGTGTGTGTGTGTGTGTGTGTGTGTTCAGCAGTGGCAGAGTAGCCTTCAAGCTTTACGTAGGCGGAAGCGGCATGTGTTGGACTGCACACACATAGAACAGCAACGCAGTTCAACAGAAAAATAAATTGCCTTTACTTTTCAGATGCAAAACATAAACAAAGATAGCTTCTCTTATATAACGTATTTACACAAACTCATAGTCTCTCTGCCTCGGCAGCAGTCTTCCAAGGACTTTCAGAGACTGATAAGAGGCTAGTTGCTTTGCTTAAGTCTTTGGTAATTCACTTCATTAAAACAGGTTCAAGATGGACTGAAAACCAATACTCATTCTGGCTTCATATTAACTGGCACAAAACAGTTCAGTCCTTTCAAGCACAAAACATACATTCACTTTGGTTAAAGGGGATAGTTGGTGCTTACGGAATGTTTCCTGAATCCAGTTGTAGATAGAGCTTCTGCACGAGCTCTTCCCCAGCAAGGGTTGCAGGTTCAGTCCTTCTGCATTCTTTCTCCTTGCTCCAATATCTTCCACACGAGTTCCAGCATGAACTCCTTCAGTTATTCTAGCATAACCCCTTGTGCTCTTTCTGTGCTCCTTCATAACTCCTCCAACTAAGTGCTCAGGTGGCACTTGGTTTATAGAGCATTTTTCCTGAGTCACCTACATCAGTGCTTACAGCTATGCTCAACAGTTACAGTCTCTTAAAATGATAGATGCGTACATTCATCCTATACAATATACATCAATATATAATACCTGACAGACATTTCCCAGCATCAAGGTTTTCTCAAGTGTATCCTCTCTTCTCATTTGATGTCCAAAGTACTTTAGCTTCATCTTTACTATTTGACCTTCCAAGGAGTCAGTCAGGGTTGATTTCTTCTAAGATCAATACTAGGCATCAAAGGTGGACTTTCCCAAAGATGATGATTATGATTTTTAAGTGTGCTTTTAAAGCTTCTTTTAGTGTTGATATGATCACTTGTTTCACATTATCCTATGTTTAATAGTTTTTTAAATTGTATTTTTTTTTAATTTAAAGTAAAGTAAGGTAAACGTCACCCTTGCTCGAAGGCCAGTCGTATCTGACTCCGGGATTCAGTGTTCATCTCTGTTTCATAGCTGAAGAGCCAGCTCTGTCTGCTTTGCAGACATTTCCATGGTCATGTAGCAGGCATGACTAGACACTGGAGTGCACAGAACACTGTTTGTTTTACATCTTTTTTAATTACTGTGAGTTTCCTTTTATGGGAGAAAGATGATATAGAATCAAAACTATAAAACAACATGAACAACATATCTTACAGAAGTTTGAGTTTCATCAACAAGCAACCTCAGAATGTATAAGAATAGCAAAGCATCAAACATCAAAGCAAGAAATCAAAAGAATATGAAAGCAAGATCAAGTCATCATCTTCTCCAAATGAATGTCAGCAATTGGAGTCATTCCAGAATCTTTAGCTACCAATTTAAAACAGTTGCCAACAGCTGCTGATCTGTTTCCTGAAATCCCAAAAATCAATTATTTTGCAGATATCATCTCAACCATTAATTTTGAGGTGTGAACTTTTTGAGGTGTGCACCCATAAGCCTCAACAAGACTGATAGACTGACAGTACAACCGACCGACCGACCGACCGACCAACCGACAGACAGACAGACAGATAGATAGATAGATAGATAGATTAGATTGGATTTCATGACACTTTCTACTCTTCTAATCCTGCCCATGGCAAGTTAAACATTTGCCTCAATTATCATGGAGATATAATTTTGGATACTATAGTTGTATGAAAAGTAGGAAACCCAGAGAAGGGTGGATTACATGGAAGGTGTGATGTTACTGTAAATCTACAACAATTGTATACTCAACCATGCTGAATTAGATTTCTGTATACTGATGAGACCTTCCACTTCAAACTAGAAGCAGCTAAATATTTATTCTATTACCATAGATAAACATTTCTGTGATGCATTGCATTCGTCTGCTTATGATATGCCATTAAATTAAGACACTTCCTTTGATAAAACAATCAAGTAGACAAGACTGATTGATTAATCAATAGATGGGCATGGCCTTATTACAGTGAACAAATTAGACATTTCAGAATATATTGCTATGCTGGCAAGATTTCTTCTTTACAATATGTTTCCTAATTGATAATCCTGACCTTTGTGCAACACTGAAAAACATCTTCCATTTAAAGACTTGTCTTTATTTTAATTCATCACAAATGTAGATCAGAGCAAATAGATTTATATGTTTGCAGAATAATGATTTATTAGAAAACAGCAACATGTTGACTGATAGTTTCAAAGTTTTTGATTACTATTTTTTTGTAATTTAATTCTACAGTGATCTTTCATCCTAAGAAAGTAAAATCTGGCACTGCTTCTACTTCTTCCCCATTTATTTTCCAGGGACTGATAGGGCCTGTTGCCATTATCTTGGTTTTCTTGATGTTTAGTCTCAAGCCAACTTTTGCACTCTCTTCTTTTAACCTAAGCAAGAGCTTCTTTAGGTCGTCCTCACTTTCGGCTATTACACATACACAATAATAAATCTATTTCTATGAATAATACAATCAATTCCTATAGTCCGTTAACGCATGGATTCCATCAGACATAAAAGAGAGCAGACCAATTTCTCAAAATTTCATTCACTCTAATTCTAAACCAAAAATCAGCAAAGGGTGGCAAATTTTAATGATTTTTTTTTTTTTTTGGAATAGTAGCTGTATTACTCTGTGTTTCAGGCATATCAGAGAATAAATAAAACAAAATAAAAATGCTGTAGCACTTTAAAGACTAACTGTTATATTTCATTTTTTATAACATATACAATATAACATATTAACTGTTATATTTCAATGTGAACTTTCATGAATCATGTCCACTTTATCAAATTTTAATGAAATTGTCTTCTTTTATTTCCTATTTAAGCAGCCTAACATGAGTAGTCGGTTATTTTTATAAATTGCCATCAGTGCTATTGCCCATCTCCTATCCAAATATACTCATCAAGAAAGTTCTTGGTATTTTTCCAAGTTTGGGCAATTTGCCTTCTTACAGCCCCTAAAAAGATTGCCACTAAATCTAAATCAGATACATTCTCATTCTCTTCAGTGAATAATGAGGACAATAATAAAGTTTCTTACTGTATTAATTTCCCCAATCCATATTGCATAGTTCCAAAATGATTTGACCTTCAAACAGGAGATTCACATATGTTCCTATGATCCTTTTAAACCCACACTTTCTCAAACATATGTCTCATATCTGCTTATTAATTTTACAAAGTTTTATAGGGAACAAATGTCATCTATGAACTGCTATTAATGCCATTTTGCTAGAGGTGGCAGTTACCAGTTTATCAAGTTACATAGTCCATATCTTTGTATAAGATACTTCTGGTATATTATGCTTTAGATTTGTTTTCCAAACTGTCTTAACTCCCATATAATTACAATTAACCTCATTAACAATATTTTTATAAATTACTGAGATTAATCCTGCTTTTTAAATTAAAATTGTCTTCCAATGAATAGTATTTTAATATGGTAAATGTTTTAATAGGTCCTGGGGTGTTATATAACTGACTTGCAAAACTCTTATATTGAATTAATTGAAGCCTATTAGTTTTTATTTGAGGGTTGTTTTCTTCTAACTGTCCAATGAGGAGATTTTGTCAGAGTTACTCAGAGTAGATAAAAGTCAGAGAGAGAAACAGAAATCCTAAACAAGAGCCAGCTCGGTTAGGAAGAATTATAGAAGAAATAAAGATAGAATGAATTACACAGCTGCAATCGTTAGAGCTCAACAAAAGAATAATGGGGTCTGCTTTTTTAAACAGAGTATAAGATTACATGAGTCACACACACATCAGCCTATCAGATCCTCAGACCCATATATAGAGGGTGAATCAGCATTTTTCCACACTGTCTGTGCATGTACTTATGATCTGCATTCTCTCACGTCATCACAGAGGGACCTTTGTTCACAAAATGTGGGGAATGCAGGCAGGGAGCATACAGGCAGACAGAGACGTTTTAAACCAGATAGATTCCCACATGTCCTCCTTTTTCATTTTAATTTTGAAGAGAGGGATGGCCAATTATATCCCTGCATCTCAGCATAGTCCATAACTACTCCTCCATATTCATCATCACTGTCCTCCTGGACATCGTACCCCTCCTGACTCCTGATACCTTGTTCAAGAGGATGATACAGCATCGAATATAATTGCAGTCTTGCAAAACCAGATGCCTCCCTTCTACGCAGTGGACAGGTATTACATATAGAAATAAGATTAGGAATACAATAAATGCAAAAACATAAAAAAATATAAGGCAAATAATAGCAATGACCCCATAAAAGAAAAATTGTCTAAGGACAGACAGTTCAGGCAACCAAGAAGTCATCAAATCAAAGAGATTAACATCAGTGTGTACATTATTAGCAATGGTCTCCTGTAAATCCTGGAGTTCTTTCTCAATAGTATTATTCAGATCCTGGAATTTCACCTGGCACCCCTGGTTCCCGACCAGTTTACAAAATCCTCCGGATTTTGCTAATAGGTAATCTATGGCCAATCTGTCCTGCATTTGATCTTGATGGAGCTCAGTGATTTCCATTTGAAGATCCCGTATAACCCTCCCTGTGGCGTTGATTGATTTATCCAGCCTACAGGTGAGTCCCAAAATGGACCTTCTATTTTCCTGGGAAATGACATCAGGGTACGATCCCAAGGTGAGTGCTCCAGTGATAGCACTTCCTATAGCTCTCCCCCAGGAGCTACCATCAGAAAGCTGAACATCGATTATCACTTCATCATTGCAACCAGAACCCATGGGGCTTGCCACAGCCCGCCAGCATTGTGCATCAGCCTGAAGCGGCATTTGCACTTGTACGGGTAAGGTAAAATAACCCAATGCAAGCGCGGCGCCAATATGGCCGCCACACTCTTTGCGGGCCCCCCCACCGGACTTGGACATCCGGGTAGTTAGGGGGGCGTGGCCAGCCCTCTTTAAATGGGGTGGCCACGAGGCAGCCGAGCTGCCATTTTGCGAAAGCGAAGGAGCGGAGAAGTTTTTAGCTCCGTCGCTCTCCGTGCTGCAGGGAAGCCTCCGTTTGGGCAGCAAGCAGTTGTTCTTCGCCTGCTTATCAGGCTTCCCATCCAGGATCGATGCCTTCCAGAAAGAAGGCGATGGCGAATTCAGTTCGCCCAACAAGGAGGCGGCAGCCGGGTCGGAGGACCATGACTGCCCCCCTCAGCTGGCCCCCTTCACGGGGGCAACCACCGGGACCTGTGGAATGGGGCAGATTAACCTGTGGCCTGAGGCTGGACAGCCCCAGGCCGGCCCAGCGGGGGCTGCGGCCCCCGGCCCGCAATCCTCGGCCATGGGCCTGGGACAGGTGGGTGGGCATAGCGCCGCTGGGCCTCCGGCCCCTGGCCTGCATCCCCCGGCCATTGTTTTTTCCCAGGAGGGTGGGCTGGGGCCACTTCCTTGGCAGGGTATGCCCCAGGTGCCTCAAGGGCCGGAGCTTCGGCCATGACCATACTCGGGCCCAAGTGCATCTGCACCGGCCCCAGGCATGGCGGCCAGTGGGTCGCACGCCACCCTTGGCCCCCTTTGCGTCGGGGGCTCCGTGAACATGGACGCCCTTCTGGCCCGCGTGGCGGCCTTGGAGGCGTCCATGGGGGTATCCACTACATCGGGGGCACCTTTTGGCCTACAGTTCACCAGTGGGTGGGGGTCCTTTTTCCTATCTACCGGGCCCCCTTTGTGTCCGCCGGCTACTTCGACCGCTGCCACTCTGCAACAGGCAGCCGGCCGGGTCGAGCTTATTGAGACAGTCCAGCCTGTGCCTGCCGCTGTCTCGCAGCTTCCTGTTTGTCTGGAACAGCGACTGGAGTGCGTTGGAGGTCGTCCCAGAGCTTGATTTCGGTCGCGAGCTCCGACGCCCACCGTGTGCCGGAACCCCCAGTGGGGGCGGCTCACGGGGGTGCAACTAGTGAGTATTGGGTCAAGTTGAATACACCCAAATCACAGTCCACTTTCAGCGGTGTAGTTCAGTGCTCATGGCCTTGCCAATTAGAGGCTAGTGGGTATCACTTGCCCTCCTATCCCAGTGCCCCTTGGTTGCATTCTGGCACGACCTTGGGGGTGGGGGTTTCTGCCCCCGGGGCAGTACGTGGCATCGCATGGGCTGTCCAGGTCCCACTGCGTATGTCCTGTGTACATCATGTACCAGCAACGGCCCTGCCGGTGGTTGGTTATTCATTGCCCCCTGGTGATCATCTGGCCCAGATCAGGAAGGGACAGATTTGGTGTGTGTGTGTGGGGGGGATGCGTGGATATATTCTCCCTATGAACTGAGACCCAAATAAGGATAGGAGGTACGGACAGGAGGACAGAGACATTCTGTGGTCCTGCCGTAGTACGCCACCACGCACTGGGGTATCCGTCCCCGGGACAGTGCTGGGCATCGCAGGGGCTGTCTAGATCCTGCTGCGTAGCCCCCCCTTTATACAGAACGTGCCGTCAAGGGCTTTGCCAACGGACGGCTATTACTTGCCCCAGTTGATTATTGGCCGCAGGCCATGAGGGGTAAGGGCCGAAGGGGGACATGTGGATATTCTCCCTATTGACCTGCAAGCCCACTGGTGAGGGGAGAGAAGGACAGGACGGCTGAGACAAAGAGATGTCCCATCGTCATTAGCCACCGCGCACCTTAGGGCCAACTGGTCGGCGGCATACCTTGTACGTATTGTGGTATGCCGCAGGGCTTGACCTGTTTGGGCCATCCTGATGTCGATCGGATGGGCCCATGACGGTTGGCTCATGGTGAGGAATGTGGAGGAGGGTGGCTCTATATCCCGAGGGGAGGTGGGATGAGTCCTGTCAGCAAGTGTGCTCGTGTACATCATTCCCACGGGACTGGTGCCTGGTGAAGGGTACCATGGTGGTCATGCTGAGCAGTGGGCTGTTCAGACACTAGCTCCACGCAAACTGGTCGGGCGGGGGGTTCTGGGCCGCCTACTGTGTTCGGCCTGCTCAGCTGACGATGTGTGTACTAAGCACCACGGTCGTTACCGACTTAGTGCCCTTTTGGCGCTGGCCCTCAGGCCGCCTCCGCGTTCCCACGGGTTGGTGGGTTGCGGGGCAGAGGTGGGGGTGCACAGGGGCGAACAGAGCTCCGTCTGAAGCAACTAACTTTGTCATGAGCCCCCCCGCCCCAATTATAGTCAGCCTGGAGGGATGTCACTCAGTTCATCCAAGAAGGGTTGGGGCGGGAGACCTGCTGGAGGGTTTTCAATGGGGCTTTTGTATCCATTCGGGGGTGTTGGGGGCCTCAGGATGCTACTAATCTGGTTCCCTTACAGGGTAATGGTGAGGGGGCTCCACTGTCCACAGTTATGGAAGTTGGGGGGCTATGAGAGTAGCGGGGGCCCTCCTGGGAACCACCTTTCCTTAGTCGAAGGTATCCCCCATGAAGCTCATACTGAGCTAGGAAAAGGGTGAATGTAATATTATCCTCCATTCAGTTTACCCTGTGGGTCCTCCATTCAGGGATGACCTTCCTGAGGACCTTGTTCGGTCAGGTACTCGTAGTTGCCTCGGCTACTATGGGTGGCGTGCTCACGCAATTCTGGTGCTGTTTGGCACAGTGTGATATGCATTCAGCTTCCAGCTTTTTGCCAGTGCACCCCAGGATTTAGACCTATCGGGTTTTTAGGTTTTGAGGGGAATTTTAATTAGATAAGGCCAATCCCTTTCTGAATGCGTTAATTCAGGTTCAGCACCCGACCGAGGTGGGACTTTCATTCAGTGGGCATTTGCTCACGGGTTGGGGACTCGGTCTCCAGCCCATCACCTCGGCGACTTTTGGTCCGGGGTTAAACGGGGCTTGGACACGTGCACGCGTCTCCTCATCACGATTCAGACACTCAGGTGGGAACTGGGTGTCCCCTTGGTGCCTGAATAGACCGAGGTCCCATGTTCTAACATCACATTTCTGCCTCAATTCTGTCACGCGGGCATCCAGGTTAACCATTGATACGGTGGCTTGGATGTCCATGGCGATTTTGGCATTGATTGCCAAACATCGAGTGTGCCCTTGGGAATTGTAGTTAATTCATTGCCCCCCTTAATTTGTTTGCTCTGGCTCAAATTACTCCTGGGTTTAGAGGGGTCTCTTATGGGAGATCAGACCTAGTGGTCTGCCCTGATATCTAGTTTGGTCAGATACCTACGGCTCCCGGACTTATGGGGTTTACTCCAAGGGTGGGTGCACAGATCGCCCCGCGATCTTACCTTCCTTGCTTTTTTTCACATTTGGAGAGCACTGATGCTATGGTGCAAGGGGTGGGCCTACTCAGTGGTCCAATTTCGGTGTGACAATGTGGCAGTGGTGAACATTGTCAACACCCAGACGTGCAAATCCCCCAAGGTTATGACATTAGTCCGTCTATTCTCTTGAGAAGCCTACGCCTAAATGTGCTGTTCTAGGCCAGACATGTTATGGGTATTTATAATGACATTCTGCCACTCTCCACCACCGCAGATCACCTGGTACCGTGCCGTACTCTGGAAGCAGAGGGATTCCACTCGCCACTTTTGGCTGAGGGTTGGACGTTTGGCGAGGAGAGGGGAACCGGACATGTCGTTGGCACCTCGCACGCGTAAGGCGTATCACTATGCATTCAGGCGTCGTGTTTGGGAGGGGTGGACACGGGAACGTGTCCGCCGCCCTTACGCACGTCACCCCTGTTCCCAGAGTTTTTACCCACCTTGCACGAGGCTGGCATTGCTTATGTACAGATAGGTGTGAGGTGGCTCTTGGCCACGCAGCTACCACGGTAGCCTTTTTGGAGCGCTCCGCATCGGTGAGTGGGTGCCAGAGTTGGTGCCACCGGTGTAAGGCGGATGTGTCTCGTAGGGCACTGGAACTCGAAGATGTCTCTTTCACACATGAGTGGGCTCGAGTGGGGATGCGGTCTCACGGGTTATTCAGCACGGTGCAGGCAGTGGTGTATACTGCTACAAAATTTTTGAGACATCTGTCCGGTTGGTGCCCTACCTGAATTTTCGACAGTGCCTGCTGCGCGCCCCCGGTGTTTTCTGCCACCGGGATGGGTCTACCCTTACCTTAGTACAGTCCCTGAGGGTGACCGGTGCAGCGTTTCGTGGTGTGGTGCCCGTTTTGGCACCATTTGCTTAAGAGAGGCGTCACATTGATCGCAGCTACGTTTGGGGTACTCGGAGGTGGATATGAGTCTACGCGCAATTTCAGATATGTACATCTCCTCACTGTACGAGTACCTAGTTATGTCCTTCACCTTTTTCTCCTCTTTTACAGATCCTAGGGGTCTCAGCACACCGGTGGCAGGGGGCTGGTGGGCCGCAGCTATGTACACTGGGCAGCAGCAGATGCTGCAGCTACAGAAAGTGGACCCCGGCTGGGCTGTGTGCATCCGCACGTATGCTATGGTATGGTATGCGCGGCACATGGGGGCGGGAACTGTGGCCATTCCTGCTGTCTGACAGGGATGCTGGACCGCCCAATGTTTTACAGGCGCCTCGGCGGCAGCGGTATTATATGGATCACTGCTGTTATTAAACTGTCGAGGGGCTGTGACCTGGCATTTTGTATCACGTATGGCTTACATACGGTCGCTATGGTCTGACATCGTGCCGAGACACCAATTTAGGGGAGATGCGGATCTCCCTAGTTCGGACTGTTCCGGCAGTCAGTGGACGGGGCTGTGGCTACGTCCCGTTCTGAGCATGGCTGTGAGACAGCCATTGGAGTCCGGATGATAGGCTTACAAAAAATTTGCTGGTAGGCAGGAGAAGGGGTCCACCTGTCGGTCAGAGGTATGTACCTCGTTCTGGGTGCAATGCAAGCAGGCCTGGCGACCGAGCTGACGGTCTGGGGGGGGGGGCGGTGAGTCTTTATTGAAGCCTCCCCGTGTGGCGGGTAGCACTGGTAAGGTAAATATTTATGACCCACAGGTATCCGGCAGGTTCGCAATTGACTGGCCAACACTAGATAGGCACAAGTTGGTTATCGTTGTCCGGTCAACGACGAACCAGGCAATGGGGTGATGGCACGAGCTAGGCAGCATGCATCACCCTGTTATTTTACGGATATGCGTCAGAGGGTGGGGTCAGTAGTTAGTTTATTGACTACGGTCAACAATTTGTTTGTTGTAAACAAACAAATTGATACAAATGGATACATTGTAGCCAATTGCCGTTGGCAATTTTGGGAGGAACCTTACCAGTGTTACTGCGGCCTGCTTGCCTTAAGAATTATAATTGGTTGAGTACCAATCGAAATTTATAATTCGGACTAGGGCATGAATCAATAAATGTGGCCCAATGCCGTTATCCACTTATACTGGTGTCCGGGTCCTTTTTTGGGAGGTGGGCCTGCAATGCAAGCGTGGCGCCAATATGGCCGCCACGCTCTTTGCGGGGGGCCCCCATCGGACTTGGACATCCGGGTAGTTAGGGGGCCGTGGCCAGCCCTCTTTAAATGGGGTGGCCATGAGGCAGCCGAGCTGCCATTTTGCGAAAGCGACGGAGTGGAGAAGTTTTTCCCCTCCACCCCCTCCCTAGTAAACAGTGTGATATTTTGGTCGCTTCGGGGCCAGGTGGGAATTTTTGGCTGGAACCTACAATTGGCTCTTGGGTTCTGGCTTTTTTGCCCATCCCACACTGTTGCTATGGTTTGATACAGGGGTTTTATTTGCTGTTGACTTTGGTCACATGGGCGGGTAGCACTGGTAAGGTAAATATTTATGACCCACAGGTATCCGGCAGGTTCGCAATTGACTGGCCAACACTAGATAGGCACAAGTTGGTTAACGTTGTCCGGTCAATGACGAACCAGGCAATGGGGTAATGGCTCGAGCTAGGCAGCATGCATCACCCCGTTATTTTACGGATACGTGTCAGAGGGTCGGGTCAGTAGTTAGTTTATTGACTACGGTCAACAATTTGTTTGTTGTAAACAAACAAATTGATACAAATGGATACATTGTAGCCAATTGCCGCTGGCAATTTTGGGAGGAACCTTACCAGTGTTACTGCGGCCTGCTTGCCTTAAGAATTATAATTGGTTGAGTACCAATCGAAATTTATAATTCGGACTAGGGCATGAATCAATAAATGTGGCCCAATGCCATTATCCACTTATACTGGTGTCCGAGTCCTTTTTTGGGGGGTGGGCCTGCAATGCTGCACATTGATATTGTCCTGGGATCCTTAATTTGCCATCCATTGCAAATTGAACCAATAGCTATAGCAGAATAATCAGGAGTAAACATAGGAAATACATCATATATATCTTCAATAGTAGTGTTAAACAAGGTATAATTAAGCTTATAAGAACTGTTATAACTACCCCATAACCAAAAATAATCATCACACCCCGTATAATTGCCTACATTCTGCAAAACCCTCTTTGCTTGAGTCCAGTACTTCCATTTACTATTCCAGACCCCAGAACTATGACAGCAGAAACAAAACCCTTTAGTGTATTTCTTGAATATCATGCTTCACCAGTGGGTGTCGTTAAATTCTTCCAGGGGGTTTGAGAAGAGGGTAGACCTGTTAATATGTTGCAAGTGTCCGATGACCAACTCCTCTAAGAAACAGGAACATGCCATGTTTGATGACCAGTGCCATGTTATTACTCGCAACATGGAACTAGACATGAAACATGTCTGACATATTAACAACTCAGTTACATATGTAGGGTACTGAAAACTCTTCCATGTACTTCTGGAGGCACCTTGAGATAAGGCAAAATATAGCATAAGCAAAGACAGGTCTTGCACTTGCAAGAGAATAAGCAAAGCATTTAAACATGAACAAAACATGAACATTTCTCTTCTTCCTTACATGAAGGAGGTTTCTGTAGCATTCTAGCAAGCATTTCTCACCCCCCAATTACATGAGTAAGGCATTACATTTCTTCTCTCACTAGGTACAAGTGAAAGAGGCATTCGATATCTTAAAACCAGCATAGCATGGTAGATCAAATAGGTACAATACATATATCAGCAGAGCATTTCAAACTCATAGCATGAGCATGTAGACAATTTTAAAAATGTTTTCAGGTTTTATAATGCAAACAAAGCCAATTCACTGAGATCACAGATTTCTGAAGTCCATGACAAACCTTGGTCCAATTAAAATGTCCAAATTAAAAGTCCAAATGTTGATTGAAGATTTCTTCTTCTCAGATTAGAATTTAAACACCATCTTCTCTCCAGCACAGTTCTTGGTATGGCAAGGTTGGAATTAGGCCATGAGTTAATTCACACTGAATTCACAAGACAACCAGGCAACCCTCCACCCTCCAGATAACAACACAGCAGTTCTTCAGCTATTCAGCCATTACACTCATTCCTTCATGCTCCAGGCACACCCATTTGTATTTAAGCAGGCAGATGAGATAGGAGCACAAAGAACAGCTTCTCAAGAACTTTCAAGTAACTCCCACACTGATGGACAGTACAGGGAATTCCCAGTTGCTTCCCCTGCAGTCCTGATGCTTGTAACTTTGAACAGCCCACTCTGGATCTCTTTGCTTGAGGGTTGAGCCATTCAAAATCAGGCACAAACTGGAGTATGTCGTCTCCCACCTTGTATTTTGGCAAAAGCCTGCCATCCATACAGGCTTTTCCTCTGGGAACACACCACTTTTCCTCTGGGCTTCTTTTAGTTACAGCATCTGAATCTTAACTTGAAAAACTGTCTCTGCCAGGTTGGATTTGTGAGAAGAGCCCTTTCTGAGTTTGGATTTTCTGCCTTCCTCCTCTGGCCCAGCTTTCCGTGATGAGGGTTGCTTCAGGGGCGAGCTGAGGTCTTCTGTGCTCCCCTTGGAATCACAATCCTTTCTGCCTTCCACCCTGCATGCAGTAATAGCTTCTATCTGCGATGAGGTCCTGATCATTTGTTTCCCATCAGCTGGCACTAGTTGTTTTTTAGAGATGGCAGGAAGTGTTGAAGCATTCCCATTGCAGGCGCACCCCCCAAAGAAAGACTCAGACACCGGTATATGGATAAAGGCATTGGGCCACTTTTATTGAATAATGCCCTAGTCCGAATTATAACTTTCAATTGGTACTCATCCAATTATAATTCTTTAAGGCAAGCAGGCCGCAGTAACACTGGTAAGGTTCCTCCCAAAATTGCCAATGGCAATTGGCTACAATGTATCCATTTTGTATCAATTTGTTTGTTGACACAAACAAATTGTTGACCGTAGTCAATAAACTATCTACTGACCCCACCCTCTGACGTGTATCCATCAAATCACGGGGTGATGCATGCTGAAAAGCTCGTGCCATCACCCCTTGCCTGGTTCGTCGTTGACCGGTCAACGTTATTACACCTGTACCTGTCTAAGTGTTGGCCAGTCAATTGCGAACCTGCCGGATACCTATGGGTCATAAATCTTTACCTTACCAGTGCTACCCGCCTAAGTGACCAAAGTCAAGAACAGAAAAAACCCCTATATCAAACCTCAGCAACAGTGTGGGATGGGCAAAAAAGCCAGAACCCAAGGGCCAATTGTGGGTTCCAACCAAAAATTCCCACCCGGCCCCGAAGCGACCAAAATATCACACTGTTCACTAGGGAGGGGGTGGAGGGAAAACTTCTCTTCTCCGTCGCACTTTTTAAAATGGCAGCTCAGCTGCCTCGAGGCCACCCCTTATATAGAGGGATGGCCATGCCCCCTAACTCACCAGGATGTCTGAGTCCGGGTGGGGGGGACCAGCAAAGAGCGCGGTGGCCATTTTGGCGCCGCACTTTCATTGCAGGCGCACCCCACAAAGAAAGACTCAGACACCGGTATATGGATAAAGGCATTGGGCCACTTTTATTGAATAATGCCCTAGTCTGAATTATAACTTTCAATTGGTACTCATCCAATTATAATTCTTTAAGGCAAGCAGGCCGCAGTAACACTGGTAAGGTTCCTCCCAAATTTGCCAACGGCAATTGGCTACAATGTATCCATTTGGTATCAATTTGTTTGTTGACACAAACAAATTGTTGACCGTAGTCAATAAACTATCTACTGACCCCACCCTCTGACGTGTATCCATCAAATCAAGGGGTGATGCATGCTGAAAAGCTCGTACCATCACCCCTTGCCTGGTTTGTCGTTGACCGGTCAATGTTATTACACCTGTACCTGTCTAAGTCTTGGCCAGTCAATTGCGAACCTGCCGGATACCTATGGGTCATAAATCTTTACCTTACCAGTGCTACCCGCCACACGGGGAGGCTTCAATGAAGACTCAACGCCACCCCCCAGACCGTCAGCTCGGTCAACAGGCCTGCTTGCAAATCTTCCAAAAAGAGGTTCATACCTCTATCCGACAGGTGGACCCCATCCCCTGCATACAGATCGTAATTTTGTAAACTAATGGTGGGGTGTCGGACGAACCAGGCAACTGCCCTGTTCACCGAGCGACGAGTGCGGTCAAGGGCACGGAGGTCAATACCTCCCCTGTAAGCGTGACGTGCCATGATGTCCGACCATAGCAGCCTGGTGAACGGCCACACATAGTGCAAATAAGCTAGGTCTCTGCAAATCACGAATTTTAAAGAAAGGCCAGTGACCTGGCCTAGGTCATTGCCCCCGAGGTGCAGTACAAGGACATCGGGCGGTTCATCATCCCTAATGGAGAAAAGGAATGGCAACAGTGCCCGATATCTCATTCCACGCTTACCGTACCAACGCATGCATGCGGCCGCACGCAGTCCAAGCTGGGGTCCCCACTCTGTCGCCGCAGCATACTGAGCTGCCCAGTGCACGTAACTGTGGCCCACCAGCCATACTGCCACCGGTGTGCGGGGACACACAGGGTCTGTAAGAGAAAAAAGAGAACAGTGACTTAAATGGTACTCATGTCTGAAGAGGACGAACATATAATGCAAAACGCATAGATCCCCATCTTCCCATATGGCGTATATCAGCCTCAGAGTACCCAAATGCAGCTGCAGTTGAAGCAGCACCGATTCTAAATGAATGGGTGCCGTAACGAGCCCCAGGGAGGCCAACACTGGAAAGTGCCATACCGGTCACCTTCCAAAATTGAAATTTAGTAAGGGGAGACCCATCCTGGTGGCAGAAAAACGGGCCAGGGTGCATGCCACGCACTGCCAAGAACTCCTGTAGGGCACCAACCGGACAGATGTCTGCAATGGAACATTGTAGCAGTCTAACTCCACTGCCTACGCCGTGCTGATCAACTTTTGAGGACCGTATCCTCAACTGAGCCCACTCATTAGAAACATAGACATCGTCGAGTTCCAGTGCCCTACGAGTCGCATCCGCCTTAGACAGTAGTACCAACTCACTGATGCGGAGCGCTCCAAAGAAGGCCACCGTGGTAGCCGCATGAAAAAGAGCTGCCTCATACCTGTCAAAACATAGGTTAGGCCAGCCTCGTGCAAGGTGTGTGAGCACGCCTGGGGAAATTGGGTGCCGAGTGTCCGGGCGGTGGCCACGTTCCCGTGTCCACCCCTCCAAAACATGCCGTATGCGAAAATCGTTCATGCTGTCAGCAAAACCCCCCACCTTGGCAACAAATGCCAATGCTGACAGCCTTGATGCTATAGTGTGGGGAGCGAGGCCCTGACTGTGTAAATGAACCACGAAACCTGTTCCACTGGAATGGGCCACACCTCAGGCAACTGAAGTTGCACACGAAAGCTATTAAATTGAAGTAAAGCATGATGATACGCCTTACGCGTGCTGGGCGCCAAGGACATGCCAATCGCCCGGTTCACCTCTCCTTGCCAAATGTCCAAATCTCGGCCAGAAGTGGCGAGGGGAATTCCTCTGTGTCCGGAGCCAAGGCGCAGAACTGGGGGATCTGCAGGCGGGATAAAGCATCAACAATATCATTATCAATGCCTGGTACATGTCTGGCCCTGAAAAGCACTTTAAGGCGTAGGTTACGTAACACGAATTGGCGATCTAAAGCCATCACCCTGGGTGATTTAGATGTCTGAGCATTGACAATGTGCACTACTGCAGCATTGTCGCACCAAAAATAGACCACTGAGTCAGCCCACTCCTTGCCCCATAGCATCAAAGCTCCCAGGATCGGAAAAAACTCAAGGAATGTAAGATTGAGGAGGCGATCTGTGCCCCGCCATTCTGGAGGCCATTGGCCATAAGCCCACCTCCCCTGGAAGTAAATCCCATATCCCAGGGAGCCGGAGGCATCCGACTGCACTTGAAACCTAGGTGAAACTAAAAGGTCGGACCTCCAAAAGGATACCCCGTTGAAGTCCCACAGGAATGAGAGCCAAACCAAAAGGTCAGCCCTCATGCCCCTGGTTAGTTGGACCCTATGATGGCGCCTTGTCAAGCCAGACATGGCATCGCACAGGCGCCGAGCAAATGCCCTGCCAGGCGTAACCACCCTGCAGGCAAAGTTAAGATGGCCATGCAGTACCTGAAGCTCTCTAAGTGACACCTTACGTTTGGCCAGCAAGGCCAAAATCATCGCAGAGATCCGGGTAACCTTGTCAATGGGTAACCGGGATGCCTGTGCGACCGTATCGATTTCGATACCCAGAAATGTGAGGGTAGTGGATGGGCCCTCGGTCTTTTCAGGCGCTAAAGGGACACCCAGTTCCTGCATTAGCGTCTGAAATGTGGTGAGGAGACGCGTGCACGTGTCCAAGCCCCGTTCACCCCCGAACAAAAAGTCATCGAGGTAATGGGCTACAGACCGAGACCCGGACCTGCGAACAAAGGCCCACTGAAGGAAGGTGCTAAAACGTTCAAATGCTGAACAGGATCTAGAGCAGCCAAAAGGCATGGCCTTATCTACATAGAACTTCCCTTGGAATCTAAAACCCAATAGCTCAAAGTCCTCAGGGTGCACTGGCAACAATAGGAATGCCGATTTGATGTCACATTTTGCCAGGAGGGCACCCGGACCACAAGAGCGCACCATCCGTAGGGCTTGGTCAAAGGACGTATACCTGACCGAACAAAGGTCATCAGGGATAGCATCATTGACAGAATAACCCGCCGGGTACGATAAATGGTGGATTAAACGAAATTCCCCCGGGGCCTTCTTGGGTACCAACCCCAAAGGGGAGACCTTCAGGTTGGGAAAGGGTGGCACAGAAAAGGGGCCCGCCACCCTCTTGGCCCCAACCTCCTTAGCAATACTCAGAGCAGCCACCTCCTCTCTACCCTTCAGGGACAGTAAATTGGGTGCATCTTGGGGTCCCCGCACTCCTTTGAATGGTATTCGGAAGCCCCACTGGAAACCCTCAAGGAGGTACTTTGCATCCTCCCTCCGTGGATAAGTTGAGAGCCATCGCTCCAACATATACACATTAACTGGGGAGGGGGCCTTTTGCCTGGCTAGCTCCCTCAGCAGCCGCTCTGCCCACTCCCTGTCCACCTCTACTTCTGCCCCGTGACCCGCCGGCCCGCGGACATGCGGTGGCGGCCTAGGGGCTAGCACAAGAGGGACACTCATGTTTGTATCGGCACTGCCACTTATTGCACACACCGCTGGCCGAGTATCTCCATCACAGCAAGCGGGCTGGAACCCCCTGCCCCGCCAGCTGGCGGGAAGCCTGCGTTGGAGCAGCTCGCTGAACGGCATGGCCACAATGGTACCTATCCCCAGGTGCCGGACGCGTGGGGGTCATGTACAATAGCCACAATTTCTGACAGGGCTCATCCCATCTCATCTCCGGGTGCAATGGCACCCTCATTCTGAATTCCTCATCGTAAGCCAACCACGATGGGCCAGGAAAATCCACCATCGCCCTGTAAATATTGTCCAAATATTGGACCATAGGAATGGCCAGGTCTGGCCGGGCCCTGAGATACACCGCCATATAAATAAGATATGCGGGCAACCAGTTGGCCCAGGTGCATGGCGGCTTACGATGGCGGGACAGTTCTTTGTCTTTGTCATCCTGTCCCTCTTTCTCCTCCTTAGTGGGCTCACGGTTCAATAGGGAGAATATATCCACGTACTCCCCCCGCCAAATCTTTTCCCTCGTGACCTGGGACAAATGATCACCAAGGGGCAATGAATAACCTGCCGCCGGCAAAGCCGTCACCGGCACATTAGCTACCCGGGGCATGCGCAGCGGAACCTGGACAGTCCCTGCGATGCCCGACACTAGCCCAGGGGCGGAAACCCCCACGCCTCAAGCAGCGCTAAACGCGTTAGCAATGCATCAACTGCCACAGATCCCCCATTATAGAATGGGCCGGGTGGGCCGGACGGCCCACCAGGCATTGGACCAGGAACCCCGACATGAGAGCCCGGGCCCGAATAGGGCCATGCCCAAAACTCCGGCCCATGAGGGGCCGGAGGTGGAACGTGCTGCGCACCAGCACCGGACCCACCCCCGCTGCCTGGACCCATGGCCGGTATCTGCGGGCCAAGGGCCAAAGCCCCGGAAGGGCCAGCTGAAGGCTGACTGGCCGAAGGCCAAGCAGCCTGCATTCCCCCACCGGTATCGGTGGGGGTAGAGTCCTGGCGTGTGGGCGCAGCCCTGGTCCTCCGACCCAAGGGCTGGCCCCCACGCTGCGCAGGGCTAAAAGTCCTCCCCGCCAGCTGCGGCTTCGTCGCCGAGGCCCTTCGTTTGGGAGGCATATCGAAGGAGCAGGATCCCTTTCCAGGGATCGAAGAGCAGAAAAAAGGCACAGAGGAGCCCGCAAGCCAAAGGCTCCGTGCCAAATCCTTCCTTCCCTGCCGGGAAGGACCAAGGGGGAACAAGCAGCGACGGAGAAAACTTCTCCTCTCTGTCGCTCTTTTTAAAATGGCAGCTCGGCTGCCTCGTGGCCACCCCTTATATAGAGGGGTGGCCATGCCCCCTAACTCACCCGGATGTCTGAGTCCGGGTGGGTGGGGGCCCGCAAAGAGCACGGCGGCCATTTCGGCGCCGCGCTTTCATTTGCTAGAACTCCTCCGATGACTGGAAATGCAGTAGCAGGCTCCAAGTCCAGAACAGCCGTAGTTAAAGCAGCAGAGAACGGAGCTTTTGTATTCTTAACAGTGCTTGATTGCTGCAAGGCAGGATATAACGTTTCACCTCTATCTAAACCCCCACCTCCATCAGGGGGTTCATGCTGTTGTGTCTTATATGGTGGTGGTGGGGGTTTCCTGCACAGGTGGCAACAATTGCAGCAGTGGGGTGGTAGAGCCTTGAGACAAAAGAATGTTCTTTGGAGTAAGTCCCTGAAGGCAGATTCTGACTTTACTCCAGCATGTCTCTGAAAGTCATTTCCAACCCTGTTCCATGTTTTTAAATCAAGACTGCCCTCTTGTGGAAACCAAGGTGAAACATTTTTTATAGTCTTAAGTAATTCCTGCACTTCTGGGGCATCTGCTCTCTGCCCATTCTTATTCAAAAGATAAAACAGATCTTTAGAAAACTTCGTCTGCGGTGAAACAAGCACCTTGCCCATAATCAAACTGCCAACTCACCCTGTAAGGGATCCACTTTCTGGATGAATTTTCAGGCGCCTGTCAGACCTTTCCACTGGTCAGACCTTACTTGGTCGGGAGTGAAAGACAATAAAGCAATTATCCAGTCGTAAAGCCAACTGAGGTGTTAATTGTTGTATCGGAGTTCAAAGGCTTGCACCGCAGTTGAGAGCCTCACACGGGGCAGCAGATGAGGAGATTTTGTCAGAGTTACTCAGAGTAGATAATAGTCAGAGAGAGAGACAGAAATCCTAAACAAGAGCCAGCACAGTTAGGAAGAATTATAGAAGAAATAAAGATAGAATGAATTACACAGCTGCAATTGTTAGAGCTCAACAAAAGAATAATGGGGTCTGCTTTTTTAAACAGAGTATAAGATTACATGAGTCACACACACCAGCCTATCAGATCCTCAGACCCATATATAGAGGGTGAATCAGCATTTTTCCACACTGTCTGCGCATGTACTTATGATCTGCATTCTCTCACATCATCACAGAGGTACCTTTGTTTACAAAATGTAGGGAATGCAGGCAGGAAGCATACAGGCAGACAGAGTTGTTTTAAACCAGATAGATTCCCACAGTCCAATTGAAATTGGATTTTATTTTATTAATAAATCTTTAATCCTACAAATTATAATTTCTATCCAGTGTTTGTACTCTGAATCTTTATCTTGAAATCTAAAATTATGATGTTCCATATAAGGTGATAATGGAGATATGAAAATAACAAAAATGTTATATAGTCATTTTAGTTTTCCAGAAATAATGAGCAGCAGCCAGCAATACAGGCCAAACACATAGGCTTATTACAGGGTTAAAAACACAATTTTAACTGTGCCACAGCGACTTATATACAGGTGCTGAAAGATACATTTTGGCAGGCTTTAACAGGATTGGTTGAAGGAGAGTGGGGTGATTGAGGACCTGATCAATGGCACTTCTTGGAGTAAAATGGTACGGACCCCAATCTTGCGTTACTTAGAAACTGAGGAGAACATAAAATGGTGGACAAATTTCATTCAATACACAACAACCCTCCCCTCTAGGATCGCACAAACCTTTAAGCCATTGGGGGGGGGCACAGGATCTTTTTGGCCACACTGGCTGAGCCCTAGGGCTCTCTGAGGAATGTAATGATTGTTCTGCAACAGATGGCCTGCTAGGACTAATAGCATGACAGGAGCCATTGCTCATTTCTGAATTAGACCTAGGGAGGGGAGAAGCCAACTCAAAGTCCTGTTTTGCAAATGAAGGAGCAGGGAAATGCTCAAACTCAAACCCAGAATTCACAGGGGGAAAAACAAACTGAAAGTCCCTCCAATGACCATGAGTGGAGGGCGACTCACCACAAAATTCCCCATTTTGGGTGTGAGTAGGGGTAGCCTCAAACACTGGAGGATGGGGGGTCCCAGGGGAAAAATCATAACCCTGTTTTTCACATGGATGAGTAGGTGAACACTTGAAAAACTCCCCCCGATCTGGTAACAGAAGAGAAGAATTATCAGGTGTCTGTGAGCCCTTTCCAAGAAACAAAGATGCTCACTTAGGATTAGAAGTGGGGGTTGCTGAACCCTCTTTGTCTCCCCTTGGAATAAGTGGGTGGGGGAGGACCCTAACATAGAATCATGGTGAGTATCATTGGCTACAGGCACCCCAAACTCAAAACTATCCTCTTGTTCTACCAGTAATTGGCCTGTTACCCTATGTCTGATTTGGTCAGTGTGTCACCACCAAAGTAGACAATTTCCCAGTTTAACCCAGTAGGAGACTGGTCCCATTTGCTCTACGACAGTATCTGGAACCCAAGCTGGCTCTCTTGCAACGTAATTCTGGCAATGCACAGGGTCCCCTACCGCAAAACTTTTTCTCTGTCCAATTCCTATATTAACCCCCCTATCCTCCACCCTGGAAGGATCCTACCTATCCATCAAAGTGGTTGGCTTTCTGTGCATGAGTATGTCAGCTGGGGACAAACCTGAGTCCAGAGGGTTAACCCGATAGGTCAAAAGGAATTGACAGATCTGTAGGTCAATGTCTCCCGGCCCCATAAGACATAAAGCTTCATTGGTTGTACGGACCTGATGTTCAACCTGGCCATTGGTGGCAGGGTAAAATGGGGCAGAAGTAAAATGTCGGATGGCATTCCTTTCAAGAAACGCCTGAAACTCGACAGATGTAAAAGTAGTGGCGTTGTCGGAAACAAGCCGAAACAACTGAAAAGGCTGTGTAGCTGTTTAATAGTCACAGCTGACATGGTACTAGGGACAGGGATTACCTCTAGTCACTTTGAGAATGAATCACCCACTAGAAAGAATAAGGCGCCTCGAAACAGACCGGCAAAATCTACATGGATTCATGACCACGGTCCATGAGCTGTGTCCCATTCCCGGGAGGGAAGTCAGGACTCCTCAGGATGAGAACTCTGGTGGCTATTGCAAGTGCCTACTAACTGCTCTATGTCTGAATCTACTTGCGGCCACCAGAAATAGCTCCGTGCCAAGACTTTGGACCACATGATTCCTGGATGGCTAATGTGTCGAAGCTTAAGGACTTTTGGCTGCAACACTGCAGGAATCACTACCCACTGACCCCATAATAGACAAACCCTCTCAAGCGACAACACAAACTGCTTCCTATAGAATGCTCTGAACTCCTCTGAAGGGGGAGCCATGGACCAACCCTTCTGGACCCAAATAACCACTTGGGACAACAGATTATTTTTAGCCATAGACTTAGCGATGTCTGAGGGAACTATGGGGGGTGAATCAAGAGATTCGATCATCAGCACCTGATGATCTTGCTCTATCTTGCAGTCTGGTTCTTCAAGGTTGGGCAATGGGGACCTTGAGAGGGCATCAGCATGGCCTATGTCCTTCCCTGGGTGATGAATTAATTTAAACTGGTATGCATTTAGAAATATAGCCCATCTCAGCATCCAGGGAGAAAGTATTTGTGGAGTGGGCTTTGAAGTAACAAAGATTACTAACAGGGGCTTGTGGTCCATCACAATTGTAAAGTCTCTTCCGTACAGAAAATCATGAAACTTTTTCATCCCTGCAACTATGGCCAGAGCCTCATGGTCAGTCTGTGCATAGTTTATCTCGGCTTTGGAAAGGGACCTTGAATAAAAAGTGGTTGGGGCCTCCACTCCACTATCCAATGTATGGCAAAGGACAGCCTCCACTCCCACTGGTGAAGCATCACAAACCAATACCACGGGTTTTCGGGGATCAAAATGAGGACTGCATCAGAGGACAGCGGCTCCTTTAACTCCCTGAGTACACACCATTAGCCGACAAAATAAAACGAATAATTTTGAAACACTGGCATTTGGTTCAGGACCTGCCAGGATGCCAGAACAAACCTATGGTATCTTATAGAAAAACCTAAAACTGTTGGGGCTATGACTTCCAGATCAGACTGCATGATTAAACATCCACTAGTAGAGGTTGCTACGGGCCATTTTAAATGCCACCACTGTGGCATTTGCAAATTCTCGTGGGAAACAAAGCAGGTTGTTTTGCCTCAAAAGAATTTTACGTTGTCCCTTAAACATTTTTCTAATTGAGCCAGTTTCAATTGTATATATTTATGGATCTGTAGTTGTAATTTGATTTATGTGGGCAAAACTTCAAGATAGATTCATACTAGACTGAATGAACACAGGTTGAAAATTAGCGGGCAATATCTCCAAGCCCCTCTTGTACAACGTTACATAGAAAAATACCACATGGAGGATGATTTTATATTTGTTGTTATTGACATTGTGAGACAGGATAAATATAATAGATTTGATCTTAATAAACGAGTTTTGCAGAAGGAAGCTGAATACATTTACAAGCTGAATACCATGGCACTGCATGGTTTAAATAATGAGTTGGACCTGACTAGTTATCTGTAGACACATCTCTTCTGTTTTGCAGCTATCCACCAATACTTTTTTGTCTCTTTTTCTTTAAATTAGTCTCTCGCACACGATCACCCTGGATTCGATCCACCAGTTCGGCATGACCTGTATTATTTTTTGCTCTTCAACTTAGAGGTTCTATTAATGAGTTACACTTGTATTATTCGTGGTTGGCTTAGTATATTAGGAACAGCGTTATCTTTGCAGTTTTAACAATGTTAGGCATGAAGGAATTAACAAAGAGGCCAGTAGACGTGAATAATAGGTATGTCATAATCCTTTTTTCTGCTTGAAATAATTGTGCAGCACATGTATGTCTCCTCGAGTAGAAGTATATTACGATATCTATTGCATTATGTGTACATTAATTGTAACAACTTTTATTATGTTTAGTTGGCAGGCAATGCTTATATGATTTTAATTGTATACTTTTTGTATTATAGAATATGTTATGAATGTCTCCCATAGAAGAAAGACAAAAAAACCTGTTACTAGAAGGGTTTTGGGACTATATCATAACTCCGTATACATTTTTTACAAGGCACATATAAGACCTACATTTTTGTTATAAATATTCATATACTTTGTTTTCTCTAAATATCAATGAAGCAACATACAACCTGTTTTTCTTTATCATTTTGGACTATAACTTTAAGGATAAGATCATGATGATTCTGTACAATAAATAAGAAGCTATATGAAGATACAGGTTTTATCTTTTTATTACTACAAACGGTTTTTCTCATATCATAGTATTACTCAATTAGATTATTTTTCACCAAAAGTGGGCTAAATCATGAGGAACATGGGAGGAGGCTCCTCAAGTGAGAGGAAAGTGTTACATGTTCTCATAGATATTTCCCAGGCAATGACTCAGAATCAACACATCCTTTTGAAATAGAAGCATTTTACTGCAAACTTGCATGAAGTATTGAATGCCATTTTTTCTGTTGGGATTTTTAAATTGGGAATTTTTGTTTCCTCTTGGAGGAACTCTCTGACCATCAGATTTATCCACCCACATCCTTTTTTCCCCTTGTGGCTGTCTTCTTTCCATATATGCCAGTGATGGCAAACCTATGGAACACGTGCCAGAAGGGGCACTCAGATCCCTCTCTGTCAGCATGTGTGCCATCACCACAGTAAGTGTTTGCCCCACCTTTTTGCCCAGCAGTCCAATGTGAGCACTTTCTCCATCCCCCAGCACAGTGTTCGCCATGCCCTTCTGTCCAGCAGCCCAATGTGAGCACTTCCTCCCTCCCCCAGCACAGAGTTCGCCATGCCCTTCTGTCCAGCAGCCCAATGAGAGTGCTTCCTCCCTCGCCTAGCACAGAGTTTGTCCCGCCCCTCTGCCTGGCAGTCAAATGGGAGTGCTTCAACCCTCCCCCAACTCAAAGTTTGCACTGCCCCTCTGCTCAGCAGCCCAATAGGAGTGCTTCCTCCCTCCACCCCGCAGGAGAGTTCATCCTGCCCCTCTGTTTGGGCACTCAGTCTCTAAAAGGTTTGCCATCACTGATATACTCTGTATACCCTCTAAGGGTTGATTCAAAAACTGACAACACAGATGAGACTTTGGTAGTTTCATTTTTATTGGTTTAACTTGTCTCAGTTTCTTAACACTAATGGGAAAATTTTGGCTTGTGAGGATCTGATATAAACATGCTGAATAGAATAATTCTCCAATAATGATGAACAGATTAACAACCCTTAAGAGCCAGATATTTCTCTTCTTTAATGATATAATATCCACCCCAAAACTTTTTAAGGTGACATTGAGCTTGCTGAGAATAGCATTTATCTGTATAAGCATAATGCTAGCTGTTTCTCTTTGTATCTGGGTGGAATTAAATAACATTCTCCATAATGGTTATGATCCTTAGGAGTCATTCATGATACACAAAATAAATCATTATCAGTAGAAATGCTTAGCAGTATTCAACATTCTTTTTTAAAAAAGCAAATGAAAGCAAATGCAAGAGGGATTAGATTCCTAATTATAATGCAAATAATGACGGTGTATAAGTACATGGAAGATTATATATTGCAGGGAGAGACCCCATTCAATTAATATACCTGCTGTGTTCACTCTCAGGAGAAAAGCTATCTTTCCTTTATTGGTATCAGAGCAACACACAGTTTTAAATGATGGATGTATAATACAGGTAAAATTCCAAACAGATTAAAATGTTAAAATAATTAGATGTGGGGTACTTCAATAGTGTATCCTGGCCATTTACTAGGTTTGCTTTTATACAACTGGTAGTGCATAAATTGCATGAACCTAAAAACTGAAGGCATGATTCCTATGCAGTCACAGAGGGAGGGAGGGTCACCAGGATAGAACAACAGTTGGCAAAGGAAGCTGGCTTAAACAGCCTTCTTTTTTTTTAAAAAAAAGTAAATTAATTTTCATAATATAATTACAAAACCTAAATTACAAAATCTGAATAATAAAAAAATACAATACAATACAAAAAAATCATATGACAATATCCAATACAATACATAAAATTCATACAATAATAAACAAAAATAAACAAATAGTAAACAATACTAAAAATGCCACTATAACAATACCTGTACTTATGAAGGTAATACCTCCCATCCTTCACTAAATCTTAATTATTGTAACTCATATAATTATATGCAACTTAAAAGTTACATTTGCAATATTTTCTTTTTCTTATAAAATAATCTCCAAATCAAACTTATTTATATATTTCTATAATATTCATATTTACACCATCTTCTTTTTTTCCCAACCAAAACGTATTAGTTAATAGTATTACCATCCTAAAATAATATCATGAAAATACAATAATAAAAACATGTATACAAAATCAAACTACACACCCAGTGTATCTTACAATGCCCTAGAGGATATCACACATTTTTCACTGTTTCCAAAAAGTAAATTGATCAGGTACTGCACATCCAGCGAATTTTGACTCTACAAATAGTTGCCAAATTTTCCTAAATCTATTTTATTTAATTAAACCCTTTTTTATTCAATTCCCATGTTAATTTATCATTAAGTGCAAAATCCCACATTTCCTTGTACCAATCTTCAATTTTCAAATTTACATTATTTTTCCAATTTCTAGCTACACGTTGTCTACTTGTTGTCAACATTATAGCCAATAACACTTTTTTATCAACATCTAAATTTATATTATCCATATCTGTCAACAAATCGGTGCTTGACCCCAGTTTAAATCTCATTTCAAAAATGCTACAAATTTCCTTCTCAATTCTTTCCCAAAAATATTTTACCACATTACAACTTCACCACATATGCACATATGTCCCCATTGTATTCATACGTCTCCAACACATTTTACTCTTATTATTATCCATCTGATGTAACCTCACTGGGGTCAAGTACTATCTCCACAACATTTTATAATTATGTTCTTTTATTCTGACTGACATAGTTCTCATAATCCTTTTTTTTCCATTTGTTTCTCCATTCCACTTCTATAATTTTTACATTGTGATCTTGCTCCCAAAGATTTCTTAATGCATCTTGTGGATTGCCTTCTTTATTTAACATATTATAAATCCTACCTACAATGCCCTTAATTCCCATTTCCCCCTTTCTTTTCTTTAATACCAACTCTTCAAACTGGTTTCCGTTGAAAAATTACTATTCCACTTGTTTACTAATGCAGTCTGAAACCAGTTCTGAAGAATGGTTAGGACTGAGAAAGGCATTGATTGAAACAGGAAGTATAGAAAGGGAGGATGGAAAGGATGAAGAGCGGGGTGCAATGGGAGGATTGGATGCAGGTGCTAATGGTGGTGAAGTGGTGGTGTTGGAGTCAGATGAAAGATGAGGAGAATTATTTTAGATGGAGTAGAGATGAGAAAGTATTGTAATGTATAGAGTGTTTGAATGGTTAGTATGCATATCTTACATGTTCCCCCCCTCCCCTCTTTGGGTGGCAGAGGTGGCTTTCTGAGAAGAAGAGTGGGGAGGGTAGGTAAGACTGTTGTTTATTTGTTAAGTTTTAATTGTGGCTTTTTTGTGTGGTTTTTAGTTAAGGTGGTGGGATTAGGTAAAAATACACCCGGAGGAGGTTGCAGTGGTCACAGGAGGTGGAGATGGAAGTAAAAAATGAAAGACATTAAAGTATTGTCGTGGAATGTGAAAGGTACTGGCTGTCAAGTCAAGAGAAGAAGGTTAGAAATGGCCCTTAGGAAAGATAAACCGGATATAGTCGTTTTACAGGAAACTCATCAAAAGTCAGGTGATGTGAATAAGATACAATTAGGATGGATTCAGATTTATGAAAAGTCCTTTGGCACTTCAAAGGCAAGAGGAGTAGCGATTTTGATTTCAAACAGATTGGGGTTTGTAATGACAAAGAATATTTCTGAAATAAGGGACAATTGATGATGAGGAAATAACTTTGGTGAATATTTATGCTCCAAATGAATGGCAAGATAAATTTTTAGACAATGTGTATCATATTTTAGAAAAAGAAAGAACAACAAAAATAATTGTGGCAGGTGATTTCAATCTAATAAGGTCAAATATAGATTGTACAAATACAGCAAGGTGTAGAAGTGAGTTTAATCTGTGAATTTTAGATAATTGGATGAAATCCCTGGGTTTGAGAGATACATGGAGGGAACTTAAAGGATCAGAAAGGGTTTATACATTTTTCTCACAAGTTTATAATACATATTCTAGAATTGATTATATATTTGTAACGGACAATATGATGAAGGATTTAGAGGAAATAGAAGTTGGAATATTCAAGGAATCTGATCATGTGAAAGTACTGTTGGAATTAAGAGTGGCTGATGTAATGAAAGCTAAAAAATAATTGGATATATGATGCTAAATTATTTAGAGACCCTAAATGTAAACAGCAAATAATAAAAAAATTGGGAGAAAGCTGGGATTGGAATGATACAGAAGAGGTTAGTTATAACGTGGTTTGGGATACTATGAAGTCGATATTTAGAAGGGAAAGTATAAAGTTAGCCAGTATTAAAAATAAGCAAATTAAAAGTAGACAAGGGGAAATTGAAAAAGAAATTAAAGTGTTACAAGAGGAACATGTAAAAACAAAACATAGAAGGGTACTTGATAGGATTCAAAGATTAAAAATGGAATTGGTGGGGAAAGAGATTGAAAAAGTTAAAAAAGATGTGGTTTACCTAAAGAGGGAGTATTTTGAATTTAGTAATAGGAATTCTAAATTATTAGCAAGAGCGGCTAAAGAAAAGAGAATTAAGAGGGAAATTGGAATTTTGGTTAATAAAAATGGAATGAGATGTAATAAGACTAAAGATAAAAGTAAGATAAGTAAACAATTTTATAAGGATTTGTATACAAGAAAGAATATAGATTTGGGAAAATTAAAGGGTTGATTGGAAATGCAAATTGGAAATAAAATAAGCCAGGAGCATGTGAATAGCATGGAAGAGCGAATAACAGAAAAAGAGATAAAAGAAGTGATAGCTAACTTAAAAGTTGATAAAATCCCCAGGAGAAGATGGGTTATCAGCTGAATTTTATAAAGATTTTAAGGATAGGGTCGTATTAAGATTATTGAAGTTATTCAATTATATTTTGGATGGAGGACAAATTCCAACTTCATGGTACAGATCTATAATTGTGTTGTTGCCAAAACCTGGGAAAGATCCAGAGAAAATAGAGTCATACAGACCCATTTCATTAATAAATCAAGATGCAAAAAAATTTACTACAATTTTAGCAAGAAGATTAAAAAGCTTTATGGGCAATTATATCAATAAAGATCAAACAGGCTTCCTTAAAGAAAGACAAATGGTGGACCTAACAAGGAGGGTTTTAGACTTGATAAATATTACAGAACAAAGCAAGGAGAAAGTGGGGTTACTAGCATTAGATATTTTCAAGGCATTTGATTTGCTTCAATGGGAAACAATTAATGAGATAATTAAATGTTATTGATTTGGGAACAAATTCAGTAAGGTGATAGAACAATTGTATCGGCAGGGGTCCGCCAAGTTTAGTGTTAATGATACTTTTACGGAAGACATAAAGTTGGAAGCAGGAACGAGACAGGGATGCCCGTTATCCCCAATTTTATTTGTTATGGCAATGGAATTGCTTGTGAATGCCATAAGAGAGGATAAAAGTATTGAGGGCATAGTAGGTAATAAGATAAGTTTGTATGCTGATGATACTTTGATGACTATGAAAAATCCTATGAAAGCACTGGAAAGGATACAATTTGAAGGAATTTGAAGAGATGACAGGTTTAAGGATAAACTGGGATAAATCTGAAAAGATATTGTGTAATGTGAGCAAAAAGGAGCAGGAAAATAAAAGACAAGTATAAGATACAAGTTAAAGAAAGTCTGAAATATCTGGGGGTAAATATTTCAAATAAGGTAGAAGATTTTAAGAGATTAAATTATGGAAAACAAAAAAGGGAAATTAAGGATAAAATACAGCAATACAATAAATTAAAGCTGTCTTGGTTTCGTAGGATCGCATTATGCAAAATGATGTTATTACCGAAGCTTAATTTTTTGTTTGATGCCTTACCAATTCAACTGAAGGAAAAAGAAATTAAGGAATTTCAAAATTTATTCAACAATTATTGTAATGGTGGGGGAAAAGCTAGAATTACTAAGAATTTGTGGTATTTATCTCAGAAAGAAGGAGGACTGGGCATTCCGAATATTAAGAATTATTACAGAGCTTTTTAGGTTAAAAATATTGTGAAGGTTTTGATGAGGGAAATGGTGATATGGGAGGATATTGAGATGAAAGAGTTAGCACAAATTGGTAAAGCAGTATTTTTAGATAAAGAGGTAGGCAAAAAAATAATTAAAAATAAAATGGTGAGAACAATGATGGATGTATGGAATAAGGTAAAAAATAAATTAGCCCCAGATATTTCCCCAATTATAGAAATGGAGGATATGAAAAACCTTCTGATAAAAATAGATGAGAGGGTGAAGGAAGTTTTTATTAGAAATGGTGTTTCCTTTTTGAAAGACTGGTTACGGGTTTGTGAGGATAGAGAGAAGAAAGTAGAAATATATACACAATTAAACAGCCTTCTTGACCTGCACAAAAGCCTGCATGCAGAAGCACTGCTACATCCCTGTCTGCCTTGTCTCCTATCACTGCAAAAGGGAGAATGCCTAACCATAGGTGTCAGAAATATGAATCGAATCCCAGCCAATGGTGATATATATAGAAGAGTCATTTTAGATATGAAAGGACATCTGCAACAACACTGTCATATAACAAACAACTTTTGCTGATTCTTTTAACATTGGCATGGAAACAAGGATGGTCTAACAGTAGACATATACTCTTTAGGGAGACTGGCAGTTGGAGAATGTTGTAAAGGAGGCATCCAAGAAGGGAAGCCTGGTTATAATGGGGGACTTCAATTACCCTCACATAGATTGGGTGAACTGTTGTTCAGCACATGATAAAGAGATAAAGTTCCTAGATATGCTAAATGATTGTTCTCTGGGACAGATGGTTGAAAACCCAACTAGAGGTACAAGAATCCTTGACTTGATCCTGAGTAATACTCAGGATCTGGTACAAGATGTTAATGTGACTGATCCAATAGGGAACAGTGACCACAACTCAATTATGTTTAACTTGATCATAGACCGCAAGTCACTGATAAAATCTAACACAGAGACCTTAAATTTTCCAAAAGGAAATTTCCCAAAGAGGAGGAAACTAGTAAAAAAGAAGCTGAAAGGGAAAATTGAGAGAGTCCAAACACTCCAAGAGGCATGGAGGCTGTTTACAAAAACAATAACAGAGGCCCAATTGGAATGCATACCCAAAAGGAAAAACGGCACTGCCAGGTCCAAGAGGACTCTGATGTGGCTCACAGGAGCTGTTCGGGAAGTGATCAAAAGCAAGAAAAGCTCATTTAGAAGATGGAAGGCTTGTCCGAATGAGAACAGCAGGCAGAAACATAAATTCTGGCAGAACAAATGCAAGGCAACAATCAGGAAAGCAAAGCAAGACTTTGAGGAGCGTATAGCTAAAAATACTCAGAGAAATAACAAAGACTTCTTTAAGTACATTAGAAGTAAGAACCCAACTAGGAAGGCCATTGGACCATTAGATGACAATGGAAGGCAAGGGGTTATTAAAGAGGAAACAGAGATTGCAGAGAGACTCAATGAATTCTTTGCTTCAGTATTCACTGAAGAAGAAAGAGAACACATGCCCAAAACAGAGACTATCTTCGTAGGGAGGGAAACCGAAGAATTAAGCCAGATAGAAATAACCAGGGAGGAGGTCCTTGCATGTCTTGTTAAACTAAACACTAACAAATCACCAGGACCAGATGGCATCCATCCACAAGTTCTCAGGAAACTTAAAGATGAAATTGCTGATCTCCTAGCCAAAATATATAATCTTTCCCTCAAATCAGGCTTTGTGCCTGATGACTGGAAGGTTGCGAATGTAACACCAATTTTCAAAAAAGGATCCAGGGGTGATCCAGGAAATTACCGACCTGTCAGTTTGACATGTGTCCCAGGTAAAGTGATGGAAACCATCCAAAAAGATAGAATTAATAGGCACATAGAAGAGAAGGCGCTGCTAAAGGAGAGCCAACATGGCTTTTGCAAGGGCAAATCATGCCTCACTAATCTGTTGGAATTTTTTGAGAGTGTCAACAAGCATGTGGATAAGGGGGATCCAGTTGACATTGTTTATCTGGACTTTCAGAAGACTTTTGACAAGGTCCCACACCAAAGGCTCTTGAATAAACTTACCAGTCATGGAATAAAGGGACAGGTCTTGTCCTGGATCAGCAACTGGCTAAGGGACAGGAAACAGAGGGTAGCACTAAATGGACACTTCTCCAAGTGGAGGGAAGTAAAGAGTGGGGTCCCCCAAGGTTCAGTACTGGGACCCCTGCTTTTCAACCTCTTCATAAATGATCTAGAGGTAGGAGTAAAAAATAAGGTAGCCAAATTTGCTGACGACACTAAATTATACAGGGTAGTGAAAACTGTGAGAGATTGTGAGGAGCTCCAGAGGGATCTCTTGACACTGGGGGAGTGGGCAAAACAATGGCAAATGAGCTTCAACATTAGTAAGTGCAGAGTGATGCATGTTGGGGCAAAAAACCCCAATTACATTTATAAACTGATGGGGTCTGAACTCTCAGCGACAAACCAGGAAAGGGACCTTGGTATCCTGGTGGACAGCTCAATGAAGGTGTCAACCCAGTGTGCCTCAGCAGTGAAAAAAGCAAATTCAATGCTAGGGATCATTAGGAAGGGTATAGAAAATAAATTAGCAAGTGTCATTTTGCCTCTTTATAAATCTATGGTGAGGCCCCATCTGGAATACTGTGTACAGTTCTGGTCGCCATACCTCCAGAAGGATATTATGGAGCTGGAAAAAAGTGCAGAGGAGGGCAACGAGAACAATTAGGGGACTGGAACACCTTCATTACCATCTGAGGCTGCAACGGTTGGGCCTCTTCACTCTTGAACGATGGCATCTAAGAGGTGACCTGATTGAAGTTGATAAAATCATGCACGGTGTGGACAAAGTAGATAAGGAAAAACTGTTTTCCCTATCGCATAACACTAGAACTAGGGGACACTCCATGAAACGTTTGGGTACTAGTTCTCAAACAAATAAGAGAAAGTATTTTTTCACCCAGAGGATCCCTGGTCTATGGAACTCCCTGCCAGATGAAGTGGTGACAGCTGTCAGTCTTGACAGCTTTAAGAAAGGATTAGACAAGTTCATGCAGGACAAGGGTATCAATGCTATAATTATGGATACCTAAGGACAACTTCCAGGTTGGAGAGATAGGCAGGATATCTCTCAATGCCATTTCCAGGGAATCCTAAGCAGGTGAAGGCATCTGCTTGGGAATACCCTGAAGGAAATGGTGAGCCACTGTGTGAGACAGAATGCTGGACTGGATGGGCTGTGGCCTGTTCCAGCAAGGCTGTTCTTATGTTCTTATGAAACATGTCTGCCTCTACTGAGGCACCAACACTTGTGAACGTGGGGGATCTTTGTTCTTCCACCAAGATCAAACCATGGCTGGAGCACTAGTCAGCACCCACCATCTGGCGGGGGGGGAGGAAGGCATGTGGAGCCCCTTTTAGTCTGCTCGCTCCTCCACCTCTGCCTCTTTCAAGTCACAAATGGTGCACCTGCCCACCTGGTAGGGTTGAGTGCAAAATTATCTGGTTGTTTTAGGGCTGGATAGGAATTTTTGGACCCAGTTTACCTCATTGACATCTAAAGCAGGTGCTGAGTACTTTTTGCCTATCCTGTACTGTTTACTCATGGGGCCTTGCTGGTCATATAAATAGCCTGGCAGTGTATACGGGAAGATAGTTTCTCTTGAGTTGCTAAGGCATTTTGGGTGGAGGTCCCATGGAGTCCAACATCTCAGTTACATAGATTCTGAGATTTAGTCCCAGTGGGGGTTGTGTAGGCTTGTGGTTGCCTGTGGACATTGCCTACCTTAGGTCACATGGTTTGGGAGTGGTGGTGGCTTCACCTACTATTGCCAGCTAGGAGCATGCTGCTCTGAAACAGCATGGTCTCAGAGCTGGGGACTCACCCATGAAGGGAAGGGGGAGGAGTATCCAGGTATCCCTTAGCTTTGAGCCTATGTATCTGCACTATGTTAGGCCCATTGCAGGTTCAGATGATTTCAGTTCCAGTTAAACAGTTAAAAATATTGTGGCTTTAATTAAACTCCAAAACAGTGTTTGTCTCTTATTGTGTGCATGCGCGCAAATACTGTTTATTTGATTAAATCCAAGCATCCTTTTAAACAAACTGTTTCCTGTTCTTTTAAGAGCTTTTGTCCGCAGCCATTAGTCATTTTTAACACTGTCTTCCTGGGTCCTTCCATTTGAACAAAATACTTGACATAAAGACAGAAAACAAATGTTTGCTTCAATCACTTTACCTTGAATCATGCTTTACATTTGCTCACTTTGTCTTTTCTCTAGTGGCAGGGTTTTGTCAGAAGAAGAATTACAAAGCTCTCTTCAGCAGGGTGAAAGGCTGGGCATAATGTTTGATCACCATATGTAGAGTTCAAGTCCTGCTGGAACTCAGTATGACTTAATAAAGTGAGAATGAATACAGATATTTCCTTCTAGTTAACCATTTTTTTAAAAGGCTTAAAGCCATTATAAGAAACATGTAGTTTGGACGAATGGAGCTTTATTGGAGTGGTCAGCAGTACCAGTTGGCATCATAGGGAAAGATTTTTTAGTTTACATTGAGTCCCAAGCAATAAGAAAGAGACTCTCAAATACATAATCAAACATGTATTTGGTATAATAATTTTGTGTCAGAAATTATTCTGGGTTGAATGGATTTTTGCTGGAGAAACTCCACTCAGGGGACGCCCAAATGTGATTTTCATGTCCCTTTTATGGGATGTAGGTCTTCACATCACACCCTAACTGGTTGCAAGGCATATTGTGTCTGTGATGCCTTTAAGACCCTACTGCAGGGGCACACAGGTGTTGGGACTTTTCCCTGGTGTGCTCCATGGGCCAGTGTATTTAGAGCAGGATTGCAGAATTCCAGCTACAGTGCTCAACTTGCCTGAGCACTAATGCTCACCTTCTTCTGTTGACAGTCTGGACAAAGATTCCTGCATCTTTCAGAACCTGCTACGAGGACTGAATCTTTGCACTGATCCTGATGATGGCTTTTGCCTGATATGCCATCTGTGCTTGCTGGACAAAGAAGGACTACTTGGGGGTAAGCCTCCACCTGGAGGACAGAAACTGTAGAACTCTTTGGCTTTGTCTGTAATTAAAGCTTGCATTTACCCTGCTGGACTGGATTGCTACTGAATTGTATGGTCTTGTATATAGCACAAATGAACTGGCTCAGTGAGGTCAACTGGGCAGCCCAAGAGAATATATCTGTTTTATTTATTTATTTATTTATAATTCGAATTTCTATGCTGCCCAATCAGGCGAACCTGACTCAGGATGTCTTACAGCAGGTTAAAACATATATAAAAACAATTAAAACCCCTAAAAACCACCCCACCTACTACCCCCCCCAATTCATACTAAAAACTAACCGCATTAAAACTACCCGCATTAAAAGGTGGGGAGGTTTTATTTTATAAGCCAACAGGCGGGGGGCACTATTCCACTTGCCACGCCAACCAGGTTTTTAGATCTTTCCTGAAAGGCAGCAGCGACGTCTGCACCTGCAACTCTAATGGCAGGAGGTTATACAAGACCAGTGCGACATGGAAAAGGCCCTCTTTTGTGTTCCAGAGAGATGAGCCCCTCTGGCAGATGGAAAAATTAGAGAGCCCCTCTGGTCTGCTCTGGTTGGACAGACAGACACTCTTGGGATGATGTGATCTCTTAGGTATCCTGCCCCACTACCATGAAGAGTTTTGTGTTACAGTTGTTGCACTGTATATACTTGCACCTTTTTACTTCCTGAGTAAACCTACTTATGCACCAAGATCTGTCTGCCTGTTTTTCTCACAAGGGACTGCCTTGTCAGGTGTGAACCTCTTGCTGGCCACTGCATATCACTCTGCTAACCATTTACATCAAATTTTCCCCACTGAAGTTGTCCCCATTTATCTACTTGCAATTTCTTACTCTCAGTCTGGTTTGCAGGAGCTGGGACAGAGACGGGCACTCAATCTGTCATGCAGTAACTGGGTCTCAAACTATTGGCTTGCGAGCCTTCCAGATAACAAGACAAGCTTCTTAACCACTGAGCCATCACAACCCTTATGTCTTTGGTATTCTCATTTTATTACCAAGGGTCCTTAAGGCCCATTTATTTTCTCTTTCTCAGAAACAGTATGAGTTTTTTAAAAAATGATTGACACACCAAAAGATAGATGTAAGGCCCGTTCTCGACATTTTTAAAGCTGTGGGCCAGACCATGGCCCTACAGATAGCTAAGTGGGCTGGACTGGTGGTTCCCCCCACTGTAAGCACAGCCATAAAATGTGTCTGTGGCTGTGTCATAAACACAGCTGTGGGCACATTTATGGCTGTTGTAAATGCTTCCGCTTCTGATGGTGATGGCAGTACAGACCACATGAAATGTCCCCCCCCTCCTTGTTCACCAAGCTGCTGCTGCCATCACCTGCTAGTTGTTCCAATGGAAGTGCAAGAAAAATCCGTGTTTTTTTCTTCCAAATCAAGTAGTTTGAAAACCGTGAATTTTCAGTGTTTTTTATGGAACCGTGCGGGACAGTTACAAAACGTGAAATTCACGGTTTTCCATGGCATATGGCAACTCTACTCTACATCCCACTACACAACATTCCCTATACTCCCATCTGAAAAACAAAACATCCTCTAGCTCTGTGATGGCAAACCTTAGCACTCCAGATGTTGTTGTACTTCAATTCCTAGAAGCCCCCATGAATCCTCAAAAATGGGTTTACTACGATTCATCTAGCCCATGCTGCCCTCATCACTCCTGGAAGTGGAAGTAAAACATGCCAGTATGGAATAGACCAGTGATGGCCAACCTTGGCACTCCAGATGTTCTTGGACTTCAATTCCCAGAGGTCCAAATCAGACTCTATTGGCTGGTGCTCATCTCTGTTTACAGCCAAAACCATCTGCAGATTTTTATGTTGTTATGTGGCAGGCATAACTAGACAACAGAGCATACAGAACACTGTTACCTTTCCTGTTGAAGCAGTTCCTATTTATCTACCTATATTTGAACTACTAGGTTGGCAGGAGCTGGGACAGATGACAGGAGCTCATTTTGTTACACAGCACTTGGGTGTTGAAATGCTGACCTGCTGACCTTCCATTCATCAAGCTCAGTGTCTCAACCACTAAGCCACTTGTGGCCCTGGCGACAGAATACTGACTTATATATTCCAAAATATTTATCTTGCTATATGTACAAAGATTTGTCTTCATCCCAACTATATGTATCCATATGTAGATACTGTATGTTATTTAACTGGAAGCTATGGGGATTTTTTAAAAACTTTGATAGTGTTTCATTTATTGATTGCATATATATTTAGGCACCTCTGTGCATTATAGTGATTATTCCATTTAAGATTCAGCAGAGAGTAGAGTATAATGCAAACCTGAAATGCAAATTGTAATGGAAAACAAAATAGACCTCCTTCTCTCTTTCATTCTATTTCAGTCCAACATAATTTCATCTGGTGCTCCAAGGACAATACAGCTGAAATTAAGTCTATATTCATTACAAAAATTGCCCACAAGTAATTTAGGGCTATGAACCATCTGCTATGTATCAATGGTACTGAATGAGCTCTACCTACTCTAACAAATCATTCAACAGTAAAATAAAATGGAAGGTGATCTCATGACAATAATGGGTTTAACAACACACAGTAGTCTTACATATTAAAAGATCTTTAGGAGGAAAAAGTTGACATGAACTTATAGGACATGAACTGTCCTATATTCTGCTTTCTTTTTTTAACAAACTTACATTGATTTAATTCGTTTTACCTCTTGGAACAGGAAAACCTTACAAGGCAGATTGGTTTTGATAGTTCTTTAAAAACTTTGGGATAAGAACATAAGAACATAAGAACATAAAAACAGCCTTGCTGGAACAGGCCACAGCCCATCCAGTCCAGCATTCTGTCTCACACAGTGGCTCACCATTTCCTTCAGGGTATTCCCAAGCAGATGCCTTCACCTGCTTAGGATTCCCTGGAAATGGCATTGAGAGATATCCTGCCTATCTCTCCAACCCGGAGGTTGTCCTTAAGTATCCATAATTATAGCCATTGATACTCTTGTCCTCCATGAACTTGTCTAATCCTTTCTTAAAGCTGTCAAGACTGACAGCTGTCACCACTTCTTCTGGCAGGGAATTCCATAGACCAGTGATCCTCTGGGTGAAAAAGTACTTTCTCTTATTTGTTTGAGAACTAGTACCCAAAAGTTTCATGGAGTGCCCCCTAGTTCTAGTGTTATGCGATAGGGAAAACAGTTTTTTCTTATCTACTTTGTCCACACCATGCATGGTTTTATCAACTTCAATCAGGTCACCTCTTAGACGTCGTCGTTCAAGAGTGAAGAGGATGGCAGAGGAAAAAAAAAGGTCTTTTAATTAAGTAGACTAGTAGTATCACAGATGTCCTTAGAATGATTTCTCCCTCAATCAGTGAATGTAGTCTAGTGGCATCTTACATAGCTGCAAGGAAAAACGACATAGTAACATACTTCCTAATGAACACTCACAGGCAAGGAGGAGCAATCATGGCTGGAAAGCTATAATCATTTCTTCTGGGCAGCCTTTTTCAATGACTGATTGGCAAGGCCAGACAATGCTTGATGTTTTCCATTTACTACAAACTCTCTGTTTGATGGGACATTGCTTTCCTCTCTCCTTTCCTACCCACCCCACCCTTGCCTTCCTCTGCTTTCCGCTCTTGATTTTAGTCTTATTTTGCCATCTGCATACCTGAATTAATACAAACATTTGCCTTTCTGAAGTCTTTCACTCACTAATCTATGCATGGGCCTGATTCCATTTATTTATTTGTCTTTAACTATGACAGTAGTGTCCCAGTTGGTTTGGGCACCACTGGTATGCAATACACTTGTTCCTACTTTCTCTATTAACATTTTACCAGTTGGCTATGCCAAGGGAAAAAAAGAGTCTTAGAAATCCAGTCTGAGTGTAATTCTAATTCCTGCTCCAGAATCCCAGAATTAAAGTAGTCAAAAATCAAAGCGGATTACTCTGCTCCTTTGTGTCTGAAGCCTTGATCCAAAGTCTGTCTTCCATTTTTCACAAAGTTTGAATTATGTTTATAGAACAGCAGGAACAAAATCCTATTTGTGTGCCAGCTTCCTGGAGTAAATCGGCAAATAACAGACATTTAAAGCATTATAATTCCTTTTGCTCTGTGAAGTTCACTTTATAGGCGGGATCTTTACATCAATATTAGTGAGTAATTAAGATGAAAGAATGTCATCTTAAAACAGTTAATATCTTTGTCTCTCTGGGCAGAAATCCAGAGATGTACCTAGCAATATTTGGCAACTGGTGCAGTCATCATTATTTCCTACTTGTTCTGCCTGTACAGGTATGTATGGGTACAAGCCTCCAATGAAAGAGATAAGAATATAGTTTCCCCACAAAGAAAGATTAAGTTTACACTTTCTAAAAGGAAAGAAAATGCAAGCGCGGCGCCAAAATGGCCGCCGCGCTCTTTGCGGCCCCCCCCCCACAGGACGAAGAATCCGGGTAGTTTAGGGCGTGGCCAGCTCCCTTATAAAAGGGGTGGCCACGAGGCAGCCGTGCTGCCATTTTACCTCAGCGACGGAGCGGAGAAGTTTTTCCCCTGAGTCTCCGTCGCTCCTTACCTTGCGGGAAGCCTTTTGGCGGCGAATCTTCTTTTCGGCTTCCCTCTCCTGCGGTTGAGATGCCTTCGAAGAAGAAGGCAGCTCTGAGTGCGGCGCGAGCTGTGAGGAGGCGCAACCCGGGTCGGAGGACCACAGCTGCGCCTCCCCAGCAGCCGCCTGTCCAGGCCCCCGGCGGAATGGGGTCTATCGCCCCTTGGCCGGACGCGGGGGATCGGAATGCGGGCGTGGCAGGGGCTTCGGCCCGCGGCCCGCGAGCGGTGGACACCGCTACTCTCCCTGCCCATCCTGTTGGGCCTGCCTCTATTCCTCCTGGGCCTTCTAGCCTGGGTGGGTGGTGTGGTCCCCTACCTTGGCAGGTTCCTGCACCGACCCTACCGGGCTTCGGAATTGGGCAATGGCCCTATTCGGGTCCTGGGGTACAGGGACCTGTACCCGCGCCTGGACTTGGCGGGCCGGCCGGCCCTTGGCCCCAGATCGACGTGCAGGCCTTACTGGCCCGCCTTGCGGCCCTCGAAGCGTCGTTAGCTCGGGCCAGCCAGGCTGGGGCTCCTTTTGGCGTCCCGTTTGCGGCGCCGTCGGCGGGAGGACAACAGGCGGCAGGCAGGGTTGAGCTGCCTCAGGCGGGTGGCGTGGCTTCGGCCACTGCCCCGCAGCTCCCCAGCCAGCATACGAGTGCAGGTCAGGCCCCGATGATGAGCTCTACGTCGGTCGTGAGCTCCGACGCCCCCAGTGGGCCGGAACCCCCGGTGGGGGCGGCCCGCGGGGGTGCAGCATGTGAGTATGCGGTCCAAGCCAGTACACCTACACACATTCCTTCTATGGGGGGAGCTTTTCAATGGCCTTGGCCTCGCTCGGGTGGTGCGGTGGCACAGCAGCCGGCACTCCACTCGGCGATGGTAACTGCCACCCAGGGCACCGGGGTGGGTAGTTTTTCTCACAATCCGGGGAATGTACTGGGGGTGGCTGGGTTAGCTCAGGCCCCTTTCCCGGTGTCTGTGGTGCCTTTTTCGGCCTTACCAACTGCGGGGTACTCCTTGCCACTGGATGACCACTTGGCACAGGCAACCAAAGAAAAGATTTGGCGGGGGGAGTATGTAGATATCTTCTCACTCCTGAACAGAGAGCCCACCAAAGAGGAAAGGGAGGGACTGGATGAGAAGGATAAGGAGCAGGCGCGTCGTCGTAAGCCGCCACGTACCTGGGCCAACTGGCTGCCGGCTTATTTAATTTACATGGCAGTGTATCTGAGGGCACGGCCGGAGTTGGCTATTCCGATGGTCCAATATTTGGACAACATATACAGGGCAATGGTTGATTTCCCGGGCCCTTCGTGGCTTGCTTATGACGAGGAATTCCGTATGCGGATTCCACTCCACCCCGAGATGAGGTGGGACGAGCCGTGCCAGAGGCTTTGGCTTCTGTACATGACACCCACGCGCCCCGTGCCAGGGGACAGATACCATTGCGGACATGCGGTCCAGCGAGCTGTCCCAGCACAGACTACCCGCCAAGCGGCGGGGCAGGGGGTTCCAGCCCGCCTGCTGTGCTGGGCTTTCTCGTCCAATGGTTCCTGCAATAAGAAGAATTGCAAATACAGGCATGAGTGTCCCACATGTTCGGGCCCCCACGCAGCCTCTGCCTGTCCCAGGCCTGGGGGGACACGGGGCAGAGGAAGGGGCGGACAGTGGGCTGGCAAGGCTGCCACAGATGGAGCTGGTTCACCGAAAGGCCCCCTCCCCAATTAAGGTGGACATGTTGGAGCGTTGGCTCACAGTGTACCCGAAGGGGGAGGATGGGGAGTATCTCCTTCAAGGCTTTAAGTACGGGTTCCGCATCCCTTTCATGGGTGATAGGTCCCCTCAGGATGCCCCCAATCTTTTGTCCCTCAAGGGGAGGGAGGAGGTGGCTGCTGCCAGAATCAGGAAGGAGTTGGATGCGGGCAGGGTCGCCGGCCCTTTCCCTTCACCCCCGTTCCCTAACCTTAAGGTGTCGCCCCTAGGCTTGGTTCCCAAAAAGTCTCAAGGCGAGTTTCGCCTTATTCATCATTTATCCTACCCAGCCGGCCGGTCGGTCAATGAAGCTATCCCTGATGACCTTTGTTCAGTCAGGTATATGTCTTTTGACCACGCGCTGCGCATGGTGCGCTCGTGTGGCCCGGGTGCCCTGCTGGCCAAGTGCGACATTAAATCGGCCTTTCGCCTCCTGCCGGTGCACCCGGGTGACTTTGAGTTGCTGGGTTTCAAATTTCGGGGCGAATATTATTTTGATAAGGCCATGACTTTTGGCTGTTCCATATCATGCTCGGCCTTTGAGCGCTTTAGTACCTTCTTAGAGTGGGCTTTCGTCCGCAGGTCAGGGTCCCGGTCTGTAGCCCATTACCTGGATGACTTTTTATTCGGGGGTGAACGGGGCTGGGACACGTGCGCACGTCTCCTTAACACATTTCAGACGCTAATGGAGGAACTCGGTGTCCCTTTAGCGCCCGAAAAGACCGAGGGCCCATCTACCAAGCTAGTATTCCTGGGGGTGGAGATTGACACGTTAGCGCAGGCTTCTAGGTTACCGGAGGATAAGGTGTCCAGGATAGTGGCCCTTATCTCGGAGTTGATGGCCAAGCGCAAGGCATCACTGAGGGAACTGCAGGTGCTACATGGTCACCTGAATTTCGCTTGCAGGGTGGTCGCTCCGGGCAGGGCTTTTGCTCGACGCTTATGCAACGCCATGGCAGGGTTATCCAGGCCTCACCACAGAGTCAGGCTTACCCGGGGTATCAGGGCAGACATGTTTGTCTGGTTACAGTTCCTGAGGGAGTTCAATGGGGTCTCATTTTGGAGGTCTGACCTCCTGGCATCCCCCAATTTTCAGATCCAGTCTGATGCCTCAGGATCCCTGGGTTATGGGATGTACTTCAATGGGAAGTGGGCCTATGGTGGGTGGCCACCGGCCTGGGCAGGCACGGATCGCCTGCGTGATCTCACATACCTTGAATTTTTTCCTATACTAGGGGCTTTGATGCTATGGGGCGAGGAATGGGCTAACTCGGTCGTGCATTTCTGGTGTGACAACGCTGCTGTTGTCCACATTGTTAATGCACAGACTTCCAAATCGCCCAGGGTTATGGACCTAGTGCGCCATTTTGTGCTGCGCTGCCTGCGCCTCAATGTTTTGTTCAGAGCCAGGCATGTCCCAGGGATTAATAATGATATTGCTGACGCTTTGTCCCGCCTGCAGATCTCCCGGTTCCGTGCCTTGGCCCCGGATGCGGAGGAATTTCCCTCGCCACTCCCGGACGAGATATGGACCATTGGCAAGGAGAGGTGAACCGGGCGATTGGCCTGTCACTAGCGCCACGCACGCGTAAGGCGTATCAACAAGCATTTAATTCTTTCAGGGCATTTGCTGCTCAATTTCACCTGCCAGAGACCTGGCCTATCCCGGTTGACCATGTTCTGCGGTTCATGGTCCACCTGCACGCTCTCGGCCTCGCACCTCGCACCATAGCATCCAAGCTCTCGGCGCTGGCTTTTGTGGCCAAAGTGGGGGGTCATGTGGACAGCACCTCTGACTTCCGTGTGAGACATGTTTTGGAGGGGTGGGTGCGCGAGCGTGGGCGTTGCCCGGACGATCGGCACCCTATTTCCCCAGGGGTTCTTACCCAGTTGGCCCGGGGCTGGCCAAGCCTCTGTTTTGATCATTATGAGGCAGCCCTTTTTCATGCAGCCACAACGGTGGCATTTTTTGGAGTGCTCCGCATCAGCGAACTTGTGATGCTGTCTAAGGCGGATGCAAGTTGTAGGGCACTGGAACTCGGAGATGTACATGTTGCCAAAGACTGGGCCCAGTTGAGGATACGTTCCTCCAAGTCAGATCAGCATGGCGTAGGCAGTGGTGTAAGACTGCTACGGTGTTCTTTGGCAGACATCTGTCCGGTTGGTGCCCTACAGGAGTTCCTGGCACTGCGTGGCATGCACCATGGCCCGTTTTTCTGTCACCAAGATGGGTCTCCCCTTACTAAATTTCAGTTTTGGAAGGTGACAGGCAGAGCCCTCGCCAGGGTGGGCCTACCAGGTGCCCGTTATGGCACACATTCATTTCATATTGGGGCAGCCTCTACAGCAGCTGCTTTTGGGTACTCCGGGGCTGACATACGCAGCATGGGGAGGTGGGGCTCGCAATGTTTTCAGTTTTATGTGCGCCCACTTCCACCGTGAGTACCAATCCTATCACCTTACCTTCCCTTTTTTCTTAATTTTCTTACAGACCCTGGGTGTCGTGTTACACCGGTGACAGTATGGCTGGTGGGCCACAGCTATGTGCACAGGGCAGCGCGTTACGCTGCGGCGACAGAGTGGGGACCCCGACTGGGACTGGGTGAACACGCCAGTCTCACATGGCATGGTAAGCCTGGGATGTTGTGGCGGGAGCTGCTGCCTTTCCTGTTTTCCAGCAGGAGTGCTGACCCGCCTGACATTCTCATCATACACCTTGGGGGCAATGATTTGGGTCAGGTCACCGGCTTATCGCTCAAGCATGCGATTTGCGGGGACCTTGCTTACTTGCACTACGTCTGGCCTGCCACAACCCTGGTTTGGTCGGACATGATCCCGCGCCATTCTTATAGAGGGGGCATTGACCTCCTGGCCCTTGACCGCGCTAGGCGCGCGGTCAACGGGGCGGTGGCGCGGTTCCTTGCCGACAAGGCTTGCGGACGGGTCAGTCGTCACCCCGCTATTAGCCTACGAAATTACGACTTGTATGCAGGGGATGGGGTCCATCTGTCGCGAGGAGGTATGGACCTCCTGTTGGGTGATTGGCGAGCAGGCCTGTTGACCGAGCTGACGGTCTGGGGGGGGGCGTCAGGCCTTCTTTGAAGCCCCTCCGTGTGGCGGGTAGCACTGGTAAGGTAAACAGTATGACCCACAGGTATCCGGCAGGTTCGCAATTGACTGGACAACACTAGACAGGAACAAATTAGTTAAACGTTGTCCGGTCAACGACGAACCAGGCGACGGGGTGATGGCGATAGCTAGCCAGCATGCATCACCCCGTGATTTTACGGATACGAGTCAGAGGGTGGGGTCATGAGTTAGATATTGACTACGGTCAACAATTTGTTTGTTGTCAACAAACAAATTGATACAAATTGATACATTGTAACCAATTGCCGTTGGCAATTTTGGGGTGGTACCTTACCAGTGTTACTTCGGCCTGCTTGCCTTAAGAATTATGATTGGTCGTTTTACCAATACAAATTTATAATTCGGATTAGGGCATTGAATCAATAAATGTGGCCCTATGCTGTTATCCACTTTCAATGTTGTCTGAGTCCGTTATTGGGGGGGTGCGCCTGCAATCCAGTGTGGTGTAGTGGATAAAGTGATGGACAAAGACTCTAGAGACCAGACTTGTATGCCCTCTTGGACATGGAAGCTAAATGGGGAAGTGAAACAACTACAGTACTTAAAGATCTCACTTACCTTAAAAGCCACTATAAGTTGGTTCCAACTTAACAGCACATAACTAACCAAGAAAGAGAAGGTTTAGACTTTCCAAAAGGAAAGGACACAAAGAAGAAAAGTGAATAGGTTTAGGAGATGATGATATTTATTATTAACATCCATTAGTAGAATCATCTCTGTACTGCCCTTTAAATTTTAGTGCCATCTTCCTCCATCCTGTTTACAGTCCTGTGGAGATGTGAGGGTTGAACCAGTGGGGTTCAATGGGGATCAATGAGCTAATGTTCTGTTCATCTTCCATGTACTAAACCCAGTTATTGGTTTTAAGTGGAGTACATGAACTGAACAAAAGATGGAATCAATAGTTACTAAATTCCTCATTCTTACTCATTTGAGTTTTCCTAACACAAGAAAGAAAGAGACATTTTCAAGCTCTGCATGATTCATTCTAGGTTGAGAGTGAAATAAAGAGTCCTTATCCTCAACCCCTGACATCATGGTTTTTGCAATTTATGATTTTTTTAAGGGCAGTTTGCACAAAATTAGTGTATTTTTCATTTAAGAAACAATGTAGACATAAAGGAAACACAGCATAGCTGGCTGATTGTTTTTGAAAAAATGCAAAGAAACCATCTGATGGTAATAATTGTTTTGTTGTGCAATTGCACACTTGTACACATTTACTATTTCTAAATGTTACGTGGTGGTGGTGGTGGTGGTGGTGGTGGTGGTGATGATGATGATGATATACTTAGACGTTGCCTTAAAAGTTTTTAGGTTCTTGGTTAGGTCTTGAACTGGGAAGAAGAAAAAATGAAAAGCATTTCCTCATGTTGGTGAAGAGCAAAGATTTATCTCCCTACTTTGAATAAATTGAATTTAACAAAAGTCAGCACTTAAATAAGCTGCCTGCATTTCAGGTTTAAGCAAATTTGGTCAAACCATTGGATTTACTGTAGTTCTAAACCATCATTGCTTCTCCACCGGGGCTGTAAGTATTGGATATTTATTCATCGTATGACTTTCTATATACCAGGGCAAGTGGCTCAACCATCATTACTAATACTGCCATTGACTTTAGTCAACATGAATCATGTATTTGTCGACATGGTAATTAGAATCAAAATAAAAGAAGAACTTATGCATCATCTGACTGTATATCGGTATTTTCTTTTTTCATAAAGCAGCAGCTCCTGTATGTTTCTCAGAAAATTAATTGCACTGAGGAAGGTGGGAGCTGTGTTTTGCAGATGAGTGATGCATTCACAAAGAAATGTTTAAGTTTATCAACTTCAGACTGGAGTATCAATTTAGCTGCATGGAGAGTCCTTAATTACACTAACATTGATGCCAAGGAAATAACATTCCGAGAACCCCATGAAAAACTGGCACTGGCATCCTACTGTTAGGGCCTTCTTTACTCTATAAATAGACTGTGAGGTGAGTTATTTACTGTCTGTGATGCTATGAGAATGGGAGTAGAAATCTAAAGCTATGCTGTAGCATGCATTCTGTGTGAAGGCAGAAAATGTATGATTCACACTTTCAAGATTGCAAAAAATCAGCAAGTAGGCTTTGGAGAATTACAAGCATAAATATTCTTCTACAGGAATTTGCCCATCAGTTGGCAGAAAGATGAAAGGAAGGAATGCAGAAAAAGATGAAATGTAGCTCTGAAAGTCACAATATATTCTCAACCAGCCTTCCTCTTTGTAGAATGCCTCCTTGCTTTTTGTACAAAGGAGAGAAGTGTACTACTGCTCAATAACTACAGAAGGCTTAGATTTTTTTATTTCTTTTTTTGCTTTGCTGAAATGGGAAAACCTTTTGGAGGAGAGGGAAGCACATATGGAGTATATCCTGAGGACATGGTATAGATGCTAAATAAATCAGCGAGCTTTTCAGATTCAGCTAGCAACAATAATAAGCATGAAATCTAGCTAATATTAAGAATGTGGGGGTTTATTCCAATGTACATTGATGTATGGGTAAAATCCATTTTAACTCAGTGAGGTTTTGTTGTTGTTGTTCAGTTGCACAGTTGATTCTGACCCTTTGCTACCCTATGGACCATTGTCCTTCAGGCACCTCTGTCTTCCACCATTCACCTCAGATCGCCCAGCCCTGTGCCCATTGTGTCTACAATACCATCTAGCCATCTCATCTTTGGCTGCCCCCTTCTTCTTTTGCCCTCCACCATTTCCAGCATCAAGGCCTTCTCAAGTGAATCCTCCCTTCTCATTTGATGTCCAAAGTACTTCAGCTTAATCTTTACTATTTGACCTTCCAATGAGCAGTCAGGGTTGACTTCTTCTAAGATTGACCTATTTGTTCTCCTCGCTGTCTAGGGGACTCTCAAAACTCTCCTCCAACACCACATCTCAAAGGCATCTATTCTTCTGCGCTCAGCTTTCCTAATGGTCCAGCTCTCACACCCATACATTGCCACCGGGAATACCAATTTTTGATTGCAAGGTGATGTCTCTACTTTTCACTATGTTCCCCAGGTTTCTCATAGTTTGTTTCCCCAGAAGTAGTTGCCTTTTTATTTCATGGCTGTAGTCTCCATCTGCAGTGATCTTAGATCCTAGGAAAGTAAAATCTGTCACAGCTTCTACTTCTTCCCCATCTATTTTCCAGGAACTGATAGGGCCTGTTGCCATTATCTTGGTTTTCTTGAGATTGAGTCTCAAGCCAGCTTTTGCACTCTCCTCCTTCAACCCTATCACGAGGTTCTTTAGGTCTTCCTCACTTTCTGCCATTAGGGTGGTATCGTCTGCATATCTCAAATTGTTGATGTTTCTCACAGCAATTTTGATCCCATATTGTGATTCCTCCATCCCTGCATTGCGCATTATGTGCTCTGTGTATAAGTTGAATAAGCAGGGTGATAAAATGCAGCCTTGTCTTACTCCTTTTCTTATTCCAAACCACTCTGTCATTCTGTCTTCTGTCCTAATGGTTGCTTCCTGATTCATGTACAGATTTCTCATGAGGCATATGAGGTGTTCTGGTAGTCCCATCTCTTTAATTATTTGCCACATTTTGTTGTGGTCCACACAGTCAAATGCCTTGGTGTAGTAAATAAAACAAAAAGTAGATTTATTTCTGGTATTCCTTTGTTTTCTCCATGAACCATCGTGTGTTGACAATGTGGTCTCTAGTCCCCCTGCCTCTTCTGAAACCAGCCTGCACCTTTGGTAGTTCTCTCTCCACATGCTGTTGAAGTCTATGAAGTTGATAAATGTGTATGCAGTACAATGTTAAGTTGTATACATTACTTTGTACTGAAAGAAAAGTATTAATAACTGGAGCAACAGCTCAATGAATCAGGGCAATATTATATTAATGTTTCCATTTTGCAGGTAAAGGGATGTGTTCCCTCTGTTGTAATGGAATGTGTCTATGTTGTGTCTAGAATATTATACCTTTAAGTAATGTAACACTCGAATGAGTGGATATAATAACCACCACCTGTAACACTGTAACCTCTGTATCAGGACGCGAACTAGTGACCACTAGGGGCAATAGCGAGCGCCCAGCTCACATGGTTCCAATTCCCCAAACAACTACAGCGCGGGAAGATTCCCGCCACCACCTCACCTGGACAAGAAGGGCGTGACGGGGAATGACATCACGCAGACAGTAGCCAATGGGCTATCGAGGAGCCACATTCAAATGTATAGCCACAGTATATATTGAGCTGTTCATCCGCCATTACTACATGTGTTCCCCCTGGACCATCATGCAATAAAGATGTGTTAAGCCAACCCTTCAGCTGTTTCTATTGTCTTGGTTCTCATACACTAAAGTCTATAATACACAGTTTTGTTACCAGAAAAATGGCTACTGGATACAGTTACAACTTCGGTTCGAGTCACTGGTGGAGCCCTTCTCCCAAGAACGAGGAAGCGTTTAATATAGGCAAAAATTAAAATTGGTTTATTGAAAAGGGGTTTAAGCGTCACTGGCCAGGTGTCGGGAAAAGCCCTAGACTCAACCTTTTTGCCTATTAAAGTCCCTTAAGTGAGCAGCTCTTTTTGGTTCCGATGTCTTTGCGTGCAAATGTGCTGAGAGCGCTCCTGACATTTCCTATCAGGAGATTTTTATACCCTCCACCCAAGAGGGCTCAACTAGTTGTACTGCTAGCTAACAAGTTTACAAAACAAGAGATTTACAATGGTGAACAAAAACCTGGCACCAGACTCTTTTGTTACATTAAAAGGTCAATCATACAGAGACAAAACAGGTCAATTACATAGAACAAAAGGTGATGGGTAGAGCAATTGCCCTGGAAATGACAGAGTTCATAGTTTAGCAAATGCAGGTTGTGACATCATTCAGGTGTCATCCAATGGGCGCCAGGATTGTAATTTGGCACAAATCAGAAGTCCAGATTTTGAATCCAGGTTGAGAATTGACCAATAACGAAGATGGGCATCCTTCAGACTCCCCTGAAGAGGAGCATTGCTTTGAGGCTCTTGGCAAAATTCCATTCCCACCCAGCAATTAATCTATTCTGAGTCAGCCCAAGCACTATCTACAATTGAATACAGGAGGGGTCCCAAAAACAATGAGCATGCCAGGTGCAAGAGTAAACAAAACAATACAACAGGTAAACAGAGGAATCAAGGTGGCTTGGGGCAAAATGTGAAGTGATGGCTTCCTGTGGCATTGAGCCTTCCTGGATGCTTGCAGGAGATAGGCTGAGGTGCAAGAAAAGATCCTGATTTGAGATACAAACAGAGCATGTTAAAATCAAATCTAAAATATTTTAGAGTCTTTTTTGGGGGACATAATCTATACAGAGCAAAGGAAATATGCTATCTTGAATAGAACAGTTCCAGGTATTCGAAAACATTTTTATTAAGTTATCTCACATCCCAGGTATAACTGCCAATGAAATAATATTTATTAGGAGTGAAAGGGGCCAAGTCTGTTGTGTCAACCCTTGCAGTATATACCTTCAAGCGTGTGTGAATGGGTGCATGGTCAGAGTGGTGCTTGTGTACACATAAGCCTAATCAATTCTAAACATGTGTGGCAGAATAAAGTGAGTGAAATAAGTTTATTTGAGAGGAATAAAATGGAATAACTTTAATAAAAGGGGATAGAAAGATAGAAATAAAAGACTGGGGGGTGCATTTTCTGAAAATGGGGTTACAGTTTGATTAACCATATTAACTGCTATGGCTTCATCCTGTGGATTTTTGGAATTTGTAGTTTGGTGAAAGTCTTAGAATTCTGTGCTCTCCAGCAGAAAATTCTAGGTACCTCCCTAAACTACAAATCCCAGGATTCTATAGGGTGGAGCCACAGAAGTTACTGTGATATCAAACTGGTATCACTTGATAGTGTGGATACTTTTTAATTATATGAAGTGAAATATAAAAGCAGGGCATGCCTAGTTTATGAAAGTAGAACCTTCACGATTGTATGTAATATTTTTAAAATATGAGAACATTGATGAAATGAGTGTAGTTCTTGACACAGAAGCTTGCAAAAAGCTGTGGAAGTTCCTTCAGAGGTTTCCTGCTGATAGATTTCTGTCTTGGATTCTTATCACATCTCAGTTAATGATTTGACCTGTGACCTTTTGCAAGCCAATTTGGTGTTCCTCATTTGCTTCCATCTTTGATGGATATTGTAATAACCCTGCCAGAAGTTTTATGAGATGTTGCTTAATTAGCTGACATGGCAAAGCTGGTTCATCCTTCAAAGCAGAGTCCCAAGTCTTCGTATGAGTGACACAGGAGGAAAATTATATTTACTTCTGATTGTCTCATGGGAACAGTAGGAATATTTCAGAGCACAGAAGGAGGGGGAGGTTATATTAAAGAGGAATAATGGGTTAGAATATGGGAACAAAGATTTATGAAAAATATGTCAGTAATAATTTAAGAGAATTGCTACAAAAAATATGGAAAAAGATATATGACTCCAGTGCATTTAAGTTAATATGATTCAAAATATTTAGAAGATTGCTAGAGATGTGAAAAGGAAGTTAGAAAATATTTTCATTTATGGTGAGAATGCAAGAATATAAAGAAAATATGGGGAAAAATTTAGAAATTTTTTACTTTGAATCAAGTTCAGAAAATGTGCACTTGGATCATGCATCCACAGGAGATTCACACTGGAAACATTGTGTGAGTGAAAGGTAGTGCAGGATCTCAACCCCATGCTGAAGGGACCTGCAGTCCTACAAAATCTTGGGAACCATAGCTGTCCACCTTTGAGTTAGATCTACTAATGGTCTTGTTATAAGCAACAGCTATTCAAACTATTTCCTCCAATCCTGCATGGAATGACACTTTAAGCATGAGTTATAATAGAGATGTTACTTTCCACCCATGTTAAAAACAGTTGGAAGCTTCCATGTAAATAATAATTGAGTTGCAGGACAGAAAATTCACAAATGGCATAGTAATCTCATTACTCAACCAAAACAAAACCCAAAAAGCACCCTATTGCACAACTCCTAGAAGCCTACTTTCAATAGAAATGCTTCCATGGTGACACCTTTCACCAGTTTGCCCAGCCACTATAGTTTATATTGCAAATTTCTCACACAATATAGTGACAGGAATGAAGGTTTTATAATATGAAGCTTCACAATGACCAAACACAATGGGTTACATCATTTACATACACAATCAATGAGTGCATGACTGCTAGCTTCCTTTGTGTATTCACATTGTTAGCAGTACTTAACTGAAATTAAACTGTCATGGGTTTTAACATAAGATGTCATCCAAAATGAAATGAAAAAAGCTGCTTCACACTGGGCTGGGCTGATAAAGACTGAGACTGGGCTGGACATCAGGATAAAATAAACACCCACAAAAAAAAGGGAAAGAAAGAACTGTATCAATTTTTACAATCCCCTTTCGAAGCTGGCAATATATTCTTGGCTGTATTCTGTTCCACTTACAAGGTAGCTCATGGCTTTGGAGTCATTCTAGCTGGAAATAAGGAAGTAACTAGAGAAGTGTTGGGATTTTAGCAAATTGTTAGTGAACCCCAAAATTTAGTTAAACAAGTTCAAGTTTAGGCTGCAAAATTTTAAGTTACATTGATGGTAAATTGCCATTACAGTTTAAGTTGTGTGTTACATGCAGGGCCGCAATCGGGGGGGGGGGGGGACACAAGCAGGACTGGTGTACCAGGCCCGAGCTGACAGGGGCCCCCGGCAGCCACTCAGCTATGTGAATTTGTTTTTTAAAAAAACATTTTTTAACCGCGGCACGTGGCACATGGCTGTGCAGCAGTGTGAGCATGCATGGGTGAGTGAGCATGTCTCGGTGGCTGCTTTCAAAACTGGAAGCTTCTCTTCGTCTTCCTCACTGGGGCTTTTGTATCTTCCTCCTCCCAGGTGCTTTATCTGGCTCAATTCAGGAGCTTGGTTTGGCTTGAATGAGCCTTCCTTTCTTCCCTTGTGTTGTTGGGCTCCTCTCCAACTCTCCCTGTGAGCTGCATGGCCAATAGGAAGCCACTGGAGTCAGTTCAAGCAGCAGTGGCGCCTGACTTATTTCCCCCTCCTCCTGCCCAGGAATCGAGGAAGGCAGCTTTCACCCTGAAAAATAAGAGGAGATGACTTTGACTGGGAGAGTTGGAGAGGGGAGGAAGAAGCCGCTGCTTTTGCAAAAGTAAGACTCTTAGGAGACCCCACGTTCCTCCCCCCACCCCCGGCTGAAGAAGCATGTGGGTGAGCCCAAGACCATCACTACTAGAGAGAATGCTATTGCCTTCCTTGGCCAACCGTGGGAAGGGGGTGGGCCATTTGAGCCACTGCAGTCCCTCTCTGTAACCTATGCCCATTATTATGTGTCCTGCACTCTGGGAAGATCTAATATTTGAAGAGTGCTTTCCTATCCCTTGGGACTGAGGTGGCTCAAGTGGTTAAGATGCTGAACTTGAAGACTGGAAGTTCAATTCCAGAGTACAGTACTGCATGATGGAGTGAGCTCCTGTCTCTGTCCCAGCAACTGCCAACTTAGCAATTTGAAGGCAAAACATTGCAAGTAGATAAATAGGGACCACTTTTCGGTGTGAAGGTAAACAGCGTTCTATACACTCCGGTGTCTAGTCATGCCTGCCACATGTCCACAGAAACATCTGTGGACGCAAACTGTGCTGGCTCTTTGTTTGCAAACAGAGATGAGCACTGAACCCTAGAATCAGATCCAACTGGCTTTCGAGCAAGGGTGACCTTTAGCTGCATTTGTCTTTCAAAGCAGACTTTCCCTCTTCACTTCCATAGCCCCCTCCCTGGCTCAGCATGGCTCACTTCCATAGCCCCCTCCTTTCCCAGATGGCATTTTGCCCCCACTTTCTGTGGAGTGAAACTGGGGAAAAGTCTTTTCACAGACATAGGTCGCCCTTGTCTTTGGAAGCACAGGAGGAGGTGGCTGAGGCAGTGGTGAGGCTGGGCGGTTGGAGGTACCATTGAAAAAATATGCCGGCCCCCGGAGCTTGTGAAAAATTGTGATCTAGCCCCTGGGCTGAAAAGTTTGGGCATCCTTGCTGTTCAATATGTATGCAGAATATGTCATACATAAAGCCAAATTAGTAGGTGAAGGAGGAGTAAAAATTGGTGGAATAAATATCAGTAATTTAAGATATGCAGCTGGCATCATCTTACTGGCAAAAAGCAGCAATGACTCGAAATGACTTTGAAAGAAGAAAGTGCCAGTACAGTTACTTTGTTCGGTGAAATAGCATGAGAATTTGGCCACACCCACACATTTGGCCATGACCACAGAGGGGCATGGCCAAAATGTGTGTGGGGGGGCACAATAGGATTGCTCAGTATGGGGCCCATAAATTTCTGATGGTGGCCCTGGTTACATGCAGTCAAGTCAGAAGTGATTTTATAATGACCCTAAAAGGGTTTCATAATAAGGGAGATATTTAAAGATAGCTCAGTGGTTCAGATTCTGTTTGCAGAGTCAATGGTTAAGAGCTCAATTCCTCCCATGCTGAGCTTGACAACCAGAAGGTTGGCAGATCAGCAGGTTGAGGCCTGAGTACTGCACAATGGAGTGAGCTCCTGTCTCTGTCAAAGTTCCGGCCAACCTAGCAGTTCAAAAGCAAGAAATTGCAAGTAGATAAATTATTTACCACATCGGCAGAAAAAGTACAGTAATACCCTGGTTAACATGTGCACTGCGCAGCGTTAAAACTGGATAATGTTGGGGAATTTGAGGAAAACCTTTGCACCATACAACATGAAGATAATATTATGTGATGCAAATGTTTTCATCAAATTCCCCAATGTTGATCTCAGCCCCAAAGCCTGCAGGGCTGGAGACCAGCAATGTGGCCTTTGGGGCAGAGATATTTGGAGGCCCCCTTACTGGCTCAGAGCACCGGTTTCTTTGGGGGGAGACCGGGCGGCGTGCTCTCACCCCAAAGAAACCGGCAATCAGACACTCAGACCACTGGTTTCCTATGGATGAAAGTGGGTGCACCCTCTCTTTCCCAAAGGAAACCGACAGTCTGAGCATTGGAGTGCCAGTTTCCTTGGGGTGAGGGTGCGCCACCCAGTCTCTCCCCAAGGAAACTGGTGCTCTGAGCATCAGAGCACCAGTTTGCTTGGGGTGAGGGTGCATGTGCGGGGTGTCCCCCAAGGAAACCAGTGCTCTGAGCATCAGAACGCTGGTTTGCTTGGGGTGAGGGCGCACATCCATGCCTGCACTCCCCCCAAGGAAACCAGTACTCTGAGCATCGGAGCGATAGTTTCCTTGGTGGGAGACCAGGTGCATGCCCTCACCCCAAGCAAACTGGCACTCCAATGCTCAGACCGCCGGAGAGCCATGCCCCAAAATCGGAGACCAGTCCCCTGTTGATTTTGGGGCTTGGCTCGATCCACCTGCCTCTTTGGAAAGGGCAGCAGGGATTCCACACATGGAATCCCCACTGCCCTTTCCAAAGAGTTAGGCGGATCAACCCCATGTTCCCTTTCCTCTTCGGAAAGGGAACCAGTCTTTTTTTTAACGTTGTGCAATCAATGTATCGCTCAACGTTAAAAACCAGATAACGCTAAGTCTTGTGGAACCAAGTTTTAGTGTTATCCGAGGTATTACTGTTAACAGCATTCTGTACACTTTGGCATTTATTCATGCCTGCCACATGCTCATTAAAATGTCTACAGACATAGACAGCACTGGCTCTTTGCCTGAAAATTGTGATGAGCACCATCACTAGAGTGAGATACAACTGGCTTTTGAACAAGGGAGAGCTTTATCTTTATCTTTAAAGGATGTCCCTGCTCAAAAGCCAGTTGTATCTGACTCTAGGATTCTGTGCTCATCTCTGTTTATAGCCAAAGTGCCAGCACTGTCTGCATCTGCAGATGTTTCCATGGTCATGTGGCAGGCATGTCTCAACACCGGAGTGCATGGAGTGCACTGTTTACCTTCCCACCAAAGTGGTCCCTATTTATCTACTTGTAATTGCTTGCTTACAAACGACTAGGTTGGGAGGAGGTGGGACAGAAATGGGACCTCACTGAATCATGTAGTATCTGGGAATTGAACTCTGACCTTCTGGTCAGCGAGTTAAGCATCTTAACCACTTGACCTACCGCAGTCCCCTATCTTTACCTGGGATCAGTTTGATCCAGTTGCCCCGGATGAAGTGGACAGGCTCCTTGCGACGGTCCGTGCCACTAATTGTCCATTGGATCCCTGTCCCGTCTGGCTGGTAAAAGCCTCTAAGACGGTGACAGGTAGCTGGGTCGGGGCTATAATTAACGCGTCTTTTCAAGAGGGGATGTTTCCTGCACTGCTGAAACATGCTCTTGTGCGCCCCCTCCTGAAGAAGCCATCCCTCGATCCAGCAATCCTAACCAAATACAGACCTGTCTCCAACCTTCCTTTTTTGGGGAAGGTTCTGGAGAAGGCAGTGGCATGTCAGCTGCAGGGGGTACTGGATGAAGCAGAATATCTGGACCCATTCCAGTCAGGATTCAGACCTGAATATGGTACTGAGACTGCATTGGTCGCGCTGATGGATGATCTCTGGCGAGAGCGGGATGGCGGTCATCCGTCTGTCCTTGCTCTTCTTGACCTCTCAGCAGCCTTTGATACCGTTGACCACGGTATCCTTCTGGAACAGCTCCGAGGATTGGGGATCCAGGGCACAGTGTGGTCCTGGTTTTTCTCATTTCTGAGGGGCCGGACCCAGTCAGTGTGGTTGGAGAATGAGAGGTCCAGTCCTAGGCCCCTAAAATACAGGGTACTTCAGGGCTCGGTACTCTCTCCTCTCCTATTTAACATCTACATGAAACCGCTGGGTGAGATCATCCGTTCCCACGAAGTGCGGTACCACCAGTATGCGGATGACACACAGTTGTACATCTCGGCCCATGGGGACCCCAGTGATGTAGTCAAAGTCCTTTCCAGCTGTCTGGAGGCTGTTGGGGTCTGGATGGGGGCAAATGGGCTACAGCTGAATCCTAGCAAGACTGAGTGGCTATGGATAGGGGGTCCTGCGTTATCCCGGGAGCTACCATCTTTGGTTTTGGATGGGGCTGTTTTGCCCCAGACCAACCCGGTGCGCAACTTGGGGGTCCTCCTGGATTCGTGGCTGCTGCTAGAAGAACAGGTGGCGGCTGTGGCCAGGAGGGCCTTCGCCCAACTTTGCGTGATTCGCCAGTTGCGCCCACTCCTGGACCGGGACACTTTGCTCATGGTCACTCACGCTCTGGTGACTCCAGACTAGACTACTGTAATGCGCTCTACATGGGGCTGCCCTTGATGACCATTTGGAGGCTGCAGCTGGTCCAGAATGCCGCGGCCCGGGTGGTGATGGGGTGTGGACGTTATGCCCATGCCTCACCACTGCTTCCGGGGCTGCACTGGTTACCAGTTTGTCTCCGGGTGCAATTCAAGGTGCTGGTTTTGACCTTTAAAGCCCTACATGGTAGTGGGCCAGGGTATCTTAGAGACCGCATCGCCCTAAGGACATCTGTCCGTCCAACCAGAGCGGACCGGAGGGGCTCTCTAATTGTGCCATCAGCCAGGGGGGCTCACCTCTCTGGCACAAGGAGGAGGGCCTTCTCCGTGTCCGCACTGGCCCTTTGGAACCTCCTGCCTGTGCAACTGCGTCTCCAGATGGAGTTGTTTCCCTTTAGGAAGGAACTAAAGACCTGGCTGGTGGGCCAAGTTTGAGGTGCGAGTGGGGATGGGGGTACCGTTGGGTGGTTGGTATAGAGAAGTGTGCCTTTCCCCAAGGTCCCTTCGGTTCGTGCGCACCTTTTGGGGTGGGTTTTTTAACTTTTAACTTTGTTTTATCATGTGTCTTTTATGTATTTACTGTCTGCTATGTAAACCCTCCCTGAGTTGGGTTGTACCTGAGTGGGCGGTATATAAGCGTGAAAAATAAATAAATAAATAAATAAATAAAATAAAGCAAACAGATTAAATAAATACTTGAAATACCAATTTCTCACCCACTCTCATCCAAACCTTTCTCTTACTTTCTCTCTTCTCTCTGTCTATAATTCTTCCTTACTTTCTTCCTTTACTTAATGATTGATTCCCAAGTGGATATCAGCAACAGTCCCAAGGAGTCCACATTTCTGGTTCAGATTAGAAGTTTCTAACGACTATATGTTTATAAAAGAGCAACATCTTTATGGAAAAAGACCAACCCCTCCTTCAAGACGTCCTTGTTATCTGTTGGTTTTAAAAATATTTTAAACTTGCATTAGCAGGATGAACAGATTATGATGGCTTGTTGTTGTTGTTCAGTTGCACAGTTGATTCCGACACTTTGCGACCCTATGGACCATCGCTCTCCAGGCACCTCTGTCCTCCACCATCCTCCTTAGTCCACACAGCCCCATGCCCATTGTGTCTACAATACCATCTAGCCATCTGATCTTTGGCCGTTCCCTTCTTCTTTTGCCCTCCACCTTACCCAGCATCAAGGTCTTCTCAAGTGAATCCTCTCTTCTCATTTAATGTCCAAAATACTTCAACTTCATCTTTGTTATTTGTCCTCCTAAGGAGCACTCAGGGCTAATCTCTTCTAATATTGACCTATTTGTTTTCCCGCTGTCCAGGGGACTCTCAAAACTCTCCTCCAGCACCACATCTCAAAGGCATCTATTTTTCTTCACTCAGCCTTTCTAATGGTCCAGCTCTCACAGCCATACATTACCACTGGAAATACCATTGCTTTGACTATGCGGACCTTTGTTTGCAGTGAGATATCTCTACTTTTCACTATGTTCCCCAGGTTTTTCATAGCTTGTCTCCCAAGAATCAGTCGCCTTTTTATTTCATGGCTGCAATCTCCATCTGCAGAGATCTTTGATCCTAAGAAAGTAAAATCTGTTACTGCTTCTACTTCTTCCCCATCTATTTTCCAGGGACTGATATGGCCTGTTGCCATTATCTTGGTTTTCTTGATATTGAGTCTCAGGCCAGCTTTTGCACTCTCTTCTTTCAACCTAATCAGAAGCTTCTTTAGGTCTTCCTCACTTTCTGCCATTAGGGTGGTATCATCTGCATATCTCAAATAGTTGATGTTTCTCCCAGCAATTTTGATCCCATATTGTGATTCCTCCATCCCTGCATTGCTCATTATGTGCTCTGTGTATAAGTTGAATAAGCAGGGTGACAGAATGCAGCCTTGTCTTACTCCTTTTCCTATTCCAAACCACTCCATCATTCCATACTCTGTCCTAACTGTTGCTTCTTGACTCATGTACAGATTTCTCATGAGACATATGAGGTGTTCTGGTATTCCCATCTCTTTAATTACTTGCCACATTTTGTTGTGGTCCACACAATCAAAGGCCTTGGTGTAGTCAATGAAACAGAAGTAAGCTTGTCTCTGGTATTCCTTTGTTTTCTCCATGATCCAACATATGTTGGCAATGTGGTCTCTGGTCCCCCTGCCTCTTCTGAACCCAGCCTGCACCTCTGGTAGTTCTTTTTCTACATGCTGCTGAAGTCTATCCTGTATTATCTTGAGCATCACTTTGCTAGCTTGTGGGATGAGTGCAATTGTTTGATAATTTGAACATTCTTTGGCATTGCCCTTTTTTGGGATTGGGACGTATACTGATCTTTTCCAATCCTGTGCCCACTGTTTCATTTTCCAAATCTGCTGGCATATAGCATGTAGTAGCTTGATTCCATCATCTTTTAGGGCTTTGAAGAATTCAACTGGGATACCGTCATCTCCATTGCCTTTGTTATTTGCCGTGCTTTTTAGGGCCTTTCTGACTTCACTCTCTAGGATATCTGGTTCAAGTTCAATTTCCCCCTCATTGTTATTATCCGGGATGTTTAGGTCTTTTTTGTAATGTTCCTCTGTGTACTCTTTCCATCTTTTCTTTATCTCTTCTGCATCCGCTAACTCTTTGCCATCTTTGTATTTTATCGTGGTCATTTTTGCTTTGAACGTTCCCTTGACTTCCCCAATTTTTTTTAAGAGATCTCTAGTCCTGCCTCTTGATGGCTACCTGATATGAAATAAGTCATTTAAAGTTCTGTACTGTGTATATACATTAGGTACCACTTGGTACTTAATTATGGTCATCCTCAGAAAAAAATGTTCATAGAACTGCAGTTGCTTAACAGTGCAAACTATTGAATTCTTACTCAGATATAAATGCTACTGTGTTCTTATTCCTATGAATAATTTTATTTGTTTATCATTTACATACATAACCTGTCTTTTCTCCAGATTTTACCCCTGAAAACATGTTTATTGTTTGGTAAAATATGTATTTCTTAGAAGGCATTTAACTATAATCTTACACCCACATAGCTGGGAATAAACCCTATTAGGTTTTGTGAGACTTGCTTCTGAGTAAACATGTGTAGGCTCACACTTTTTAAAAACCATAGAAACAGAGTTGCTCCATAAAGAGCCACCTTAATTGCACTATTACTCCTCCTCACCATTGTTAATATTCTTATGTTCTGTTGTTATGTATTGTCATTGCAACCCTATGAATCAAAGTCTTCAAAAATATTATATTATTAACAGTCCTAGAATAGTGTTTTACACAGAATGTTCATTATTTATTAAGACTGCAGTATTATATATGCAATGTATATTATTTTTGCTAGCCTTGGGTACAAGCCCAATTAGTCTTAGTGGAACTTACTCCTGACCAAACACATAAGGAAATGTGGTTTTCTTGTTTTTAATCTCTGCTTCCTTCATTAAAGCTGGAATTGCATTGTTTTTCATGTTGAGTTTTTGTAACTTGCTATAGCTACTTGGTGTTAATTGATAAGGTGCTGACTACAGTGTTATACCTGGTGAATGCCCAGAGATGAAGCCAAGACATGCCCCAGTACCACATCAATTATCTGCATTTGTCCATTACAAGGTTTACAGATTTTTCTCAAACATGAAGAGGCTCCTGGCTAATTATGCAATCTGAAACATGGGCATTCTATCTGTCTTTTAATCACTGAAACATGAGAACAACAATTGCTAAAGATACAGGTCAACGATCCCCCCCCCCCCCATATTTTCAGGTTCTGTATCCACAGTTTCAGTTATCCACAAGTCTAAAAATATCCAAATAAAAATCCCATAATACACAATATACAGTACTGTATATGCATTTCTATGGTGAATTACTAGAGCTGGCCACTAGAAGCTGCCATATGCAATGAAAAATATAGGATTCACTGTAATTTGCAGTTTCAGGAATCCATGGTAGGCTAAAGGGATTCTAGTGTTATGCACTTTAGACCAATTGTTCATTGATTGTTGTTAATTATGTACTGACATTATATATGACAAACCAGTTTGTGCAAGGTAAATCCTATCATATTAAACCTCTCCTCCTTTGTCCTATGATGTAAGATTCTGCTGTGTTTACGCTAATACAATTCAGGGTACATAATCTTTTCTGCATATTATTTGTTTTGATAAAAGCAAACTGAAATAGAATAATTTGATTCCCACTATATTAATAAAGCCATTGAGGACAGTAGCTAATAGAGGATAGTAAAGGTAAAGGTCGCCCTTGCTCAGAAGCCAGTCGTATCTGACTCTAGGGTGCAGTGCTCAACTCAATGTACTTTATTTATTATTTACACGAGCTCACTCCATCCTGCAGCACTCGGGTCTCAATCTGCTGACCTGCTGACATTCCAGTTGTCAAGAAAAGTGTCTTAAACACTAAGCCACCACAGTCAATGGAGGATATGTTCAGGTAAATCAATTAAACAGACCAATAATAAATCAACATAACCAATAATGCTTAAGTTAATGTATTTAATCATGATTACATAATTACATTTCCCTGTTTTCTTTCTTTTGTAATAACATCATCATGAGTTTATTCTACCACATTTTAAATGCTGCATTATAAATTCATATGACATTTCCATCCAATACTTGCAATTTCTGAAATAGAAACTTGCATAATAGCTCTTGATTATACACACATACATACATCATTTGAACCTCTCTTTGTGTGGATCTGTATACCTAAAGAGATAAATAATGGAAGGGACATATATTTTATGTTGATGTAATGTGAATTATTAATTGAGATGCAAGGCATCTCAAGTGAGGTCAGGGAGATGGCAAAATACTCAGTAAAACAACCTCCAAATTGTTTTGTTAGAACTAAATAGCCACATAACGTAGAGTGAAAACTGGGAAAGAGAAACAAACATTTGAAGGAGGAAAAATGGAATGCTCTCCTTGGAAAGAATAGCTAGCTGGAACTCTGAGCAAAAATGGTTAAGGTCCTCATTCAGTCTTTGTCAAAAAGAGAAAATACAAATCCAGAAAGAAGATACAAAGTTACCCAAAATCTGCCTACACTCATTCGTATTTGAACTTAATGTTTAGCAAAACAAGGAACATGAAAAAGTTTGAGAGGTATTGCTATTTAATTTCCTAGCATTCATCAGATTTTGATGCTGTCTTAATTTTTATGCCCTGAGGCAAAGCTCTAGTTGCTAAATCCTATTTAGAAAAAAAAACCACAGAACTGCCCTATAACTGTTCTTCAAGAAGCGGATTGTCTACCGCAAAGCTGAACACATGTCCATAAACTAAGAGCATTCTTATTGTACCTCCAAACTGATATATAAAGAAGCAAGACATATAAGGTTGGGTTATAACATGGGCCAAATTCTATTTAATTTAAAATATACCTTTGCAGGCGCACCCCCCAAAGAAAGACTCAGACACCGGTATATGGATAAAGGCATTGGGCCACTTTTATTTAATAATGCCCTAGTCCGAATTATAACTTTCAATTGGTACTCATCCAATTATAATTCTTTAAGGCAAGCAGGCCGCAGTAACACTGGTAAGATTCCTCCCAAAATTGCCAACGGCAATTGGCTACAATGTATCCATTTGTATCAATTTGTTTGTTGAGACAAACAAATTGTTGACTGTAGTCAATAAACTATCTATTGACCCCACCCTCTGATGTGTATCCGTCAAATCACGGGGTGATGCATGCTGAAAAGCTCGTGCCATCACCCCTTGCCTGGTTCGTCATTGACCGGTCAACGTTATTACACCTGTACCTGTCTAACTGTTGGCCAGTCAATTGCGAACCTGCCGGATACCTATGGGTCATAAATCTTTACCTTACCAGTGCTACCCGCCACACGGGGAGGCTTCAATGAAGACTCACCACCCCCCCCCAGACCGTCAGCTCGGTCAACAGGCCTGCTTGCAAATCTTCCAAAAAGAGGTTCATACCTCTATCCGACAGGTGGACCCCATCCCCTGCATACAGATCATAATTTTGTAAACTAATGGTGGGGTGTCGGACGACCATCCCCAAACCCTTGTCTGTCACAAACCGGGCAACTGCCCTGTTCACCGAGCGACGAGCGCGGTCAAGGGCACGGAGGTCAATACCTCCCCTGTAAGCGTGACGTGGTATGATGTCCGACCATAGCAGCCCGGTGAACGGCTACACATAGTGTAAATAAGCTAGGTCTCTGTAAATCGCAAATTTTAAGGAAAGGTCATTGCCCCCGAGATGCAGTACAAGGACATCGGGCGGTTCAGCATCCCTAATGGAGAAAAGGAATGGCAACAATTCCCGCCATCTCATTCCACGCTTACCGTACCAACGTATGCATGCGGCCGCACGCAGTCCAAGCTGGGGTCCCCACTCTGTCGCCGCAGCATACTGAGCTGCCCAGTACACGTAACTGTGGCCCACCAGCCATACTGCCACTGGTGTGCGTGGACACACAGGGTCTGTAAGAGAAAAAAGGAGAACAGTGACTTAATTGGTACTCACGTCTGAAGAGGACGAACGTATAATGCAAAACGCATAGATCCCCATCTTCCCATACGGCGTATATCAGCCTGAGAGTACCCAAATGTGGCTGCAGTTGAAGCAGCGCCAATTCTAAATGAATGGGTGCCGTAACGAGCCCCAGGGAGGCCAACACTGGAAAGTGCCATACCGGTCACCTTCCAAAATTGAAATTTAGTAAGGGGAGACCCATCCTGGTGGCAGAAAAACGGGCCAGGGTGCGTGCCACACACTGCCAAGAACTCCTTTAGGGCACCAACCGGACAGATGTCTGCAATGGAACATCGTAGCAGTCTAACTCCACTGCCTACGCCGTGCTGATCAACTTTTGAGGACCGTATCCTCAACTGAGCCCACTCATTAGAGACATAGACATTGTCGAGTTCCAGTGCCCTACGAGTCGCATCCGCCTTAGACAGTAGTACCAACTCACTGATGCAGAGCGCTCCAAAGAAGGCCACCGTGGTAGCCGCATGAAAAAGAGCTGCCTCATACCTGTCAAAACATAGGTTAGGCCAGCCTCGTGCAAGGTGTGTGAGCACCCCTGGGGAAATTGGCTGCCGAGTGTCCGGGCGGCGGCCACGTTCCCGTGGCCACCCCTCCAAAACATGCCGTATGCGAAAATTCTTCATGCTGTCAGCAAAACCCCCCACCTTGGCAACAAATGCCAATGCTGACAGCCTTGATGCTATAGTGCGGGGAGCGAGGCCCTGACTGTGTAAATGAACCATGAATTGTAAGACCTGTTCCACTGGAATGGGCCACGCCTCAGGCAACTGAAGTTGCGCACGAAAGCTATTAAATTGAATTAAAGCATGATGGTACGTACGCCTTACGCGTGCGGGACGCCAAGGACAAGCCAATCGCCCGGTTCACCTCCCCTTGCCAAATGTCCAGATCTCGGCCGGAAGTGGCGAGGGGAATTCCTCTGCGTCCGGAGCCAAGGCATGGAACCGGGGGATCTGCAGGCGGGATAAAGCATCAGCAATATCATTGTCAATGCCTGGTACATGTCTGGCCCTGAAAAGGACGTTAAGGCGTAGGCTACGTAACACGAATTGGCGAACTAAAGCCATCACCCTGGGCGATTTAGATGTCTGAGCATTGACAATGTGCACTACTGCAGCATTGTCGCACCAAAAATGGACCACTGAGTCGGCCCACTTCTTGCCCCATAGCATCAAAGCTCCCGAGATTGGAAAAAACTCAAGGAATGTAAGATCGTGGAGGCGATCCGTGCCCCGCCATTCTGGAGGCCATTGGCCATAAGCCCACCTCCCCTGGAAGTAAATCCAATATCCCAGGGAGTCGGAGGCATCCCACTGCACTTGAAACCTAGGTGAAACCAAAAGGTCGGACCTCCAAAAGGATACCCCGTTGAAGTCCCGCAGGAATGAGAGCCAAACCAAAAGGTCAGCCCGCATGCCCCTGGTTAGTCGGACCCTATGGTGGCGCCTTGTCAAGCCAGACATGGCATCGCACAGACGCCGAGCAAATGCCCTGCCAGGCGTAACCACCCTGCAGGCAAAGTTAAGATGGCCATGCAGTACCTGAAGCTCTCTAAGTGACACCTTACGTTTGGCCAGCAAGGCCAAAATCATTGCAGAAATCCGGGTAACCTTGTCAATGGGTAACCGGGATGCCTGTGTGACCGTGTCAATTTCGATACCCAGAAATGTGAGGGTAGTAGATGGGCCCTCGGTCTTTTCGGGCGCTAAAGGGACACCCAGTTCCTGCATTAGCGTCTGAAATGTGGTGAGGAGACGCGTGCACGTGTCCAAGCCCGTTCACCCCCGAACAAAAAGTCATCGAGGTAATGGGCTACAGACCGAGACCCGGACCTGCGAACAAAGGCCCACTGAAGGAAGGTGCTAAAACGTTCAAATGCTGAACAGGATATAGAGCAGCCAAAAGGCATGGCCTTATCTACATAGAACCTCCCTTGGAATCTAAAACCCAATAGCTCAAAGTCCTCAGGGTGCACTGGCAACAATCGGAATGCCGATTTGATGTCACATTTTGCCAGGAGGGCACCCGGACCACAAGAGCGCACCATCCGTAGGGCTTGGTCAAGGGACGTATACCTGACCGAACAAAGGCCATCAGGGATAGCATCATTGACAGATTAACCCGCCGGGTACGATAAATGGTGGATTAAACAAAATTCCCCCGGGGCCTTCTTGGGTACCAACCCCAGAGGGAAGACCTTCAGGTTGGGAAAGGGTGGCACAGAAAAGGGGCCAGCCACCCTCTTGGCCCCAACCTCCTTAGCAATACTCAGGGCAGCCACCTCCTCTCTACTCTTCAGGGACATTAAATTAGGTGCATCTTGGGGTCCCCGCACTCCTTTGAATGGTATTCGGAATCCCCACTGGAAACCCTCAAGGAGGTACTGTGCATCCTCTCTCCGAGGATAAGTTGAGAGCCATCGCTCCAACATATACACATTAACTGGGGAGGGGGCCTTTTGTCTGGCTAGCTCCCTCAGCAGCCACTCTGCCCGCTCCCTGTCCACCTCTACCTCTGCCCCGTGACCCGCCGGCCCGCGGACACGCGGCGGCAGCGTGGAGGCCAGCGCAAGAGGGACACTCATGTTTGTATCGGCACTGCCACTTATTGCACACACCGCTGGCCGAGAAACTCCAACACAGCAAGCGGGCTGGAACCCCCTGCCCCGCCAGCTGGCGGGAAGCCTGCGTTGGAGCAGCTCGCTGAACGGCATGGCCACAATGGTACCTATCCCCAGGCGCCGGATGCGTGGGGGTCATGTACAATAGCCACAATTTCTGGCAGGGCTCATCCCATCTCATCTCCGGGTGCAATGGCACCCTCATTCTGAATTCCTCATTGTAAGCCAACCACGATGGGCCTGGAAAATCCACCATCGCCCTGTAAATACTGTCCAAATATTGGACCATAGGACTGGCCAGGTCTGGCCGAGCCCTGAGATACACCGCCACATAAATAAGATATGCGGGTAACCAGTTGGCCCAGGTGCATGGTGGCTTACGACGGCGGGACAGCTCTTTGTCTTTGTCATCCTGTCCCTCTCTCTCCTCCTTAGTGGCCTCACGGTTCAATAGGGAGAATATATCCACGTACTCCCCCCGCCAAATCTTTTCCCTCGTGACCTGGGACAAATGATCACCAAGGGGCAAAGAATAACCAGCCGTCGGCAAAGCCGTCACCGGCACATTAGGTACCCGGGGCATGCGCAGTGGAACCTGGACAGTCCCTGCGATGCCCGGCACTAGCCCGGGGGCAGAAACCCCCACCCCCAACATTGCACCTGTATGGAACCAAGGGGCACTAGGATAAGGTTGCAACTGATGCCCACTCGCCTCGACATTACTAGGCCATGGCCACTGAACCCCACCATTGGAAGTGGACTGCGATGTGGGTGCATTAACTTGAACCTGATACTCACTAGTTGCACCCCTGTGAGCCACCCCCACTGGGGGTTCCGGCCCACGGCGGGCATCGGAGCTCGCGACCGGAATCGAGCTCTGGGGCCGCACCTGACCACTCTCCTGTTGTATCTCTGGCCGAACTGGGAGCTGCGAGACACCGGCCGGGGTAGGCCGGAGCGTCTCCAGCAGCTCAACCCGGCCAGCCGCTTGCTGCAGCGTGGCGGCCATTGAGGCAGGCTGAGGACCCAAAGGTGCCCCCACAGCAAATGAAGGGCCACCAGGCACGGGGTTGTGTGCCATCCCTAAGGACGCCTCGAGCACCGCTAAATGCGTTAGCAATGCATCAACTGCCACAGATCCCCCAGTATAGGGAGGGCCGGGTGGGCCAGACGGCTCACCAGGCATAGGACCAGGAACCCCAACATGAGAGCCCGGGGCCGAATAGGGCCATGCCCAAAACTCCGGCCCATGAGGGGCCAGAGATGGAACGTGCTGTGCACCAGCACCGGAAACACCCCCCCCCCCCGCTGCCTGGACCCATGGCTGGTATCTGTGGGCCAAGGGCCGGAGCCCCGGAAGAGCCAGCTGAAGGCTGACCGACCGAGCGCCAAGCAGCCTGCATCGCCCCACCGGTATCGGTGGGGGTAGAGTCCTGGCGCGTGGGCGCAGCCCTGGTCCTCCGACCCAAGGGCTGGCCCCCACGCTGCACAGGGCCAAAAGTCCTCCCCGCGGGCCGAGGCTTCGTCGCCGAGGCCCTTCGTTTGGGAGGCATATTGAAGGAGGAGGATCCCTTTCCAGGGATCAAAGAGCAGAGAAAAGGCACAGAGGAGCCCGCAAGCCAAAGGCTCCGTGCCAAATCCTTCCTTCCCAGCCGGGAAGGACCAAGGGGAAACAAGCAGCAACGGAGAAAACTTCTCCTCTCCGTCGCTCTTTTTTTAAAATGGCAGCTTGGCTGCCTCGTGGCCACCCCTTATATAGAGGGGTGGCCACGCCCCCTAACTCACCCGGATGTCTGAGTCCGGGTGGGGGGGGGCCGCAAAGAGTGTGGCGGCCATTTTTGCGCCGCACTTTCATTATCTATGGTAGTACCTAAGGTAATGTGGTGCAACCTGGTATGAGAACAGGTGGATCCCTTTGCCCCCTCTCTTGTCTGGACAGGTGAGTCCCTGTCCCCTCTACAGTACTGTGCCTTACCAGCCCCCAATCACTCATTAAATTATCCCCAAACCAACTGGTGGTGGCCTGTGGCTTTTGCACACTGCTTTTAAGGACATCTATTCATCTAAAGAAGAAATCTTCACTTCGACACAAATGGAATTCTAATGTTTGTTGTGTTCACAGAGAAACTGATCAGCATTAACCAAAAGTTCTTGGGGAGTGTCTAGTTGTTGAGACACTTATATAAGATCAGATATTATAATACTCTCATTGGACTATACCAGTCCTTCTCAACCTTTGGTTTTTGGACTTCAATTCCCCGAAGCCTAAGTCAATTCCCCAAAACACTGATCAGCCTAAGTACTGACTTAGGCTTCTGAAAATTGGAGTCCAAAAACCAAAGGTTGAGAAGCACTGGACTATACTAAAGAAAACATATAGTAGGTCACATCTATGTCTATTGGAGAGTTCCTGAAGCAAGCTTTCTTTAACAGAGGATATTCCTTCAATGTTGACCAATATCACAGTCTGTTTGGGCCCTGAGAAGGGTCATTGGTTAAAATGTCTCTTCGTAGACATTTCTGTTCAGTAGAGGTGCTTCTTGGTTGAAAAGTAAAAACTCAGCTCTGTGCTTTTCATCTGAAAAACTGCAAGGCATCAAGAAGGTTGTAGGTGAACTGGAATGGCACCAGGCTCGAATACTGTGACACCCCCAAATATCTGGGAGTTACCATGGATCGAACTCTCACCTTCAAGACCCACTGTCTAAATACCAAAAAGAAGATTTTTGCCAGGTGTCATAATATTCACAAGGGCTAATTCATTCTCAAAAGGGATCATTTCTTGTTTCATGATTCCATCACACATTTCAATAAGCAGACATCACATAAAGGTCTGTTACATTACTGACTTTACATCTCAATAAGCAAACCTAATTTATAAAAGTTTGTTACACCACTGACATTATACATTGGTTCAGTAAAAGGCTCTGCCTGCTTTCTGACAAGTCCAGACTTGCCTGGCTAAGGCAAGCTGGACAGTTGGATGATAGTAACCTCTCCAAACCCCAAGGGAGGGGAGAAGGAGTCATCCAGTCTTGGAAAAGTACCAGGACAGCTTTCCAAGGGAAGGGAGGTGTCTTTCCTTTCCCTGTCTTTGTATGCAGCCCTAGGTCTCTAGGGAGGGACCTGAAAATTGTCCAGCCTTTGCACCGGAGCCTAATCAGCTGATAGACCAGCTGACAGGTTTTCTCCCATCTCAAAAATCAGTTTGGGAGGGGGGTGATTACCCCAGCCCATATCTCTGCACACCTCACACATGCCACCGGCTCCTGGGAGTGGAGACAGGTGGGAGAGCCACCGCCCCCCCACAGCTGACTTCGTTCTCTGGGCCGGCCCACCCAGAGAGCAGAAAAAGGGGAGATGCCGCCATCACGGAGAGGGACTCCCTGTCTCGCCCGGGAGCCCATGCCACCGGCTCCCAGGACTGGAGACAGGTGGGAGAGCCACCGCCCCCCCACAGCTGACTTCGCTCTCTGGGCCGGCCCGCCCAGAGAGCAGAAAAAGGGGAGATGCCGCCGTCGCAGAGAGGGACTCCCTGTCTCGCCCGGGAGCCCATGCCACCGGCTCCCAGGAGTGGAGACAGGTGGGAGAGCCACCGCCCCCCCCCCCATAGCTGACTTCGCTCTCTGGGCCGGCCTGCCCAGAGTGCAGAAAAAGGGGAGATGCTGCCATCGTGGAGAGGGACTCCCTGTTTCGCCCAGGAGCCCATGCCATCGGCTCCCAGGAGTGGAGACAGGTGGGAGAGCCACGGACCCCCCACAGCTGACTTCGCTCTCTGGGCCAGCCCGCCCAGAGAGCAGAAAAAGGGGAGCTGCTGCCGTCATGGAGAGGGACTCCCTGTCTCGCCCGGGAGCCCATGCCACCGGCTCCCGGGAGTGGAGACAGGTGGGAGATGCTGCGGGTTGTCCTGGCTGGCCCCCCGGGATGCCTCGCTACCATCTTCTTATTGTTGGCTAGGACTTGGGGCCAGCCGCGGCGGGCGGCTGGACTTGCCATGGTCTGGGCCTCGGTGGAGGTGAGGAGGCTGGTTGGCTTGGAGCTCCAGGACTTGTGCACGCTTTTGTCCCACCAGCCCCCCTTCTGGAAGGACTAAAAGGGCTGTGCTGGGTATATTTTTATATTGTTATTTGACATTTTGAATTTTTTTTATATTGTGTACTCTTTGATGTGATTAACTGATGTTTAGGATTTTATTGTATTGTACCTTATTTGATGTATTGTTAGAAACTGTATTATAGTGCACATGTAGTGCATATTGTAGAGTGTGTGTGTGTGTGTGTGTGTGTGTGTGTGTGTGTGTGTGTGTGTGTGTGTGTGTGTGTGTGTGTGTGTGTGTGTGTGTATCTGTAATTTTTGCGGACAGAGATTTGTAATTGTACTTTTGGTGATTGATTTTTGCTGTATTTATTGTATGTTATGTTACTATATTTTGTATTATTGTCCGCTATGTAAACCGCACTGAGTCGGGTTCGCCTGAGTGAGCGGTATATAAGCGTGAAAATTAAATTAAATTAAATTAAACCTGTTAGGAGGGGTAAGGAGCATTGACCAAATAAGGCCTTCCTTATCTTGATAAAGGGAGCCTTCTCTATCTATAAAAGCCAGAAGGTTTTACACCTTAGTAGCCAACATTGGTCAGGAGGGTGAAACTACGTCACCCTGATCCTAGAGATGCCCAGCTGAAGGGAGAATCATGGGGGCCATGGCCCCACTTATAATAGCCTAGGTAGACTGTATATTTGTGTTTTTATTTTGTACTTAGAATGTGTTATAGTGTGCTTTAGAATAGATGAATAAATCTATGAAAAAGACAAATCTTTCGTCTCCAGTCTCCTGCTTATCAAAATTCTGGGAGCATCACCAGAAGAGCAGTTTGGCAGATATCCCAGATGTGAGTGCATTGGGGGAGAGGCAGAATGAGAGATGGTCACAATCCTGCCATTTCATAGACTTTTGCTATTTGATAGCCAGCTACCATTTACTCTGCCTATGAGAGTAAGGAGAGTGGTGCCTTTCCCCAAGCCATAGCATGCGAGAATGTGGTGTGAGAGTGTTCTCTTCGTGGGTCGCCCTGCAGAGGGTACTCAAACTGCAGACCCCAAAATGCTACCATTCTGGGGACTCTCCCTAGCCACAATATTGACACCAGGAACAATATTTTGAGAAACATAACAGATACAAGTTGGGGTGCCCAATCATGCACATTAAGAACTTCTGTGCTAGCTTTACGTTACTCTGCAGGAGAGTATGTAGTCCAGAGTGGTACAGATCAAAGCATGCAAAGCAGGTGGCTGTGGCCCTAAATGAAACAGCAAGATTGGTCACAGGATACCTAAAACCAACCCCAATATAAAAAGTGTATTACTTAGCTGTCATCCCTCCACCAACATTTCGCCAAGAAAGTGCAGCTTAGAAAGAGTGAGCAAAAACGAGATCCTTGGAACCACACCTTCTACTTGATCACCAACCACCAAAGCAGAGACTGGAATCAAGGCACAGTTTCATAATAACTTCTGCCCCCTTCCCCCCCAAACAACCAGCCCCCACAGACTGCCGTAGAACTTTGGAAGGCAAGCAAAGAGCTACCAGATAACTGGGCAGAACCACACAATTCTCTATTGCCTTGCAAAGAACAACCATGGCCTGTGTGGAAAGCTTTAAACATATTGTGTGCTGGAGTAGGAAGATCAAGGGCTAATCTGAGAAAGTAAATGGTAGCCTGTGTGAATGTGGAGAAGAACAAGATATCTTTCATATTATACAATGCACATGATGCTTTTCATTGTGCACTGAGGAGGACCTTATGCTGGCAAGAGGAAATGCTGTTGATGTTGGCTGATATTGGGTAGTTGTCATCTAGTCTTTTTAATTCCTCTTTGTTTTAGATATGTTAATTTTAGCTTTGTATGTTATTATATGCTGGTGGTGCCTCTGACACAAATTAAGAAAACTACATAGAAATTGCGATGATTAACTGGCTGTGTATATAGTAACTTCACTTCATAAACCATGTGTTATTCCATTCTGACTTAAGAAGTTGTCTAATATGGAAAACCAAAAGCACTCACTTTTTAATTGGAGATTCTAACACCGATAGCAACATTTGGGAAGATGACAATGGCTAAGCTATTATAAAATGAGCAGAATCCCACTCAACCTGTGTATACATTGTTGTAAATGACCCAATTCATTTAACAGGGCCAGATTGCAGAAATATCTATTTTTCATTAGTGAGCCTGTAGCTCAATAGTAAATTAAGAGCAATCCATTCCCAAACACTCAGCAAAGACACATTCTCTGTCAGTAGTATTCAGCCATCTGACCTCAATCTATACCATTCTATAGGATGTATAATTTCAAAAAGTTCAACTGGGGAAAGTTTACTACATTGCTAGATTTTATGTACACCACCCAGAGTCACATGTTGATTGGGGCAGCTATACAAATTGAATAAACAAACAATAAATAAATAGATAGATAGACCCAGCTGTGCTTCAGATTGCCTCTCAGCCAGAGAACTATGATCAATTTGTAACTTCCATTTTGGAATGTTCTTCTGCCTCCATTCCAAGAGGGTTCTATTAAAATCTTCAGGTCTCACTCTGGAAACACACATCCAATACATAGAATATATTTCACACTTTGAAGAATTCCCTTTTAGTGAACATACAAGAAAAGCCAGGAGAAACATGATCTCAACCCTTGCAGAAACAAAAAAATAGCTCATTGGACAAACACTATATCACATCTTGACATAGCAAGAATCAGCCAGAAAGCCTGGAGACTACTGAAAAGACTGAATAACATTCTTTTTCTTTCTTTTTTTTAAAACCACAACACTGTATGTCAATGCAATCCCAAATGAAATAGCAAAACAACTGCTGCTGGCACAGAAGATCAATCTACTTTTAATAAAAATAAAGCATCAAAGGGTTATTCAGAATGAATCCATTAAACTCTATTATCATTGTATTGGCAAAACGAGAGAAAATCATAAGAAGATGAAGGAATGGCAAAATGGTGGGGACTCTGATATCTGGATTGAGCTAATTAAACACTGTGGTTAAAAAAAAGAGGAATTGCTCGTTCATTTCTTTGATAACTGCTAGACAAACAAACATACTCCAAAAAAAAAGAGGAAGACTAAAGTAATAATTATAATTCCAGAACAGGCAGGCTTTAGACTTGCCAAGTGCAGTACAGTTGAGATCTTGAATCTAGCCCACCATCTAGAAGATGGTGCTGAATCTATACCTATACATCTGTGCATTAACCATTGGAATGTGACAAAGGATGTTGCACCAGGCCCCACTAGCCCCGACCGAGCCTCCCTGCACTCACCCGAACCGAGTTTGCAGGTAACTGTCGGGTTGAGAAATGTGGCAGTGGGGCAGGAGCCACCCAAACGTGAAGAAAGAAAAAGGACTTCAATTCCCAGCATCCTTTGCACTGTGCAACCCCTCAGCCAATCAGGCTGAGGGATACAAGCACAGAGGAGGCTGGGAACGCGTGCTGACTTAAAAAAAAATGGTGGGAGCCAGAGGGAAAGACTTTGAAAGACCCAGCTGGAGGGAGCCAGGAAAAGATAAGGGTTAGGTAAGGGTGAGGGGGTGGGTGAGGGAGGCAATGAAAGGTGCTGGGTCCAGAGGGGTTGGGGGGACAGGCCCCTTTTGTCCCCCCAACCCTACCAAGCCCAGGGGACCAGGGAGAGGAGATCAAAGACACACACACCCCCGACACACACACCCCCGACACACACACACACACACACACACACACACACACACACACACACACACACACACACACACACACACACACACACACACACACACACACACACACACACACACAGGGGGGATGATCCCTTCTCTGCTGGGTCCCCTGGCTCTGGAAGGGTTGGGGGGACAGACCCCTTTTGTCCCCCCAACCCTACCAAACCCAGGGGACCAGGGAGAGGAGATCAAATACACCCCCCTTCCCAAACACTGTTTTAAAAGAGAAGAAAGAGCTTGGTTTCTTCTCTTTAATAACGGGGTGTCCTGTGGTGGTGGATCCCCTCTTTGCAGGGTCCCCTGGCTCTGGAAGGGTTGGGGGGACAATACACACACACACACACACACACACACACACACACACACACACACACACACACACACACTGCTTCTCTCTCTCTCTCTCTCTCTCACACACACACACACACACACACACACACACACACACACACACACACACACACACACACACACACACACACACACCACTCTTGCCTTGCCAGGGATTTTTAATGTGTGTGTTGGTGGTTGGAGTGGTATTGTATGGGTAGTGGTGGTTGTGCACACCCAAAACCACCCCTAACCACCAACACACCTCTTTTTTACATAAATTACCAAAAAAAAATATATCCCTTACAACACAATTTAAAACAGCCCGGCTCTTTACCAACATTAAGGGAAAAAACCTTCCAAAACCATTTAAAACAGCCCAGCACCACCGGGCAAAATCTGCTAGTCACATATAATAATTGGAGCAACATTTTTTTACCTTACAGCATCATATGATAATAGAGTGGAACCCCGGGTTATGGACATTTCGGGCAATGGAAAACGCGACTTACAGAAGGAAATCCATTGAAAACAATGCCTTGGCTTATGGATTTTTTCAGGAACTTATGTTTTGTTTCAATGCATTCCTATGTGAAGTGACACAATGCATTCCTATGGGTGCTTCACGATAAGGAATTTTCACTAAAAGGAAAACCTCATGGAATGGATTAATTCCATAAACTGGGGTTTTACTGTACAGTAAAACCTCACATAAAGAGCACCTCGCTTAGAGACTAACTTGCTTAAAGAGCAGAATTTTCTCTGAATGGTCACATCGCTTAACAAATAAAACCACCAAAAATTCAATTAACAAATAAATCGGGGTTCGCAATCCACCCCAGCAGAAGTCACAATTGGTCACTTACAATGGTATTTCACTTTAAGAGCAAACTCGCTTAAATAGCAATCCTGTGGAACGCATTATGCTCTTTAAGCGAGGTACCACTGTACTGTCCATCATCAACTGCTGCTTAAAAAAGCTCTATCTCAGTGATGGCAAATCTTGGCACTCCAGCTATCCTTGAACCTCAATTCCCCAAAGCCCTGATCAGCAGGAGTGCTGACTTGGGCTCCTAGTAATTGAAGTCCAAGAGCACCTGGAGTGTCAGGGTTAGCCATCACAGATCTATCTCCTTATAAAAGATCATAGATTAACAGAACTGTTCACCATTCTGCTTCAAAACTAAAGATTCTTTGTTGAAGTTCAAGTGAAGCACAGTCACTGCAGGAATCAAAGGAATGGTTTCCCACATGGTAGCATCCTGGCACCATTACATTTTAACAATCCCACGAATGATGAGTCAACATTTTCATTTTCAGATGCGAGGCACCTGGGGCTGCCCTCCTCAGAGCCCCGCCTTGGCGGGAGAAAAGGAGGATGTGCCCAATGCCACGGGACCTTGCTGCTGTCTCTTCCTGGCCCCTGCAATCGGCCTGGGATGCGAGGCACCTGGGGCTGCCCTCCTCAGAGCCCCGCCTTGGCGGGATAAAAGGAGGATGCGCCCAACGCTGCGGGACCTCGCTGCTGCCTCTCCCTGGCCCCTGCCATCGGTCTGGGATGCGAGGCACCTGGGGCTGCCCTCCTCGGAGCCCCGCCTTGGCGGGATAAAAGGAGGACTCGCTCGATGCCGCAGGACCTCGCTGCTGCCTCTCCTTGGCCCTTGTCATCGGCTGACAGATTGGCTGCAGTTGTAAGGTAGCCCGGCGTGGCCATAAGAAGACCTGCCATGCCGGGGAGTCGCCAACATTGCCGGACTTTTCCCCTTGGTGAGAACAGGGGTGGCGGGAGCAAGAGATTGGCTACTGTTGCAAGGCAGCTGTGAATTGTACTGTTAATTGCTATTTTATAATTGTAAATCAAACAATTAATTGTATTATTGGTCTGTGTTTTGTATTAATTGTACTACTGATTGTGATTTGATATTTTTGTAAAGTTTATTGTGATTCTCATTATGATTGTATTTTGCACTATACATGTGGGGCTTCTGAAAAGAGGTTTTTCCCTTTTGTCTTGATGCTTTGTTATTGGAGGGTTGATACTGTATTATTGTGATTATTGTTTCCCTGTAATTATACTGATCAATTATTGTGTATTTGTATCATTATATTGTAACTTTATGTATCTTAATATGTTGTTAGCCACTCTGAGTCGGCCGTGGGTTGAGTGGAGCGGGATATAAATTTAAATAATAAATAAATAAATAAATAAAAATATGTCAGGAGTTTCATCAATGCTGATATTCTTGTCTTGACAGGCTGGGGCAAACTAACTTTTATTTTAGAATTCCTTATATTATACAAACAGCTAGCTGAAACCAAACCCTTTGAAAATACAAGCCTGTGTCTTCTGCTTAAAGAAGAAGAAAGGAAACTCTAAATTAGATGGAAAGCCAAGATTTTGCCTCTCCATAAATATGTTGAGAGGTGCTAGCAAGTAATGAATAAAATAAGGTAATAAAGCACCACCACCACCCATACACACACAATTCATAGATACCAATTCCTTTGTTGATGCCTAAGTTCAAGAAAAAGTTTTCCTTACAATCCTGAAGCTTTAAACATGAAACTAGAAAAAGCTATTCTAAAACTATGGAGTGCAAAGTTGACACACCTTACTGAATTAATGACTGCCAAGTAGAGTGTCTATTACCAGGAAAAGATTATGGCAGGATAGTCTGGAAATTCACTTAACAGACTTTGAAATGAAGTTTGAAGTTAAAATAATAATCAACTTAAATGGGATTACTTTGATTCAGAAAAAAATTGTGAATATGGAGAAATTTAATCAATGTAGAATTCATGTGCATGCAATATATGCATCACCACATGTACAAAATAAGATATAACAAATGACCGAAATAACATCCGCTTCTGATAAAAAATTAATCTCATTGTGCAATGCTCTGATACAAACAAAGAAAAGATGGCATAAATCCAAAACATAAAAAACTCCATGGGCTCAAGCTTAACTTTTATCTACAATGGTATGCAATTGTAATGGGCTTCCATGTATTTGCGATAAATCTCTTATACTTTTCTAGCTGCTGTTATTTTTATTATCTATTCCGTCTTAACTTCTCAATTTTATTTATTGTTTCTCCCTACTGCTTCTTTCAAGTGTGTTTCTTTTTAGGTATATTTCGTTGTTGTACTTGTGTCTTTTGTTCTTTTTACTGTTCTTTTATTCTGTGATCTGCCAAGCTAAGTCAACATTACAAGCTTACTTGAATTCACTTGGCACATTAACTAGCATTTAAGACTTGCATGGACTATACACTCCACATCTCTTTTATTGGGGAAGGTCATTGTAAAGTCATTTATGCTCTCCTGAATAGTTTATCGGTCCCGTAATTATTCTGTGTTTGTGGTTCCCTCTGATGTTTCTCTCTCTTTCTGTTATTTTGTTATATTATTCTAAACATTCAATAAACAAATTGTCATTTATAAAAGAATCAAAAGAGGGAAACATCCCTGAAACTTCAAAGGAGAGACCAAATGTCCAACTTGTACTGAATTTGGAGGGTGGGAATAAAAACATAAGGGAAAGGTAAAGCTAAAGCTACATATAATGCCTCTCTCAAAGAAACAAACACAGTGATATTATGGATTTCCTTGCCAATATTGTGTGGTTGCATTAACCTTGTTATTATATAGGAGCTTCAGAAAGGGACATTAATAATTTTCAAAACTGTCTGCATAGAAAATGATGAAATAGGCAAAATCATTACCATATTTTTGGAACAAAATTTAAGTTGACTTCAATTATACAAAAGAAATTGCATAACATTTCTCTTCTCAACAATTACAAAGCATATCCCTCCTTGATACTTGGGACAGCTTCCAGTGACCAGAATTAATACCAGAAGGGTTTTACTTTAACCTATATTTTACATTCTGTCAATAATTCTATTTCAGATGGAGACAGCCCGTTGCTCAGTACCTTTTTCCTTTTTGTATAAGTGATGAAATGAGCATTTCCAGCACTTTAAGAGTTCGGAATTATGTTGGAGAAATACCAGAGTGGGGATGCAGACATTATGATTCTACACAATGGAACAAATGCATGGCATAGTGATTGGTGGATTTGCTCATGGAAATTGCCCAGGTATAGGAAGCCTTCCTGGCCTTTGGGTGTTTTGAACATGAATATCTGGCAAAGTAAATTGATATCTGTTTGCTTTCTACATGGAATAGCAGCATTGATAGCTACTTTATACTGGGGATATACATCCAAGTTGACCTCATCCTACTTGGTAGATTTCACTAAATGCTATGGAGAAAAATATATATGAAAAAATTGAATTCACAGCTCTTATTTTCAACAGAAGTTTCACACTGAAAAGATCACTAATTCTTACCATACAGGACTCTCTACAATATATTACAGCTACTGTGACTTATATCTCTGTTGAACAAGAGCAAAATCAAATTAGATAATGAAGGAAGAAGCTCACTGAATAAGGAAAAAAATTAAAGAAGCATAACCTTGAGGGACTCTTCCTGCCCTATGTCACTTGAAACACCCTAAATAGACTGAGGGTTGAATACCTAAATGTAAGACCAACATGCTCAAGTGGAGGCTGCTGGTGGATAAAAACACATGGTGTTAACGTGGAGAGAAACAGAATCCAGATCATCTGCTAGTCACTAGCAGAAAAATGTCCCAATAAAAAATTATGTTTCGGCTAATGACAAAGCTAAGAAGGTGGCTTCATTCTGGCAGTTCAATGTCTGACCTAGACAAGAAAGAAAGTAAGTAAGTAAGCAAGTAAGTAAGTTAGTTAGTTAGTTAGTTAGTTAGTTAGTTAGTTAGTTAGAGGAATTTGTTTATGTGAATTTCACTATTAAGTTATCTGTGCCACTAAGACTAATTAGTTAGCGATCAGTTTTGTTGTTCCTGTACACTCTGACACACTTCTATGCACTAACTGTTTTAGAGTTCTTAGGGTCTAAATTACTAAACAGTATTGAATCAGCTTACATGTGAGACAGCCTCCCCCATTCTGCAGACACTTAAAATAATATAAAACACTTCTAGAGAGACTTCTCATTTCTGGATTTTTGTTTTTTGATGATGCATCAGTTCTATTATTGAACTGATTGAACTTTTTAAACTTTTAAACAGGAAAACAGTTACGCAATTATATTAAATGAATAATATAAATAATATAAATGCATAAACACTTACCAATATTTAAGCACATATTTATTTAAATGCATTTTTCTGTTTACATTTTTAAACTCACAGAAATGTGGAAGTAGGACAGAATACATTCATGACTGAATGCATGTGAAAGTGGCATAGAGTAAAAAAATAAAATAAAAGCCCTACTTCTTATTGCAACATTAAAATGATAAGAATGATGACTGTGAAAAAAGTTGGGGAAGCGGGTAAGAAGGGAAGTTTCAATAAGTAAACAGGGGAAAAATATGGAGCAATCAGGAGACATGTCTGGACCCTTGACACAGGAAAATAAACACAGGAAAATAAACATCTACAGTGTGGACAGAAGGAACATTCAAGTGATCCTCAGTGAGAGTTAAAATTGATCATAGTAAAAATAAGAAACTATTCCAGAGCAATCTACATTTCCTAGGCTTGACAAGCTCATAGATTCTGCTGCACGTTATTGTACAGTATTCAGACAGAAGTGGACCATTTCTACAAGTGTTGTGGAAAATAGATTAAAAAACAAAATGAAAGATCTAAACAGAACTGTATGGAAATTCCAAACTAGTTGTGATCCTAATTAAAAATACAGTATAAGTTGCTTAAATAATAGTGGCATAAAAACATGTTTCTGTTCAATAAATCAGATTAAAAGTGAAATTTCTCTAATTTATTTTCCAAAGAGGAAGGAAAAGAATATCAGGATGCTGATGAAGATTTGGGGGAAATCTGTCTCTGTGTCAATTTCTAAGGTAACAGTAAGTTGTAATAAGTGGTGCGATTCAAAAAATTTTTTGCTACCTACTCTGTGGGTGTGGTGTGGTGGGCATGGCCAAGGGGAAAGCCTTGTGTTGCACCCAAATTAGGACTACTTTATTTCAAAACTTGGATTGACGGGGCCAGATGGAATTTCTGCTACTGGTTCTGGTGAACTGGAGTGAACCTGCTGAATCCCACCACTTGTTGTAATAGTTCACATAATTTTTCCAGAGCTTGCTAGCTGGAAGATTCTGGAAACTGTGCAAAAAGTAAGCTTTACATTGTTAAAAAATAAACCAAATGACAATATGAATTTATTTGCTTTCATTTATTCCCCCTGCAGTGGCTCAAGTGGCTAAGATGCTGACTTGGAGGTGGAAGGTCAGCAGTTCAATTCCCGAGTACTGCAGGACGGAAGGAGATCCCATCTTTGTCCCAGCTCCTGCCAACCTAGCAGTTTGAAAGCAAGAAATTGCAAATAGATAAATAGGGACCACTTTGGTGGGAAGGAAACAGCATTCCATGCGCTTCGGTGTCTAGTCATACCTGCCACATGACCACGGAAATGTCTGCAGAAGCAGACAGCGCTGGCTCTTCGGCTTTGAAACAGAGATGAGCACTGAACCCTAGAGTCGGATATGACTGGCTTTCGAGCAAGGGAAACCTTTACCTTATTCCCCCTACACACCATTTGCTGCACAGTTTTCCACCCTATATGTTTTTTTTTAAAAAAAATCAGTTATCCTTAATATATGAATTTGGTAGTGCAATCTTCTGCAATGCACACATCTTGTATACAATTTCCAGTAGTGTAGGCATCTGTGATTTGTTTTTCAACTGGACAGGTATATAACATAATCCCAAAATATGCAATAACTGAAAGATAACTATATTCCAGATACAAAATTGGTTTACTTCAGTTTTTCATGAAACACAAATTAAATGCAGTCTCCTCCATTTCGATTGTGTGTGTGCACATATATATATATATACACATATATACAATCAGCATCAAAACAAATGCCACATATAAGAAATCAAGAACTCACAGTACTGACACTTTTATTACAACATGCTGAAAATTATAGCTTTCTCAAGTCAAGAAATCAGAGAAGGAACACATTTTTGTTATCTTGTATTTGCATTAAGTAGAATAGCCATTTTTATTAGCTGTAAGATTAGTGACTAGAAACCCAGAGGGTGTTTGCTGCATATTTGTTGCATAAAGATACATGTTGTTCTTTTGCATGAGACTTAATGTAGATTTTTCTGCACAAGGCCAGAGGTTATGAGCCCCTTGCTGTGGTCTCTGTAGAGTATCACATACAGTAGGGTGCATTATCAAACAAAGCTGTTTTGTTTTTCTAATGAGCTCATTCAACAAGGATGACTACCATGTGCAGACACAGAAAAGGAAAACAATGATTCCACTGTTCTTGAATATTACTCCTCTGATTTTTTTTTTGTAGTGGTACATCATAGTTGCTGATTCATACACCTCCATTTCTTGTTATATGTAACTCTACATAGATTTTGCTAAAATGATATTAAGCAGTGTTAGATTTGTGTGTTATTAATTCATGACCTACAAAACTACAGGTGAAACTCAAAAAATTAGAATATTGTGCAAATGTTCATTAATTTCAGTAATGCATCTTTAAAGGTGAAACAAATATATGAGATAGACTCATTACATGCAAAGCGAGATATGTCAAGCCTTACTTCGTTATAATTGTGATAATTGTGGAGTACAGTTTATGAAAACCCCAAATAAACAATCTCAGAAAATTAGAATATTACATGAAATCATTAACAAAAGGATTGGAAACAGAACAATATCGGACCTCTGAAAAGTATAAGCATGCATATGTACTCAGTACTTAGTTTGGGTCCCTTTTGCATCACTTACTGCCTCAATGGATGCTATCAGCCTGTGGCACTGCTGAGGTGTTATGGAAGACCAGAATGCTTCAATAGCGGCCTTCAGCTCCTCTGCATTGTTCGGTCTCATGTCTCTCATCTTCCTCTTGGCAAAGCCCCATAGATTCTTTATGGAGTTCAGGTCAGGTGAGTTTGCTGACAAATCAAGCACAGTAATCCCATGGTCACTGAACCAGGTTTTGGTACTTTTGGCAGTGTGGGCAGGTGCCAAGTCCTGCTGGAAAATGAAGTCAGCATCCACATAAAGCTCATCTGAAGAAGGAAGCATGAAATGCTTCAAAATCTCCTGGTAGATGGCTGCGTTGACCCTGGACTTAATGAAGCACAGTGGACCAACACCAGCAGGTGACATGGCTCCCCAAATCAACACAGACTCTGGAAACTTCACACTGGACTTCAAGCATCTTGCATTGTGTGCCTCTCCATTCTTTCTCCAGATTCTGGGTCCTTGGTTCCCAAATGAGATGCAAAAGTTACTCTCAACAGACCAGTTCTTTTTTTTCTTTAGCCCTGGTAAGACACTTCTGATGTTGTTTGTTGTTCAGGAGTGGCTTGACAAGAGGAATATGACATTTGAAGCCCATGTCCAGGATACGTCTTTGTGTGGTGGCTCTTGATGCACTAACTCTAACCTCAGGCAATGCCTTGTGAAAGTCCCTAACACTTTTGAATTACCTTTTCCTGACAATCCTCTCCAGGCTGTAGTCATCCCTGCTGCTTGTGCACCTTTTTCTTCCACACTTTTCTCTTCCACATAACTTTCTATTAATGTGCTTTGATACAGCATTTTGGGAACATCCAGTTTCTTTTGCAATTACCTTCTGGGGTTTTCCCTCCTTATGGAGGGTGTCAATTATGGTTTTCTGCACAACTGTCAGGTCAGCAGTCTTTCCCATGATTGTTATTCCTACTGAACCAGCCTGAGAGACCATTTAAAGGCTCTGGAACCCTTTGCAGATGTTATGGATTCATTAGCTGATTAGGGTGGGACACTTTGAACCTAGAATATTGAACCTTTTCTCACTATTCTAATTTTCTGAGATTGTGAATTTGGGGTTATCATAAGCTGTACCCCATAATCATCACAATTATAATGAAGCAAGGCTTGACATATCTCGCTTTGCATGTAATGAGTTTATCTCATATATTTGTTTCACCTTTAAAGGTGCATTACTGAAATGAATAAACATTTGCACGATATTCTAATTTTTTGAGTTTCACCTGTATATGTAGTAAAGGCAAAATGGGCACTTGGTATTTCTTTCTGTATTTATGTTAACCAACTTTGATGTTTGGGAATTGAAGAGAAGCAGCCAGCATAACAGGGCCAAACACAACTTGATTGTAAGCAAACCGAACATGAGCAGCAATGGCACAGCAGAACTTTATATACACTATACAAGGGATACATTCAGGCGGGAAGCAACAGGATTGTTTGGGAGAGAAGTCAGGTGATCGTGGGGTGACCGGAGACTGGGGAGACTTTGAGTGTCTTGTTAGAAAGGGCGGGAAAGCAAGTCACATGATAACTTAGTACATGAAGAAGACAAATTGGAGGATAACCCCGATCCCTCAATAATAATTACAAACTGTTTTAAGCACTATTAAAGTTACATACACAACGTCCCTCCCCCCTAGGATGGGACAAAGTCCCTTACCCATTGTGGAGGCCCGCAGACTCTTTTGGGCTGGACTGGCCCCTGATTGGGTTCAGTAGACCTAGGGAGTCTTGGTTCCATTGAATGATACCAGGCACTGGGGTTTCTGTTATAGCTATTAGCATTTTGGGAGCACTGTCCCGATTCTTAACTGGAACCAGGGAGGGGACAAACCAAATCATAACCCCATTTAGATGAAGCAGGAGCAGGGGATCACTCGAAATTAAAGCTAGAATTAGAGGGGGGACTCAACGAAAAGTCCCTCCTTTGATAAGTTTGAGTAGGGGGTGACTCAACAAAAACTTGCCTCTTCTGGGTGGGAGTAGAGGTAGACTCGAACCTAGGAGGATGGGGGTGTCTGGAAAGAAAGTAAAGCCCCATTTTTCACTTGGACGAGTGGGGGAACACTCAGGAAACTCCCCCTGATCCTGTAACTCAAATGGCACATCTCCATGCTCTAGGCTTGCTGATGACCTCCAACAAAATTGTGGCTGGCTCAAACTACAAAGCTGGGGATTACAACTGATTGCTGAGCCACCTTTCTCATCTCCCCCTTGGGATAAGCGGGTGGGGGAGGACCCTAACGTGGAATTCCCCTTAGTGGTATCACCTTGTACCTCCTGAAACTACATTACCCTATGTCTGAGCTAGTCGGCATGTTACCACCATAGCAAACCAGTACCTGTTTTGACCTGGTAGGACACTGGTCCTGTTTGTTCCACCACCACCCCTGGAATCCATGCTGGTCCTGCGGCCACATAGTTCTGACAATGCACCGGATCTCCAGCTGAGAATACCTTTTTGTGTGGCATTTCCACATTAACACCCCTATCCTCCACCCTGGAAGGATCCAACCGGTCGAACAGAGAGACCGGTCTCCTGCACATTAAAAGCTTGGCTGGAGATAGCCCAGAGGCCAAGGGGGCTGTATGATAGCAAAGGAGGAATTGGCAAAGCTGCAAATCAATGTCCCCTTGACCCATGCGGTGAAGAGCCTCTTTAGTAGTGCGGATCTGACATTCCACCTGACCATTGGTGGAAGGGTGGAATGGGGCAGATATTACATGCCAAATAGCATTCCTCTCAAGGCATGCCTGGAATTTGGAAGAGGTGACAGTTGTGGCGTTGTCGGACACAAGCACGTCTGGCAGTCCGAAACAACTGAACAGCTTCAGAAGCTGTTTAATGGTGACAGCTGAGGAGGTACTGGGCATAGGAATAACCTCCAACCATTTTGAAAATGAGTCGACCACCAATAAAAAGAGTGTGCCTCGGAATGGACCAGTGAAATCAATGAGTATTCACCACCAGGGTCTGTGGGCAGTGTCCCATTCCTGGGAGGGAAGTCAGGACTCTTCAGTTCAAGAACACTGGCAACTTTGGCAGATGCCCACCAATTGTTCAATGTCTTGGTCTTCCTGGGGCCACCAAAAATAGCTCCGAGCCAAAGCCTTGGAGTGTACCATTCCTGGGTGGCTAATGTGTAGTAGCCTGAGTACCTTGGAGCGTAACACCACAGGAATGACCACCCTTTGGCCCCACAGTAGGCAACCTCTCTCGAGCAAAAGCTCAAACCCTTCCCTAAAGAACGATTTGAACTCCTCAGCTGGAGGAGTTGGCGGCCACCCTTTCCTGACCCAAGAAATCACCTGTGACAGAAGTTTGTCTTTTGCAGATGCCTTGGCTATCTCCAAAGGCACAATGGGGGGCGAATCGAGAGATTCGATCACCAGCACCTGATGATCATGTTCGACCTCACAGTTGGGTTCCCCCAGGTCTGGCAAAGGAGACCTCGAAGGAGCGTCAGCGTGGCTGATGTCCTTTCCCGGGCGGCGAATCAGAGAGAATTGATAGGCATTCAAGAAAATAGTCCAACATAACATGCGGGGGGACAATATTTGCAGAGTGGGCTTCAAAGTAACAAAAATCCCTAACAATGGTTTATGGTCAGATATGATTGTGAATTACCTGCTATACAAGAAATCGTGGAACTTCTTTGTCCCAGCAACTATGGCCAGAGCTTCCCTGTCAGTCTACGCCTAGTTGCGCTCAGCTTTCGATAAGGATCTTGAATAGAATGCAATTGGGGCTTCCTTCCCATTTTCAAGAGAGTGACATAGGACAGTTCCCCCCCACACTGGTGAATCATCAGGACCACACACCAGGACCACAGGTTTCTTCGGATCAATGTGAATTAAGACTGCTACGGAAGACAGAAGCTCTTTTACCTCACAGAACACTAGTTCCTGACTTTGCCCTCACCACCAGAATGCATCTTTTTAAAGTAAGCGATGCAGCAGCTCTGCTACTGATGCCTTCTTGCACAGGAATGGGTGATAAAAGTTAAGCAGGCCCAGGAACGATTGCAACTCAGGCTTGGCGGTTGGTTGGGGCCCGCAACTTTGGGCACAAACTAGGTTGGAGATTTTAAAGATGAATGCTCCTTTTTGCCTCGGTTGGTTGAACTGGTCTGAAGACTGCTTGTGGTGCTGCCGGCAGACTTTTGTGATGTGGCCTCTTTTCCAACAGTGGTGGCAGTCGGTGTTTTTGAACAAACACTTTCAGCAGTTGTGCCTTCCTCCACAGCCATCACACCTCTGATGGGCCCTCTCAACAGTGTCCACCTTCCTTTTCCGAACCTTCTGGACCTTGCCTTCCTCATTGCTGGACCCAGACCCCATCGTGGACATGGATGCCGGTGATGCAGAAGATGCAGAGGAGCGGGGCGACGAGCAGCGGTGGGCCTGCATGGCGGACTCCGACCCTCCAGAGGTGGCAAGCCGGTGCTTGAAAGATTTGATGCCGGACCGCACTGCCTTGGATGCCAACACATCTCACAAGACCGACTTGAATTTTAGGACGTCCCTGGTCATGTGTCGGTGTTGCATCTCCTCGTCCCTCAAGCCAGCGAGCAGGCGGTCTCGAAGCCCCTCTTCCAAGTTATCCCACTGGCATGGAGCAGCAGCCAACCTCAGCACGGTGACGTAGTCTGTGACAGATTCCCCAGAGCATTGGTCTTGCCTATGGAACACCACCTGGGCCAGGAAGATCGACACCTTGGGTTGGACGTGGTTCTGGAGAGCCGCAAGGATGTCCACAAGGGGAACCGCATCGATGTCCTGGGGCATCACCAAGTGGATGATGAGTTCCAGAGTGGCCAGGGTGAACTTGGAGAGGAAGCAGTACCTCTTTTGGCCCTCGTTGATGATGCCTTTGGCTGCCATAGCATGGCAAAACTGGCATTCGCAAACGTTCCATCTCTCTCGCGTGGCCACATTGAAGGGATCAATGGAAGATTTGTGGGAAGCTATATCCCACCTTCGTCACCAATTTGATGTTCGGAAATTGAAGAGAAGCAGCCAGCATAACAGGGCCAAACACAACTTTATTGCAAGCAAACTGAACATGAACGGCAATGGTGCATCAGCACCTTATATACAATGGATACATTCAGGCAGGAAACCACAGGATTGGTTGGGAGAGAACTGGGGTGATTGTGGGGTGACCGGAGACTGGGGAGACTTCATGCAGCTTGTTAGAAAGGGGGAAAATGCAAGTCCCACGATAACTTAGTACCATGAAGAAGACAAAATGGAGGATCACCCCGATCCCACAAGTATAATTACAAACTGTTTAAAGCATTATTAAAGTTACATACACAACAATTACACAGGGGTGGGGTAGCCAGAGTAGCATCACTTAGCATCCCTCAACAGAAGCCATCCAAGAAGGCAATCCTGTATATCCTTGACAAACCAGCCTGTGACAGTGGTAGGATTGAAAGAAAGCCTTCTCCTGGAGATTTTAAGGCCTGCTGCAGGCTCATATACAGACTCACATTGGGAGATGAGAGGGATTGTCTGTTTCATTTTTATTGCATAACTTGTCATGCAGGATGGTGCATTCCACTGGTATAAATTGGATTTTCCCCATTGCAGGAAGTGATGCCTACCCTTTATGTTTGCAAATACCACAAAATAACCTGGCCAGACTACTAGCTATGATTTGACCCTTTGCTAGAGACAAAGAAGGATTGCCCTCAACAGATGGAATTAATAGGCTTATTATGGTTGTCTCCAGTTTTAGAGGAGTCTTTAAGGTATGGATGTGTGAGAGTTTTATTCATTTCTGATAAGAATTTACAAATTGCCATAAATGTCTCATAAAGAGAATGGAAAGAATCTATGATTTTTTTTTTAAAAAAAGAGATTATGGGAGAAATAAAGACTGACATAATTAATCCAGGGCTCGTGGCTTTGTGAATCTAAAATTTTAAAATGTGGTCAAGCATAATCCAGCATATTTGTGCTGAATTTAGCTTGCCACCTCCATTTGTTTTTCTGAAGGGCTCTTAGTTTCAAACAAATAAATGGCAGTATATTATAGAATAGCTCACAACCTGCCAGTAACAGCCATGCCTATTAAATTTGGCCAGTGCATATTCGGATGAACTTCATTTCATTCTTTCGATTTTTAAAAAATGTATTACTTCACATCTGGCACTGAAGGAAGTTCAGTTTTTTTAATCCAGTGTAGGAGAAATGTGTCTGTTTACTTTCTCCTCTACTCTCAGTTACTAAGAAGTTTTGGATTTCATGTTGGTTATCTTCCTCTCTATTCTGTTCATATAGAGTTCTAGATAGACTACGTTTTGTGCTGAGGTGACTGTAATGAGATTCCTGTTGACTGTAGAGAACCCAGGCACCCTGTGAAGCATCTGCTCCTATTTGTTGAAAGCCATCATTAGCCTCCTCCAAAAATGTGAATTGTATTAATACCTCTTTCCTAATAGCAATATTTTTTTGGTCACAGAAATATCCATCAATCAATCAAATCAGGCCAACTCAAGGCGGCAACATCATCTCAATCAATACAATATAATACAGTACATTTCATATAATACAGGAGAATTCAAAAAACAGTTTGCAAAGTCAAATTACAATACAAAATATCACATCAAAAATAAACCCATTCATAATAATAAATAACAAAAATTAGCCAAGACCTCCCACGAAATCCACAAATAATAACAGCTACATTATAATGTGTTAGCAGCAATGACATCTCATCCCCCACCTTTTAAGTTTGAGTGGGGAGGTGAGGGGCCCAGCAATGCCAGCAGGTGGAGTGGCTGGAGGGCCTCTTCGCCCCCACTGTGGCCAGAAAGCGCAGTGGCGGTGGCAGCTTGTCTGGCATCCCCCCGCTTTTTAAGTCCGAGAGGGGAGGGCAAAGCCCAGTAATACTGGCAGGTGGAGTGGCTGGGAGGGCCTCTTTGCCCCCACCAGGGCCAGAAAGTGTGGTGGTGGCGGCAGTTCATCCGGCGTCCCCCCGCCTTTCAAGTCCGAGAGGGGAGGGCAGGGCCCAACAATGCCAGCAGGTGGAGTGGCCGGAGGACCTCTTCGCCCCTACCAGGGCCAGAAAGCACGGCGGCAGCTAGTGTTCCTCATGCTAATATTTTCAAAATATGTTGGACTACTATTCTCTTCCAGCATGGGCTGGGAGGGGAGGCTGACTCAAGCTAATAGATTTGTTCCATAATTCACGTGGTATGCTTGAGTTGATAGGTTCTTGAACAAAGCACCTTTAAATGGAAAATAACAGAAGAAGATGGGGGCAGATAAACTGTGGGCTATCTTGCACTCTTCCTCCAACTTTCTCCGATGCTCCCTTTATTATAGAGTTCCTCCATGGCTCGCCAGGTCTCTGCTCTGACTTCTCTACTGCTTTTACCAGGGACATATGCATCAGGCCAATGCACTAAATAAAGATCTAGATATTCAACCCCAAGTCTCTTGCAAGACTCTATGCAGGCTTGCTTAGTTTTCTCATAGCCATGGTCACTAAGCCAGAGTTTGGTAGTTATCCAGAGATCTTCTCGCTTGATGCCGCTCTCCTGGATAGCCTTCTGCAGCAAGGATTCAAGGCCGTAGCGTTTTGCTGTGTCATTATGACGAATGCCACACTGCTGAAGTGCATAAACCACAGCAGCATGGGAGTAGCCACCATGATGGGAGGTCCCCAGCCCCAACATTGGGATGTTTAAGCCATTGGCTAGGGGAACTGCGGGCATCCCCAGCACCTTTCCTGGGTCCCAAATGCTCACGGTGAGCCACCTCTATGACCCCACTTACACCCCTCTTCCTTTTCCTTCCCCAGTTGAAAGCAGAGGGGGGCAGGCCTTGGGAGGCGAGACATAGTTTGGCTCTTCTTATTTCCTGGTATTCTTGGGGGTCAAAATTGCAATTGAAAATAAGGCTAAGTAAATAAGATTTTATTTTGACTGGTAGAGCATAAAAGTTTAAAATTGATTGACATTGCAGGTAATTCTCTCTCTCTCAAAACTATATAATTATTAAGTATGTTATGGCATGGTAATACCTAAGAGGTTTTTTCTGTCCCTCAGTTTCCCCAAATGCCCATCTAAACTGCAATAGAAAATACATCAATTGAATCCTTAAGTGCCTTCTAGTCTAAGTAGAGAGGATCTGTGTAGGTTTTACTGTTGGCAAAAATTATAGCTACAGTTCAATTCACTGTTTCTGCTCATTAGGCTACTGGGAATTGTAGAGAACATTTCCATTCTCTGACAAGAAATGGTGTCAAGTGTTTACTATTATGTATGCAAAATATTTTTTCCAGAATCACGTTATAAAAAATGAATGTTTAGATGATTCAAAAAAGACTGAAACAAATGAATAAGAAATGAATAAGCAGTCTTAACTGCATGGGTTAACAGTAATATATATACAAGATGAATGAGCCACACACATTTACACAAATCTAGAATTACAATGACTACTTACAAAACTAGTGCCTGAAATACAGAATTAAGATGTGCTTTGATTGTCTTTTACAACAACAAGGAATGGACTTGGCTGAAATAGGTTTTATTGGATATGGAAACAATGCTAGACATTGGCCCATAGGATATCTTAATTATTTTCCTTTTGAGAAGATGTCAATAAAGTGTCTTCCTTTGAAATAGTTTTGTAGATTTTTCTTCACACTTTGCAAAAGTGACAAATTAATGAGAACAATACGGGCTCGGATCACCACCATATTCGTTCCTCGAATGCACTTTTGGAAGAGATGGATCTGTCTGTCACCAGCATAGACGTGGATGAAGATTATGAAAAGTTGGTGAAAAAATAAAAAACGTTGGTCGATCTTTCAAGTGAACCCATCCCTCCAACAAAAGTTGGAAGGATCTGTTAAGGCACAAAACATCTGATGGCAACTAGAGCCCCACAAAGAGCAGAAGTCAAGACGGATGGAGAACAGTACAAAGAACTCTGCTAAGAGATCCGTAAAAGCCTGTAAGAAGTAGGTTACAATGAGTTCTGGGCAGCAAAGCTCCAAAAGACTGCAGAAAAAAGGAAAAGTCTGAAGAAAGCAGAAAAGGAGTTACAATTAAAAAAGGAAATTACCAATCACATTTAAAAATAAAGATGGAGTGTGAGTGGCAGATAGACTGGAAATAAAGTTTATACATTTTCTTCCTAGATCTTACAGGTAATTTTAAAAGTTCCAAATATGCAGCCCACCTCTCTGCAGCTCCATTCTCAGTTCCTCCTCTTTCAGTGACTTTGAAGGACCATTCCTGGAAAAAACAGGCAAAATTAATTCCATTATGTTGTGCTGGCATGAGCTTCTCAACTGTACATTGAAAAGGGCACAAGAGGTGGGTGTACATATATGTGGCTGTCTGCACCGCTCCACAGTCACAAAGGACTGACATCACCAGGTATCCCAATTTATTCAGAGTATTTCTAGATCTTGCTGTGCTCATGTGCAATCTATTTAGCAATTTCCAGACCTCCCAACTATTGTCAAAAACAAATGCCAGTTCCTCTGTCAATTTCATTGATTTTTCATAGCCTTCCTTATGTCCATTCTACTTTTTAATTCATCTAAATTTTCTAAATTATGGTTGAAGGCCATAGAGGAGATTTCATTAGGAAATTAAAGATTTAAGCCTCTCTGTATATGCTTCCATAAGTCTGGGGATCAGTGATGCAGCAATGAAAGTTTGGAGAGATAGGCAGGATATCTCTCAATGCCATTTCCAGGGAATCCTAAGCAGGGGGAGGCATCTGCTTGGGAATACCCTGAAGCAAATGGTGAGCCACTGTGTGAGACAATGCTGGACTGGATGGGCTGTGGCCTGTTCCAGCAAGACTGTGCTTATGTTCTTATGTTGTTCAGTTGCACAGTCAAATCTGACACTTTGCAACCCCATGGAACATCGTAGGTGAGGCTTCTCCATCTTCCACCATCCTCCTCAGCCCACTCAGATCTACACCCATTGCATCAACAATGCCATCTTTCCACCTCATCCTCTGGCACCCCTTCTCCTTTTTTCTTCTATCTTTTCCAGCATCAAGGCCTTCTCTAGTGAATCCTCTCTTCTCATTTGGGGGCCCAAATACTTGAGGTTCACCTTCAGTATTTGTCCCTCCAATGAGCAGTCAGGGTTGATTTTCTTCAGGATTGACTGATTTATTCTCCTTGCAGTCCAGGTGACACTCAAGAGTCTCCTCCAGCCCTACACTAAAAGATCTTCTGCCATTAACAACTTAATTTTGACAGGCATTTCAATGAGATAATGTATGACTGCGGCTGCGATGACGACTACTAAAACTTATACCCCACCCATTTGGGATAAACTCCAACTCTAGGTGGCTCACAATGTTAAAAAGAGCAAAACAGATGCCATAAAACCATAGAACAACCATCACCACTCAGTCAAATCAGAACCGAGGACCAGTAGCCCGAGTGGCAAAAAACAATGGGAGGGTCTCCTATTTTGTCTTCAACAAGCTGCCAAAGGCCTCCTTGAAAAGAAAAGTTTTCAGTTGCTTCTTAAAGGTCCCTAAAGAGTCAGTTAAATGCGGCTCCCCAGGTAGAGTGTTCCAGTTAGCCAGAGCCACCACCAAGAAAGCCCTCTGACAGGTAAAGGACTTTCTAGCCAAGCTGGGATTCAGTACTTGGAGTTGAGTTGTCAGAGAAGAGCGAATGAAGTGGGCTTGATTTCTGAGGGGTAGATGCTCCACCAAGTAGGATGGCCCCAAACCATTTAGGGCTTTGAAGGTTAGCACAACCACCTTGAACCAGGCACGGAACACAACGGGAAGGCTATGCAATTCCATCAAGACTGGGGAGATATGTACAAATTTTCTCACTCCAATAACCAACCTGGCAGCCACATTCTGTACCCTTTAACGTTTCTGTATCAGAAACATGGGGAGACCCTCATAGAGGGCATTACAGTAATTGATATGAGAGATTATCAGCAAGATAACTAGTGTTATTGAGGGATGGCCTTTCCAAGTAGGGACACAACTAAGCTTTTTGGTAAAGATGGAAAAAAGCAGCTTTACACACTGCTGCAATTTGTGCTTCCAGAGTCAGATGGTGATCTAATATGACCCCTGAGTTGCATACTTGGTCCTTAGGGAACAAAACCATCCCATCTAGCATTGGGGTCAGGGCTCTGAGTAGGACAGACAGAATAGGAGCCAGATGATAATGAAACACATTATGATTCCATTTTGTTACCCACAAAAGACAAACATGTTCCACATTTGCCAAGTAGAGTGGGTCCTCAGCAAGGATCCAAAGGTGTTTATGCAAGAATTTTGTCAGAATCAAACTTCTCATGGTGCAACCTAAGAAAATTGCTCTGGAGGTATGAGGGATGAATTATTGGCAAAGGCACCACATTCCACTTCTGCTGGTACTGGAAAGGTAGGTGGACCTGTGGTACTGGCACATGTCACTGTTTGAGCATCTGTCAGGAGTATTTTTCTGGAATGATACTATTTTTGCATACCTTGATGTTGGGTTTCAGTGAGAGGGGGTTGTACATCCTAACATTATTTTTGTTTATCATCAACTTGATTGATAAAATTCTGTTCCTTGGCAGTATAGAAATTTGAAAATTAAATTAAATTAAATTTGAGGCAAGCCTCTTCCCTTCTTCCTGTTTGTTTTATTGTTTTGTTGATAGCTATCTCTCTTCTTCTTCTTCTGACCATCTTCCAGGCAGAAAACTGGGCTGATCTCTCAACTTTCCCCGGTTTTTTCTAACTACTAACACAAATCCCTAGAACACTCCCCTCTTTTAACCAAAGTTCCTAAAGTAGTTTTACTTATGGATTACAAGATCTTTGGTGCAACTTGCAATGGTATTGCTTCATGTTTCTATTATTTGAAAGCATATGTGTGTAAAAGCAAGGATACTTGGTTAATTGTATGTTGAACATATCTGACATCATATTAAAAACATCCAAGTAGGACAATAATTTGCAATTGCACTAATTTCATAATTTTTCCTAGTACGTAGAACTTTTAGCAATTATTATTTAATACATCACAATCCCTCTGACCAATGCCAAAGCATCCAATGAAGGCTAGAAAGGATATTTCCCTACCCAGTGGCTCAAGTGACTCAAGTGGCTAAGACGCTGACTGGGAGGTGGAAGGACAGCAGTTTGATTCCCGAGTACTGCAGGACAGAATGAGCTCGTGTCTTTATCCCAGCTCCTGCCAACCTAGCAGTTCGAAAGCAAGAAATTGCAAGTAGATAAATAAGGACCACTTTGGTGGGAAGGTAACAGCATTCCATGCACTCTGGTGTCTAGTCATGCCTGCCACATGACCACGGAAACGTCTGCAGAAGCAGACAGCGCTGGCTCTTCGGCTTTGAAACAGAGATGAGCACTGCACCCTAGTGACAGATATGACTGGCTTTCGAGCAAGGGAAACCTTTACCTTTACCTTAAGTTTATCTACCAGAAAGTTCTTTGACTCCTAGAACAATTGTGTGTCATTTTTGATCGGCACCATTACAGCTCAGATGTTGAAAGTTTCCCAAGAGGTTACTAGCAGAGGAACTGAAAGCATCACTCAAGAGAAACAGTATCTTCCTGAAAGATTTCAAAGCACAAAAGCTTCACAGCTGTCACTTTGTTTTGGTATTCCCTTCCAGTGAGCATATCTCTACTGACAACATATGCGCATCAATCTGGGTGACATGTTTTCATTGCTCTGTGACTTTCACGTTCCAAGACATTCAACTTCCAAGATGGATCTTGTGTTATCTTCAGGAGTTATTCTACCTCCACTGAATCATCTGTATCTAAAAGAGGCTTCACTGTTGAGGAAAATGAGAGAATGTGCTAATGATCATTGAGTGAGTGATCTTATTTTTAATTATCTACCTGTAAATACTAGGATGAAAACAAATGATTAAAGGGATTTAATTATTCAGTTCATTTATATGAATCTACAGGTACGAATATGGATGCAAAATGAAAATAGTATTTTCCAATATTGAAATGAGTTCAACAAGGGAATTATTTTCAGTGTTGCTATCAGTTTCCCTATTCATTTTTCAAATCTGCTACAAGTCTGTTCTACACCCCAAAGTAGAAACAGGCTACCAGCTTGTTCTACTTCCCAAAAGTTAAAAACATGCAAGTCAATTATCAGTGCAATTTTTCCTGGTCTACTTTATCACATAGTATTTTCATTGCCCCTCCCCCACAATCAATAGTGTTAGTTACATTCACTGGGTTCTCTCTGCAACAGGTAAAGTGGAAGGCCGAGTCAACCTTAAGCCCAGTCAGGATTGAACTCATAACCTTTTGATTGCTGTACCACTGCACCACCAGGGCTCCATTCATTTAATGTATGACCAGAATGATAGTTCCCGTGAGATTTCTGGCACAACAATGAAACTTACAAATTAATCTTATGTTTATTTTCCAAAGCACAGCTAAATGCAAGATAGAGAGGTGAGAAAAACATGCATTATGCATATTCATATATACTGGTGTCTTCCACTATTGAGGTAGCAGTGCTCCTAAGCATATTAACTAGTTTGACTGTTGATCTCTCGTAACATTTACTGTATCAAGACTGACATCAGATAGAGCTCTGAAGAGTCAGGGGAAAAAATCTCCCAATAGCCCTTCCTGGCCCAGAAGATTTTCTGTAACCATAATTTGCTTTAAAATGATACAGTGGTAAAAAAAAAATATCGGTGAAATTGAAAGTATGTATTTTGCAAAACAATTTGGTTTGGAAGATTTGATTTGAAGGAGATTTGCATTTCCAATTTATTATTTGCAGCGCAGTTTTGGAAAAGCACATATTTATTTTGAGCTTGAAATCTTTGCTCTGCAGGCCCTTTAATTTCCAGAATACTGGAAATTTAAGTTGGTCTTTCTGCAAATTACTCTAAATTAATCTGACTTTTTTTTAAACATTACCTTACAATTGCAATGACCCCAAAATGACCTTCTTTTTGTTAATTCACAAATCCACTGTGAGACCCAATGTTTCCAGCACCAGAAAAGATTATGCTAAACTCATGCTAATTATAATTTTCTAATACATTTTAAAAACCATGCTGTTTCCAAGTTACAGAGGTCATTTACAAGAAATGATACTCTTCTAAAGTCACTGATATATTAGATTTCCCCCTTTTTCCATTGTAACTAAACCTTGAGAGGTAGAAGTGGGGTCTTTAGGAAGGAAGTAACCTTCAATGTTCTTAGACACCATACTGTATAAAATTATAATAAAGAAGAATAGTTTTATAATTTAGAGGTCAAAGTGGAGGACTAACAAAAGTGGATAACTCTCTGTTGTCAGTGCATAAATAGTCTATCTTCTTCACCAATTTTTCTGCTTCAGATACTGCATGGATGTTACTTTAATACAGGGGTTCTCAACCTATGGCCCATGAGCCAGACCCGGCCCATGGCACCATTTCATGTGGCCCACATTGTCGCCACTGCCACCACCACCTGAAGTGGAAGTGGACGTGTTTACAACTACTATTGCTGCTGCTGCTGTTGTTATAATATTTGGATTTGTATGCTGCCCACTCAACAATGTGACTCCGGGTGGCTCACAGAAACAATACAGCATCTATTACACATTATACATATCATATCAAGAAGTATACATATTACAACACATTTAAATGCAATAGAATAATAATAAATAAATCACAGTATTATATAAATCACAACATTATATAAATCACAACCATCATAAAAAATTGAGGAAAAAGAAGAAAGTTATTCATTTGAAAAAGTCCCACAAATCGTCCGTCCCCTAGTCTTTGATGCTAGTTCTTCATACCAGTCTTTCATGGTGGCCAGTCCACAGCATAAATGATCAAAAATCCCAGTCTGTCCAAACCTCTGCCACCAGCCACCATGTGGCTGAGCTACCAGTTCCGCATCTCCCCAGCGTCTGCCACTGGCCCCGAGTGGCTGAACCCTGTGACAGCCACAGATGTGCTTTATGGCAGTGTTTATGGTGGGGAGAACCACCAGTCTGACCCACTCAGCTGTTTGAGGGGACGTGGTCCAGTCCACAGCTTTAAAAGGTTGAGAACCCCTGCTTTAATCCTTTAAGAAAACTGTTATCTTAGAAAAGAGAAGGAAAGGAAAGAACTGGACAACTGACAAATTGATTATTATTTTTCCTCCTGCAAATACATAAAACTAAGCCCAATGTTAGTCTCAACTAAAAAAATTGAGCCTTTTGAAAGTGAGTTTGTGTTACTTGGGGCTAAAAAGAGGGTTTTTAAAAAAAAATTTCAATGGTTCCATTGTAAGTGGGATGAATATTGGATTTTGTGGGGAAAATATTAACTCATAATTTTCAATAATCAGTCACCAAATTAGTTATTTGGATTAATAAATCAGCCTCCACAATGTGATCCTATATACTTAAGACCTTACTATTTGTGTATTTTGTACAACCTAACACTTCTTTTTAAGTAAAAAAATTAATCTGTTCCAGCAGAGAAAGCTGGTAACCAAAGCAAGCTAAGTAAGGTGCGAATCAGTAGAAATGAGGTTCAGGAAAAATCCATTGAATCTCTTGATGTAACTCTATGGTGTGGTGGACACCTGTAAACCTTAAACTGGATGGGCCTTCTGCTTGATGTCACATGGCATTGACTGAATATGCAAGAGATAAATTCAAGTCTCTGGCATAAATAATGGTTGAATGCAAATTTCATTTCATTTATTCGATTTGTATGTCACCAACTCAGCATACGCCGACTCTGGGCGGTGCAAAACAGTGATGCAAAAAGGTGATGAATTAATACTTTGTTATGTGGTCTTTTAAGAAATAGAAGGATTGTTTGCATCCCTTTTAACAATCAGGCAGTCAGAGCTTGGTCTGTTTCTGCATTTCTGTGTCAAAAGGAAGGATATGAGCTTTGTGTAAAGACAGTTAGTGTGTATTAGGGTTAAAATGCTGCTCTCTATCCTTGGTGACTTCAGATGAGTGCAGAACTTTTGAATAATGATAAAGTGTTGGTAAGGAAAAAAGGTAAAGTATAATAGGAATGAAGACCTGGAGATTGAACGGGAAATTAAATTGGGATATATGGTCACATTTTGTAGCCGGTTACACTTGTAATAGTATGGTTTGGAAATCAGCTTCACTATTTCTCCACATTTTTCATCTTCCACAGTTCTTCTTTCAGGCTCCAAGGTTTTTTTTTTAATAAAAACATATGGAAACCAGAATAGCTCTGTTATTTAAGAATGTTCAATGCACCATACCTTTCAGATTATCATCTCAAATCCCTAGACTGTGTGTGTAATGTAAGAAGGTTTTAAATAGTCTCAGTAGATCTCTCTCCTGTTTAGAATTGGAGCCATAGCCCCTCAGCATGGGGCTAATAATCCTTGCTCTGGTACTAGCCCCCAGTGTACAAAGTGATGTATTAACTAATAATCTCTGTCACCTAGAAAACAAAATCCATTCATCATACACAACCTATTCCACGCTGGTACCCATCCTTGCCAACAAGCTCACAAGTAATAATCACAAAACGGAACAAGAGTTATCTTGCGCTGCCTTCATCGCACAATGAAACATATTATAAATCAAAATATGACCACACAGGATTCATATCACAATATAAATAGAGCTATAAGTGATGGTATAGTCTGTTTCTCTATCATTAAATGTATGGTTTATCTATATAAAAAAGGCTTTGGAGACTGCAGTTTTATAGTCCTTACCTGGAGTAAGCCCTGTAGAACTCAGTAGAATTTACAGCTGAGTAGTTATGCTCAGATAGCCCACCAGAATATAAAGAATGACTATGGGCAATCAATTATTATAAGACTGGTTCAGGTAATTTATTTCCCTCTTGATCCTTGGTAATTATACCTAGATGGTTCAGCATGGGAATTCTGTTCTGACTCCTTGAGTCTTTCTGCATGGGTTGATAATCTTCCCTAGGCTTTTTAATATTTGTGCAAAGCCAACAGGTGAGGTCATTTGGAGATCTAGAGATTGCTGCCATCAGTACACTGATGACACACTGCTCCATCTATCATTTACTGGCCAGAATCTCCTTCTTTAAGGGAAACCTAGTGGTTAGCTTAAAAACAAGTTAGATGTATCAGTTTTCCCAGCTACTTATATGACATATCCATTTTTTATACTTACTTACTTACTTGATTACTTGGTTGATCCATGTTTCACATGTCAGGTTGACATAGTGGATTGAAGCATCGTCTTCCACTTTTTCTGATCCCATGCCAGGGCCTCGGGAACTTTGCCCTGAACTTGTCTTCCCATCTGTTTGCTGGCCGTCTTTTTAAAATCCAGTACCATCTTTGAAGCAGCACTCATGTCTGGCCCACCCATGTCTTGCAAACTCAATCAATTTTGATGCTTGTTTTATACCTGATCTTATACGCAATTCTTCATTGTATGCGTAGCATCCTTTGCTCAATTGTTCTTTGTGTTCTTTGTGTTACATCTTTTTTATGTCAGCTTTTGTAGGTGCCCATGTTTCACTGCCATATAATAAAGCAGGAAGAATGGTGGTGTTGATGAGTTTAGCACATAATTTTATCATTTTTGCTTCACTAAGCACATCCTTTATGTTGTTAAAAGCTGCCCATGCTGCTTGCCTTCTTCTCAAAATTTATTTTGTTAGATCGTGCCTTAACCTCTTGCCTATGATTTACATATGAATGAACTTCTTCTAATAGCTTGTTTCTACATCTCATATATATTGCATTTTTGGAGGCATTCTGTACAGTATATATTTCATTTTTGACATATTGATCTCCGGGCCAATCTTTCAACTTTCTGCATCTAACTCTTGGAACATATTCTGCACTTCTTTTACTGATTCTGGTAGTAACACTATATCATCAGCAAAACATGGCTGCAGTGGCTCAGTGGTTAAGAAGCTCACCTTGTTAACTGGAAGGCCAGCAAGTCAGCAGTTCAAGACCCAGGTTCTGCAGGATGCTTTGAGTGCCCGTCTCTGTCTCAGCTCGTGCCAGCCTAGCAGTTTGAAAGCAAGAAATTGCAAGTAGATAAACAGGGACCACTTTGGTGGGAAAATATCTTGGGGACATGAAAAGAGCCTCATTCAGGCGTCCCCTGAGTGTAGTTTCTCCAGCAAAACCCCTTTCAACTCAGAATAATTTCTGACACAAAATTATTATTATCAGCAAAGTGAAGATGGGATAAGTACTCACCATTTATATTAATTCCCTTTTCTTCCCATGTCAAATTGTGCATTGCTGATTCTAAGGCAGTTGTAAACAACATGGACAGAGGGGCAGGGAAAACTCTGTGCTGGGGGAGGGAGGAAGTATTCCCATTGGGCTGCTGGGAAGAAGGGCAGGGGGGACTCTGTGCTGGGGTGACTGCATGGGTGCCCACAGAGAGGGCTCCAAGTGCCACCTCTGGCACGTATGCCATAGGTTCACCACCTCTGACCTATACCATTTCTGGCAGTTCTCCACCTATTTTCAAATACTGGAAAATCAAAATCACATCCTTACTTAAATATCTAAGTATTCAATCATTTCTGCTGCACAGATACTTACTGTATGATTGCATTCAGTTTGGAGTGGATTCATCCCTTTTCTCATCCATTCTTGCAGCTTGCCCGTAGTCTGACTGATCTCACAACCTATACAAGACTAGAACGCAAAGAGGAGACTCTCAGAGCTGGAGCAAACCTTATGTGATAGCCCTGCCATGGTTATATAACTCAACAAAACACTGACCTTGTTTTGCCACAAAGTGGCATAAACAAGCAACATCTCAATGCACTGAAGATCACACTGTTCCATCTGCTCTAGCAAATGTATCCTATAGCTGTCATCTCCAGCTGGACCAAAAAATTGCCATTTAGAAACATTATTTTTATCTGATGATAATTCAGTGCTCATTAACACTAAAAATAATTAGAAATACTCAAAAATTCCACATTTGAACTTGGAAAAAGATCTCTTCTCTTTTGCTTTGTTTTAGGAGGGGGAAACTGCAAGATATGGGAAAGTGATTATTTTTTCTAAAAAGGAATAACAATAAATCCTAATTCTTTCCAACTCAAAGAATTCTAAACGTACTCAGCAGGGAAATATTTTCAGTTGCCACCTTGATAGCTATTACTAGAGAAATTATCTAGATCCAGATTCAAAAATATCCCTCATGTTCATGGATTGACATTTTGAGAGGGAAACCAAACATACAAGGAACATGAAACTATCATTCCTTTTCATTGTGTTTTTTCATTGATTATGAAATAATGCTCTAAAGTAGTCGTTCCCAAACTTTGGTCCCCAGATGGTCTTGGGCTACAGCAGCATCTCAGCCAATAATGAAGTCTGATCAGAATAGAGGCTGTGGTGGCTTAGTGGTTAAGAAGCTCGCCTTGTTAGCTGCAAGGTTGGCAAGTCGGCATGATGGATTTTGTGCCCATCTCTGTCCCAGCTCTTGTGGACATGAAAGGAGCTTCATTTGGGCATTCCCTGAGCAGAGTTTCTTCTGCAAAAATCCTTTCAACCCAGAATAATTTCTGACACATTATTATTATTATTATTATTATTATTATTATTATTATTATTATTATTATTATTATTATTATTATTATTATTATTATTATTATTATTAAGAATTTGAGTCCAAGAATATCTGGGGGCTCAGGGTTGTGAACCTCTGCTCTAAAACATAAATAATTCATATTAACAAATGAGGCGGTAAACAAAAAGTTTCATTTTTAAAGGTTTCCTTCTTTTGTTTAAACTTGGGTTCCCCTTGCCCAGGAAATGTTTCATCTAGTTGCATCATAAGAGCATTAACAGAAGTAGGAAAATTGATTATCTAAGGCATCTATTGGAACACTGCCCAGACTGCTCTTACTTTGCTTCAGTTAATCCTTGTGAACATGTCAGCTCCTTATGTGTTCCCTCTTGGATTGTTCTGCCTCCCTGCCTATCAACCTCGGTGCCCCCATCTTGGATCCTTGGAGATTGTCCTAGCAGGCCATTATTATTATTTTTGTTGATATTGCTGCTAAGAAGCATTTGGCAGCATGTGTGTCTCCTCAGGATTATTGTTTTTTTTAACCACCACCACCATCACACACCCCTCCCCAAATTTCATTGGAAGCTTTCCCCCTCTTTGGCCCTTTCCCTTCACCGAACATTTTGCTCTCTTCCTGCCCTGCCTCCTGTGCCCATAGGACTCAAAGAAGTTTAAAGGGCATCAAATGTTAGGAGGGTCAGACATCTACCCATATTCCTATCGTTTCAGTTTGATGGGCTTTTATTTTTATACTTTTGCTTGCTTTTCTTGTTTTCTTTGGAGAAGGAGCTACATGTGTGGTGTTTTGTTTTTACTTTCCCCATTTTTTCATCTTGTGTGTGAAAGAATGTATGCTTTCCCATTTTGATTTTTTTTTAATGAGTAAATGTTTGTGGTCTGTGGAGGCTGTTTTCTTTGCTTCTGTTGGGAGTGTGAGAAGCTGACATGGATTCTGTGGTTGTGCCGGTGGGCCACCAGGCTGTATGTATGATGGTTTTTGTGGTAAACTGGACACACCTCAGACAATTTCTCTCTTGCTGTTCTATGTGTTATGTTGTTGAGTGTGGTTACTTCCTTGGTGTTGTTATTTTTTTAAAAAATACTGCTATCCAGACCTGGGGGGTCTGTTATGCTGGGTGGGTGGCATTGAGCTCATTGTTATTTTGAGTGGGATAATATAAACCAATGTCTTCATAGGTATGGTAAAATTATTGTTTTTTCGTATGTATCATTACCTGGTTTTTGGGGGGGTTTTTTGGACTAGGTTGATTCTCTGTTGAAGAGTTTCTGCTTTTTGAATATAGTTTTTACAAGTTCTTTAGGAATTTTGTACTAGCGCCAGAAAATACAAATGGAGAAATGTGAGATGAAATTATCTGGAAGAGGTGGCCCTTTCATGTAGCAAAAAGGACCAGTGACTGAAAAACACAAAAATAAAAGAGCCCCCAAACAAAGATACAAATGAAACATAGTTCCAGAGTGGTATCACTAAGCGAGGGAAAGATTGCAGCTCAGTAGTAAAGCAATTATTTATCATGCAAAAGTTTTTATGATCAATCCCTAGCTGAAAACAGACTTGTAAGAAACCTAAGAGAGCTGCTGTCAACCATTATGGACAACAACATTGAACTAGATTGGTTGGCTTTCTAATATATCATAGCAAACCATCCTAAATAATGATTTCTTCCTCAAAATGATCCAATTCTCTTTGCTTTTTCCTTTTCCTTTTCTTTCTTTTCTTTTTGTAAAATGCATTATTAAGTGGTAGTCATAGATTACAATTGTAGGTCAAGGATGAGCAGGATGATCAAGAAACAGAAGAGTTATCAAGAATTCAACAAGACCCAAAGGGCTCTTAAAACCTGTGTTTCAGTGTTTGCAAACATCTGGAATGCATACTGGGAAGAAAAGCAATGAAACTCTACTAGCAAAATGCAACGATACTGTTCAGCTGCCTTGCTCCATATTTCAAACACTTTCCTTTTATGGTCCACAAGAAAGTCTGCACTACCTGTTAGATGATTTACTACCTCTGAGCAGTTCATGTGGAAGAAAAGCAATTGAATATATTTAGCCACATCACCCTTCCATTCTAATAGCAAAATTTAAAATAACAAAAATCACAGCTGTGCACATATCTGCCATGTCCTTTTAATCTGGTGAGAGAATAAATTCAACCATGTTGCTGACATCTGCAATAGTAATTAAAGCTCAGTTCTTAATGGAGAACAAGTTGATGTTATGTGCAAATATACTTTGAATACCTTCAATTAACTTTTTCATTTCTTACCAGGAGGAAACTGGAAGGTTGCTTCCTTCCTTAAAAACTGGGCAAGTATATTAATTAATTAAAAGCTACTAGAAAATAATAATCAGCAGACCAATTTTAAAATAAACATATATTAGGTTTGTCAATTGCAAAAACAAAAGCCAGAAATCCACACATTGTTCATGTGAGCTTTCATGGAATGAGAGACTAAACAGGTCTTCACCTTAGTTTGAACTCACTTTTAAGAAAGAGGCCTGGCAAAGACACCTGTCATGATTTTTGGAAATTTCCTACATATTTCTGAAATCATGAAATCTGGTGTTCAGAGAGGAACAGTGTATAAAGTGCTGTCACTCTCCAACATTTGGTTTTGTCCAGCTTGGATGGGTGTACCATGGGGAGTGGAAAAGGCAGGTGAAACTTTACAAATGCTGCTTAAACACTTTCTCCGAGGCCTTTGAAGATGAAGTACAATATGGTGTACAGAGAACATGTAGATGGGCAGTTGTACCTTTCTTCAGCACTGGCTATGGGATGTCACATTCTCCTGTGGAAATGCTTAGGTTAAAGCAGTCAATCCCATCATGCTCTTTGTTTATTATGCATGCTAACATGGTGATGGGAAAGGACTCTTTTGCCTCTATAAATCTATGGTGAGGCCCCATCTGGAATACTGTGTACAGTTCTGGTCGCCAAACCTCCAGAAGGATATTATGGAGCTGGAAAAAGTACAGAGGAGGGAAACCAGAATTATTAGGGGACTGGAACACCTTCCTTACCATTTGAGGCTGCAACGGTTGGGCCTCTTCACTATTGAACAATGGCGTCTAAGAGGTGACCAGATTGAAGTTTATAAAATCATGTATGGTGTGGACAAAGTAGATAAGGAAAAACTGTTTTCCCTATCGCACAACACAAGAACTAGGGGGCTCTCCATGAAACTTTTGGGTACTAGGTCTCAAACAAATAAGAGAAAGTACTTTTTCACTCAAAGGATCACTGGTCTATGGAACTCCCTGCCAGAAGTGGTGACAGTTGTCAGTCTTGACAGCTTTAAGACAAGTTCATGGAGGACAAGGGTATCAATGGCTATAATTATGGATACCTAAGGACAACCTCCGGGTTGGAGAGATAGGCAGGATATCTCTCAATGCCATTTCCAGGGAATCCTAAGCAGGTGAAGTCATCTGCTTGGGAATACCCTGAAGCAAATGGTGATCCACTGTGTGAGACAGAATGCTGGACTGGATGGGCTCTGGCCTGTTCCAGCAAGGCTGTTCTTATGTTCTTATGTAAGGTCAGCATTTAGCAAACAACGCCATTTCCTATTTTGAATTTAAACAGCCAATCAGCAATCTAGATATTTATACCTTCCAAAAGTAACTGCTTTCCTACTTTGTAAATAGGCTGAGTTCTCTATGTTTGTAATATAGTTTAGTTTACTTCAATCTGTCTGATCTATTGGAGTGTTCAGTTGCTCAGCCTAGTACTTTCAAAATGTGTTACTCTCACCACCAACATTGGGACACTAGGAAGAAACACTTAGATTTTCTCTGCCAAATTTGAAGATATGTGGTGAAATAGTTTTGAAGTTATGGTTTTTAAAACATTGCAGTGCCCACCCCCAATTCAGGAAAGACTGACCATAAACTCTAATGGATTTTTTTTAAAAAATGATATAAACTAGAAAGCTTCATCTTCCTCACCTTGAGAAAGTATTTTATGGTTTTCTTCCTTTTTTTAAAAAAAAAAGTCTATCGAGTAGTGGATGAAATATTGGCTCTAAATGTCACTTTTAAATAGAAAAAATGGCTGCTTCTCACAACTCTGAGCATGCTTGACAAAGCTTGCCTGGAAGACAAAGAACTTTTGCAAACTCTAAAGCTGGAGTGGGAGGGCAGCAGTGAACAACAGACCTCATAAAAGCCTTTGAATGCCTTGACATGGTATTAAAGATTGATGTGAGGCAATGTGTCTCCTTTCCCCATCCTACTCCCTCATACCTACTAGAGTCTTTCTGTCCTCTCATTCATTCCCTTTCCATGGGAGATCTCATAGAAACCTGGTCAAAGTGCAACCAAAAACATAGAGGTGTTGAATGCTCACCCCCTCGCTGTATTCCCTCTGATCTTCCAGGGGTTTTCTCCCTCCACTTCTGTCTTTCCCCATCCATGGCTCACCTGAAAGAGCTGTGAGTGCCTGGTCAAGATGTGAGGAACAGCTGGCAGGTATTGCATACCACCACTATTAACTCACTCCCTTTGATCTTCTAGTACAGGTGTTCTCAATCTTTTCAAGCTGGAGCCCAGGTCATGCTCTCTCAGTCAACTTCGATAGCCGGATGGCCATTTTGCCCTGCCTGCATGATGGGGTGGCCATTTTGTCCCAACAGCTTCAAAAGAGTGGCCATTTTGTTTCTTGAATGCCCTTGGAGGGGTGGGGGCCACATAAAATGGTGCTGGGGGCTGGACCTATCCCACAGGCCTTAGGTTGGAAACCCCTGTTCTAGCGTCCATCTCCTTCCCATTCTTGTATTTCCCCTTTCATGGGTGATTTTGTAGAAACTGTGAGATTTCTCAGACAATGGAAGTTATTGCATGCTCTTTCCTTCACTCTCTTCACTCTGAACACTTATGGTCCTTGACTCCTGACTCATGTCTCACTCCATCTATGGGAAATCTCAGAGGAACTGTGGGGTCTGGCCACAGGCAACTGAAAGCTGGTGCATACTCAATCACACCACTCCTTCTAATCTTCTAGGGACTTTCTCCCTTCACTCATGTCTTCTCCCCTCCATAGGAGATCTTAGAGTAGAATGGTTTGGCTGTCCAAGGTGTGACAGACATACATGTCTCATACTTGTTATGTCTCATTTTTTTTTGGTGATGAGTGCCAACATGTATGAAACAAAGAGGCAAAGAAATTTGGTTGACTAATGATTAAAGACAATCTTGAGGCTACATCTATACCTATAAAACGGTGCGTTAACTGTTGGAATGTGACAAAGGATGTTGCACCAGGCCCCACTAGCCCGTAATGGGCCTCCGTTCACTCACCCAAACCCGGTTCGCAGGTAACTGTCGGGTTGAAATTTTCGACCCGGGGGCAGGACCCCCCCAGTTGCAAACAAAAAAAGGGAACTTCAATTCCCAACGTTCCTTGCGCCGCACCGCGCCAGAGCCAATCAGGCTGAGCGGCGCGGCAAAAGGAACGTTCAAAAACACGCCATGCCAATCAAAAAAAGCCACAGGAAACAAACCACTAAAGTATGCAAACACGTGCAGGCAAAACTACAAGCCCCAGCGTCCTGTGCGCCATTAGCGCACAGAACGCTGAGGCGGCCGGCGCGCGAAAAATAAAAGTTAAAAAAAAGCCCGCCGTCACTGCCCTTCTTCCCCACGGGCCAGCCAGCATGGCCCACAGGGGGAAAAAAGGAACCCCCCACTGCCCTTTTTCCCCATGGGCCAGCCAGCATGGCCCGTGGAGAAGAAAGCAAAAAAAGCCCCCAAGCCCAAGCCCTTCTTCCCCACGGGCCAGCAAGCATGGCCCGCGGGGGGGGGAGAGGAACCCCCCACCACCAGTGCCCTTCTTCCCCACGGGCCAGCCAGCATGGCCCGTGGAGAAGAAAGCAAAAAAAAAGCCCCCCCCCCAGCCCTTCTTCCCCATGGGCCAGCCAGCATGGCCTGCGGGAAAGAAAGCCACTGAAAAAGTTAAACCCAAAAAACAAACCAAAAACAATCAAAAACACTCAAAAATCCAAAAAGAAAACACAAACACAGCCAAAAACAAACAAAAAAACACACAGACTGCCCCCCCCCAAAAATCCAAACCCCCACCCACCCACCCACCCACCCACCCAAAAAACTGAGAGCTTACCAACAGACGTCTTGACTTCATGACCACCGGAAATCAAATGAGCAAAGAAAGGAAACACTAACCGGAAGCACCCAGAGGACAGAAGAGAAGAATTGTAGAGAGGAAGCAAAGCTCACCACCCCCACCCAGAGGCCACAAGAGAAAAAACATTCAAAAATATTTCAAAATAAAAGATTAATTCCCAAACAAATCAAATAAGTTAGCCAAAAATTCAAAAATATTCACACTAATCTCAAAAAATTCCAAAAAAACCCAGAAATCAAATAAATTAAAATAAAATTTGCATAAACCAAAATTAATTTTTTAAAAAAAATAATAAAAAATTTAAAATAAAATTTGCATAAACAAAAAACAAAAACCTTCAAAAACCAATTTAAAGAGCACGGCACTAAGGAAGCCAGTGCACAAAAAAATAAAAAAATAAAACACACACTGGTAGCGCAGGCGGACACAGCACCTCAAAGCCACAAAACTGCAAAACCTTTCAACACCATTTAAAACAGCCCAACACCATTTGTAAAAGAAAACAAAGAAACCCTTTACTATCCAACACAATTTTAAAAAGCCCGGCACCGCCGGGCAAAATATGCTAGTTTTACTTATGAAATCAGCAAATAGCCCTGAAGATGTTGGATTCCAGTGGAATCTTCAAGTTTGAACAAAGAAGCCTGCTGATTCATCTCTCCTCTCCTTGTTGCCTTGAAGCACATTATTAGTTCTTTCTTTGGTACAGAGGCAAAACATTAGATCATAGTCTCTCTTTGTGGGGAAGTAAGCATTCAGGAATCATATTATATCATTTTGGATAATCTGCTTCAGGCAAAACATTTCTGGGGGGTTTGTTTACCATTAATAGGTCAAAATCTAAGCAAGTCAACAATATGAATAAAAAATGCTGGAGCTTTTGAATAACAAAAGCTGTTGATGCCTCAAAATTGGATAGACTAAAAAACTCTCTTCCCTTCTGAAATGCTGTCAAACCATTTTTGTTCTTGGTAAAGCAAGGAGAAGAAGGAAAGGCATATCCCCTGCCTTGAGCTCAATTCAAAATAAATAAATAGAAGTGTCCTACTTGCTGTGCTGTAGTGAATAATACATATCTTCTGTCTTAATTTTAGTTAAGTAACAAATACATTGATATGTATTTAAAATACTGTTTTTGATTTGGAAACTGCTCTTTGAAGGTTAATATGGAAAAGGGGAGAGGTTAGACTAGAGCAGTGTTTCCCAAACTTTGATTTTTGGATTTCAGTTCCCAGAAGCCTTAGTCAATTCCCCAAAGCACTAATCAATGAATGTAATGATTTAGGCTTCTGGGATTTTGTTGTGTATTGAGGCAGAATTGCAAGTTGCTCAAGCAACACCTTGCAAAGGTAAAATGGTGGTTTCCCGCCATCCACATTAGGAGCTACAGTTGGCGCACAATCTCCTGCTCAGGGCACGCTCATTATGTTAATTAGAGTTCTGTGACTGGTTACAGTTTTGGATCCTGTTCCTGATTGGTTAATACTTGTATATCTTGTTATGATTGGTTATGATTGTCTGGCGGGTTACTACATTGTAACAGGGAGTCACCGCCGGGGAGACACTATATAAGTCCCACGGATAAACAAGGGTGGGCCTGGGCCAGATCTATACTTCTCATTACCGCTGCAGGTAAGCCAACATTGGGCTAAGCATGAGTCTCCTCTGCACGCTATCATGCAAAGGTGTAGCTTAGTCAATACCACAATGGTAGAAACATGAGGGACTGATTACATGGGACAAGTGTAGCCATCTTATGTCCGGAATGCCTTGTAAGAGTTACCAGAAAGACTTTACAATAAACACCTGTTATTGTTCTGTTCATCGTTGCCTGGACTATTGATTATAAGGGCCGGACATGCCAGAATTGAAGTCCAAAAAAACAAAATTTGGGAAACACTGGACTAGAGTGTTGAACTGAAGTTTGGGAGATCCAGTCCCCACGGAATTATGAAAGTTGCAGGGTGACTTTGAGCCAATCTCTTTATCTTAACCTAGCCTTCCTTACAGAAAAAGAAGAAAGAAGTCCAGCTATTTGCAAGAAAGCAACATTCTGAAACAGGTAGTACTAAAATATTGAAAATGCCAGTCTTTAATGACACTGACTGGTTATTGCAGAGATTGAAGTAGAGCCAAGGGAGAAAGAAGCAGAGGAGACTGAAAAGCATGCTAGCTAGGCATTGAAACTACAGGATTTGATGAATGCTGGTGAAATTAAATCTCCGGTTTTTCTGATATGGGAATAACCATGCTTCTGGGCACGTTTGCTTCCAACCAGCAAAGCAGCAATTCTTTGTCCATAGAAAAAAGAGAGAAAATTATTTTTTCATCCCCTGAGGTGAAAGGCCAAGATAATCCATACAATGATGTCTCAGTTAACAAGTATAGAAGTGAAATATAGAAAGGTGACAGGAGAAAAAGATAATTTAATTTGAAATATGATATTGGAAGACAGCTTTACAAACACCATGGGCCACTAAATGAAAGTGCGGTGCCAAAATGGCCGCTGCGCTCTTTGCGCCCCCCCCACCCGGACTCAGACATCCGGGTGAGTTAGGGGGTGTGGGCACCCCTCTATAAAAGGGGTGGCCACGAGGCAGACGAGCTGCCATTTTAGAAATAGCGACGGAGAGGAGAAGTTTTCTACGTCGCTGTTTATCGTAGTCTTCGGCTGTTTAGCCTTTAAAACCTTCCCGGCTGGGAAGGGAGGATTAGTGCGCACAGAGCCTTTTGCTTGCTGGCTGCTGCGCGCTTTCGGCACTAGGTTTTTGATCCCTGGCAAGGGATCCTGCTCTTTCTTTCGACGATATGCCTCCCAAACGGAAGGCCCCGGCGATGAAGCCGCGGCCAAAGGGGAGGACTTTTTCGAGCCCTGCGCAGGACAGGGGGCAGCCATCAGGTTGGAGGACCAGGGCTACGCCCCCGTGGCAGGGCACTACCCCACCCTTGCCCACCGATACTGGTGGGGTGATTCAGGCTGGCACTTGGCAGCAGGCCTTGGCTAGCCAGCCTCAGGCCGGCCCCTCAGGGGCTTCGGCCCTCGGCCCGCAATTGCCGGCCATGGGTCAAGACAGTGGAGGAGGGCCTGGTGTGGGTGCGCAACCCGTTCCTCCTCCGGCCCCTCATGGGCCGGAGTTTTGGGCATGGCCCTATGCTGGCCCAGGCTCTCACTTGGGTGTCCCTTTCCAAATTCCTAGTGGGCCTTCCGGCCAACATGGCCCACCTTATGCTGGGGGATCTGTGGCAGTGGATGCTTTACTAGCACGTTTAGCAGTGCTGGAGGCATCCTTGGGGATTGCACAGCCTCCTATGGGAGGGGGCCCTTCTCTCTCTGCCGGGGGCCCTTCATGTCCACCGGCTACCTCGACAGCTGCCACACTGCACCAGGCGGCCAGGCGGGTTGAGCTACTTGAGACGCTCCGGCCCGTGCCTGCCGGTGTCTCGCAGCTCCCTGTTCGTCCAGAGCTGCAGACAGGGACCAGTCAGGTGTGGCCACAGAGCTCGATTCCGGTCGCGAGCTCTGACGCCCGCCATGGGCCGGAACCCCCAGTGGGGGTGGCTCACGGGGGTGCACCTAGTGAGTATCAGGTTCAAATTAGTGCACCTACATCACAGCCCACTTCCAGTGGTGGGGTTCAGTGGCCCTGGCCTCATCATGTTGAGGCGAGTGGGCATCAGTTACTAGTCTATCCCAGTGCCCCTTGGTTTCAAACTGGCAACGCATTGAGGGCGGTGGTTTCTGCCCCCGGGGCAGTGCTGGGCATTGCAGGGGCTGTACAGGTCCCGCTGCGTATGCCCCAGATACCTAATGTGCCGGTGACGGCTTTGCCGACGGCTGGTTATTCTTTGCCCCTTGGTGATCATTTGTCCCAGGTCACGAGGGAAAAGATTTGGCGGGGGGAGTACGTGGATATATTCTCCCTATTGAACCATGAGCCCACTAAGGAGGAGAAGGAGGGACAGGACGACAGAGACAAAGAGCTGTCCCGCCGTCGTAAGCCACCGCGCACGTGGGCCAACCTGTTGCCGGCATATCTTTTTTATATGGCAGTATACCTTAGGGCCTGGCCTGATCTGGCCATTCCTATGGTCCAATATTTGGACAATATTTACAGGGTGATGGTGGATTTCCCTGGCCCATCGTGGTTGGCTTACGATGAGGAATTTAGAATGAGGGTGCCCCTACACCCGGAGATGAGATGGGATGAGCCCTGTCAAAAATTGTGGCTATTGTACATGACCCCCACGCATCCGGCGCCTGGCGATAGGTACCATTGTGGCCATGCTGTGCAGCGAGCTGCTCCAACACAGGCTCCCCACCAGCCGGCGGGGCAGGGGGTTCCAGCCAGCTTGCTGTGTTGGAGCTTCTCAGCTAATGGCGTGTGCAATAAGCGGCAGTGCCGATACAAACACGAGTGTCCCTCTTGCGCTGGCCCCCACGCCGCCGCCGCGTGCCCGCGGGCCGGTGGGTCATGGGGTAGAGGTGGACAGGGAGTGGGCAGAGCTTCTGCTGATGGAGCTAGCCAGGCAAAAGGCCCCCTCCCCAGTTAATGTGTATATGTTGGAGCGATGGCTCTCAATTTATCCAAGGAGCGAGGACGCTAGGTACCTCCTGTAGGGTTTCCAGTGGGGCTTCCGTATCCCATTCAAAGGGGTGCGGGGACCTCAAGATGCCCCCAATTTACTTTCTCTGAAGGGTAAGGAGGAGGTGGCTGCCTTGAGTATTGCTAAAGAGGTAGAGGCCAAGAGGGTGGCGGGCCCGTTTTCTTTGCCACCCTTCCCTAACCTGAAGTCTCCCCTCTGGGGATAGTACCTAAAAAGGCCCCGGGGGAATTTCGTTTAATCCACCATCTATCGTACCCGGCGGGTTACTCTGTCAATGATGCTATTCCTGATGACCTTTGTTTGGTCAGGTATACGTCATTTGACCAAGCCCTACGGATGGTGCGCTCTTGTGGTCCCGGTGCCCTCCTGGCTAAATGTGACATTAAATTGGCATTCCGATTACTGCCAGTGCACCCGGGGGACTTTGAGCTATTGGGTTTTATGGTCTGCCCTAGATTCCAAGTACAGTCGGATGCCTCTGGCTCCCTGGGATATGGGATTTACTTTGAGGGGAAGTGGGCTTACGGCCAATGGCCTCCAGCATGGTGGGGCACAGATCGCCTCTGCGATCTTACATTCCTTGAGTTCTTTCCAATCCTGGGAGCTTTGATGCTATGGGGCGAGGAGTGGGCCAATTCAGTGGTCCAGTTTTGGTGTGACAATGCTGCGGTATTGCACATTGTCAACGCTCAGACGTCTAAGTCACCTAGGGTGATGGCGTTGGTCCGTCAATTTGTGCTACGTAGCCTACGCCTGAATGTGCTTTTTAAGGCCAGACATGTACCAGGTATTGATAATGATATTGCTGATGCTTTATCCCGCCTCCAGATCCCCCGGTTCCGCGCCTTGGCTCCGGAAGCAGAGGAATTCCCCTCGCCACTCCCGGCCGAGATTTGGACATTTGGCAAGGAGAGGTGAACCAGGCGATCGGCATGTCTTTGGCACCCCGCACGCGTAAGGCGTATCACCATGCTTTTGTTCAATTTAGAACCTTTTGTGTGCAACTTCAGTTGCCCGAATTGTGGCCCATTCCAGTCGAACAGGTTTTACAGTTTATGGTTTATTTACACAGTCAGGGTTTAGCTCCTCGCACTATAGCATCCAGGCTGTTGGCACTGGCATTTATGGCCAATGTGAGGGGTTTTGCTGACTGCGTGAATGATTTTCGCATACAACATGTTTTGGAGGGGAGGACACGGGAACGTGGCCGCCGCCCGGACACTTGCCACCCAATTTCACCAGGGGTGCTTACCCACCTAGCACGAGGATGGCATGATCTGTGTTTTGATAAGTATGAGGCGGCTCTTTTTCATGTGGCTACCATGGTGGCCTTCTTTGGAGCGCTCCGTATCAGTGAGTTGGTACTACTGTCTAAGGCGGATGCGACTCGTAGGGCACTGGAACTCGACGATGTCTATGTCTCTAATGAGTGGGCTCAGTTGAGGATACGGTCCTCAAAAGTTGATCAGCACGGCGTAGGCAGTGGAGTTAGACTGCTACGAAGTTCCATTGCAGACATCTGTCTGGTTGGTGCCCTACAGGAGTTCTTGGCAGTGCGTGGCACGCACCCTGGCCCGTTTTTCTGCCACCAGGATGGGTCTCCCCTTACTAAATTTCAATTTTGGAAGGTGACCGGTATGGCACTATCCAGTGTTGGCCTCCCCGGGGCTCGTTACAGCACCCATTCATTTAGGATAGGTGCTGCGTCCACTGTGGCTGCATTTGGGTACTCTGAGGCTGATATACGCCATATGGGAAGATGGGGATCTATGCGTTTTGCATTATATTTTCGCCCTCTTCAGGTATGAGTACCATTTAAGTCATTGTTCTCCTTTCTTCTTTTACAGACCCTGTGTTTCCCGGCACACTGGTGGCAGTATGGCTGGTGGGCCACAGTTACGTGCACTGGGCAGCGCAGTATGCTGCGGCGATAGAGTGGGGACCCCAGCTTGGACTGCGTGCAATTGCACGCATACGGTGGTATGGTAAGCGCGGAATGAGATGGCGGGAACTGTTACCATTCCTGTTTTCCATCAGGGATGCTGAACCGCCTGATGTCCTTGTACTGCACCTCGGGGGCAATGACCTCACCCAGGTCTGGCCTTTCTTTAAAATTCACGATTTGCAGTGACCTAGCTTATTTGCATTATGTGTGGCCGTCCACACGGCTGCTATGGTCGGACATCATACCGCATCATGCTTACAGGGGAGGTATTGACCTCCGTGCCCTTGACCGCGCTCACCGCTCAGTGAACAGGGCTGTTGCCCGGTTCTTGGCAGACAAGGGTTTGGGGATGGTCATCCGACACCCCACCATTAGTCTCCAAAATTATGATTTTTATGCAGGGGATGGGGTCCACCTGTCGGATAGAGGTATGAACCTCTTTTTGGAAGATTTGCAAGCAGGCCTGTTGACCGAGCTGATGGTCTGTGGGGGGCGGTGAGTCTTCATTGAAGCCTCCCCGTGTGGCGGGTAGCACTGGTAAGGTAAAGATTTATGACCCATAGGTATCCGGCAGGTTCGCAATTGACTGGCCAACACTTAGACAGGTACAGGTGTAATAACTTTTACCGGTCAACGACGAACCAGGCAAGGGGTGATGGCAGGAGCTTTTCAGCATGCATCACCCCGTGATTTGACGGATACACGTCAGAGGGTGGGGTCAGTAGATAGTTTATTGACTTCGGTCAACAATTTGTTTGTATCAACAAACAAATTGATACAAAATGGATACATTGTAGCCAATTGCCATTGGCAATTTTGGGAGGAACCTTACCAGTGTTACTGCGGCCTGCTTGCCTTAAGAATTACAATTGGATGAGTACACCAATTGAAAGTTATAATTTGGACTAGGGCATTATTCAATAAAAGTGGCCCAATGCCTTTATCCATATACCGGTGTCTGAGTCTTTCTTTGGGGGATGCGCCTGCAAAGGGTATTGTTGTGTTTTTAATAAAATAATTCACCACTTTGGGTTCTCCTCAGTTTTCAAGTAATGTGAGATTGGGGTTCACACCATTTTACTCCGAGAAGCATGAGTGGTGTCCAGTCCAGGATCACCCCATTCTCTCCTGAGTTCCATCAACCAATCCTGTTAATTCCTGCCTAAATGTATCTTACCCTGAGTGTATATAAGGCGCTGTGGCACAGTTGAAAGTGTGTTCTTATTTCCGAATAAAGTTGTGTCTTTGGCCCGTTATTCTGGCTGCTGCTCATTGCAGGCGCACCCCCCCCAATAACGGACTCAGACAACATTGAAAGTGGATAACAGCATAGGGCCACATTTATTGATTCAATGCCCTAATCCGAATTATAAATTTGTATTGGTAAAACGACCAATCATAATTCTTAAGGCAAGCAGGCCGAAGTAACACTGGTAAGGTACCACCCCAAAATTGCCAACGGCAATTGGTTACAATGTATCAATTTGTATCAATTTGTTTGTTGACAACAAACAAATTGTTGACCGTAGTCAATATCTAACTCATGACCCCACCCTCTGACTCGTATCCGTAAAATCACGGGGTGATGCATGCTGGCTAGCTATCGCCATCACCCCGTCGCCTGGTTCGTCGTTGACCGGACAACGTTTAACTAATTTGTTCCTGTCTAGTGTTGTCCAGTCAATTGCGAACCTGCCGGATACCTGTGGGTCATACTGTTTACCTTACCAGTGCTACCCGCCAATGTGACCGGAGTCAACAGTAGAAATGAAAGGAACCCCTATATCAAACCATAGCAACAGTGTGGGATGGGCAAAAAAGCCAGGACCCGAAAGCCAATGTGGGTCCCAACCAAAAATTCCCACCCGGCCCTGAAGCGACCAAAATATCACACTGTTAACTAGGGAGGGGGTGGAGGGGAAAAACTTCTCCGCTCCGTCGCTGAGGTAAAATGGCAGCGCGGCTGCCTCGTGGCCACCCCTTTTATAAGGGAGCTGGCCACGCCCTAAACGACCCGGATTCTTCGTCCTGTGGGGGGGGCCCGCAAAGAGCGCGGCGGCCATTTTGGCGCCGCGCTTGCATTGCAGGCGCACCCCCCCAATAACGGACTCAGACAACATTGAAAGTGGATAACAGCATAGGGCCACATTTATTGATTCAATGCCCTAATCCGAATTATAAATTTGTATTGGTAAAATGACCAATCATAATTCTTAAGGCAAGCAGGCCGAAGTAACACTGGTAAGGTACCACCCCAAAATTGCCAACGGCAATTGGTTACAATGTATCAATTTGTATCAATTTGTTTGTTGACAACAAACAAATTGTTGACCGTAGTCAATATCTAACTCATGACCCCACGCTCTGACTCGTATCCGTAAAATCACGGGGTGATGCATGCTGGCTAGCTATCGCCATCACCCCGTCGCCTGGTTCGTCGTTGACCGGACAACGTTTAACTAATTTGTTCCTGTCTAGTGTTGTCCAGTCAATTGCGAACCTGCCGGATACCTGTGGGTCATACTGTTTACCTTACCAGTGCTACCCGCCACACGGAGGGGCTTCAAAGAAGGCCTGACGCCCCCCCCCAGACCGTCAGCTCGGTCAACAGGCCTGCTCGCCAATCACCCAACAGGAGGTCCATACCTCCTCGCGACAGATGGACCCCATCCCCTGCATACAAGTCGTAATTTCGTAGGCTAATAGCGGGGTGACGACTGACCCGTCCCCAAGCCTTGTCGGCAAGGAACCGCGCCACCGCCCCGTTGACCGCGCGCCTAGCGCGGTCAAGGGCCAGGAGGTCAATGCCCCCTCTATAAGAATGGCGCGGGATCATGTCCGACCAAACCAGGGTTGTAGCAGGCCAGACGTAGTGCAAGTAAGCAAGGTCCCCGCAAATCGCATGCTTGAGCGATAAGCCGGTGACCTGACCCAAATCATTGCCCCCAAGGTGTATGATGAGAATGTCAGGCGGGTCAGCACTCCTGCTGGAAAACAGAAAAGGCAGCAGCTCCCGCCACAACATCCCAGGCTTACCATGCCATGTGAGACTGGCGTGTTCACCCAGTCCCAATCGGGGTCCCCACTCTGTCGCCGCAGCGTAACGCGCTGCCCTGTGCACATAGCTGTGGCCCACCAGCCATACTGTCACCGGTGTAACACGACACCCAGGGTCTGTAAGAAAATTAAGAAAAAAGGGAAGGTAAGGTAATAGGATTGGTACTCACGGTGGAAGTGGGCGCACATAAAACTGAAAACATTGCGAGCCCCACCTCCCCATGCTGCGTATGTCAGCCCCGGAGTACCCAAAAGCAGCTGCTGTAGAGGCTGCCCCAATACAAAATGAATGTGTGCCATAACGGGCACCTGGTAGGCCCACCCTGGCGAGGGCTCTGCCTGTCACCTTCCAAAACTGAAATTTAGTAAGGGGAGACCCATCTTGGTGACAGAAAAACGGGCCATGGTGCATGCCACGCAGTGCCAGGAACTCCTGTAGGGCACCAACCGGACAGATGTCTGCCAAAGAACACCGTAGCAGTCTTACACCACTGCCTACGCCATGCTGATCTGACTTGGAGGAACGTATCCTCAACTGGGCCCAGTCTTTGGCAACATATACATCTCCGAGTTCCAGTGCCCTACAACTTGCATCCGCCTTAGACAGCATCACAAGTTCGCTGATGCGGAGCGCTCCAAAAAATGCCACCGTTGTGGCTGCATGAAAAAGGGGTGTCTCATAATGATCAAAACAGAGGCTTGGCCAGCCCCGGGCCAACTGGGTAAGAACCCCTGGGGAAATAGGGTGCCGATCGTCCGGCCGACGCCCACGCTCGCGCACCCACCCCTCCAAAACATGTCTCACATGGAAGTCAGAGGTGCTGTCCACATGACCCCCTACCTTGGCCATAAAAGCCAGCGCCGAGAGCTTGGATGCTATGGTGCGAGGTGCGAGGCCGAGAGCGTGCAGGTGGACCATGAACCGCAGAACATGGTCAACCGGGATAGGCCAGGTCTCTGGCAGGTGAAATTGAGCAGCAAATGCCCTGAAAGAATTAAATGCTTGTTGATACGCCTTACGCGTGCGTGGCGCTAGTGACAGGCCAATCGCCCGGTTCACCTCTCCTTGCCAATGGTCCATATCTCGTCCGGGAGTGGCGAGGGAAATTCCTCCGCATCCGGGGCCAAGGCACGGAACCGGGAGATCTGCAGGCGGGATAAAGCGTCAGCAATATCATTATTAATCCCTGGGACATGCCTGGCTCTGAACAAAACATTGAGGCGCAGGCAGCGCAGCACAAAATGGCGCACTAGGTCCATAACCCTGGGCGATTTGGAAGTCTGTGCATTAACAATGTGGACAACAGCAGCGTTGTCGCACCAGAAATGCACGACCGAGTTAGCCCATTCCTCACCCCATAGCATCAAAGCCCCTAGTATAGGAAAAAATTCAAGGTATGTGAGATCACGCAGGCGATCCGTGCCTGCCCAGGCCGGTGGCCACCCACCATAGGCCCACTTCCCATTGAAGTACATCCCATAACCCAGGGATCCTGAGGCATCAGACTGAATCTGAAAATTGGGGGATGCCAGGAGGTCAGACCTCCAAAATGAGACCCCATTGAACTCCCTCAGGAACTGTAACCAGACAAACATGTCTGCCCTGATACCCCGGGTAAGTCTAACTCTGTGGTGGGGCCTGGATAATCCTGCCATGGCGTCGCACAGGCGCCTAGCAAATGCCCTGCCCGGTGCGACCACCCTGCAAGCGAAATTGAGGTGACCATGTAGCACCTGCAGTTCCCTCAGTGATGCCTTGCGCTTGGCCATCAACTCCGAGATAAGGGCCACTATCCTGGACACCTTATCCTCCGGTAACCTAGAAGCCTGCGCTAACGTGTCAATCTCCACCCCCAGGAATACTAGCTTGGTAGATGGGCCCTCGGTCTTTTCGGGCGCTAAAGGGACACCGAGTTCCTCCATTAGCGTCTGAAATGTGTTAAGGAGACGTGCGCACGTGTCCCAGCCCCGTTCACCCCCGAATAAAAAGTCATCCAGGTAATGGGCTACAGACCGGGACCCTGACCTGCGGACGAAAGCCCACTCTAAGAAGGTACTAAAGCGCTCAAAGGCCGAGCATGATATGGAACAGCCAAAAGGCATGGCCTTATCAAAATAATATTCGCCCCGAAATTTGAAACCCAGCAACTCAAAGTCACCCGGGTGCACCGGCAGGAGGCGAAAGGCCGACTTAATGTCGCACTTGGCCAGCAGGGCACCCGGGCCACACGAGCGCACCATGCGCAGCGCATGGTCAAAAGACGTATACCTGACTGAACAAAGGTCATCAGGGATAGCGTCATTGACCGACCTGCCGGCTGGGTAGGATAAATGATGAATAAGGCGAAACTCGCCTTGAGACTTTTTGGGAACCAATCCTAGGGGCGACACCTTAAGGTTGGGAAACGGGGGTGAAGGGAAAGGGCCAGCAACCCTGCCCGCATCTAACTCCTTTTTGATACTGGCCGCAGCCACCTCCTCCCTCCCCTTGAGGGACAAAAGATTGGGGGCATCCTGAGGGGACCTATCACCCATGAAAGGAATGCGGAACCCGTACTTAAAGCCTTGAAGGAGATACTCCCCATCCTCCCCCTTCGGGTACACTGTGAGCCAACGCTCCAACATGTCCACCTTAATTGGGGAGGGAGCCTTTCGGTGAACCAGCTCCATCTGTGGCAGCCTTGCCAGCCCACTGTCCGCCCCTTCCTCTGCCCCGTGTCCCCCCAGGCCTGGGACATGCAGAGGCTGCGTGGGGGCCCGAACATGTGGGACACTCATGCCTGTATTTGCAATTCTTCTTATTGCAGGAACCATTGGACGAGAAAGCCCAGCACAGCAGGCGGGCTGGAACCCCCTGCCCCGCCGCTTGGCGGGTAGCCTGTGCTGGGACAGCTCGCTGAACCGCATGTCCGCAATGGTATCTGTCCCCTGGCACGGGGCGCGTAGGTGTCATGTACAGAAGCCAAAGCCTCTGGCACGGCTCGTCCCACCTCATCTCCGGGTGGAGTGGAATCCGCATACGGAATTCCTCGTCATAAGCAAGCCACGAAGGGCCCGGGAAATCAACCATTGCCCTGTATATGTTGTCCAAATATTGGACCATCGGAATAGCCAACTCCGGCCGCGCCCTCAGATACACTGCCATGTAAATTAAATAAGCCGGCAGCCAGTTGGCCCAGGTACGTGGCGGCTTACGACGACGCGCCTGCTCCTTATCCTTCTCATCCTGTCCCTCCCTTTCCTCTTTGGTGGGCTCTCTGTTCAGGAGTGAGAAGATATCTACATACTCCCCCCGCCAAATCTTTTCTTTGGTTGCCTGTGCCAAGTGGTCACCCAGTGGCAAGGAGTACCCCGCAGTTGGTAAGGCCGAAAAAGGCACCACAGACACCGGGAAAGGGGCCTGAGCTAACCCAGCCACCCCCAGTACATTCCCCGGATTGTGAGAAAAACTACCCACCCCGGTGCCCTGGGTGGCAGTTACCGTCGCCGAGTGGAGTGCCGGCTGCTGTGCCACCGCACCACCCGAGCGAGGCCAAGGCCATTGAAAAGCTCCCCCCATAGAAGGAATGTGTGTAGGTGCACTGGCTTGGACCGCATACTCACATGCTGCACCCCCGCGGGCCGCCCCCACCGGGGGTTCCAGCCCACTGGGGGCATTGGAGCTCACGACCGACGTAGAGCTCATCATCGGGGCCTGACCTGCACTCGTATGCTGGCTGGGGAGCTGCGGGGCAGTGGCCGACGCCACGCCACCCGCCTGAGGCAGCTCAACCCTGCCTGCCGCCTGTTGTCCTCCCGCCGACGGGGCCGCAAAAGGGACGCCAAAAGGAGCCCCAGCCTGGCTGGCCCGAGCTAAAGACGCTTCGAGGGCCGCAAGGCGGGCCAGTAAGGCCTGCACGTCGATCTGGGGCCAAGGGCCGGCCGGCCCGCCAATTCCAGGCGCGGGTACAGGTCCCTGTACCCCAGGACCCGAATAGGGCCATTGCCCAATACCGAAGCCCGGTAGGGTCAGTGCAGGAGCCTGCCAAGGTGGGGGACCACTCCACCCACCCAGGCTAGAAGGCCCAGGAGGAATAGAGGCAGGCCCAACAGGCTGGGCAGGGAGAGTAGCGGTGTCCACCGCTCGCGGGCCGCGGGCCGAAGCCCCTGCTGCGCCCGCATTCCGATCCCCCGCGTCCGGCCAAGGGGCGATAGACCCCATTCCGCCGGGGGCCTGGACAGGCGGCTGCTGGGGAGGCGCAGCTGTGGTCCTCCGACCCGGGTTGCGCCTCCTCACAGCTCGCACCGCACTCGAAGCTGCCTTCTTCTTCGAAGGCATCTCAACCGCAGGAGAGGGAAGCCGAAAAGAAGATTCGCCGCCAAAAGGCTTCCCGCAAGGTAAGGAGCGACGGAGACACAGGGGAAAAACTTCTCCGCTCCGTCGCTGAGGTAAAATGGCAGCGCGGCTGCCTCGTGGCCACCCCTTTTATAAGGGAGCTGGCCACGCCCTAAACTACCCGGATTCTTCGTCCTGTGGGGGGGGCCCGCAAAGAGCGCGGCGGCCATTTTGGCGCCGCGCTTGCATTATTTCCAGAACACTAAAGGTATGTAAGGTTGTACAAGAAATCATGCATCAACTTTCATTAGAAACTAGGAAGCTGTCAACATAGGCATATAGCCTGCTCTTTGGTGCCAGTTGGAGGTGGGTTGAGGTGGGTTGGTCCTGTTATCATGGTATCACTGCTGTAAAAGCCACTTCACACGAATCAGCAGGAGTGCTCCCCCTCCTCCAGTGGGGAATCACCTTTAGTCATGCTGCCAGTGATTGTGCCTGACTTATTTTTGTCCCATCCCCAGTGTGTACACACACTGGGATGGAATAAAATACAGCAGGCCAAATTATTTGACCCTCTGACAGGATCGCAAAATAGTGCATTAGTTTCATTTCATCATGCATATTGTCATCTAATTAACAGAGGGAGTTACTGATTGGTCCAGATTGGTCCATTCTTGTGAAAATGTCCTCATGGTCTGAGAATGAACCCGGATAATTTAAGGCTAGAGCTCCCAAAACCATTTGCCTAAACATTTGTTTTAAGATGTCCTGTTGAAATTTTTTCTCTAAGTGCCTTTGAAACTAAATCTCAGAGCTGAATTGTTGCTAGTGTTTGAATTTCCTGGCACATGCACAATCTTGTGGTTTAGGGCATGATAATAAATTTCAGATGGTGGCTCTTACCTGGCCATCAACATTTATACTGATTGACTTAACGTCAGCACTAGAATGTATTTGAATTCAAATCAATAAATAACAATATTTGGTCAGGGCCATCCTTGCATAAAATTAAAGTGGTAGTCTCAATTTGAGTCATCTGAATTAGAACACGGCAATGGTCAGACTTTCTATGAAAAACAATAACATTGTATACTATATGATTCCAGGATACAAAGAAAATGTTGTTAAGTGATATTGGAAAATAAAATCATACCATTGTACTACATTTCTTTTCCACATTCAGTGATCCTTGGCCACATGAAACCTGTAAGGAGAATTGGTGAATACTATCATTGATTGCCATTGATGGCTGATTAACTATTACCCATTTTAAAAATCTGACATGAATAGGATCTTTTTAGCATACCTGTCAAGTTTCAGGAAATTTCTGTCAAACCCCCATATTTTATACTCTTTCCCACCGTCATCCCATATTAGTCAGACTGCAATTAGACTGGAGTTAGACTGGAGGCCAGCACAGGATAAGCATAGCTGTCCAGTTTCCTGTTTTGGCCAGGAAATTTCCCTTATTTGACAGAAATTTCCTGAAACTTGACAGGTATGCTTTTTAATATCATTCACTAATGCCACTGAAATCATTTTGTTTTAAAATTGACTGATGTAAATGCCAGCTTCTTTAAATGAGGGATTATACTGCTTATCTTTCAAGATAATTTGTAGCAGGAGGTTAGGAAAGCAATGGTTCTCAACAGAATTATTTTCTTTGGAATCTTTCCTACTGTTTTATCTACCTTATTCTTCCCTTGCACAAAGTATTTATAGGACCTGAAACCACTGTTCCAGGAGGAAACATGTTCCCATCTGTGTCTCTGCAAAGAGAAAATAAAAATATAGTTATGCAGGTGGGGCTCTGTTCTTTAACCTCTTTTGTCTTTTGGTATTCAACTTGTCTTACAGATCAAAGTCATCAGAAACAACTGTGCAGCTTTGTCTCCAATTGATGTTGCCACTATTTTACATTTTTTTCTTTTAAGTAAAAGTCATGTTCACCTGTATCTCCAGGTACAATAGGAACATTTATCCACATCTATACAGATGATTCAAGAATGCATGCATTTGTAAATGAGTAACTCAGTATATACATTCATTCTATGTCCTTTATGCATTGGACAAAGCCAACCAAAATGAAAGCTTAATTTCAAGAAAACAGAATTAATATTTGCAGAGGTGTGGTAGATCTTTTATGGATGAAATCTCATGCTAAACTGCTCCCTTTATACTCTGGAGTTGGTTTGATTTGGTGTTTTCTCTTAAAAAGAAGTTGCATAGCCGAAATTGAACATGTTCTCTGGTATTATTATATGTGGATTAAAGAAAAGTACATTGGAGTGTTTTTGAAGTAAAGATGTGAACCATGCATCTTGCCCGTCTCAGGGATTAACCGAAAAAATAAATAACCCTGGAAAGAGGATTGAGATATGCAGACATACTGCTGCTGCTGCTTCTAGGCCAGATGGGAAACTGCCAAAATGAAGACACCTTTTGGTGAGGTCACTCTGTGGTTTCCTTTGCATGACCCAGTGTGAGAAAGATTAGCCAGCAACACAAAGTTGCTGTTACCAGGGTACACCCACTTGTGGTTTAAAAATACCACCATCTTCAAGGATCCTCTTTCTGAGTACCCCAATCTCTCGCTGATGTAGGTGGATAGCAGGATGGAGGTCATCCCTCCATCCTTGCTCTTCTTGACCTCTCAGTGGCCTTTGATACCTTCAACCACGGTGTCATTCTGGAATGGCTCTGAGGAGTGGGGATCCAGGTCACTGTGTGGTCCTGGTTTGCCTCATTTCTGAAGGGCTGGACCCAGTCGGTGTGGTTGGAGGATGGGATGGCCAGTCCTAGGCCTCTCCAGTATGGGGTGCCTCAGGGCTCGGTGCTCTCACCTCTCCTATTTAACATCTACATGAAACCGCTGGGGGAGATCATCCATTCCCATGAGGTGAGGTATCATCAGTATACATCTCAGCTATACATCTCGGCCTGTGGTAATCCAAGTGATGCAGTTGAAGTTCTATCCAGGTGTCTGGAGGCTATTGAGGTCTGGATGGGGAACAACATGCTACAACTGAATCCCGGCAAGACTGAGTGGCTATGGGTCGGGGGCCCTGTATTATCTCAGGAGCTACCATTTTTGGTTCTGTATGGGACTATTTTGCCCCAAACAGACTTAGTGGGTAATCTGGGGGTACTCCTGGACTTGCAACTGCTGCTTGATGAGCAGGTGGCAGTCGTGGCCAGGAGGGCTTTTGCACAACTTCGTGTTATATACCAGTTATGCCCGCTCCTAGATCGGGACTCCTAGCTCATGGTCACACATGCTGTGGTCATCTCCAGACGTGACTATTGCAATATGCTCTACATTGGGCTGCCCTTGATGACCATTCGGAGGCTGCAGCTGGTCCAGAATGTGGCTGCCCGGGTGGTGATGGGGTGCGGGCAGTATGCCCGTACCTTGCCACTGCTTTGGGAGCTGCGATGGTTGCCAGTGTGCCTCTGGGTGCAATTCAAGGTAATGGTAATGACCTTTAAAGAGACCGCTTCATCCTGAGAACATCTGTCTATCCCACCAGAGCAGACTGGAGAGGCTCTCTCATTGTGCCATCTGCTAGGGAGGCTTGTCTCAGTGTCTGCTCCGGCCTTATGGAACCTCTTGCCAATTGAGCTGCGTCTCCAGACGGAGTTGCTGTCCTTCAGGAAAGGGCTAAAAACCTGGCTGGCAAAGCAGGTGTGGGGTCCCAGCGATGTGGTGACCCCTGCCTGTTGGATGATTTGGTAAAAACACTCTCTCCCTCTTTTAATCTCTTTTAATCTGTAGGGGTTGGAGTAATTTTTGGTGACAGTTTTAATGGGATTTTTATTTGTTTTTAAAATGTGATTGGTTTTATTTTCTGTAAGCCGCCCAGAGTCTTCGGAGTTGGGCAACAATATAAATTAGATAAATAAATAAATAAATAAAATATTTATTGAGAAAGAAATACTCAGAAGATCACTAAGCAAAATAAAATTCTAGAGTATTGGTCATATCCTTGCATTAAATACATTTTGGAACCTGTAGTTGGTTCAAAATATAACTCTTACAACAGGGGTGCCGAAACTATGGCCTGTGGGCCAGATCTGGTGTCCAACACAAATTCATCTGACCCGCACCACCCTCGCCGCTCCCAGAAGTGAAAGTAAAACATGTCCAGGCAGGCATGCCATAAGGGTATGCCCATACGGGCATGTTTTACTTCCACTTCTGGGAGTGACAAGGGTGGCACAGGCTGGATGAATTGGTGTCAGTGGCTGGATCCAGCCTATGGGTCATAGTTTGGGCACCCCTGAACTATGTGAACAGCCGGTAGCCCAAAAAGTTTGGGCACCACTGTCTTGGATGATGGAGACAGGATAGCTGTCTGCTCTTAGTAAATTTGAAGTGTCCAATATTGATTTAGAAATTATAAATTGTTTAGGATCAGATTATCTCAGGGATTGCCTCATCACTCAGGAGCCTACCTATGTACTGAGAACTACTTCAAAGGTTTTTCTCTGAGTCCTTACCTCCAGCTTTTAAGGTATCACCAAGTTTTTAGAAGGCAGGAATATCTATTAGGTTGTTTTGTAACTTTCTTTTCAGAGAGTTTCATCAGACCACTGTTTTGTCATGTTGTCATATATTTCCACAGGGACACATAGAAGAAACTTCCAGAGAATGAAAAGCATTGCAAGTACATTTGAGCAGCTGACCTGAGAATGGTGTGCAGTTGGGCAAACCTTCATGTTCATAAACACTGGACCATAATCTTGCTGATGGGCAAAATGATCCAATGACAATTTCTATTAATATAGAGGATCTCTATTCATCTAGCTTTACTTGACCCAAACAGAAATTAGATGCCCTACATGTGCAAAAAATTCACAGCAGTGACCAAAGGTACAAGGAATGTGTCTAGTTCCTGGGAGGCACCAAACACAATGAAGAAGTGACATTTTTAATACCTAATATTATAGTCCTCCTAGTGGACTATACTGAAATGGACAACTAATTGAATTGGCTGCACATATAGCTGCATCAATTTATACATTACCAAATTTACCATTCTGCTTTAATAAACCATCTAATAAGGGAAACAAAAGCATGTGATTTGCAGGCGCACCCCCCCAATAACGGACACAGACAACATTGAAAGTGGATAACAGCATAGGGCCACATTAATTGATTCAATGCCCTAGTCCGAATTATAAATTTGTATTGGTAAAACGACCAATCATAATTCCTAAGGCAAGCAGGCCGAAGTAACACTGGTAAGGTACCACCCCAAAATTGCCAACGGCAATTGGTTACAATGTATCAATTTGTATCAATTTGTTTGTTGACAACAAACAAATTGTTGACCGTAGTCAATAACTAACTCATGACCCCACCCTCTGACGCGTATCCGTGAAATCACAGGGGTGATGCATGCTGGTTAGCAATCGTCATCACCCCATCGCCTGGTTCGTCGTTGACCGGACAACGTTTAACTAATTTATTCCTGTCTAGTGTTGTCCAGTCAATTGCGAACCTGCCGGATACTTGTGGGTCATACTGTTTACCTTACCAGTGCTACCCGCCAATGTGACCAAAGTCAACATTAGGAACACAGAAAGACCCCTATATCAAACCATAGCAACAGTGTGGGATGGGCAAAAAAGCCAGGACCCGGAAGCCAATATGGGTCCCAGCCAAAAATTCCCACCCGGCCCCGAAGCGACCAAAATATCACACTGTTAACTAGGGAGGGGGTGGAGGGGAAAAGACTTCTCCGCTCCGTCGCTGAGGTAAAATGGCAGCTCGGCTGCCTCGTGGCCACCCCTTTTATAAGGGAGCTGGCCACGCCCCTAACTACCCGGATTCTCTGTCCTGTGGGGGGGGGCCCGCAAAGGGCGCGGCGGCCATTTTGGCGCCGCGCTTGCATTGCAGGCGCACCCCCCCAATAACGGACACAGACAACATTGAAAGTGGATAACAGCATAGGGCCACATTTATTGATTCAATGCCCTAGTCCGAATTATAAATTTGTATTGGTAAAACGACCAATCATAATTCCTAAGGCAAGCAGGCCGAAGTAACACTGGTAAGGTACCACCCCAAAATTGCCAACGGCAATTGGTTACAATGTATCAATTTGTATCAATTTGTTTGTTGACAACAAACAAATTGTTGACCGTAGTCAATAACTAACTCATGACCCCACCCTCTGACGCGTATCCGTGAAATCACAGGGGTGATGCATGCTGGTTAGCAATCGTCATCACCCCATCGCCTGGTTCGTCGTTGACCGGACAACGTTTAACTAATTTATTCCTGTCTAGTGTTGTCCAGTCAATTGCGAACCTGCCGGATACTTGTGGGTCATACTGTTTACCTTACCAGTGCTACCCGCCACACGGAGGGGCTTCAAAGAAGACCTGACGCCCCCCCCAGACCGTCAGCTCGGTCAACAGGCCTGCTCGCCAATCACCCAACAGGAGGTCCATACCTCCTCGCGACAGATGGACCCCATCCCCTGCGTACAAGTCATAATTTTGTAGGCTAATATCGGGGTGATGACTGACCCGTCCCCAAGCCCTGTCGGCAAGAAACCGCGCCACCGCCCTATTGACCGCGCGCCTAGCGCGGTCAAGGGCCAGGAGGTTAACGCCCCCTCTGTAAGAATGGCGCGGGACAATGTCCGACCAAACCAGGGTTGTGGCAGGCCAGACATAATGCAAGTAGGCGAGTTCCTCGCAAATCGCATGCTTGAGCGATAAGCCGGTGACCTGGCCCAAATCATTGCCCCCCAGGTGGATGATGAGAATGTCAGGCGGGTCAGCACCCAGGCCAGAAAAAAGGAAAGGCCGCAGCTCCCGCCATAACATCCCAGGCTTACCCAGCCATGCGAGACTGGCGTGTTCACCCAGTCCCAGTCGGGGTCCCCACTCTGTCGCCGCAGCGTAACACGCTGCCCTGTGCACATAGCTGTGGCCCACCAGCCATACTGTCACCGGTGTAATACGACACCCAGGGTCTGTAAGAAAATTGAGAAAAAAGGCGGTAAGGTGACTGGATTGGTACTCATGGCGGGAGTGGGCGCACATAAAACTGAAAACATTGCGAGCCCCACCTCCCCATGCTGCGTATGTCAGCCCCAGAGTACCCAAAAGCAGCTGCTGTAGAGGCTGCACCAATACGGAATGAATGTGTGCCATAACGGGCACCTGGTAGGCCCACCCTGATGAGGGCTCTGGCTGTCACCTTCCAAAACTGAAATTTAGTAAGGGGAGACCCATCTTGGTGACAGAAAAACGGGCCGTGGTGCATGCCACGCAGTGCCAGGAATTCCTGTAGGGCACCAACCGGACAGATGTCTGCCAAAGAACACCGTAGCAGTCTTACACCACTGCCTACGCCATGCTGATCTGTTTTAGAGGAGCGTATCCTCAACTGGGCCCAGTCTTTGGCAACATAGACATCTTCGAGTTCCAGTGCCCTACCACTTGCATCCGCCTTAGACAGCATCACGAGTTCGCTGACGCGGAGCGCTCCAAAAAATGCCACCGTTGTGGCTGCATGAAAAAGGGCTGCCTCATAATGATCAAAACAGAGGCCTGGCCAGCCCCGGGCCAACTGGGTAAGAACCCCTGGGGAAATAGGGTGCCGGTCGTCCGGGCAACGCCCGCGCTCGCGCACCCACCCCTCCAAAACATGTCTCACACGGAAGTCAGAGGTGGTATCCACATGACCTCCCACTTTGGCCATAAAAGCCAACGCCGAGAGCTTGGATGCTATGGTGCGAGGTGCGAGGCCCTGTGCATGCAGGTGAACCATGAACCGCAGAACATGGTCCACCGGGATAGGCCAGGTCTCTGGCAGGTGACATTGAGCAGAAAATGCCCTGTAAGAATTGAATGCTTGTTGGTACGTCTTACGCGTGCGTGGCGCTAGTGACAGGCCAATCGCCCGGTTCACCTCTCCTTGCCAATAGTCCACATCTCGTCCGGGAGTGGCGAGGGAAATTCCTCCGCATCCGGGGCCAAGGCGCGGAACCGGGAGATCTGCATGCGGGACAAAGCGTCAGCAATATCATTATTAATCCCTGGGACATGCCTGGCCCTGAACAAGACGTTGAGGCGCAGGCAGCGCAGCACAAAATGGCGCACTAGTTCCATAACCCTGGGCGATTTGGAAGTCTGTGCATTGACAATGTGGACAACAGCAGCATTGTCACACCAGAAATGCACCACCGAATTAGCCCACTGTTCGCCCCATAGCATCAAAGCCCCCAGAATAGGGAAAAATTCCAGGTATGTGAGATCCCGCAGGCGACCTGTGCCTGCCCATGCCGGTGGCCACCCACCATAGGCCCACTTCCCATTGAAGTACATCCCATAACCCAGGGATCCTGAGGCATCAGACTGGATCTGAAAATTGGGGGATGCCAGGAGGTCAGACCTCCAAAATGAGACCCCATTGAACTCCCTCAGGAATTGCAACCAGACAAACATGTCTGCCCTGATACCCCGGGTAAGCCTGACTCTGTGGTGGGGCCTGGATAACCCTGCCATGGCGTCGCATAAGCGCCGGGCAAAAGCCCTGCCCGGTGCGACCACCCTGCAAGCAAAATTGAGGTGACCATGTAGCACCTGCAGTTCCCTCAGGGATGCCTTACGCTTGGCCAGCAATTCCGAGATAAGGGCCACTATCCTGGACACCTTATCACCCGGCAACCTAGAAGCCTGCACTACTGTGTCAATCTCAACCCCCAGGAATACTAGCTTGGTAGATGGGCCCTCGGTCTTTTCGGGCGCTAAAGGGACACCAAGTTCCTCCATTAGCGTCTGAAATGTGTTGAGGAGACGTGTGCACGTGTCCCAGCCCCGTTCACCCCCGAATAAAAAATCATCCAGGTAATGGGCTACAGACCGGGACCCTGACCTGCGGACGAAAGCCCACTCTAGGAAGGTACTAAAACGCTCGAATACCGAGCATGATATGGAGCAGCCAAAAGGCATGGCCTTATCAAAATAATATTCACCCTTAAATTTAAAACCCAGCAACTCAAAGTCGCCCGGATGCACTGGCAAGAGGCGAAAAGCCGACTTAATGTCACACTTGGCCAGCAAGGCACCCGGGCCACACGAGCGTACCATGCGCAGCGCATGGTCAAACGATGTATACCTGACTGAACAGAGGTCATCAGGAATAGCATCATTGACCGATCGGCCGGCTGGGTAGGACAAATGATGAATAAGGCGAAACTCACCTAGGGACTTTTTGGGGACCAAGCCCAGTGGCGACACCTTAAGATTGGGAAACGGGGGTGCAGGGAAAGGTCCAGCGACCCTGCCCGCATCTAACTCTTTTTTAATGCTGGCCGCAGCCACGTCCTCCCTCCCTCTGAGGGATAACAGGTTAGGGGCATCCTGAGGGGACCTATCACCCATGAAAGGGATACGGAATCCCTGCTTAAAACCCTGAAGGAGATACTCCCCATCATCCCCCTTCGGGTACGATGCGAGCCAACGCTCCAGCATGTCCACATTAATTGGGGAGGGGGCCTTTTGGAGAACCAGCTCCATCCGTGGCAGTCTTGCCAGCTCACTGTCCACCCCTCCCTCTGCCTCGTGCCCCCCCAGGCCTGGGACAGGCAGAGGCTGCGTGGGGGCCCGAACATGTGGGACACTCATGCTTATACTTGCAATTCTTTCTATTGCAGGAACCATTGGACGAGAAAGTCCAGCACAGCAGGCGGGCTGGAACCCCCTGCCCCGCCGCCTGGCGGGTAACCTGCGCTGGAGCCGCTCGCTGGACCGCATGTCCGCAATGATATCTATCTCCCGGGGCAGGGCGTGTGGGCGTCATATACACAAGCCAAAGCCTCTGGCACGGCTCATCCCATCTCATCTCGGGGTGGAGGGGAATCCTCATACGGAATTCCTCATCATAGGCTAGCCATGAGGGGCCCGGGAAATCAACCATCGCCCTGTATATGTTGTCCAAATATTGGACCATGGGAATAGCTAAATCCGGCCGCGCCCTCAAATACACCGCCATGTATATTAAATAAGTGGGGAGCCAGTTGGCCCAGGTACGCGGCGGCTTACGGCGGCGTGCCTGCTCCTTGTCCTTCTCATCCTGTCCCTCCCTTTCCTCCTTGGTGGGCTCTCTGTTCAGGAGTGAGAAGATATCTACGTATTCCCCCCGCCATATCTTTTCTCTGGTAGTCTGTGCCAAGTGATCACCCAATGGCAAGGAATACCCCGCCGTCGGCAAAGCCGAAAAAGGCACAGCCGGCCTAGGAAAAGGGGCCTGAGCTAACCCAGCCACCCCCAGAACATTCCCCGCAGTGTAAGCACAAGTACCCACCCCAGTGCCCAAGGTGGCAGTCGTCGTCGCCGGGTGGGTTGCCGACAGCGTGGCCCCCGCACCACCCGCGCGAGGCCAAGGCCATTGAAAGGCCCCCCCTATATTGGGAATGTGTGTTGATGTACTCGCTTGCACCGTATACTCACATGCTGCACCCCCGCGGGCCGCCCCCACCGGGGGTTCCGGCCCACTGGGGGCGTCGGAGCTCACGACCGACGTAGAGCTCATCACCGGGGCTTGACCCGCACCTGGCTGCTGGCTGGGGAGCTGCGAGGCAGTGGCCGAAACCGCGCCACGCGCCTGCAGCAGCTCGACCCTCCCTGCCGGCTGTTGTCCTCCTGCCGACAGCGCCTCAAAAGGGACCCCGAAGGGGGCGCCCGCCTGACTGGCCCAAGCCAACGACACTTCCAGGGCCACAATGCGGGCCAGTAAGGCGTCCACGTTGACCAGGGGCAAAGGGCCGGCCGGCCCGCCTGGTCCAGGCGTGGGTCCAGGTCCCTGTACCCCAGGACCCGAGTATGGCCATTGGCCAGCACCGAAGCCCGGCAGGGTCGGTGGAGAAACCTGCCAAGGCAGGGGGCCGCACCACCCCCCAAGGCTAGAGGGCCCCGGGAGAGGCTGCGACCCAAGAGGAGTAGGCCCAACAGGGTGGGCAGGTGCAGGAGCGGTGTCCACCGCTCGCGGGCCGCGGGCCGGAACCCCTTCCGCGCCCGCACTCTGGTTGCCCACTCCGGGCCAAGGGGCAATAGACCCCATTCCGCCGGCCCCGGCAGGGGCCGGCAAAGGCGGCTGCTGAGGAGGCGGCACCGCGGTCCTCCGACCTGGGTTGCGCCTCCTAACCGCGCGAGCTGCACTCGAAACTGCCTTCTTCTTCGAAGGCATCTCCACCGAAGCAAAGGGAAGCCAGCAAGGCAGAATCGCTACCAAAAAGGCTTCCCGGTAGGCTCAAGAGCGACGGAGACACAGGGGAAAAGACTTCTCCGCTCCGTCGCTGAGGTAAAATGGCAGCTCGGCTGCCTCGTGGCCACCCCTTTTATAAGGGAGCTGGCCACGCCCCTAACTACCCGGATTCTCTGTCCTGTGGGGGGGGCCCGCAAAGGGCGCGGCGGCCATTTTGGCGCCGCGCTTGCATTCTAGTTGGTGATTTGAACAGCCACACAACAGTTGGAGTTATGAAGATGATGACTGATATGGTGAAGATATCATAAAACATTATGTTAAAAAGGTCTGATTCCCATTCAATGTGTATTATACACTGTATTTAACTGTCCCTTTCATTTAACAATGGCAGGTGGCAGAGAGACTACAATGAGACCTATTGTTTTGTCAATGAGCCTAACAAAACAGTGCATTAACAGTGTAGGTGATCCAGTCCCAAAACCTCAGCACAGACCCAATCTATGTCACATCTATTCAGCCATCTGACCTCAATCTATATCATTCCATACCAGATATAAATTCAAACAAGCTAACTGGGAAATGTTTGCAGCTGTGCTTTAGATTGCCTCAACCAGAGAAATATGATCAAATTTTAACTTCCCATTTGGCATATTCCCATACCTCCATTCCAAGAGGGTGCCAGACAAATTACATCTCAGGTCTCACTCCAGAATCACACAACCAAAGTTTAGATTATATTTCACACTTCAAAGAATTATCCTTTTAGTGAACATACAATAAAAGCAGGGAGAAATTTCATCTCAACTCTGGCAGAAAGCAAAATGAGCTCACTGTATAGACACTCTAGCTGAGTTTTACATGTCAAGAAGCAGCCAGAAAGGAGACTACTGAAAAGAATCAACAACAATTGAAATAAAAGGACTGCATGCAATTGTAACCCCAAACCAAATACCACATCATTTACTTCTGGCACAGTAGACCAACCAACACATAACAGAAATAAAACATCAAAGGAATATTAAGAGTGAATCCAATGAACTGTCTACTGCCTTCATATAGATGGACCTAAAGCAGTAGTTCCCAACATGGGGCACATGTCCCACAGGGGGGGACTTCAATTTCCAGAAGCCTAAGTCAATTTCCCAAAGCACTGATCAGTCAATGTACTGACTTGGGCTTCTGGGAATTAAAGTCCCCATGTGGGGTGTGTGCCCCACATTGGGAACCACTGAGCTAGAGCAAAAATTGAAGCTTAGTTCAGATGGATTAAATTCAGATTCCAAGCATTAATCTGACTGGTTATGCTGATGATGTATTATGGTATCACTGAAATGTCCTCTTGAAAATGTAGGTACAGTATTAATATTAAGAACCAGCTGAAATAGGAGACAGTACCTCTTTGCAAAAAATATGGAACAGTGACAAATAGTCACCTTTCTGAATGTTTGACAATTCAATGGAAGGACAGAGCTAAAGAAGGACATATTGCCCTTATGTTTAGCTCTGTATTCATTAGTTTTACCAAGTCACTCAGAAAAGATTAGTCTGAAAATGAAAGTTGGGAATGAGCTGTAGCCCTGTTTTCCCCAACATGTCTGTCCACATGCAGAGATAAATTATATGACAAAGAAACCTTCTGTCACATTGGACCTTTCAAGATGATTGTCAGTTTTTGAATATTTAGCATTCCTGATTGCATGGACAGTCTCTCTTCTTTCGACTGTCCTTATTTATTTGGAGACAATTACAGACATGGCTGGAGCTCTCCCACTGCTCATGTTTTCCAATTATACAGTTACCTCTCAATGTCTTCCACATTCCAAATATATGAGTAGGGAATATGCCTCACACACATCAATAAACCAAATATGATCTCAGGGACCATCCTTTGTTCAACCACTGATGGGTCCAAGTCTGAGCCCCAGAAGTGAAATTTCCTTCACAGTGTTAGCTTCCAGATAGCTACAACAATCCTCCCATAATAGTTCTTGCTATCTTCTGTGTCAGAAAACCAGAGGAATAGTGAATAGCAGCAGAAACAGTGGCTGGGGAGACTTTTACTATTCTATTTTTATATCTGTTGTGACTGCCTATTTTGAATGAAAAGATGAGAAAATGGGAGAACAGTGCAGCAAAGGGGTTCTTTTGAGGCAGACACCACCACAGAGAAACCTGTTTGCTCTAAAAACTGTAAGGTAGAAAGGAAGGCAATATAACAAGCAGAAATAAGTCTGCTTCTTTTTCAGGTACCATATCCATTCCAGATATTGGCTATCATCATGATGATAGTCTTCCTGTTCTTAACTTCTTGGAACATTTCTTCTGAGGACATGCCACATATTGTTCCTCATGATATGGTCAAGGTATTGCAGCTTTTTTTGCTTAATGGTCTTAAAAAGTTCTCGTTCTTTATCCGTTTTCTCTGAGGACAATCGTCATGGCTGAAAGTCAAATAAACATGGACCTCAGTCCCCGGCAGCCCTTCAGTGTGCAGAGGGTGCTATGAATCTCCAGGTCAGCCATAAAAGTCTATATCTGGAATACCAGGATTATTTATGAAAAAAGGAAAGAAATAAGTAAAGAAGTGAAATAGTTAAGTAATTAATAAATGGTCACAATATTGCAATGCATAATATTATGTACTGTGAGGCAAACCATTCAATTTGTCTGCACCTGGTCCCATGTACACACTTATGCATTGCTAGATATTGTAGTCATAGTTTTGAACAAGTGGATTATGATTTCTATCTTTGTATACACAGGGCAGTTCCCTTCTTTATGTAGAGGCCTCTATGAAAATGACACACACACACACACACAAAAGCTATTATAAGCTTTTATATGGGATTCGAAACATTAATCCAAAATGCCTTCCATTACTTTATACAAGGGGCATCCCAGTTTACATATCCTCTCAGTATGTATTATGACACTAACAAAATTTTACAGACTGAAGTTCTTTACTGCCAAAAGATAAAATAACCAAATGATGGAAACAACCTCATTCATTTTCATTTTTGCTGGAGTGAAGTACTTCAGCTAAGCCCTAAGGAGCACTTTATTGTTTATATTGTTTTGACACATAAGGAAAGCATTACAAGAAAAAAAAACAACTCCAGAAAACCCCCCCAGAAAGAATAGAAGATAGTTTGCTTTTTAGAGTGGGATGTTCCAGCAGAAGGGGAAAAAACCAGCAAAAAAAAAACAACCCAACCAAACCAAACATGTGATTCTGTGCTGATGAAGAGTATTCCTACCCTGGAATACTCAAAATACTGTGTGGTCCTGGTTTTCCTCATTTCTTAGTCAGTGTTGTTGGAGGGCAAGAGTTCCAGCCCTAGGCTTCTCCATTATGGGGTACCGCAGGCCTCGGTCCTCTTGTCTCTCTTATTTAATATTTACATGAAGCCTCTGGGTGAGATCATCTGTTCCTATGGGGTGAAGTATCATCAATATGCTGGTGATACTCAATTGTGCATCTCAGCCCATGGTGATCCGAGTGATGTGGATGAAATCCTGTCCAGGTGTCTGGCGGCTGTAAACGTCTGGCTGGGGTACAATGGGCTACAACTGAATGGCTGTGGGTTAGGGGCCCCATGTTTTCCCAAGAGTTACCACCTTTGGTACTGGATGGGGTTCTTCTACCTCAGACAAACTCGGTGTGTGATTTGGAGGTCCTCCTGGACTTATGACTCATGCTTGAAGAGCAGGTGACAGTCATGGCCAGGAGGGCTTTTGAGCAACTTCACATCATTCACCAATTACGCCCGCTCCTGGACCGGGACTCCTTGCTTATGGTCACTCATGCTCTGGTCACCTCCAGACTAGATTATTGTAGTGTGCTCTATATGAGGCAGTCTTTGATTACCATTTGGAGAATACAACTGGTGCAAAATGCGGCTGCCCATGTGGTGATGGGGTGCGGTCATTACGACCATGCCTCACCCCTGCTGCAGGAGCTGCATTGGCTGCCAGTGTGACTCTGGGTGCAATTCAAGGTGCTAATAATGACCTTTAAAGCCCTTCATGGTAGTGGACCAGGATACTTAAGAGACTGTGTTACCCCAAGGTCATCTGCCCATCCTACCAGAGCAGATCGGAGGGGCTCCATAGTGGTTCCATCTGCCAGAGAGGCTTGTCTCTCTGGCACTAGAAGGAAGGCCTTCTCAGTATCTGCTCCAGCCCTGTGGAACCTCCTGCCAACCGAGTTGTGCCTTCAGGCAGAGTTACCACCCTTCAGAAGTGACTTAAAAACCTGGTTAGCGCAGCAGGTGTGGGGTGCTGCCATAATCATACTGTTCTTCATACAAATTCATCATACTGTTGAATTTGTTAGGGCTATAATACCACGCTTCAATATAAGTATGTTGATCTGTATTTGTTTTATGAACAGGGAAATATATGCAGGGACAAGTTCATGAAATTGGATGGATTTAATTTGCATGTTTCTTGAAAACAACATATCCTAGCTTGGGTAAACATAGTAAGATTTAATTTGATCTCTACCTTCTTACTCAATGCAGTTAATATATTTCCATGAGAAGGCACAAATAAAAAAAATTGTATGCTAAGAAACAGAATTGTAGGAAATTTACTTGCTTGTAAACACAAGCTAATAACACACCAAGCTGAAGTACCTGAAGTTCACTTCTTCAGCAGCTTCACTTCATCTAAGTTGCAACTCTAATATGGACTACAGACTAAAATGTTCCTATTTTAATAAGGTCATACTTTACTTGTTAGCAGAATCACTAGAAGAGGAATTACTGTAGCTAACTAAGAAATGAACAAAGTGACATTTAATTTTATCATGCAATGCTTAACCTCAAACAAATATTACAAGAAATGATTATCCATATACACCTTGAGCAATTTCTAAGATAGCTATGAAACAACGATAGGCAATCAGTTCCTGAAGATCTGATTCTGTGACTTACAGGATTGGGGATCAGACACTTAGTTTTCCTGTTTTGGGATTGTAAAAACATATGGTTTGCTCTTTATTTTCCCATGGAACATCTAAGCATACAACCTGGCTTGAAGAAAATGCCATGAAGTTTGCCTGAAGAAGTGACCTTTAAGTCTTGAAAGCTTGCAATGTTTTTTTTAAAAGTGATCCCACAAAAGGTATCATTTTCCTTCTGCATTTGTTTGATTTATTTTATTTATTTATTTAAATTTATATGCTGCCCAATCAGGAGAACCCAACTCACAGCAGCTTATTTTTGCTTACTTAGTATTATGGTGGTGGTTGTCCTTCCTTATTGGTTGTTCCCAAAAGACTCAGCTCAGAGAAGTCTCACAGGGGTCAATCATCTCCTTAATGCTATTTAACATCTATGTAAGACATTGGGGGAGGTCATCCAGAGATATGGAGTTTGTTGTCATCAGTATGCAATGACACACAGCAATATCACTCCTTCACATCTTCTGCAGTGAATGCAGTCTGGAGCCTTGAGGATTGCTTGGCCTATGTAATGAAATAGAACAGAGGTTCACAACCTATAGCCTGTGGGGTGGCCCTGGCCACTGACAGCATTTCATCAGGCCCCTGGAGACAATCCTGGAAGTGAAAGCGGACATGTTTACAACAGCCATAAACATGCCTGCGTCTTTGCAAATGTGTCCATCGCAGTTTGTGGCAGCATTTACGATGGGATGAACCCATGTGTCTGGACCACTCAGCTGTCTGAGGGTGAGTGGTCTGGTCCATGGCACAAAAACCTTGAGAATCCCTGGAATAGACAAAGACAAACAAGTTGAAGTTGAATACTGGCAAGAGGGATTCTTGTTGGGGAATCCTCCTGCCCAATTGGGGCAGGTGCTAAATTAGAGAGAGTTACACTCTCTCTGAAGGACCAAGTACACAACTTGGGAATTCTGCTAGATTTGTCACTTGTTATGGAACACCAGATTACTGTTTTGACTATATCTGCTTTTTTCTTATCTTTGGCATTGTCTATTTGCACCCTTACTTGGAAAGGCTCAGTCTGACAACACTGATCCATTGGTAGTCTCAATAATTGGCTAAATGGGGTTGTCCTTGGACCTAATATGGAGGTTACAATGCAGGCTTCAAAAGGCTGCAGCAAGGATGATATTCAGAGTGCATAGGTTTGAACACATCACTCCAGTCCTTTCCCAGCTACATTGGATGACTGCTGTTTATTGTGTCAGATATAAGATATTAGTTTAAGCATGCAGGGCTTCAAAGGTTTGGGACCTTGCTACCTCTTGGAGCATCTGTACCAAAGATCTGATGTCCACATTACCCAGTCCTCCTAGGCCATGCAACTTCAACGAATAACACTGAGAATGGCAATGAGGAAGAGAGTGTTCTCAGTGGTGGATTCCTCCATGTGGAATGGTTTATTGATGAAGGTATGCTACTTCCTCTCCTTGATATTTTCAAAAAATGTTTTAAAAACCTGAATGAAGCAAGGAGGCATATACAAATGTAATTTCCCCCAAACAATTGATGTTCTCTTCCCCAGAACCTTTTTTTCCTGTTGTTTTGGTTACATACAAAGACACAAAGATGCAATCAATTATGTATAGGTGAAATGTAGTCTTGCTACATTGAGCTTCTAGAAATTAGTCCACAAGAAAAAGGTAAAACTGAATATAACAAACACTGTGAAGCTGCCACAGAATTAACATGAAAACAGAGACCTTTTGAATCAAATAAAAAATGTTTTCTCTCAATTCAGTTTGACTGAGGGTTCATCTTTGCTGCCTTCCTTAATGCAAACTTTCCTGTACCCCTAAATACATTGTCCCTTCTCTTTTTCCCTACTATAAATTAAAAAGGAGATAATTTATGACAAATACAAGTTCTTGGAGATATCATTTCTTTTATTTTCCTTTCTGTCTGATCCTGAATGGTGCAGGAGCACAGAAGGAAGAATTGGGGAAAAGATCAGCTCACTTCCTCATGCTCTGCTGTACCGAATTTCCTTTCTAAGAACATAACTGGTCTCTCTCATTAATAAGAAAAAGAAAAATCAATGTCCCAGGATGTTTATTTTTTTATGATTTTTTTGCACTTTTCTTCAATCAGTGCTTGCTTCAATCTTCACTGCAAGGCAATTTGTAATTTTATAATACAGTATAACAGTTCAGAAGAGGCAGGGGGACCAGAGACCACATTGCCAACATACATTGGATCATGGAGAAAACAAAGGAATACCAGAAACAAGTCTACTTCTGCTTTATTGACTACACCAAGGCATTTGACTGTGTGCACCACAACAAAATGTGGCAAGTAATTAAAGAGATGGGAATAGCAGAACACCTCATATGAGAGATTTGTACATAAAACAAGAAACAACAGTTAGGACAGAACACGGAATGACAGAGTGGTTTGGAATAGGAAAAGGAGTAAGACAAGTATGCATTTTGTCACCCTGCTTATTCAACTTATACACAGAGCACATAATGCACAATGTAGGGATGGAGGAATCACAATATGGGATCAAAATTTCTGGGAGAAACATCAACAATTTGAGATATGCAGACAATACCACCTTAATGGCAGAAAGTGAGGAAGACCTAAATAATCTCTTGATTGGGCTGAAGGTGGAGAGTGCAAAAGCTGGCTTGTGACTTAATATCAAGAAAACCAAGATAATGGCAACAAGTCCTATCAGTAGCTGAAAAATAGATGGGGAAGAAGTAGAAGCAGTGACAGATTTTACTTTCTTAGGATATAAGATCACTGCAGATGGTGACTGTAGCCATGAAATAAAAAGACGACTGATTCTGGGGAGACAAGCTATGAGAAACCTGGGGAACATAGTGAAAAGTAGAGACATCACATTGAAAACAAAAATCCACATAGTCAAAGCAATGGTTTTCCCAGTGGTAATGTATGGGTATGAGAGCTGCACCATTAGGAAAGCTGAATGCAGAAAAGTAGATGCCTTTGAGTTGTGGTGTTGGAGGAGAGTTTTGAGAGTCCCCTGAACAGCGAGGAGAATGAATAGGTCGATTGTAGAAGAAATCAACTCTGACTGCTCCTTAGAAGGTCAACTAGTAAAGATGAAGCTAAAGTACTTTGGACATCAAATGAGAAGGGAGGATTCTCTGGAGAAGGCCTTGATGCTGGGAAAGGTGGAGGGCAAAAGAAAAAGAGGGCGACCAAAGATGAGATGGCTAGATGGCATCATGGACACAGTGGGAACAGAGCTGGGCGGTCTGAGGAGGATGGTGGAGGACAGAGGTGCCTGGAGGACAATGGTCTATAGGGTCGCAAAGGGTCAGAATTGACTGTGCGACTGAAAAACAACAAAAATAAAAGTATAAGATACATAGATAGATAGATAAATCTTTATTGTCATTGTCCTGCACAGAACAACGAGATTGGGGGGAAAAACAGTTATCAACCTAAACAAAATACAACTGTACAAAATTATCAACATACTCCCACCCCACATATACACATTTAATGCCTAAATGCTCTAAAACTCTAAGACTTTTAAAACTCTAAAAACTCTAAAACCTCTAAAAACTATATACAGAAGCTCCCTCATAAACTGCATCACACTGCATTCAAAGCCAGAACTGCTATTGGGTAGAAACTATTTCTTACGTGGCTGGTCCTGGTCTTTATGACCCTATACCTTCTTCTAGAAGGCAGAAGCTGAAAGAGATCATTTCTGGGGTGCATACTATCTTGCACAATCTCTACAGCTTTCTTATAACACCTGGTGGCATAGATTTGATCTAGAGTGGGAAGAGTACGCCCGATTATCCCCTCTGCAGTCTTTATGACCCAGGACAGCATTGTTCTTTCCCTAGCTGTACAACTCCCAAACCATACACACAGACCATAGGTTAACACACTCTCTATGGTACAGTGGTAGAATGCCAACAGCAGGTCCTTTGAAAGATTGTTCTTCCTGAGGATTCTCAAGAAGTATAACCTCTGCTGTGCTCTCTTCATCAGAGCTTTGGTGTTTGCTCCCCATGTTAGACCATCCCTCAGCTCTATTCCCAGAAATCGAAACACTGTGACCTGTTCCACACAATTCCCTTCAATAATAAGTAGCTGGATGTTCAATTTGCATTACAATTATCTCTTTTGTCTTTTTTACATTGAGGAATAAATTGTTTTCCCTACACTACTCCGTCAGCATCTCAACCTCCTTCCTGTAAGCTGACTCCCCCTTGCAGCCTATTTTTTTCTTCCCCTCTGCTTCCTTTAACTCTTTTATGTTGTGTTTTTCCTTTTGCTTCTAGTGAACCAGAGGGGTTCCCATTACTTATTTTATAAGCCATTCTAGGGACTTCATTCATTGAAGGGCAAGGTATGATCATCAACATTAATAAGAAAGAGGGGCACAGAGAAAGCATGACAAACTGCTTTTACTTATCTCCTCCTTTGGTTAGAAAAATGGCCGTCTAAATGCAAAGGAGGGGCATAGTAGGGCTATGTTTGGCTGCTGCCATTCTTCTCTCCTTGTGGCTAATTTCTAACTTTCATTTACCTGGTCACAGAATGAGAAAAGGAAGAACATCCAGACTCATTGGGGCTAGGCCCTTCTGAAATTACCCCCCCCCCCCTTCCTCTATGTCCCTTATTCCTATTGCACTACAGTTTACTGTTTAGATTGTAAAGTTGTAATCCTAACTAAGGTGTCTGGCCAGGTTATTCTGCTATGGTAATAGAGTAGACCATACTGCCAATGACTCAACACTGAGTTAAGATGACACCAAGCCAGTTGAAGCTGTGCTGAATTCAACATTCTCCTAGCCTAGGGATGCTGGAAATTACTTATGACTTCCTTGATCCTGGCCTCACTTTGTGCTGGCTTGGTAAATGTCTAAAAGGGATTGTAGTTCCTGCCAAACTAGCAGTTTGAAAGTAAGAAATTGCAAGTAGATAAATAGGTACCACTTCGGTGGGAAGGTTCAGTGCACTCCAGTGTCTAGTTATGCTTGCCACATGTCTATGAAAATGTCTACAGATGCAGACATTGCTGTTTTTTCGGCTATGAATGGAGAAGAACACCAAACCCAAGAGTAGAATATGACTAGCTTTTGAGCAAGGCTGACCTTTACCTTTACTAGTAAATTTCTGTTTGAGTTCAGAGCTGTTTGGATTTGGTGCAACTCAGCACCTACCCTTTGCTACTCCTTTGATTTGTCACTTTTGTGTACTGATCTCAACCACCATAGCAATTATGCTGGAAGGTCCAGCTGTACCTGTAGATCGCTGCACAAGGGAGTTGGGCTGGCAAGAGACATTTATGTCTATTTCAAGCCTACTGAGTTCAGTTTATCTCTGGATCTGGATTGTACTGCCTCTTTGGTAGTAGAGACTATGTTATCATATACATTACAATCCCCTTTGAGGGGTTGTTTTAGCTGAAGGGAAGGACCTATGCATAAGGACTTCACTTGCATTCCAATTTATCATGCCTATGATGGTGGTGGGATTGAGAGAAGGCCTTTCCCCTGAAGGCTCCAGAAACTAGGGAGAATCATACAGGAAGATAAAGTCTTGCAAACAGTCAGGAACTAAGTCATATATTCAGTGGTGGGCTCAAAAAAAATTTACTACCACACTGTGTTTGTGGTATGGTGGGCATGGCCAGGGGGAAAGCCTTGCATTGTACCCAAATTGGGACTTTATTTCAAAACTTGGATGGGCGGCACCATCCAGAATTTCTGCTACCGGTTCTGGCGAACTGGTGTGAACCTGCTGATGCCCACCACTGCATATATGGCATTATGGGTCATAACCAGGATTTGCAATTGGGACTGGATAATGGTTCAACAGCCAGTGAATCTGTTGCAACAGGGAAGTATATGCTTCTCATAACCAGGCCAGGTCAGCAGCCTGGCTGCACTATTTTAAACCTGGTGAAGTTTTTAAACAATCTTCAAATTTTAAGTAGGATTGTCTAATCCAGGGGTTCCCAACCTTTTTACGCTGTGGGCCTTACCATGCCCCCCCCGAAGTGGAAGTAAAAGCACCCGCTTCCATGTTTACGACAGCTGTGGGTGCATTTACAGCTGATGTAACCATATTTATGCATGTGCAGGCACATTTGATGGTGTAACCATATTTATGCATGTGCAGGCACATTTGATGGCTGTCGTAAATGTGCCTGCTTCCACTTCCGGGTGTGGTGGTGGGCCACATGAAATGGTGCCATGGGCAAGGTCCAACTCATGGCCGTAGGTTGGGAACCCAAGGTCTAATCTGATATAATAATAAAAAAATGACAAATGTGCCCCCTCATCTCTTTTGCTATTTAACTCATAATTCATGAGAAAACCACCTGCCCTAGCCTATTCTTGGATGCAAACAGATCCATGTCATAATCCACCAGCTGCATTTTAGAAGGCTTGGGAAGGGGAATGAAGAGCCCATTTGAAGGAAGTGATTAATCCTGCCTGGTCACAAAAAATACATTTCTTTGAACTGAGACATCCACGGATGTCCTTGTAAGACAAAGCCTTGTTTGAGTTATCATAGGCACCATAGGATTAAAGTTTCTTATGCCTGTACCTTATTGCATGTTATTTTAATTTAGTTTTCCATTCCCACAAACCTTCCTGGCCAAAGGAACAGATTAATACTTCTCTATTTTCATAATTACAGGAAGAGCATCTTCTGCCTAAAGGGAACATTATGAAAACAAAATTATTACTTAATTATGTCTCAAAGCTCACTATTAGTTACAGTGATATAAAGAAGGGAGTAAGAGAGTATTGATGGCAGAATAAGCTTTACAGCTGAACTCTGAATTTAACAGAATAGGTATTTTTAAAAAGTTTTTTCTTAAGTGCAGTATGAGAGAAAGGCTGATATCTTAGACAAACTGTTATGAGGTATGATCTGCAAAAGGATAGTTAAATAACATGTTTACTGTGCTCATAGACAGGGAACACAGTGCCTTCACAAATGTGTAAAAGGTACAGTAGGAATAAACACAGCAAGATTTTACAGACTCCTATAAACATGTCAGCAGGACTCTCAAAATATTTTGCAAAGGGCACTCAGCCAAAGAAAGAAAAAGAACATAACAATGAGGATATGATCAGATTTTAAATTGATGGTTTGAGTGTATCTTTTTGTCTTTAAACTTAGCCAAGAACAGTTTGAAATCATGCAGAAATGTCAAAATCTGTTCATCATCATCATAATTATCATCATCATCAATTGTTTGTTTGGTGATCTAATTCTTAGTATCACCTATAGTATCACCTATAGACTAGACCACAGAAGCCCATCCCAAATGATCTGTTAGGACAACAGTTCTCAACCTACGGCCCACAGACTGAATCCAGCCCATCACGCCAAATAATCTGGTCCCCGTCCACGCTCCAGCCACCACCACAACCAGAATTGGCCACAGGCTCATTTATAGCCATTGTAAACACATTTACAGCAGCCATAAATGGGGGGGGGGACTGTCTGCTCTCCACACACCGTGGAAAGAAGCAAAATATTTGCTGACAATGCAAGCGCGGTGCCAAAATGGCCACCGCGCTCTTTGCGGGGCTCCCCCACCGGACTTGGACATCCAGGTAGTTAGGGGGCGTGGCCAGCCCTCTTTAAAAGGGGTGGCCACGAGGCAGCCGAGCTGCCATTTTGCGAAAGCGACGGAGAGGAGAAGTTTTCTCCGTCGCTCCCTCCCCCCTTTTTTACTAGCCTCTGCTCGAGGCTCGATTCTTTAGAAGCGACGGGGCGGAGGAATTTGCTCCATCGCTTCCCCCTCTGTCAGCCTCTGTGCGAGGCTTCCTTTTACCTTGGCTTCCCTCTTTGCAAGAGGCTGGATTTCACTCCTATTGGTTTCCTTTTTGCCTGTAACCAGGCAGAATTGCTGGATAGCTCAGTGGTTTAGGACTCTGACTGCAAAGTCAGAGGCCGGGAGTTCGATTCCCCATGGTCTTTTCTTGCTCGGAGGGGGATCGCGGTGGCTCAAGTGGCTATGACACGGAGTTTTAAGTGCCTGGGACGCTGACTGGGAAGTAGAAGGTCAGTGGTTTCGCTTCCTGCGTACTGCAGGACAGAATTAGCTCCCTTTTTCAGCCCCAGGCCGGCCCTTCAGAGGGTCCAGCCCTCGGCCCACGGCTGCAGGCCATGGGCCGGAACGATTGGGGGGAGGGCTTGGTGCTGGCTTACAGCACATTTTACCCTATTGGGGGCCAGAGTTTTGGGCATGGCCCGATTCTGGCCCAGGCTCTCAAATTAGGGCCTCTGGCCCAATACCTAGTGGGCCGTCCGGCCCACCTATTTACTGTGTCTCTCAGATAATGTTTCCTGGTTGCTCTAGAGATTCTCAACCTGTGGCTCGTGGGCCAGATGTGGCCCACATGCCATTTTAGGTGGTCTCCCACTGCCTCCACCCCACTAGGAAGTGCCATGTGGTGGAGGAAGGGCAAAATTGCCATGCAACCCCCAAAGCTGTCTGAGGGTACACTACAGCTGGGTCGAGCTTTTCGTGATGCGTCGGCCGTGCCCGCCGCTGTCTCACACCTCCCTGTTTGCCTGGAACTGTGGCTGAGTGCGTTGGAGGTCGCCCCAGAGCTCGATTTCGGTCGCGAGCTCCGACGCCCACCGTGGGCCAGAACCCCCAGTGGGGGCGGCTCACGGGGGTGCAACTGGTGAGTATTAGGTTCAAGTTGAATGCACACACATCACAGTCCATTTCCAACAGTGGGGGCTCAGTGCTCTTTGCCTCGCTGATTTCAGGCTGGGGGGCATCACTCGCCATCCTAGCCCAGTGCCCTTTGGTTGCATTCTGGCACGATGTTGGGGGTGGGGTTTCATGCCCCCGGGGTGGTACATGGTGTCACAAGGGCTGTCCGGGTCCCACTGTGTATGTCCGGTGTACATCATGTACCGGCAATGGCATTGCCGACAACTTGTTATTCATGCCCCCCCCCCAGTGATTATCTGCCCCAGATCATGAGGGGAAAGATTTGGGGGGGGGGGAGTACGTGGATATATTCTCCCTATGAACTGAGACCCCAATAAGGATAGGAGGTACGGACAGGAGGGCAGAGACATTGTGTGGTCCCGCCGTAGTAAGCCACCACGCACTGGGGTGTCCGCCTCTGGAACAGTTTTGAGCATCGCAGGGGCTGTCTGGATCCTGCTGCGTAGGCACCTTTATACAGAACGTGCCATCAAGGGCTTTGCCGATGGATGGCTATTACTGGCCCCGGTTGATTATTGGCCGCAGGCCATGAAGGGCAAGGGCTGGAGGGGGACATGTGAATATTCTCCCTATTGAACTGCGAGCCCACTGGGTGGAGAGAGAAGGACAGGACGGATGAGACAACGAGATGTCCCATAGTCGTTAGCCACCGCGCACCTTGGGGCCAACAGGATGTCGGCATACCTTGTACGGATTGTGGTACGCCGCAGGGCTTGACCTGTTTGGGCCATCCTGATGTCGAGCGGATGGGCCCATGACAGTTGGCTCATGGTGAGGAAGGTGGACGAGGGTGGCTCTATATCCCGAGGGGAGTTGGGATGAGTCCTGTCAGCAAGGGTGCTCGTGTACATCATTCCCACGGAACCGGTGCCCGGGGATGGGTACCATGGTGGGCGTGCTGAGCAGGGGGCTGTTTAGACACTGGCTCCATGCAAACTGGTCGGGCGGGGGGTTCCAGCCCGCCTACTGTGTTCGGCCCGCTCAGCTGACGATGTCTGTACTAAGCACCACGGTCGTTACCGACTTAGTGCCCACTTTTTGCGCCGGCCCTCTCGCTGCCGCCGCCTGCCCGCGGGTTGGTGGGCCACGGGGCAGAGGTGAGGGTGCACAGGGGCGATCAGAGCTCCGTCTGAAGCAGCTAACTTAGTCATAAGCCCCCCCCCCCCCGCCCCAAGTACAGTCAGCCTGGAGGGATGTCACTCAGTTCATCCGTGAAGGGATGGGGCGGGAGACCTGCTGGAGGGTTTTCCAATCTGGCTTTTGTATCCATTCGGGGGTGTTGGGGCCCCCAGGATGCTACTAATCTGGTTCCCTTCCTGGGTGACGGAGAGGGGGCCCCACTGTCCACGGTTAGGAAGTTGGGGGCTATAAGAGTAACGGGGGGCCCTTCTTTGAACCACCTTTCCTTAGTCAAATGTATCCACTTGAGGCTCATACCGACCTAGTAAAAGGGTGAATGTAATATAATCCTCCATTCGGCTTACCCTGGGGGTGCTCCGTTCAGGGATGCCCTTCCTGATGACCTTGTCCAGTCAGGTACTCGTAGTTACCTTGGCTACTATGGGTGGTGCGCTCACGCAATTCTGATGCTGTTTTGGCACAGTGTACTATGCACTCGGCTTCCAGCTTTTTGCCAGTGCACTTCATGATTTAGGCCTATCGGGTTTTTGTAGGTTTTGAGGGGAATTTTAATTAGATAAGGCCAACCCCCTTTATGATCGCGTAATTCAGGTTCAGCACCCGACCGATGTGGGACTTTCATTCAGTGGGCATTCGCTCACAGGTTGGGGCCTCGGTCTCCAGCCCATTACCTCGACGACTTTTGGTCTGGGGTTAAACGGGGCTTGGACACGTGTGCGCGTCTCCTCATCACGATTCAGACACTCAGGTGGGAATTGGTTGTCCCCTTGGCGCCTGAATAGACCGAGGTCCCATCTTCTGGCATCACATTTACGCCTCGATGCTGTCGCGCGGGCATCCGGGTTAACCATTGATATGGTGGCTTGGATGTCCATAGCGATTTTGGCATTGATTGCCAAACATAGAGTATGCCCTTGGGAATTGTAGTTAATTCATTGCCCCCTTAATTTGTTTGCTCTGGCTCAAATTACTTCTGGGTTTACAGGGGTCTCTTACGGGAGATCAGACCTAGTGGTCTGCCCTAGATTCCAGTACGGCCAGATACCCCTGGCTCCCGGACTTATGGGGTTTACTCCGGGGGTGGGTGCACGGATCGCCCCGCGATCTTACCTTCCTTGCGTTTTCCCATTTGGAGAACACTCATGCTATGGTGCAAGGGGTGGGCATACTCAGTGGTCCAATTTCGGTGTGACAATGCGGCAGTGGTGCACATTGTCCACACCCAGACATGCAAATCCCCCAGGGTCATGACATCAGTCCGTCTATTATATTGAGAAGCCTACGCTTAAAGGTGCTGTTCTATGCCAGACATGTAATGGGTATTTGTAATGACATTACTGCTGCTCTCCACCACTGCAGATCGCCTGGTTCCGTGCTGTACTCTGGATGCAGAGGGATTCCACTCGCCACTTTGCCTGATGGTTGGACGTTTGGTGAGGAGAGGGGAACCGGTCATGTCATTGGCACCTCGCACGCGTAAGGCGTATCACTTTGCATTCAGGCGTCGTGTTTGGGAGGGGTGGACACGGGAACGTGTCCGCCGCCATTACGCACGTCACCCCTGTTCCCAGAATTTCTATCCACCTTGCACAAGGCTGGCATTGCTTATGTTCAGATAGGTGTGAGGTGGCTCTTGGCCATGCAGCTACCACGGTAGCCTTCTTGGAGCGCTCCGCATCAGTGAGTGGGTGCCAGAGTTGGGGCCACCTGTGTAAGGCGGATGTGTATCGTAGGGCACTGGAACTCGAAGATGTCTCTGTCATACATGAGTGGGCTCGAGTGGGGATGTGGTCCTCACTGATTATTCAGCACGATGTAGGCAGTGGTGTATACTGCTACGAAGTTTTTGAGACATCTGTCCGGTTGGTGCCCTACCTGAATTTTGACAGTGCCTGCTGCGCGCCCCAGCCTGTTTTCTGCCACCGGGACGGGTCTACCCTTACCATAGTGAAGTCCCTGTGGGTGACCGGTGCCGCGTTTCGCAGTGTGGGGCCCGTTTTGGCACCATTTCCTTAAGATAGGCGTCGCGTTGAGCGCGACTACGTTTGGGGTACTCGAAGGTGGATATGCGTCTATGCACAATTTCAGATATGTACGTCCCCTCACTGTACGAGTACCTAGTTATGTCCTTCACCTTTTTTCTCCTCTTTTACAGATCCCAGGGGTCTCAGCACACCGGTGGCAGGGGGCTGGTGGGCCGCAGCTATGTACACTGGGCAGCAGCAGATGCTGCAGCGACAGAGAGTGGACCCCGGCTGGGCTGTGTGCATCCGCACATATGCTATGGTATGGTATGCGCGGCACATGGGGCGGGAACTGTGGCCATTCCTGCTGTCTGACAGGGATGCTGACCGCTCAATGTTTTATAGGCGCCTCGGCGGCAGCGATATCATACGGTTCACTGCGGTTGTTAAACTGTCGAGGGGCTGTGACCTAGCATCTTGTATCACGTGTGGCTTACATACGGTCGCTATGGTCTAACATCGTGCCGAGACACCAATTTAGGGGAGGTGCTGATCTCCCCAGTTCTGACTGTTCCGGCAGTCAGTGGACGGAGCTGTGGCTCCGTCCCGTTCAGAGCATGGCTGTGAAACGGCCATTGGAGACCGGATGATAGGTTTTCACGAAATTTTGCTGATAGGCAGGTGAAGGGGTCCAACTGTCGGCTGGAGGTATGTACCTCGTTCTGGGTGTGATGCAAGCAGGCCTGGCGACCGAGCTGACGGTCTTGGGGGGGGCGGTGAGTCATCATGGATGCCTCCCCGTGTGGCGGGTAGCACTGGTAAGGTAAATATTTATGACCCACAGGTATCCGGCAGGTTCGCAATTGACTGGCCAACACTAGATAGGCACAAGTTGGTTGACGTTGTCCGGTCAATGACGAATCAAGCAATGGGGTGATGGCACAAGCTAGGCAGCATGCATCACCCCGTTATTTTACGGATACGCGTCAGAGGGTGGGGTCAGTAGTTAGTTTATTTATTGACTACGGTCAACAATTTGTTTGTTGTCAACAAACAAATTGATACAGATGGATACATTGTAACCAATTGCCATTGGCAATTTTGGGAGGAACCTTACCAGTGTTACTGCGGCCTGCTTGCCTTAAGAATTATAATTGGTTGAATACCAATCGAAATTTATAATTCGGACTAGGGCATGAATCAATAAATGTGGCCCAATGCTGTTATCCACTTTTACCAGTGTCTGAGTCCTTCTTTTGGGGGGTGCGCCTGCAATGCAAGCGCTGTGCCAAAATGGCCGCCGCGCTCTTTGCAGGGGCCCCCCACCGGACTTGGACATCCGGGTAGTTAGGGGGCGTGGCCAGCCCTCTTTAAAAGGGGTGGCCACGAGGCAGCCGAGCTGCCATTTTGCGAAAGCGACGGAGAGGAGAAGTTTTTCCCTCCACCCCGTCCCTAGTTAACAGTGTGTTATTTTGGTCGCTTCGGGGCCGGGTGGGAATTTTTGGCTGGAACCTACAATTGGCTCTTGGGTTCTGGCTTTTTCGCCCATCCCACACTGTTGCTATGGTTTGATACAGGGGTTTATTTGCTGTTGACTTTGGTCACATGGGCGGGTAGCACTGGTAAGGTAAATATTTATGACCCACAGGTATCCGGCAGGTTCGCAATTGACTGGCCAACACTAGATAGGCACAAGTTGGTTAACGTAGTCTGGTCAACGACGAACCAGGCAATGGGGTGATGGCACGAGCTAGGCAGCATGCATCACCCCGTTATTTTACGGATACGCGTCAGAGGGTGGGGTCAGTAGTTAGTTTATTGACTACGGTCAACAATTTGTTTGTTGTCAACAAACAAATTGATACAAATGGATACATTGTAACCAATTGCCGTTGGCAATTTTGGGAGGAACCTTACCAGTGTTACTGCGGCCTGCTTGCCTTAAGAATTATAATTGGTTGAATACCAATCGAAATTTATAATTCGGACTAGGGCATGAATCAATAAATGTGGCCCAATGCCGTTATCCACTTTTACCAGTGTCTGAGTCCTTCTTTTGGGGGGTGCGCCTGCAAAGATGGTAGGGAAGCCCTAGCAAGTTTACCTATTTTAAGCAGTCTGCCTTGACTAGACATTAATAAAATAGGACAGCTTGGATATTTAGGTCACTGCAGAGAGGAGAGGAAAACTAAGCCTAGAGGATGTTGCCTTGTCTTTCCCCACTATTGTTGTCTCATAACAACAACAACAACACAATTCACACAAGGTGACCAATTATTAACTCCCATGTCATTAAATGTCTATTGCCAATTCCAATAACATCATTATACAAAATGAGGACTGAAGGCACATAGTTGCACTGAAAGGAAGGTTACTGCACACACACACACACACACACACACACACACACACACACACACACACATGTGCATGCGCACACACACACACACACACACACATTTTGGTACAATTTAATGCAACAGAAATATCAATTTAAAATAAACAACCCACTCAAGAGCATTTCAGAAAACCTCCATTAGAGCCACAGAATATGAGATTACATGTGTATCGTGTAAAAAAAGTAAATTTGAATCAATTTCAGAAACATTAACTGTGAGGGATATGTGTTACTTTTTAATCATGTAACCATACTCTTAGGCAGAACCACTGAGATAGAATCACTTTAAAAAATAGAAGTAAAAAAAGTAGTTTAAGTTATTATATACAATAAATAGAACCAGAGAAGTTTACGAAAGGTGGTATGAAGGGTGACCCAGCCTTCACCCCCAAAAGTATCCCTAGCCTGCCCTAAGAAATTGCCCTTAGCCCATAGCCCCCACCAGCTTCCGCAGGGGGGAGGCCAAGTTGTGGCCTGGGGTCTGTACCAAAAGGCACGGCCACAACAATCCTTCATGGATGCTCCTGTGGCTAAGCTGATGAGTGTGAATCCTTATCTCCCCCACCAGACCAATTACCCCATTCCACATGCCATTGTTTGCCCCTGTCTCCTGGTTGCCCTCTCTGTACATGTACAAGTATTCCAAACTTGAGGGGGGAAATGTTGCCTATTCTGTACCGATGTCTCCCAGGGCTCTTAAGGGCAGTTCAGACATGCTTTCATGTGTAAACAGATCATGACAGCAGTTAGTGTGGAATTGAAGTGCATATCTGTGAGTTTCCAAGAGACACGGGGTCTGTATGTTACCACTGCCAACATCTTAGCCACCTGGGTCCCGTAATTCAGTTGTTGGAATGGGGTGGTGGATTTAGCTAACTGGGTTCAGGTTGTCTTCAGGACAAAATAGATCAGGAACTTTGGACTCATCCATGGGAGAGGGGGTACAGGGGTAAGCAGGAATCCTCTGACTCTTGGCCCAGGAAGCTGCACTACAATTGCCCCTCACCCCCACCCCAGCAGCAGTGTGGTTACCAGTTAATATTCATTAAAGTTGTGGCCCTAGTTAAACTTCACTACCTCTGTCTAGTTGTTTTCTTCCGTGTCATGCGGGGGTTGGGGGGTGGGGGGGGAGAGACAAGTAATAGTTGCAAAATTAAAGAAACTGATAGAAAACAATCAAGTAAAGTTCTTGTGAGATTTTTGGATTCAAACTGACAGACACCAGACATAACAATAACAAGCTGAGGAGGTGTCTGGATACTTGACATTGCAATTCCAGAGAATGCCATATTTTTGATTAAAGCTTGTTTTGCAATGGCTCCCAGATGTTGGAGTGGCTGGCCACAAGGAAGACACGCGAGACAATCGTACGGTGAAGTCCAGCCCCGATCTGGGTCGAATGGCACATATTTATTACCCTGCCTTGGGGTGATGTGCGCCTAGGATGCGCGTGACCCCATAATACAGAAGGCTTGCATACGTGGTCCAGCTACACTGCCAGCTCTTGGAAGTTACCCTGGTGTTAATGGACAACTCACACCTGATTACCTTGGGCTGGCGAAACCCATTGTTCCTGCCCTAATCTCGGAGTCTATGTGTATTGACTCCGGGTACCTAATTGTTCTGCTGTCTGGTGCGGCTTGTTTGCCTAACTTAATCTGCGGCCAGAAGTGGAGGATTGTGTATTTCCATTAGAGTCATCATCTTTGGTTTTTGCTCTGTTTCTATCGTAGCCATCAGCCAAGGCTTAATGATTTGCCCCCAAACTAGCTAAATAGCTCATACCCCAATTGCCTTTCCAGCAAAGTCTGGTTGGTCCCCGGATCTGTTGAAGGCCGGCGAACCCCTTGGGAAATGTTTGGCCAATTATTCATGTGGGCAACCCACATTCCCCCTTCCTTTATTAGTTAAATCAGCCTGGCTGAGGGCATGGTAGATATAAGGCATGATCTGCTTGGGCGTAATTGTCTCTTGGGGTCTCTGCCATGAGGTGCACATTGACAAGAGTGAAGGAATGCACTTTGCAAAGCAGCAAGGCATAATCCCCACTGCTATGATGGTGATGATGGTATGGGGCGCAGTCTGCACCTATCTCCAGGGGACCCATGACTACAGTGCTAGCCCAATTCTGTCTTCTTGACTGAGGTGTCAAGTTTGGTTACCTGGTCCAGGATTTTGTGAGAGGTGTCAGTGAGGTTAAAACAACACATGTCCTGGACAGATTCACAGCCCAAATGGTGTAAGAGCAGCAAATAGTCAATTGCCGCACGGTTATACAAAACTGCATGTCTCAGTTCAGCCTGCTCTCCGTTTAACATGGCAATGGCTGATGAGGTGTGATTGATGGCTTTTGCGAGCACGCATGCCAGCTGGCCAATCCTGCGTGCACTGCCTACTGCTAGTTCGGGCACCCCTATAATACTGACTGCTAGGGACACATACTCTGCCTTGCTAAGCACGGTGATATCACTGTCACATGTCTCATCTAGCTGGACCTCTTGTATGAGCCGTGCCGGCCTTGGGGTGAGCGGGTTTGGGGTGACCATCTCCCTTTTGGGGAGCACCAAGGTTAAACGACTCACACAACAGTATGAGTCAGACATATTAGCGGGTATGTAGTTCCAAGTCCGTTGGTTACAAGTAAAAAACCATCCTGTAGGCAAAATAATATGAGCATACACATAACTGATAGTCTCTGGTTGGGTACATTTCCAAGTCTCTTTCCTGGGACTCAGGCAGCGGTGGTGTGGCCCCTTGGCTGTGGAGCAGCTGGTCATCTTGGCACAGGGCGTGCTTGGGCTGATGGCCACTCAAGGTGTGCATCAGCAGGCAAAGTCTTTGTTACCTGAGTCCCCCAGTTTATGTAAGTTGCATACGTAATTCGGTGAAGGTGCCCAAACGCGCGCACCCATTCAGTGTTCCCAGCCTGCTCTCCCGGGGCGCGGCAAACCAGGATAAGGCATGTACTTAGTAAAGAAGCAGTGTCCGTGGTTTGCTGCAAGCAAAAGTCCGATTGGTTGACAAGTCCCGCTAATTTCTCCCAAATGTTGTACTGGAGCCTGGCGGTTAAGTCTCCGCCAGGTGTCAAGTCCCCATAAGATGTTAGAACCCCTCCCCCCATCAGCAAGGAAAGGATCAAGATGACCATCAGGGAATTGTAGGTGATTTGAGCTAGCACTGCAGCCACCATATTTTGCGGGGTGGGCTCAGTGTTTTGCTCTCTCAGGATGGACATGGCGTCGTCACACAAGGTCTTGACCATCCCCCAGGTCACTCTCTGGTCTGGTCTCGGCTGGGGTTGTCTGCTCCTCCTGGGTCCTCTCATCAGGCTCATTCCCTCCATTTCAGGCAGGGGGTCCGGGATTGCTCGGTTCCATGCCATGTGGCTCGAAATGCGGTCTCACGCAGCATGCCGGAATCCAGACGGTTCCTATGGGGGACATAATCGCTGCATACCCTCTGCCCCATGTTATCAGGGGCACTGGACCTCTCCAGGAGGGGTCTGGCAGCACCCTAAAGCAAACCAGGGGTCATGGGAGGATTTCCTGCCGTCAGAAATGCTTCTCCTGCGGGGTGCAGTCAGCAAAAATGTTAAGGTGGTTATAAGTGACTAAAACTTTGTGCAGGCATTGCTGTGTCTGACCCTGGCTTTTTGGGGGGACTATCTCCTCCCTTTCTGTTTGCTTTTCGATGTAGGACTTTAACATCCGGTTCACCCATTCGACAATGGCTTGTCCCTGGGGATTGTATGGAATGCCAAATGTGTGCTTTATGTCCCAAGTTGCTAGGAATGTGGCTAGCTGTTTGGAATTATAAGCCAGTGCATTGTCAATCTTCAAGTGGCCTGGTTTGCCAATGGCCACGAAGCATGTCAAGAGAAGTTGCTCTACATGGGTTGCAGCTTCTCCCTTCTGGGCCGTGGCCCAGGCAAACTGCGAGAAAGTGTCAATGGAGACATGCATATACTGCCATCTCCCAAATTGTGGGACGTGCGTGATGTCCATTTGCCAAATTTGATTAGCTTCTGTCCCCTGTGGGTTAACTCCCCATGAGGGCCCCCCCCCATGCTCCTGCACATTGTGGGCAGGAACGCACGATTCCCTGTGCTAGTGACAATGGCAGGTTAAACTGCCTTGCTAGTGCTTTGGCATTCTGGTGGAAGAATGCATGACTTTGGATCGGGGTCGTAAAGATGCCCAAGACCAATTTCTGGTGTGCTTCTTTTGCGACCACATCAGACCTTCTGTTGCCATCTGAGATGGGGCCAGGTAAATCTTGGTGCTCCTGATGTGGGCTACATACAACACTTCTCTGTGGTGCCACAGGTGAAACTGCAGGGTCAAGAATAGGCTCAGCAAATTCTTGTCTATGGTGGGAATAATGTAGGACCTTGGATCAAATTCCTAACATACTGACTATCTGTGACGATGTTGAGTGGCTCCTAGGCGAATGTTTTCAAAGCGAGGTTCGCTGCTGCTAGCTCCGCTCTCTGTGCTGATTTCTGTGGAAGTGTCAGCAGCGTTTTCCAAGCCTTTTCTTTGTGCCAAGTGAGAACTCCATATGCTTTCCCCTCATCAGTGAATATTGTCTTGGCTCCTTGAAGGGGAGTCAAGGACAGCATTTCCTGCAATTTGACTGTCTTAGTCTGAAGTGAGACTAGTCGGGGGTCCTTTGGCAAGTGGTATGCCAGGCTCCCCATGAATCCTTCTAATGCTATGGGCAGGGTGTCTCCCAACTGCATTAGCTGCTGTGTCTGCTCTTTATTGAATGGCATGACTATCTTGGCCAAGTCGTGTCCTGAAATGTCCCTTGCTCTTAGCCTCCCCTTATGAATTATTGTGGCTACCAATTCCTGTGGAGGAACGATGTTTCCTGGAGGAGGTGTTCGGTAGATATACCCATTCCACGATTCTCTCCCCCCCCTCTGGAGTCTATACCTAGTGCTCTTGTGAACATGGTCCCTGTTTTAATGATGTACAGGTTTAGGATGGGGACGTGTAGCCCCTTGCTAATCCTGTCTACCCATCGATGGCTGAGAATGTGGCTTACTGCCTGGAGTGTTTGCTTAGCCTCGCGCGGAATGTGTATCTTGTCGGCTGACTGCTTTCCTTGGGTTAGCAGCGAGAAAAGTGGCTTTTTTAAGAGGTCTGTGTCTATTTTAAAATATGCCAACAATGAAGGGACCAAACGGGGAAGATATCCGCAAGAAGAACAAAATCGTTTGACTCGGCTCATGCAATTATAATCAGTTTAATTCACTGAAATCATGAAAGAACAGATCCAAATTCCATCCGATATAGGAATTTTCAACTTTTTCATCAGGGATCTAAATCAAACATAATAACCAATTACTAGTGTTCATTTCCTTATAAGATATATATATATATATATATATATATATATATATATATATATATATATATATATATATATATATATATATATATATATATATATATATATATATATATATATATATATATATATATATATATATATATATATATATACACACACACACACACACACACATATGCACACTATATACAACAGATCTTGGATTTGCCACAGGATAATATAACTCAGTAATGCAAACTCATAGATAGTTAAACATTCATTACCTGTGTATTCTTGTTCCGAGATAGTGGTTTTTATGATATTAAGTTTTTATATCGCGTCCCAGACCTCTTGTTCTATTTATTCAGTGTCGATGAACGTTAACCTTGTGGGGAACTAACTCTAATTTAAAGCCTCACTAAAATCGGACAGCTGCAGCTCTGACAGAGATTATAAGAAACATGTGTAATCAATTTCCATGTTAAGTCCTGAAGGGTACAAGGTGTTAAAACGATAGATAAAGTAACATTCCCTTTGCCTCAGAATGGTCTCCATATTTACTCGTGAGAAGGGCTTCTGTTTATGAGTTTCCAGCACAACAAACTTAAAGTCATGGTCACTGTGATTCATTTCCACAAAATGATTAACTAGGGGGGCTGATAAATTGCCCGTGCGTATCTTGGATCTATGTTCCCCCACCCTAGTTTTAACCTGACGAACAGTAACCCCCACATAGCCTAGATCACAAGTGCAAACCAAAAGATAAATGCATCCCGAACTTTTGCAGTTAGAAAATTGTTCCAATCATAAAGAGTAATTACTGCTGGCTATGGATACTACTTTGGTTTGCCAAGCTAGAGAACAGTGGATGCAATCACCACATCTAAAATGACCTACTGTAGTCGGGCAGACTGGTGGAATGTGGGATTCCTGATCCGAGCAGCTTACAATTTGTTTGATGGACCTAGATTTTCTCAACCCTATCATAGGGGGAGTGGTACATCACGGTAAGTGATTTACAATATGCCAGTGTTTCTTGATTATAGAGCACACTCTACCCGATAACGGGGAGAACTGAAAGGAGCAAGAAAGTTTGCTTTCAAGTTTTTTCACTTTCGGTAGAAACAGCTGGCTCCTGGGAATGATCTTAGCCTTGTGGAAGTTCTGCAAGATTAATTGCTCAGGATAGCCTTTGTTACGTAAAAATGTACTGATAGTGGAGGAAGCTGAAACAAAATCTTCATTGGTGGAGGAGTTGCGTTTTGCTTGAAGGAAAAGCCCAAACGGAAGATTGTTTTTTAAATGATGTGGATGAAAAGAGTCAAAATTCAATTAAGCATTTCGGTCTGTAGCTTTTCAAAAGAGCCTGACCTGGACTGTATGTTGGGCCAAGAGGTAAGTGCTCACATCCAGGAACGGAATCGAGAATTTATTGTGGTTGTAAGTGAACTTCAAATGTTCATTTACACTGTTAATCCATGTTGCAATTAAAGGGGCTAACGTCAAGTCATCGACTATAAAATAAAGATTGTCTATAAAACGTTTATAACAAATAATATGTGAGAAATAAGGATTGGAGTCAGCATTTAAAATAAACTGTTTCTCAAACCAAATCATAAAAATATTGGCCTGACTGGGGGCCACAGAGGACCCCATGGCCACTCCTTTAATTTGCAAATAAATAGTTTTACCAAACCTAAAAAAATTATTATCCAACACTAAATCAAGTAATTCCATCAAAAAGTGTGTGGGTGGGTATAATTCCGTTCATGTGTCAAGATGTTCAAGAACAAGAGTTTTAATATCCTCCAAGGGTATATTTGTATATAAGGCTTGGACATCCAATGTGATAAAACCTCACTCTTTAGGCACATGAATGCCTTCTACCTTTGATATGAAATCTGTAGTGTTCTTTATGTACGAAGGGGTTGACTGGGTGAAGGGGCTAATGAAGTGATTTAGATACTGAGCTGCGGGTTCAAGGGCGGAACCGATGGAAGCCACAATGGGTCTTCCAGGCGTGAATCCTTCTGATGTGCGTTCCTTGTGAATTTTTGGGAGCAGGTGAAATAGGGGTACCTTGCGATTAGAATTCAACAGAAATTCATACGTGTTATCTGAAATATAACCCATAGCGGTTCCCTCATATAAAACATTTTCATAAGGTTCAAAACTTTATCAGTTGGATCCAAGTTTAACACCTTATAGAAAGAGTCATTCAATAACTGTCTTAGCGCTTCACCCATATACTCAGATCTATCCATGATGACAATACCCCCACCCTTGTCAGCCTGTTTCACAATCACAACCTGGTCCAAAGCTAATTCCTCCAGCAGTCGAATATCGTTCAAAGTTAAATTGTGCTTCCACCTAGTTCTGTCCTTTTCACATGAGTTCAAATCCCGTAAAACTAGCCTGTAGAAAACATCAATAGATGGATCATTAGACGGTGGTGAGAAAGTAGATTTGGGTTTAAACTTATCAGTCTGGCCAACATCCTTTCCTACAGAAAAAGCTCTTTAATCTAAGTAATCAAATTAGTTTAAATAAATCAACTCTAGTTCTGAACGGGTTATAGTTTGGAGTCGGTACAAATCCAAAACCTAGTGAAAGCAATTCCAAAACCCGTGGAGTAAAGGACTTACTGGAGAGATTGAAAACTAGGTCTTCCGTTTGCGAGAGGCTCTTTTTGGAAAAGAAGAGGTGGAGGTGCAAGGAAGCGAACCAGAGGCAGAAGCGGCTGATGCTGCTAAATAAGTGACAGGTGCTTGACGAAAAGAAGTGGTGGCTTCTTCATCATTGGATGTGGAGGGAAAATCAGTGTCAGAAGACTCACCATCAGTGGAAACCAGTAGGTCTTGCCAAGAGACCCTCCTGTTCCTGTTATTAAATCTTTTGTTTGGAAAGCGCCACCTGTAAACCCATGAAGTAGAATAATCTCTGACATCCCTATCGAGGCAAAGGGAATGTTACTTTATCTATCGTTTTAACACCTTGTACCCTTCAGGATTTAACATGGAAATTGATTACACATGTTTCTTGTAATCTCTGTCAGAGCTGCAGCTGTCCGATCTCAGTGAGGCTTTAAATTAGAGTTAGTTCCCCACAAGGTTAATGTCCATCGACACTGAATAAATAGAACAAGAGGTCTGGGACGCGATATAAAAACTTAATATCATAAAAACCACTATCTCGGAACAAGAATACACAGGTAATGAATGTTCAACTATCTATGAGTTTGCATTACTGAGTTATATTATCCTGTGGCAAATCCAAGATCTGTTGTATATAGTGTGCATATGTGTGTATATATATGTATATATGTTATAAGGAAATGAACACTAGAAATTGTTTATTACGTTTGATTTAGATCCCTGATGAAAAAGTTGAAAATTCCTATATCGGATGGAATTTGGATCTGTTCTTTCATGATTTCAGTGAATTAAACTGATTATAATTACATGAGCCGAGTCAAACGATTTTGTTCTTCTTGCGGATATTTTAAAATATGGCCTTGCCCAATTTATGTTCCCTAAAATTTGCTGGAGTTCTACTAGCATGACTGAATCCTTAATATTGATCTTAGGCAGCACTGGCGCTGCAAAAGATTGGAACAGCCGATGTCCCAGATAAAAATAGGGTTCTGCTCTCTACACTTTCTCAGGAGCTATGACTAATCCTTTTTCCCCCAATGTGGTCTAGAGGTCGCAAAATACACTAGAGGTTGCAAAATACATCTCTGCCTAATTTGGGCACTGCAATCAATATGTCATGCATGAAATGGCAGACTAAGACTTTGGGGTGCAGGTTCCGGAACCCTTCCAAGGCCTCATGGACATAGATTTGGCACAGGGTTGGCGAGTTGAGCATTCCCTGTAGCAAAAATTTCCATGCGAACCTTTGGGTTGGTTCCTTATTGTTAGTGATTGGCACTGTAAATGTGAACCTTTCCCTGTCCCTAGGGTCTAAATGGATGGTGTAAAAGCAGTCCTTTAAGTCTACGATCAGGATCTCCCACCCTTCAGGGATCATGTTCAGATTGGGGGTGCTGCATTGAAGCGGCCCCATGGGCTGAATGCACTTATTGATATCCCTTAAGTCGTGAAGAAGTCGCCACTTCCCGGACTTATTTTTAATGACACAAATCGGTGAATTCCAGGAACTGGTAGATGGTTCTATGTGTCCTGCATCTAGCTGCTCTTTAATGAGCTGCTATAAAGCCTCTAACTTTCCCCCAACTATCGGCCACTGTTCCACCCATACCGGCTCATCGGTTAACCATTTGAGCAGCAGGGCCATTACCCGAAAGTTAGGGTGGTGCAATACTATTGCAAAATGTCTCTTCCCCAGAGATTGATGGGTACGTTTAGGACATGTGGGCATATTACAGCTGTGTCGTCTACCCCTGGGATAGTGACTTCCACCCAGTATCGGCTCATGTAAGCTTCTTGAACTCCTCCTACCCCCCACACATCTGAAACTGCCTCAATTGCCCACTCATCGGGCCATAATTTCCTGCTAATTATGGTGACATCCGCTCCAGTGTCTAACAGACCGTCAAAAGGCCTTTTATTAAAAAATACCTTAATGACAGGTCGCTATTTCCACTCTATGGTCTGTTCCACTGTCGCTATGATCTGGTATCCTCCTACTGCCCCTTCGTCTCTCTGGCGGTCTGTTGACCCGAATCCTGAATATCCTCTGATCACTTCCTTGCCCCCACCTGGCAGATGATACGGAACCATGATCAATTGTGCTACTGAATCCCCTTTGTTGATATCTGGGGTAGGTGTGTCCACAGCTGGACTTTGATGATGCCTGTGTAATCTGAGTCTATGACATCTCAGGACCATGAAGATCCCTTTCTTCCCTGCTCTGCTTTGAGGCAAGACTATCCCTACTGTGCCTTGGGGCAGGGGACACTTGTACTGGGTGTTAAGTAGGTTGACTGTGCCTGGCAGGTCGCAAATAATGTCCTCCTGGAATTCTATGTCTAATCCTGCACTGCCCTTGGTTTCTGCCTGTGCCTCAGAAATGCTGGGGATGACTATTGGGATGTCCGCTTTGGAGCTTCCAGGGTGGCAGTTGTCTCTATTTGGACTGGGGCTAGAGACACGCCCATGGCCGTTTTTCAAAATTCAGGCAGAGACAAGTCCAATGAAAGCCATTGTGGCATCTTGGGCACTGGGTGGATGGCGTGTCGGGCGGCCCACGGGAGCCCCTTACTGGGCTGTTTTGACCTACATTCTCTGGTGAAGTGTCCCATCTTGCCACACTGGTAGCAAGCTCCCTTCAGTTGGTTCCCCCCTTGCACGGCCGCTGCTAACAGCCCCATTTTATAGGAGTCTGTCCCAACGTCCGCGCAAGCCCTGATCATATCGGTAAGCATCAGGTTCTGTGACCCATTGCCTGCAAACTTTTGTGGCAGTCGAGGTTGGCATTGTCTTTTGCCAGCTTCATAATAAGCTCCTCTTGGGCCTCCTGGTTGTCTATCTGTCTGCTAATCACTTCCTCTAACCAGTTAATGAAGTCCATATAGGATTCCTGTGCTCCCTGTTTGATGGAGGTGTAATTCTTGGCACCCTTGCCAGTGGCGGGTACCTTGAGGTATGCCTTGAAGGCGACCTCAGAAGCCTGCTGGTAGGACAGACTGCATCTGGATGCTATCGAACTGCCCTGAGCCATAAAACTGCTCAGGAATTACTGCTCCTCCCATCCTGGCAGACCTAGCCTGCACTTCTAGCCAGTACTCGCTGTCCCACAATAGGTACTGGCTGAGGTTCAGCATCATCCTCATTGTGACTTTCCAGTCATGAGGGATGAGCATGGTAGACTCCCACAGCTGCTGGAGCGTGCCCCTTGTGAATCTACTTTGGAGCCCTGTATCTGCGATGGCTTCGCGGATTTCCGCAAGTGGCATGTATGGAATAGGCGTGTATACCACCACCTGATTGCCCGTGAGGGTGTCCATCTCTAAGCGGACTGGACATAGCATCTGGAGCTCGGCTAGTTCTGTGGCTGGCAATTCCCCCTTGTGCAACTCCTCTTCTACCATTAGCTGGAAGGGACTCTTAATAACCTGGGAAGCTCTTGCGCTCCCTAGGCTTCTGCCCACTCCCACGGCTTCTGCAGCTGCCGTGGAAGGGAAATCCCCTAAGACCCCATGTCTGAACTGGATGGTTGGGTAGAGACGCTCTGGGGCTGATGGCTCTCTGTATGCTGGGGGTTTCTCGGTCTCTACCCGGGCTGGACTGACTGCTGCAATTATCTGCTTACACTTGCTCCAAGTCACTATAATTTTGGTGGGTGCTCTGGGTTCTTCCTTAAGTCATTTCCCTACTCTGTTCCAAACCTCTGGATCCTTTGTGCCTGCTTCTGGGTAGAACAGACAGTGTTCCCCCAGATGCATCACCAGGTCTGTCAGGCGGTTCCTCCTAACCTTTATCTGAAACTGCCTGGCCAGGGCTTCAAGCTCTTCCACCTGAACCCACTGCCTGATGGTCGAGTTTTGCCCCCCCCCCCAAGTGAGCCCCCATTACTACCTGGTCGGGGGTTCCCCGGATGTGCTTCAGCGGGACAAAGTCTAGGTAGTACGGCGGGGCGGGTGATGCACAGGACGATGTCGCTCGGGTCTGGTCAGTGGATCAGGATCGCAGCTATGGCTCTGTGCCATGGGCTTCTGCTGCTCTGCCTCTGCTGTTCAGGATCACGGCTCTCCCCTGGCTTTGGAACATGTCCATTCCAATACGTGGGGTCTACCGGGCTTACGGTCGTGTTGGCTTCCTTGCTTCTGGATCATCGCAGCCTCTGCTGAGGACCGCATTGGCCTAGCCTTGGGATCACGTCGGGTTCTGATCGGGGTAGCGTCCTGATCAGAATCACGTCGTGGCTTCAGAGAAGAATCACGTCGTGGCTTCAGAGAAGAATCACATCATGGAAGAATCACATAGGGGTCACCAGAGCTTGCATCTGTCATATACAGTATCAGTCAATGTTTCTATGATATTGTTTTTCACTGTGTTTTGTATGTTCTGCTACTATTACTACTATTAACAATATTTTATTAATATTAATGGTGGTGGTGGTGGTGGTAGTAGTAGTAGAAGAAGAAGAAAATATTTAAATGTAAAATTTAGTAGTGTTCAGGCACATTTTAGTGTGTTAGAATTTTAATAAGATATCATCTTGTCTTTCTCCTCTGATATGCTCATTGATGTTTCTTTCAGTATTTCACCAACATCTTTTTATATACAGCCTAAGGACTCTGGCTGCCTGACTCAAAAGCTTGCTAACTATGTGATGAATAAATCTGTCACTTTCAATTCTGAACTTGCTTTTCTATTTTGATTGCTTCAGGATCCCATATCTATGGCAACTTTTCACCACTCCAAATCGATCAAAAAAGCGATTGGCTTAGCTTATCAGAGGAGCAGTGCTGATGGAGGATGATTGATTCTTTAAAACGAAAGGACAGATATAGCAGCATTCTTGTCTTTTTAAAGTGAAAAACAGGTAATGAATTCTCAAATAATCTATCCTGGCTGAACCAGTTGCTGTTTCTCTCTTTCTGTAACTGGAGACTAATTAAATGCCCTTGAAATCAATAGCTGAAATTCTGATTAAAATATAAAAGCTTCATTTAAGAAAATTACTTCCTTTCAATAGCCCTATTTTAAAAATATGGCCTCAACAAACCTTTTTCCCCCAGCAGTGGGAGTATTTTGTTTATTAGTTTGCTTTTTCTCTGTTCTCAGAAATATGACTGACAGACTTCAGCTTCCTTTCCAGAATTAATTTGTGCTTCAGGCAGCAAATCCTTATTCCTTAGTAGCAGCAACTAGAATCAATAGAATGTACTCAGAGCTCCAAGAGGAAGACATATTTTGCTGAAAATGAACTACAATAAAGTAGCAACATATTCCAAATTTAAATACAATCCTGGTGCATTTCATCACAGGAACCAGTTGTGAGCAAGAATGGGTAATCTGTCATTCTCCCCATATAAATTTTTGACACCTCTTCTACAAATGTGAAGAAACTTGTTAGTTTTGATGATCTTTGCAAAAAGAATCTAAAAGTTAATTCTTTACGCTGGCTAAATTCAACTGCAATAGCTATTTATAGCATGGGGACAGGCCTTTTTTGCAGCTCTTAAAACAGAAGTGGCCAAACTATGGCCCCTTAGCCAGATCCAGACTGTGGGAGGAACCATGTGACTGACCAGCCTGATCAGCTGTCCGGGAGGCATGGTCACGCTCGCGGTGCGAAAAGTTTGGCTACCCCTGTCTTAAAGAGGTCTCACTTTGTTTCCACATTTTACATCTCCACCTTTTGCATATAATTACATTAGCTGATTGCCCAGCCTTGGCCGGAGTGTTTTTTTATGTTTGTTTGGGAAAGGGGCCTTTCAGTGATTAATTGTGACCCTGAGTCTTGCTGCTGCTCTCTGTCAGAGTGTGGCCACATTTGTGGGGTCCCAGTGTTGGGTCAATGCTGTTTGTTTTATTTTATGTAGGTAATTTTCCCTCCTTGCTTCCCTGATTGAAGGTTTCCCTCCTGTGTTTTGTCCCATGCATGAAGGTGTGTTGGTGTGTTTGTTGGTGTGCTTGATTTTTGTGGGGGAAGTGTTAATGAGTCCCCTGCTGTTCTGTCCTGTGTGGGTGGATGTGTTGTGGGTTGGCCTCTGTTGTGGTCTCCATGAGGGAAACCCATTGTATTCCATTATTCTATTTTGCTTTCCTATTTGTTCCCACCCACCCACCCCTGCCCCCTGCCCCTATTTTCTCCCATTCTCCTATTTTGGCTTTCTTATTTGTTCCCCCAGCCCCCTGCTCCCCCTGCCCTTGTCCGTTCTGTGGGTTAGCTGTCACCCTTTGTTTTATGTGTTTCTGCCATTTGCCATTTTCCGCCCTCAGGTGTTTAACTGTTTACTCACCTGTCTTCTGCAGCTGCAGTCCAAATGTGTTTGCTTGGTCTGGCTGAAGTGATTTTGTTTATGGATGAGGGAAGGATTTTTGGTTGCTGCCTGTCTTTCTAGTCACGGAGAGGAGGTGTTCTCCTCCTCTGCCAGTGTCTTCCCTTGCCCCATTTTCCCCCTTTCCTAATGGCTGAGGGAACATGTTTGCATTGCCACCTCTCTGTAGTGACAGAGAAGAGGCGCTTGGGCCCGGCCCAGCAGAGCTCCCCCACACCCCCTTCTTTTAAATTATTTCACTTTTTTTGAACCTCTTGTTATTCTCAAGGCACTATGGGAGTTGCAGTGTTCTGTTTTCAATGGTGCACCTTTGCTGAGTGTTCCCCCGCACATTGCCGCTTTCGACGTTTTTTCTTTTCAAATGTTTTGTTCTTTGCAAGGCACTCTGGGGGCTGTTGTTTTCACATTTTGTTGGTTTTTTGGGGTGTGCACCCCACAAAGGGTGTCCAGATTCCTGCTGTGACTGTCGCCAGGGCTCTAGGTAAGTGTGTGCGACATGTGGTCACAGATAGTAAAGGGGTGTAGATTCGTATACAGCACACACAAGGAGATATATCTATCTATCTATCTATAGCTATATCTATATCGTCTCTGTATCTGTATCTGTATCTGTATCTGTATCTGTATCTTAGATATAGATATAGATACAAAACTATGAATAAAATACTTCTTATGCTTTAATATGATTTTAGGTTGATTTATGCTTCAAAAAGAACTAGGATTACACCTTCCTTTCATCTGACAGGCATTGAAGGTAAATTTAGTGAGAGCTGGAGATAAGATATTTTTGAGTACTGTCCCTAGTCTATGAAATTCACACACACACACACACACACACACACACACACACACACACACACACACACACACACACACACACACACACACACACACACACACACGAGATAATGCTCCCATTTTATTGTCACTCCTTCAGCAGGTGGAAAATATTTTTGATCTTGGTTTTTTTATATAGTTTTGAATGTCATCCTGAGTGGTGTTGCTGCCCTGAGTGGTGTTTACAGCAGGAGGGTGGGGTACAAACAAACAAACAACAACACAACATCCTCCCCCAGAAATTATTTTACAGGAAAAATGCCAGTGGCTTGAATTTCTTTAAGGTGGATGCTAGCTTGCCATGAAGTGACCCACACACTGTGATCACGGAGCCATCTCCTGTGGTACATTTGAAATGAAGTATGCAGGATTTAACATAGGACAGCAACAGACTGCCGCAGCCTTCAAAATATTAACAAGCCTTCACAGCCAGTCCATCTAGCATGGCCACTTCCACCTCCATGACCATTGGGAATCAGAATAGTGAAGTGATTACTCTTCACTCATTTTGTCATTGGACCCAATATGATGGTTTCCAGTGGCATTTCCTCCACTGAGGGGGTCATCACTCCACCTAAAGGGGCTCATTCACTCATAGCTGTTGGCCCCTTTAGGGAATCAGTTTATTTACCACTACTCAACACTCAGCATTGAGTTGCTTGCTGTACAGTGTACTCCATTACCATAGCGGGATGTCCAGCCAGACTATCTTCAAACAGAATCTCAGCAAACCAAGATTAGCTAGATTATCCTCTTACAGCATGATTTCACATAGCTCATTTTTATTCACATATGCATGATACACAAAGGGGAAAACCCTGCTTCTTACATTTTTATTGACTTAGATCCTGAATTTGACAGGTGATCTTTTGAGTTCTACTTTCTTCTATACCCCTTTTGATTGTAAGCCTGTTATAATTTTATGCAGATGAAAGGCAAAAGGAACTAAGAAGACCCAAGTCATTGCTGGAATTCTCAGGGATAGGGATATTTGCTGGCTTCCTCACACTCAAGATTCTCAGTGATAATTCTTTAACACCTGGCTAGGAATCGGTGAATGTTATGACTTTTGTCTTCCACATGCATTCATCTTTCATGAAACCCTGGACTGCCAAACCCTGGACTGCCAAAACCCTATCAAACCCTGGACTGCCAAAATGAAGTCACTTTCTTGGTTTTGTTGCTGTCCAAACTTAAGTCCTCATCGGTGCATGTTTCTGACCCTTAGGGTCCTCCAAGTGACATAGGGGAGGTTGAGTTCCTCAGCTATACCCTCCTTTAATGATGTTCTTTGCCTAGCGAGCTTCTTCTTCCATCTTTTAATTTGGATTTGCTCTTGTACTCTTAGGAATATTTCACCTACATAATAACATTACAGGATTTCAGCCAAAAAATGAAATTATATGAAATACATCTTTAAGAAAGGATGCTAGGCAATAAAAATATTATGTAAACATATATAGATAAACACATATTAAAATGCATTATGTAATCATCCACAAAGTAGATATAGGTCATAGATATGACAATGGGTTGCACATCATGAATTTCTCAGATATGCCCATCCTAATTTTAAAAAGTTTCTTTTTGTTCAGAATAATGCAAGCGCGGCGCCAAAATGGCCGCCGCGCTCTTTGCGGCCCCCCCCCATCGGACGAAGGCATCCGGGTAGTTAGGGGGCGTGGCCAGCTCTCTTATAAAAGGGGTGGCCATGAGGCAGCCGAGCTGCCATTTTGCGAAGCGACGGAGCGGAGAAGTTTTTCCCCTCTTGCCTCCGTCACTTTTACCTTTACCGGGAAGCCTCTTGGCTGCTGAATTTTCTCGTTTTCGGCTTCCCGTCGTTTGGCTGAGATGCCCTCGAAGAAGAAGGCGGCTGCGAGCGCGGCTCGTGCGGTTCGGAGGTGCAATCCGGGTCGGAGGACCGCGGCTGCGCCTCCCCAGCAGCCGCCTTTGCCTGCACTCACCGGGACCGGTGGGATGGGGTTAATCCCCCCTTAGCCGGAGACCGGGGGCCCGCGCACGGGCCCAGTAGGGGCTGCGGCCCTCGGCCCGCAAGCGGTGGACACCGCTCCTGGTGTTGCCCATTCCGCTGGGCCTTCCTCCATAGGGGCGCAGCTTGCTCAGGGGGCTTCCAGCCTTGGGGGGTGGTGTGGTCCCCTTCCCTGGCAGGTTGTTCCATCGGCCCTACCGGGCCCGGGTTTGGGGTCATGGCCCTATTCGGGCCCCGGGGTACAGGGACCTGTACCCATACCTGTAGCGGGCGGGCCGGCTGGCCCTTTGCCCCATGTCAGCGTGGAGGCTCTACTGGCCCGCGTTGCGGCCCTTGAGGCATCCCTGGCCCGGGCTAGCCACCCTGGGGCCCCTTTTGGGGTACAGTTCGATACGTCGTCTGCTGGGCAGCGGCAGGCGATGGGACGGGTCGAGCTGCTTGAGGTGCGTGGCACGACCTCGGCCACTGCCTCGCAGCTCCCCAACCAACAGGCCGGTGCGGGTCAGACCCCGTCGACGAGCTCCACGGCGGTCGTGAGCTCCGACGCCCCCAGTGGGCCGGAACCCCCGGTGGGGGCGGCCCATGGGGGTGCAGCATGTGAGTATGCGGTCCAAGCTAGTGCACCTACACACGTGGCCACGTTGGGGGGGGGCTTTTCAATGGCCTTGGCCTCGCGCGGGTGGTGCGGCAGTCCAGCCGATGACGCCCCACCCGGCGACGTCAACTACCACCCAGGGCCCCGTGGTGGGGGGTGTTTCTTACCCTGTGGGGAATGTTTTGGGGGTGGCCGGGTTAGTCCAGCCCCCTTTCCAGATGCCCCCAGTTTCTGCTGTACCTGTGTCGGCCTCGCCGACAGCGGGGTATTCCTTACCCCTGGGAGACCATTTGGCCCAGACCACCAAAGAGAAGATCTGGCGGGGGGAGTATGTGGGTATCTTCTCCCTCCTCAACAGAGAGCCCACCAAGAAAGAGAGGGGGGGCAGGATGAGAAGGATAAGGAGCAGGCACGTCGTCGCAAGCCACCATGTACGTGAGCCAACTGGTTGCCGGCCTACCTCATATATATGGCGGTATACCTTAGGGCCCGGCCGGGTTTGGCGATTCCGATGGTCCAGTATTTGGACAACATCTATAGGACGATGGTTGACTTCCCGGGCCCGTCGTGGTTGGCTTATGACGAGGAATTCCGTATGCGGATTCCCCTGCACCCCGAGATGAGGTGGGATGAGCCCTGCCAGAGGCTTTGGCTTCTGTACATGACTCCCACGTGCCCCGCGCCTGGGGAGAGATACCATTGTGGACATGCGGTCCAGCGTGCGGCCCCAGCACAGGTCCCCCGCCAGGTGGCGGGGCAGGGGGTTCCAGCCCGCCTGCTGTGCTGGACTTTCTTGTACAATGGTTCCTGCAATCGGAAGAATTGCAAATACAGACATGAGTGTCCCGCCTGTGCTGGCCCCCATGCGGCCTCTGCATGTCCCAGGCCTGGAGGGATGCGGGGCAGAGGGAGGGGCGGACAGGGGGCTGGCAAGACTGCCTCAGGTGGAGCTGGTTCACCGAAAGGCTCCCTCCCCGATTAATGTGGACATGTTGGAGCGTTGCCTTGCATTGTACCCGAGGGGGGCAGATGCAGTTTACCTGCTTTGGGGTTTTCGACTGGGGTTCCGTATTCCTTTCATGGGTGGTAGGTTCCCCCAAGACGCCCCCAACCTTTTGTGCCTCAGGGGAAGGGAGGAGGTGGCTGCTGCCAGCATTTCTGAGGAGGTTAATGCGGGCAGGGTCGCTGGCCCTGTCCCTGCACCCCCGTTCCGGGGAGCATATTATTTCGATGATGCCATGCCTTTTGGCTGTTCCATTTCGGGCTCGGCATTCGAACGTTTCACCACCTTCCTAGAATGGGCTTTTGTCCGCAGGTCAGGGTCCCGGTCTGTAGCCCATTCCCTGGATGATTTTATTCGGGGCTGAACGGGGCTGGGACACGTGCACACGTCTCCTCAACACATTTCAGACGCTAATGGAGGAACTTGGTGTCCCTTTAGCGCCCGAAAAGACCGAGGGCCCATCTACACAGCTAGTATTACTGGGGGTGGAGATTGACACGGTAGCCCAGGCTTCTAGGTGGCAGTGGGATAAGGTGTCGAGGCTAGTGGCCCTTATCTCGGACTTGCTGGCCAAGCGCATGGCATCACTGAGGGAACTGCAGGTGCTACATGGTCACCTCAATTTCGCTTGCAGGGTCGTCGCACCAGGCAGGGCATTTGCTCGGCGCTTGTGCGACACCATGGCAGGATTATCCAGGCCCCACCATAGGGTTAGACTTACCCGGGGTATCAGGGCAGACGTGCTTGTCTGGCTCCAGTTCCTGAGGGAGTTCAATGGGGTGTCATTTTGGAGGTCTGAGCCCCGGGCTTCCCCTCGCTTTCAGATACAGTCCGATGCCTCGGGATCCCTGGGTTATGGGATGTACTTCAATTGGAAGTGGGCCTATGGTGGGTGGCCACCAGCCTGGGCAGGCACGGGTCGCCTGCGTGGTCTCACGTATCTGGAATTTTCCCTATCCTGGGGGCTTTGATGCTATGGGGCAAGGAGTGGGCCAACTTGGTCGTCCATTTCTGGTGTGACAATGCGGCCGTTGTCCACATTGTCACCTCACAGACTTCCACATCACCCAGGGTCATGGACCTAGTGCGCCAGTTTCTGTTGCGCAGCCTGCGCCTCAACGTCCTCTTCTGGGCCAGGCATGTCCCGGGGGTCAATAATGATATTGCTGACGCTTTGTCCCGCCTGCAGATCTCCCGGTTCCGTGCCTTGGCCCTGGATGCGGAGGAATTTCCCTCGCCACTCCCGGACGAGATATGGACCATTGGCAAGGAGAGGTGAACCGGGCGATTTGCTTGTCACTAGCGCCACGCACGCGTAAGGCGTATCACCACGCATTCATTTCTTCAGAGCATTTTCTGTCCCCAATTCCGGCTGCCAGGAACCTGGCCGATCCCAGTGATCCATGGACTGCGGTTCATGGTTTACCTGCATGCCCAGGGCCTTGCACCTCGCACCATAGCATCTAGGCTGTCGGCGTTGGCTTTTATGGCCAAGGTGGGAGGTCGTGTGGACAGTACCACTGACTTCCGTGTGAGACATGTTTTGGACGGGTGGGTGCGGGAGCGTGGGCGTTGCCCGGATGACCACCACCCGATTTCCCCAGGGGTTTTTACCCGATTGGCCCGGGGCTGGCCTGGCCTCTGTTTTGATAGATATGAGGCAGCCCATTTCATGCGGCTACAACGGTGGCCTTTTTTGGAGCGCTCCGCATCAGCGAGCTTGAGATGCTGTCTAAGGCGGATGCAAGTCGTAGGGCACTGGAACTCGAAGATGTCTGTCTGGACAATATTGGGCTCAGTTGGGGATACGCTCCTCTAAAACGAATTGTAGGCAGTGGAGTAGACTGCTACGATGTTCTTTGGCAGACATCTGTCCGGTTGGTGCCCTACAGGATCTCCTTGCACTGTGTGGCACGCACCATGGCCCGTTTTTCTGTCACCAAGGTGGGTCTTCCCTTACTAAATTTCAATTTTGGAGGGTGCCGGGAAGGCACTAGACAGTGTTGGCCTCTCTGGGGCTCGCTGCGGCACCCATTCGTTCAGGATAGGGGCGGCTTCTACTGCAGCTGTTTTTGGATACTCCGGGGCTGAAATACGCCGCATGGGAGGGTGGGGATCACAATGTTTTCAGTTTTGTGTTCGCCCTCTTCAACCGTGAGTACCAGTTTAGTCACTGCACTGTTTCTCCCCCCTTTTTTTCCTTGACAGACCCTGGGTGTCGTTTTACACCGGTGACAGTATGGCTGGTGGGCCATAGCCACGTGCACAGGGCAGCGCGTTACGCTGCATGGGGCAGCGTGTTACGCTGCACAGGGCATCGTGTTACGCTGCACAGGGCAGCGCGTTACGCTGCGGCGACAGAGTGGGGACCCCGACTGGGACTGGGTGCATCCGCACGTCTCAGGTGGTATGGTAAGCGCGGCATGTTATGGCGGGAACTGTTGCCATTCCTTTTCTACATCAGGGATGCTGACTCGCCCGATGTCCTGGTTATGTACCTTGGGGGCGATGGCTTGGGACAGGTCACTGGCCTATCGCGGAAGCTTGCAGTTTGCAGTGACCTGCCCTACTCACATTAGGTGTGGCCTGCCACGTCCCTCAATTGGTCGGACACGATACCGCGATACGCTTACAGGGGGGCGTTCGGCCTCGAGGCTCTTGACTGAGCCGACGCTCCGTGAACAGGGCTATTGCCCGGTTCCTTTTCGACAAGGGCGGGGGACGCGTCATTAGCCTCCCCGCCATCAGTCTGCAAAATTACGAGCTTTACTCAGGGGATGGGGCCCATCTGTCGCAGGGAGGTATGGACCTCTGGTTAGTGGACTGGCGAGCAGGCCTGTCGACCGAGCTGACGGTCTTGGGGGGGCGGTAAGCCTTTTGGAAAGCCTCCCCGTGTGGCGGGTATCACTGGTAAGGTAAACATTTATGACCCACAGGTATCCGGCAGGTTCGCAATTGACTGGACAACACTAGACAGGCATAAGTTGGTTAAACGTTGTCCGGTCAACGACGAACCAGGTGACGGGGTGATGGCTACAGCTAGACAGCATGCATCACCCCGTGATTTCACGGATACGCGTCAGAGGGTGGGGTCATTAGTTAGATATTGACTACGGTCAACAATTTGTTTGTTGTCAACAAACAAATTGATACAAATAGATACATTGTAACAATTGCCGTTGGCAATTTTGGGTGGTACCTTACCAGTGTTACTTCGGCCTGCTTGCCTTAAGAATTATGATTGGTCGATTACCAATAGAAATTTATAATTCGGACTAGGGCATGAATCAATAAATGTGGCCCAATGCCGTTATCCACTTTTACCAGTGTCTGAGTCCTTTATTGGGGGGTGCGCCTGCAATGCAAGCGTGGCGCCAAAATGGCCGCCGCGCTCTTTGCGGGCCTCCCCCCATCGGACGAAGGCATCCGGGTAGTTAGGGGGCGTGGCCAGCTCCCTTATAAAAGGGGTGGCCATGAGGCAGCCGAGCTGCCATTTTGCGAAGCGACGGAGCGGAGAAGTTTTTCCCCTCCATCCCCTCCCTAGTTAACAGTGTGATATTTTGGTCGCTTCGGGGCCGGGTGGGAATTTTTGGCTGGGACCCACTATTGGCTCTCGGGTCCTGGTTTTTTCGCCCATCCCACACTGTTGCTATGGTTTGATATAGGGGTTTCTGTTGCTGCTGTTGACTTTGGTCACATGGGCGGGTATCACTGGTAAGGTACATATTTATGACCCACAGGTATCCGGCAGGTTTGCAATTGACTGGACAACACTAGACAGGCATAAGTTGGTTAAACGTTGTCCGGTCAACGACGAACCAGGCGACGGGGTGATGGCTACAGCTAGACAGCATGCATCACCCCGTGATTTCACAGATATGCGTTAGAGGGTGGGGTCATTAGTTAGATATTGACTACGGTCAACAATTTGTTTGTTGTCAACAAACAAATTGATACAAATAGATACATTGGAACAATTGCCGTTGGCAATTTTGGGTGGTACCTTACCAGTGTTACTTTGGCCTGCTTGCCTTAAGAATTATGATTGGTCGATTACCAATAGAAATTTATAATTCGGACTAGGGCATGAATCAATAAATGTGGCCCAATGCCGTTATCCACTTTTACCAGTGTCTGAGTCCTTTATTGGGGGGTGCGCCTGCAAAGAGAATCATTCATTTTTGTTTCTTACTTTTAAAAAAAACACACACTTGATGTTTCCACCCAGTAAACTGGCACTGGAGCATCTTCTTAACAGACTCTTCTTAAAACACGCACACTGTCATTATGTTTTGGCACCTATTCTATTGGCCTCATTACGTTTTACATGAAAATGGTTCCCAACCCACTCAAATACTATTTTTTTTTATACATTTGAGAGAAATTTTGTAAAAATCTGAAATGCTTTAAGTCCAAAACAAATATTCTCAAGGTTTTAAACCCAGGGAATGTAATTGTTAATAACATTTTGAAAAACAGTGATATTTTAAAAGGCATGTTGTCTAAAGGAAAACATGGACCTTTTTATGAGCTACTTAATGCAATGCTAATCCAACCTGCTAGACCTACATTTGATACAACATTTTCTGCAAATATTCAGCTTTATTAAAGGTAATTTAATAGGACGTTTGACACAGTTCTTCAGAGAAGGTTTTGTGGAATGTTTATGACTTCAAAAACAATTTTATTAAAGCAAAATATTTTCCAGATATTTATAAATACATTTTAGGGAAACTGTAGGTGTTGATTTATATAAAACACATTTGACTGCACTAACAATGGTAACCTCTTGAACTGAGGGTGACACTTTTATCAGAAGAAAAGCTCCTTTAAATAAAATTAAATCCACCAAAGAGGGTAACTTTAAAGTTAAGGGTGAGATATTTTCAATAAAAGGTAGACAACTATTCACAGTCATAGTGTGCAATGAAGGGGAAACTGGAGTTGGAGAATTTTAAATGCATTTGTTAAAAATTCTGCTTTATCATAGGATCCCTCTTACTGGCTATATTTGAAATAGCAGTTTGTTAACTGTATTCCAAAGTAGAATCTACTGACTTATGCCTGACCCCTGGACCTCTCTCTTATAAGGCTCCAGAGGGCTGCAACCTGACAGTTTTCAACTGCCACTGATTAGAAATTTTGGGGGGGGCATCAATATATTGATGCCATTCATCTCTTTTTTTCCATCTTACACTGGAAAGTAGCAGTTTCTATGGCAGTTCTGAACAGGTGTCTGAGAATAGTAATGGATATAGAAGAGAAGGTTACTTGCAGCTCGGGAGATCAGTAGCTCAGTATTATGGGCTTAGATCTTATATTTGACAGGGTAGCACTTCCTGAAAGAAATCAGGGTTGCCATTTCAAAGATATATTTGACCACTTTGCTCCTTAATTCTCTTCTGTCAGCTTTGGGTAGAGCAGCTTTCTCCACTCCTTCACTGCTATTCTAACTACCTACATTGCTAGACAAAATGAGTTTGGCTATAGTTGTACATGTGTTGGTCACACCAAAGTTGGACTCCTTAGTACAGTTTATGAATTTAATGTGTTCTCCAGGATGTTTCGTATTGTGAAAAATTCGTAAACCAAAACACAGATTGCTGCACACATGGGGGCGGCTGTGCTGACTTCCCCCAGTGGGCATGGTTGCTGCACAGTGGCACTACACAGAGAGTCTATTCAAGAAGAGTCCAAATAGCAAAGTCCAAAGAGCAAACCAAGGTCTGGTTACTGGTAGCTCAAGCAAGCATCTAGTCCAAAGGATGTCTGGGGCGTCATCAGGGTTGGCAGAGAAATCAGGGTCACAGCACGCAGGTCAGGGTCTAGGCAGGCAATCTCAAGAGGTATCCAAAGCCAAGCAGGGCATTGGTCTTTGCCCTGAAGAATTGTACCAATGATGGAATTCTGCAACAAGCTTGCTTAAGAGTCTCCCAGCTATTCGCTATCAGCTGGGAGCCTTCTCTGCTAACTAGTTCTTGCTTGTTTGTGCTGCATGTGTAGCTCCTTTCTGCAGCTTTCCCTGACTGAGTGCTGATCACTGTCAGAGTCAGACTTCTGCTGTGACAGGTCATATGCCTGGGGAAACAGAGTTGGGCCAGAAGCAGGTTGAGTTCCCTGGTTCAGGACATTCTTAGGTTCGGTTGCAGGCAGAACTGGGCTGGGCATAGGAAATGCCTCCTGATCTAGGTCATCTTCGGAGTTTGATGAGGACTGGAACACAACAGTGGCACTATAAACATCCCAGGTGCAATACGTCCTGGGGGAAATTGTTTCATATTGCAAAAAAATTAATTAAATCATAAACCGAGGCATTATTTTCAATAGATTTTCATTCATAAACTGAGATGTTAGTAAACCAAGACATTCATAAACTGAGTAACTACTGTATACTCTAAATGTGGCTGCATTAAAATATCATATAAATAGACTGCCAACAATGGCCAGACTTTTTAATCATTCAGTTCCTCTTCTGCAACACTTTCAAAACTGATTTACATAAATATTTCAAAGTATAGTGGTACCTCATACCATGATTTTAATCCATTCCATGGGGCTCATTGTTGTATGAAACAATTGCTATATGACACATGGATCATATAGCGATTTTCCCTATGGGATGCATCGTACAATGATTTTTTTTTTTTGCTAAGTGGTTTTCCCATTGAAAATTTGTTGTACAATTTTTTCCATAGGGAAAATTGTTATGTGTGACACCATTTCCCCCCAAAACCTAACTGTTATGTGCTTTTTTTGCTATACGGTACAATTGTTGTATGAAGTTCCACTGTACATGCTAACAAACATACACACCCTCCAATACTTTACTACTAGAAGTGAAGCAGCAGGGAATTTCATCTTCATATCACTACTGAATGGACAGAAATTGCAGAAAGGAAAGGGCATACATGTCAATCTAGGACCAGTCTTTTCATAGAAAAGGCCAGCATTTTATGCTTGACAAAGTACATTGCATTTAATCAGCCTGGAGGGATATATGGTAGACTTATCATGCAGCTGTCAATCAGAGGTGTAGTAGCCTGCCTACATCAAGTGTTAATAATCTATAAGGAAGAGGTGTGTCTGGGTCAGCACTGTGAGGGTCCTGAGGCCGAGGGTGGGGCCTGCACCCCACAAATACAACAAAATGTAAAAACTACAACTCCCAGCAGACACTGCAGTGCAATGCAGCCAATCATGGAGGCCGGGCCGAAAGCGAGAGAGGTGGGGTGCCAGTCATACATGCACACAGACCAACTGCCACCCACAAAGCATAGCATGGCAGAGAAACACAGTGGTGCTCATGCCCGGAACGTGCAGGGCCACCATGCCCAGCACAACTATGGGGGCCAAGAAGATACCCCCCAAATAGCCAAGAAAACCTCAGGCGCCCCTAGCAAAGGGGCGTGGAGCTGATGCAGGAAGGCCCCTACCAAGCCCGAGCGAAACACCAAGACCTATACTGCCTTACCGTGCCACAGGAATTGCCTACATCGGGCCCTTGGAGAGGGAGAAGGGAAAGAAGATAAAAATGGGGAGGATGGGAGAGGAAGGAGGGGGAGGAAGGAAACACAGGGAGAATGGGGAAAGAGGAGGAGGGAAGAAAAAGCTGCCCCCTCCTTTCAAAGAACAACAACACACACACACACCTGGACAAGCTGGCGGTGGCCGCGGCCTTGCTGGCAGGCCTGGGGGAGAAGGGCCTGCTGTTGCTGTAGCAACAGGGGTCTCCAGACAACCAGACTGCCTGCAAGACAGGGAACTGGGTGGGGGCACCTCATTTTACTTAGTGTCTCTTTAATGTTTTATTATCACGATGATAAATATCCCAACTTTGCTCTTAAACATTAGTGACCAGTAACTTCTTATTTTATCTAATTTCTATTCAAATCAATTTGTCTAGAACAGTTATATTTCTATTTCTATCCCTATCAATTTATTCAAATATTACATTCTATACATCATTCACCCCGTGTATTTACATTGCCCGGGAGGATGTGGTATTTCCCATTGGTTTCTACTGTGCCCAAAACTTCAATTGGTCTGGTGTCAGTCTATTCTTCCCCTCTCCCTTCAAAGCATGATCCACAAACTGTCTCCATGTATTCCAGAATCTATTCTCTTTAATTATTCCTTTTTTAAAATTCAACGCTCATGTTAAATTTTTCATTCAATGCGAGATCCCACATCTCCTTATACCAATCATCTACTTTTAATTTTATGTCGTTCTTCCAATTTTTTGCTATACACATTCTACCCATAGTAAGCATTATAGCCAATAATTCTTTCTTATCATCATCTAGGTTCATATTTTCTACGTCCGTCAACAAGATGTTACTTGGCCCCAACTTGAGAGATTCTCTCATAATATTAACCATCCCCTTCTCAATTTCCTCCCAAAATTTCTCAACCTTTTTACATTCATACCACATATGTACATATGTGCCCAATGTATTTTTACATCTCCAACACATTTTTTTTTATCTATCTGGTACAGTTTCAATGGGGTCAAGTACCATCTCCACAACATTTTGAAATTATGCTCTTTAACCCTGACGGACATGGATCTCATACCTCTTTTTCTCCATTTATTTTTCCACTCTTTTTTTGGTAATGCTTATCTTCAAATCTTGTTCCCAAGCATTTTTTAATATCTCTTGTGAATTACTTTATACATTTATTATTTTATATATTTTACTAACCAATTCCAATTTCCGACTTTGTTACTTTCCATATTAACTCTTCAAATTCAGTTTTACTTCTTTCCAGACTCTGCTCTCTCACATAACTATTATTCCACTTATTTATCCTCATAATCTGTAACCAATTTAACTTCATTTGATCATACAGCTCTTGTCTTTTCACGTCGTCTCTGCAAACTCGTACCCAGTCTTTCAACAGGAAAATCTCGTTCTTTAATAAAATTTCCTTCATCCTATCATCAATTTTTATTGGGAATTTTTAAATATCTTCAAGCTCAATTATTGGTGATATATTCAGGGATAGTTTCAATTTTAACCTTCTTCCAAACTCCCAACATCGATCTCATCATTCTATTTTTAACCATTATTTTTCCTTTTTCATTCCCTAAAAACACACTTTTACCCAACTCCTTTAATTCCATCATTTCAATTTCCTCCCAAATAACTACCTCTTTCATTAAAATCTTAACTACATTTTTAATATGGAATGCATTATAATAAGTTTTCAAGTTCGGTATTCCCAGACCCCCATCTTTTTGTGACTGGTACCACATTTTCTTTGGTATTCTAGCTCTTCTTCCCCCATTACAATAATTATTTATTAAAGCTTGAAATTCCTTAATTTCTTTATCTGTAATTTTTAATCGGTAGGGTTTCAAACAAAAAAAATATTTTTGGTAATAACATCATTTTAGTCAATGCTAACCTGCCGAACCAAGACAGCTTCAAATTTTTATATTGTGAAATTTTTGCTTTGAGTTCTTTTTTTGTTTATCATAATTTAATCTTCTTAAATCTTCTATTTTGCTTGAAATATTTATCCCCAAATATCTCACACTATTTCTAATCTGTAGTTTAAATCTATTTTTAATTCTCCCTTGTTCTTCCTTGTCTATATTATTCAATATCATTTCAGATTTATCCCAATTAATCCTCAACCCAGTTATTTGTTCAAATTCCTCCAAATGCCTCTGTTTCCCAACGTCTTCCCCAGATGTTTCATAATTATGAGAGTATCGTCAGCATATAAACTAACTTTATTTCCTAATATTCCTTCTATTTCTTTATCCTCCCTTATACTTTTTGCTAATATTTCCATCGCCATTATAAATAATATTGGGGATAGTGGGCATCCCTGTCTTGTTCCCGCTTCTAATCTTACTTCTTCCGTAAGGCCATCATTTACCCTAACATTGGCACACCCTTGTTGATACAATTGTTCTATCATTTTTATAAACCTACATCCAAATCCATAGCCTTTAATTAACTCATTAATTGTTATCCATTGCAAAGAATCAAATGCCTTGAAAATATCCAAAGATAACAATCCTACCTTCTCTTTAGTTTGACCTGCAATGTCTATTAAATCTATAACTTGCCTTGTTAAATCCGCCATGTATCTACCTTTAATAAATCCCACCTGGTCATTATTTATATATTTATCCATGAAGTTATTTAATCTTTTTGCCAATATCGCCGTAAAAATCTTAGCATCCTGATTCATTAAAGAGATGGGCCTATATGACTACCTTTTCCAAATCTTTCCCAGGTTTTGGCAATAATACTATTATAATTCTATACCAAGAGTGTGGAATCTGACCTCCATCCAAAATAAAATTATACAATTTTAATAATTTTGGGACAATTATATCTTTAAACTCTTTAAAAAGTTCCGCTGGCAATCCATCTTCACCTGGCGATTTATTCATCCTCAATTTACCTATTATTTCTTTTATCTCCTTTTCAGTAATTGGCTCCTCCATTATTTGTTTATGTTCCTGATCGATTTTGTTTTTAATCTGACTTTCAATTTTATCTTTTAATTTTCCCAGGTCTATATTTTTTCTTGAATATAATTCCTGATAGAATTCTTTTACAACCTTACATTTATCTTTTGTTTTATTATACTTTATACCCTTTTTATCTACCAGAATCCCTATTTCCCTTTTATTTCTTTTTTCCTTAGCAGCTCTTGCCAATAATTTTGAATTTTTATTACTATATTCAAAGTATTCCCTTTTTAGATAAACCAAAATCTCTTTTCACTTTTTCAATATCCTTTCCTATTAACTCCTTCCTCAACCCCTGCATTCTTTCATAAACTTTTCTGTCTTTAGTTATTACATGTTTCTCTTGTAGCTGTTTAATCTCTTTCTTGATTTCCTCCTGCTTACCTTTTAATTGTTTATTTTTAAAACTAGCCAATTTAATACTTTCCCCTCTGAATATTGCCTTCATCGTATCCCACACCACATTATAACAAACCTCACCTGTATCATTCCATTTCCAATTTTGCTCCCATCTTTCAACTATTTGTTCTTTACATTTTTCATCTTTAAATAATTTAGTATTATATCTCCAATTTCTCCTAATCTTTGTACCATCCATTCTCATTTCTAACAATACCTTTGCATGATCCGACTCTCTGAAGATTCCAACTTCAATTTCATCCAAATTTCCTATTAGGTTGTTAGTTACAAATATATAATCTATTCTAGAATACATGTTATAAACCTGGGGGGGGGAGTGTAAACCCTTTCCGATCCTTTAAGCTCCTGCCATGTATCTTTTAACCCTAATCCTTTCATCCATTTATCCAGCACTTGTGTTTTATCTCCTCCCCCCTTCTAGCTATGTTTGTAGTATCTATATTTGATCTTATTAAATTGAAGTCCCCACCCACAATCATTTTTATCATTCTTTCTTTATTCAATATATTATGCACCTTATCTAAAAATTTATTTTGATTTTCATTTGGTACATACAAATTTACCAAGGTTATCTCCTCATCATCTATTTTCCCTTTTATTATTAAATATCTTCCTTCTATATCTGAGATACTTTTTACCATCTCAAATCCAACTCTACTTGATATCATAATTGCTACACCTCTTGCCTTTGATGTACCATATGATTTTTCATAAAATTGAGTTCATCCTAAGAATAATGTGTTAGTTTACTCTGATTTTTGATGAGTTTCCTGTAGAAAGATTATATCCGGTTAGTCTTTCCTAAGAGCTGCTTCTAATCTTCTTCTCTTCACCTGACAACCAGTACCTTTCACATTCCAGGTTAATACTTTTAAATTTTTCATTCCTTATTTTCTAACCCCAATTCTCCCTTTTCAACACTTCCTCCAATGGGTGTGCACTCCAACAAACAACAAACCCCCATTCCCAAACATCTATTAAAGAAAAAGGAAAAAAGATAAAAAACCAAAAATAATAAACAACTCTAAAAAAACCAATAAAAACATATAAACAATCTACTACTATCCCTCCCCACTTTTCTGCAAGTAGCCTCCGTATTAACAAAGGAGGAGGGGGGAAGCGCGACCAACTGTGCGGGCTTAATAGGAACCCAAACTAACTTCCACTCAAATCAAGCCCTCCTTCTGCTCCTTTGGGCATATTCTCATTCTCATTTCTCCTTCTCATGAACCCACCCGAAACAATCAATTCCTCCTTCAGTTCATCCCACTCTTTAGTTCCGAATTCCAGTAATTTTGCATCTACCATTACATCCATGACATTGACATCCTCACTCATCATATATCATTTACCCAAATGAAAAAAAACTCAATTGACGTGGAAATTTCCAATTATACCTAACTCCTTTATCTTGGAATCTCTTTGTAATTGGCTTCATCGATTGCCTCCATATACGATCCTCCATTGGAATATCATTGTATACTTCAATATCTGAACCATCTATTTTTTAAACTTCCAACCCCTTCACTCGAATGAGAGCCATTAATCAAAATTTATCAGCAACATTGGTGAACTTTACCAGTACATTTCTTGCCCCAACTCTACCCCTTCTTGAACCCAACCAAAAGACACTTACAATACCATATGGCGTGAAACCTCCTTCCATAATTCCATCTAACCATTTTACAATTCTTTCTTTTAATTTATCTGGCGTACCTTCCAGAATTTTTTGAATTATCACATTCGCACGTCTCATCTGTTCTTCCACCAGTTCTAACCTTTTTTCATGATCCCCCACCTTATTTTCCCTTTCTTTCTCTCTTTCTCTCATATCTGAAACCACTGCTTTTATCCCCTCCTGCTCTCGTTTCATCACCTCGTGTTCTTCCTTAAGTTTATTCTGCCCTTTTTTTAAATCATCAAAACCCTTCATAATGTTTGCCATCAAATCTTGCATGTCTTGTTTTCGTTCCTGTTTATCCTGAACAAACATATTACCAATTTTTTGTTCCAAATTATCCACCTTCTCATTAAATTTATCAACATCTGATTTAAACCCTTGCCCCCTTTATTGGCACCATTGATGGGGTTGTCACTGTCATTATAGTGGCTGTGGTTGTTACTGCCATCAGTGTCATCGCAGCTGTGGTTGTTATAGTTGTTGTTGCAGCTGTTGCTGTTGTTATCTTTGCTGTCATTATTACAATAGATTTCACAGCTGCAGGTGCCATCGTAGGTGGAGTTGTCACTATTTTTTGCTGCTGCTGTTGTTGTAATTGCTGTGCAATTTTTCTCACAGTCTCTTGGTCCTCCAAATCCTTTATTTCCTGTTGCATTGTTTTCTCCGACTCCCCTTGTTCTATCCTGGTGAGCCTTTTAAAAATCCTATCTGAGGATGACTGTCTCTCTGCTCTTATCCAGCCCACTTTCTCCTTCTCCTTCCCTGTTCCCTGACGTTTCAGTCAAACACTGTTCCAATTGCAGACAGTCTCCAGTTTATCTCCACAAAAGTATATCTTCTGTAACACAGTCAGCCCACAGCTCTTTTAACCATCCTTATATCCCTTTAAGCAAGTAACAACCAATTGCCACTTCCACACAAAACAACAAAAACAAAAAAAAAGCTTGTAATCCAATGGAAAAAAAAGAGAGAAGGCAAAACAAACTACCGGTCCCAAAAATGAAGACGACAAAACAATACTTTCCAAGAGACACCACTGTTCAGACTCCCAGTGCCATCTTATTCCCTTCTTCTTTGTATCCAAATATCCAAAAAATTCAAAGAAAGGGAAAAGGTTCCAAGCCACCAAACTCTCCTCTTTTAAGCCCGAATGTCCATCATCCAATCTTTAATATTTTCCAGGGGGGGGGGGATCCCCATATTCAATAAACTTTTCTGCTTTTCCACTTTTCCTCCCCCTCCACCACTTCCAAGAACTCACTCTCCGCAGCAGCAAATTCCTCACAGCTCTGCTCAGCTCTGGAATGCTTCGAGGCTAGCCAGGCTGAATGAGGCTCGCTTTCATTTTCCCCCCTTCAAATCCCAGCAAACTCACCCCCCTCAGTCTGGCCACCGGCTTGCCTTTTCCAGCCTTTATCACTTTAGGCAATCATAGTCCAAACCTAGTCCTCGACTAGGAAAAATCTCCCATTCCTTCACTGGCAAAGTCCGTCCAACCCCCACTCCTCTTTGAAATTTGAAACTCACGTCTATCTCCTTTTTCACTCAGCTTTTCAGCCAGTCCAAAGTAAATTCCATCAGTTGTTGACTTAATCTTCCTCCTCCACCTTTTTTAATGTCTCTGGAACATTTTAAACTCTTTTAAAAAGCCTCTTTCATCGTCGTTCTTTTTGAGTGAAAGAAAGTTCAGTCCGTTCAGTTCCCCATTAGGCCACACACCCTGGCATCATGTCTTTGATACCTTCTCAAAAGGTCACCACAGCGTGCCCTAATTTTCTATACTACTAGCAGAGGTACCTGGCGTTGGCCATGTGTGGGACCCAACCGGGTGTGGGGGCTGCCAAGAGGGCCCCTAGCCCCTCCTTGGCCAGTGGGTGCAGAGCAGAACCACAGAGCATGGGGGTGGGGACAAGAGGGGTCTGGAGGCCTGTGCTATGGGAAGCAGCGGAGAGCGCGCAAGGCAGAGGGGCTTAGGGCCTTCTAGGTGGGCCTATGCAGGCAACCAGTAAGGGGCAGCAGACAGTGGCCGATCCACACGCTGCGCCGACCACCCACCCTGGCTCTGTTTTCCACCTCCTCCCCTGCAGTCAGGCAGCCCCCCAATGATGGCAGGCCTACCTGGCTGGGCTGTCATCCGGTGTTGACAACCATGGTGGCAGCAGGGTGGCTGGAGATGCCGCTGGTCAGCAGAGGGCAGGGAAGCACCTGATGGGGCAAAGCGGCAGTGGTGGCTGGAGGAGGGGTGCCCAGCTTTCCTTCTCTGGCAGGGCTTGGGTGAAGGGAGGGGTACGGCCAGCCCATGCCTGTCGGAGAAGCTGGGTCTGTGCCACTGCCTCCCGCAGGCCTGGATGCAGCGGCACTTGGCTCCCCCAGCTTGCGGCCCTCATTGCTCCCCAGACCCCTCTCCAGCCCCTTCAAGTGAAGCAGGGATGCCCCCGAACCCTGCTGCCCACCATGCCCCCCCAGGCCCACCCCCTTGTTCCCTGCCAGACCTACTCTTCACCTTGCCTTGGCATCCCCGACGTGGTGACGTGGTTGGCTCTGGCTTCCGGGGGGCAGACCCAAGGTCAGATATCCGGCCTGGCGTGTTCCCCGGTGCCTTGTGGGTTGGTGCCACACACCCTGGTGCTGGGGGCACCCTCTTTGCAGCCCCTTTTGAGGGTGAAGTCCCCCGGAGCGTGCTGCCGGTACCCCATGTCAGACACACCTAAATGACAAGGTAGGCAGGGCCAGCATTGTCCTGGGCAACATACAGCGCTGGACCTTGATTTTAGTGATATAGATGATACTTTTTCCCCTCTTCCTGCCTTATCTTCTTCCTCCTTTCCAGATTGAACAAAACTACTATGCCTTGTGTTCCTTGCAGAAGTCCACAAATACTCCTGTTCATGTAGTAATTCCACATTTGACCAAAGACTGTACAGTACTTGCATCTTTCCAATGATGATCCTTTGAAGTTACTTCTTAAAACCACTTTATAGTCTGGTTAATGTAGAATCCTGCAATAAGGTGGCAACATTTCTTTCCTCATAAGTATGTTCCTTGGATTAAACTCTCAGAAATCTCTCAAAGATTTATATGAAAATGTATGGAAGCAGGATCATACATATTGTGTGTGAAGGGCTGTGTGTGTGTGTGTGTGTGTGTGTGTGTGTGTGTGTGTGTGTGTGTGTGTGTGTGTGTGTGTGTGTGTGTGTGCAAAGGATATGTTGATTTAAGTAGAATCAGCTTCAGTAAAATAGGACAGTGGTGGTTAACCTTGGCACTATAAGTGTTCTTGAACTTCAATTCCCAGAAGCCCAAGTCAGCACTCCTGCTTATCAGGGCTTCTGGGTTTGAAGTTCAAGAACAGCTGGACTGCCAAGGTTCACCACCACTGACCTAGGGATTTTGCAAGATTAACAAGCATCATTATGACAATGCCAGTTACTGCGTTTCAGCTACAAGAAATATGGTAGATCAACAGAAGGTCTTGGAAAGTGATTTGTGCACATAAGTTACTTTATTTACTTGTGGAGCTTGCATAAAGATAAACCAGGCTAGCATAAAGATAAAACAGAGCTAGACTGGAAAGGCTTTGGATTACTCACAGCATTCACTGGCCTAATATCATCTCAGTTGGCCCACTGACATTCTCGTGTGCCAGTTAGGATTATGCAGTAAGATATTTACAGTTCAGTTGTTTGCCCCCCCAAAAAAGATCTGTACTGAGCAGAATGATGACTTCTTGTATAAAACACACTCTCTCACTCATCTCAAATCTGCAAAACAGCATGATGCACAAGTAAGAAGCAGAGCACAGTGTGAGTCAGCACATGGGCAACATGATATTCCTGCTCCATTATTTAGTGAGCCCATAGCCCATAACTACACAAGTGACTCAAAATATTAATTATATATCACAAAAGAAATAAAGTTGCATATGTCATTATTTGATATTTTAGATCACTGAATAAATTGAAAGTGACTTCTTTTTCAACTAATTACATCTAAATTTTTGGTGAGTGGCAAGAGATAAGCCAATGGTAGAAGTTTGCTTGCCTTGTTCTTAATGTATCATTTTTTTCCTTGTACACTCCCACCTTTCCTCTGGTAATATTTACTGTATAAGGTAGGGGAAATCTATTACAGTAGAGAGAGTGGATTTTCATGGTACATTTTCCTCTCCAGGATGACTTCTGCCCTTAACCATAGTATCAGGAAAGTCAATCTCTTGTTAGCTTTGAGTATTGCCACCAAGCATCCTATATGGAATTAATCTAAGTTGACTTGGAGATAAAAACAGTTTTGTGACTTTTCCAGCATGGTGAGCATGATGACATTATCCAGTAATTCTTACACTAGCATGTCACACACTCTTCAGTGAACCACCCCAAAAAGCACAGTCATTTTTTATTTTTTATTTTTGGATTTGCTTCTTGTATTCTGTTCCAGTCAGAGACTCCTTGTCCCATGCTGGTACAATAAATTATTCAGATGACAAGTGAAATAGTTTTTTCTAACTTAAATTAATTACTCTATTTTTATTGGCAAAATATAGCTTCACATGACTTGTTTGTATTACTATCTGTGTATTTTTTTTCTAAAAGAGAAAAGTGTGATTTAAATGAACAGCTTGTTTTTTTTATTTATTTAGGAACCAGAAGGAATAGGTATGAAGAGAAAAATAGGATCTAGGATATAACCATAAAGGTTAAAACAGCAGTAAAATGGAAATACATGTATTTTTGTATATTACAAATCAAGGCAATTTTAATGACTCTCAGCATTTCTGATGCACACATTCTAGGTTTTTAGACCTGTCTTCATAAACTCTAGCACTGATCACTTCTCCTGACTGACAAGAAAAAAGATTTCCTTCTCTTTTCTAACTCTCAGATCTAAGTAAGAGCCTTATTAGAGAATAAAAAATAAAGTAAATACAGTGTTTGGGATAGGCTAATTTACACTCGTCTTCACTGAACAGAAGATGCAGCTGGAAATGCAAATCAGCCCAGAGTCACACACCCATCTGTATTCTTCCTCCCCTTCTACTTTTTTAAAAAAGTTGAATCATTTCACTCCAGTTCAAGTGTGATCGCTTGAACCAATGTAGAAAAGAAAGAACCGAGTACACACACAAACAGAGAGAGAAAGAGAGAGAGTGATGCATGGCCTTACTAACATAACTTTGGCAAAGCAGTTTGCTTCTTTCCTCTCATAGGAAGATGAAGTGAGAATGCATGCATGTGCATGCACAATCACAAAGACAAATTGTGTGAGCAGTACTCCTGTTTTATTTTCACTTTTTAAAACAGTTTAAGTAGCTGTCCCAGCTCACAAAATAATATGAGGAAAAGAATCATTGAAAAAGTAAAGGCCTTTTAAAGGCATTCTTTTGAACCTTGACATCTGTGCTTCAAGCAGAACCGCTATACCAAGTTTTTTCCTTGGGGGGACCTGCATGGTCTCTTAGATAGAAGATAACTGAATCCCCTAGTATTCATTGACAGAAAATGAATGTTCATGAATTTCATTTCCTTGCATGTAAAGTCCCATCCTAAGTCTCTGATCAATCTAATCCAGGGATTCTCAACCTGTGGCCCACGGGCCAGATGCGACCCACAGCACCATTATATGTGAGGTCCCCACCTCCAACATACCAGGAAGTGCCATGTGGTGGAGTAAGGGCAAAATGGCCATCTGGTCCCCAAAACTGTCTGACGGAGTGTGACTCGACCCCCGTCTTAAAAAGGTTGACAACTCCTGACCTAATCTCTTAACTCAAACAAAGATTAGTCCATTCCTCTTCATTCCAACCACACCAATATAGCAGCATTCAATCATTCAACTGTCTGTCACACTAGCCCACCGCCCATATGTAATTGCTAGATATATGATGCTACTTCCAGACAAATCTTGTCTCATCAGTTATATGTACCTGTGTATACTGACAGCTTAAGAAAGATTGGATTTGCCACAAACAGTTTTGACCTCCCCAAGATTTTTGCATCCTTGAATGTTGTTTTTCAATGTTATGTGGATTGACAATTCAGAACCAACCTTTATATTATGTAAAACATAAACTTATGTAAACACGTTGCTTATAGACAATAACATAATTAAAATGGAGTAAATCTCACCTGGGAAATGCTGCTAGTTAAGAGGATGATGTTTGTATTCTTTGTTGCATACCAGTTGCATGATATGGCACATGCAGAGAAATTTAAGAGTCAACTTAATAACTGGTGGCAATTTATTACAGAGATTAATGCCATTTGATTTACACCAACATACATAAGTAACAGGATTCTGGCCAGTGTCAATACTGACCGATTTCAGTTTTACAGAAAAATTATCCAACTGAAGGATTGTTCTTGACTGGATTGAGCAGAGAGAAGGCTAACTGCTTTCCACTCCACTGTTTATTCAGAAAATAATATTAAAGGTGAAAAAAGAAGTGTAAGGAATTATTATTTTATTATTTTTATAATAATAAGGTTAGCCCCGGTCCCTATATACGGAACTCTCTACACAGAATGCCTTTTCAGGACAAAGGTGGAGGAAAGAGTAAGGCCAATGATTAACTCTGACTTTGGGAGGAAATGCCAGGGGTAAATGTCTTGGTCTGTGGTAGAGAAAACTAACCAAGAGACCTGTGACATCTTAAAGACTAACAAGTTTTATTTGGCTTATGTGTTCAATGTGGAATGGAGTTCACAAGACTTCTTATTGTTTTATATGGGTTGATGCCCTGCTAATCATTTAGCTGGATGAGAGTGGGGAGATTTATTTAAATCTATAATTAAAATGACTGATCATCCTTCAACCATTGGATCAATTCCTCCCCACTTGTATTTAATCATAATTGCATGCACAGAGTGCAATAAGTGCTATTTGCCATCTTCATTCCAGCACTACCAAAGATTTTGAAAAATCTCTCTCCTTCAGCTCCACTGCTCCACAGTTTCTTAGCAATAAAACAGGCCATACCATCTATCAAGATGATTAAGTACTACTGCAGAGAAGGATACAAGCAAAATACAAGCCACTCTAAAAAATGATTAAGATCCTGGAGCCATGATGGTAATAATTATCATGGACAGCCTTACACTTCATTCTTTTTGATATATGCCCATGTTTTAAACTGTGTACAATATATGTTACTTTTAAAAACATCTGTTATACATGAAAAAAAAATGCTCAGTAAAGAAAGGAATTGTGAGCTGCCTGATCCAATCTGTTTACCTGGATATTAAATCCCTTTGAATTCATTAAGATTTAAATCCTGGGCAAGCAAACACAAGATCACATCTCAAAAATTAGAAGAAAATGTTGGTTTTGCCCAAGCTTTTCATCAGAGAAACTAAACAGTGATTTGGTTACTTTTGAGCAGGGGGTGGGAAGTGGGGGTTCCCAACCTTTTCAAGCCGGAGGCCAGGTCATGCTCTCTCAGTCAGCTTTGAGGGCCAGACAGCCATTTTGCCCTGTCTGCATGATGGGGGGGGGGCATTTTGTCCCAAGAGCTTCAAAGGGCAGCCATTTTGTTTCTTGAATGTCCTTGGATGTGGTGGGGTCCACATGAAATGGCCCTGTGGGCCAGATCCAGCCCATGGGTCTTAGGTTGGGAACCCCTGCTTTTGAAAGTCAAATTAATTCTCTTTTTTATTATTATTTTAAAAATGTATACAATTTTTATTATTCATAACATAGCTCAACATTACCCCTGACTTGTCAAAAAAGGAGGCAGGACATAGATGTGTGGTAAAAGGTATTGGACCACATTTATTCAGATCCTTAACGTGAGGAGGGACTGGAGTGATATTCCTGATACCAGAGCAGACACCTTGTCCCATCTTCAGACCAGACAGGCAGTGCTATACCTTCAAGATTTATTACCTAGGCCAGAGATGTCAGGGAGGCATCTTCATAGGGTTTTCTAACTCTGTTTGCATAAACTGATATTGGACATGCCATAGAGATGGCTCATGGCCTCCCCTACATACCCAACTGATTCACCCAAATAATACCAGGCACCCTGTTTTTACCTCATCCACAGATGCCCTGAGGGATTCACAGCTACTATCCTAACCCAGCACTACATGTTTAAATGTAACCTATTTAATCAACCACACCCTTAAGCTCCACAGTGTCTTGTGAGCCAGTGGGATAAATGAGAAACAGTCCATCCAATTGCAAAACAAGAACATGGGCTAAAAAATTCCTGTCTGGCTCCAGAGCTGACCATAACACAGGGAGGGAGGGAGGGTCAAAGCAAGCAGGCAAACAGGTGCAAGACAAGGCAGGGCAGACCTTAGAAACAGGCCTCTCACCCTGACCCTGGACTTCAGAGCCAGGATGCTAAAGCATCTGAAGCTCTTTGCTGACTCTATCAAGAAGAGGTTAAAGTCCCTCCTCCATGCAGGCTGTATTGCAACCGAATATACAGAGGGAACATTCAGTTTCCAAACTTCAAAGCAATAGCTGGTTCATAACTGAAATCTATTAAATCATAAATAAAGTGCGTTTTTACCATACTTTAATCCTTTACCAATTTTAATATAGTTATCTTTCTCACCAACCATATAGATTATTTTTTTGTATAATGTTGACCCTAAATAAAATTAATAAATTTTAACTATACACATCAGTATTTTAATACATAGTGGAAGAAGTAAAACATCCATAGATCAGACCAGGAACTAAGGCAAAAAAAAAAATCCAATATGCAAGTATGCTTATCAAGTGCCTGAGGACAGAAGACACAGTTTTGCTGATGAGTCCAAGGTGGCAGACCAAGTTCTTAAAATGTTTAAAGGCTGTGCAATCTTTTTTGAGCTAATTCATAATTCATCCATGATTTATTTGCAGTTTATTAAGGCAGGCATGTGCTGGCCCACAGGAACAAAGGGACTGATCCCGGTGTGCCCCAGTGACTGGTGCCCCTCAGAGGCAGGTAAATTGGCAATAAATCATTTCGATATGTGTTCGGTGATTTAGATAGAAGCTTTTCTGTTGTTTGATGTGGATCTGTGGATCTTAACTTGAAAAAGTAACAATCGCCTCTTTTCTTCCTGGGTAATGAGATTTTTTGTTTAATTAAGGATGAATTGTTCCTAATTAAATGTGAAATATAATGCTTGCATAACTTGTTCTTAAATTCTTGCCTACTGCTTCTATTTGATGAGTCCTTGTCTCATTCTGGGAGGATTGGGGGGGGGGGCACCAGAGGTAATGAGAATGTATGTGATTTCTCCCCCCAATCCCCCAATAGGTGCCCCCATCACTCCCTGTCCACGGTTCTTCCAAGGTGCCCAGCACACCCCTGCATTAAGGTAGGGGTGTGTGTGTGTGTGTGTGTGTGTGTGTGTGAAAGAGAGATAGAGAGCTTTTAAACACTCCAACCTCTCCCCCCCCCCGTCTATGTACAAAGCTCTCAGTGGATAGGACTGTACAAGCCTTCCCATGTTGACAGATTGCATTCCCATTAGCCAGCATAGCGAATAAATGAGGGTGAGAGTTCAGTCCAGCAACACCTGGAGTAGGAACTTTCTCCATCTCTATTAAAGCAAGATTCAGGTCAAAGAAAAGTGGCTTCAGAGGAGAACTGCTCCATTTTTTGAACCACCACAATGGAGTCCAACTTGAATTTTAAGATTACTCTGCATCGCTAATGGGGGTATCCCATAGCTTCAAAGAGAGGTATTTCTGTGGCTGCATCTGCATTATTTATCTGTGATTTCATTCAATATTACTTCCTCTGGATATTTTCAACACTTTTATTGGCACAGTTGAAGTGTTATTGTTCAAGCATACACAGTAGTAGGTTTCACCTTATTATTAAGCTTTTAATTAGCTGGGTTTAGAAATGTTTTCTGAAATGAGAACAGAACACTGACTCATAATTATAGTTATTTGATTTGAGAAAAGAGCCTTGTTACAAATGCATATCAACTGCTTAATGTACACTTTGATTCTTATAATTAAATAAATGATCTTTAGCCACAATCTATTTCACTAGCTAACTGTAAATTACAAATATATTATGTAATATAATAATCCTTTCAAGCTAATTATAAGCATTACACAAATTAGCAACGGGCAAAAAAAATTATCACTGTTTTGAAAATCTACATTTTAGTAGTCTCTTGGCAAAATCAGCAAATTCAAGTAATTCTCTTTCACGATTTATTTCTTATTCAAATGAAGTTAGAAACCTGAAATAAAAAGTGCTGTGTAAAGTTCCACTGAATTTTCAAAAGTAGTATTTTATGTTATAAAGATAAGAAGAGCAATTTTCTGTTACCAGCCCTTCTTCCTTCCACCTTCCTAATATTTTTCCAGAGGTTCTTCAAAGGTAACTATCTAAAGTCACATTCATCATTCTAATATTCTTTAATAAAAATATAGTGCAGGTTCCATCAGTCCATTTGGATCTATATAATGCAGCCTCTGAAATTCTGCAACTAAGTGGAAGGGAGGGAGGAGTAGGTGATGAAGTCAGTTGATGCTGTGACATCACTGTAGTATGACTTTAGGGAAGGATAAGGTAAAGGTCATCCTTGCTCAAAAGCCAGTTGTATCTGACTCTAGGGTTCAGTGTTCATCTCAGTTTACATCCAAAGAGCCTGCAATTTCTGCATTTGCAGATATTTCTGTGGACATGTGGCTGGAATGGCTAGACACCGAAGTGCACGGAACACTGTTTACCTTCCCACCATAGTGGTCTCTATCTACTTGCAATTTCTTGCTTTTGAACTGCTAGGTTGGCAGGAGCTGGGACAGAGATGCTCATTCTGTCATGCAGTACTTGGGTTTGAACTGTTGACCTTCCGCTTCCCAGTCAGCATCTTAACCACTTGAGCCACTAAGGTTTTAAAAGCTGGCCACACCTTAAACCTGACCTTTTTTTTTGGTTGCCATTGGTTCTTGGTCATCCTGTCCAGCCAGAGTGATGTTTTGGTCACTTTATAGGGCCAGATTTGAATTTTGGTCTTTGGTTTCTTGACTAGCATATTAAAAACAAACAAGCCCAAAAAAAAAAAAAAAGAGAGAGAGAGAAAAACCAGAGGATTTTTGTCTATCCTTTTCTGATTCTTACAAGGATCAGGAGCAAGGTCATGTTAAACAGATCACAATTTGGTGAGTAGTGCAGGGAGAGAGTGGTAGCAGTAAGCACCACATGGCATCATTTGATGATTAAGTTCTTTGAACAGGTATCACAAATCATAGAATCATACAATCATATAGTAACTGAGCTGGAAGATGCCTTTATTTATTTATTTTTAGGATTTGTATTGCTGCCCAATTCCAACGACTCTGGGTGACATACAGATATTAAAACCATCACAATTTTAAAATCACAATTAAAACCCCATTAAAAACTACCACAATACATTCCCTTTTAGGCTATTGAGTCCAGCATCCTGCTCAATGTAGGACTCCAAATCAAAGCAATATAGTAGATGACTGTCCAATTCTCTTTTGAATGCTTCCAGTTTTGGAGAACTCACCAACTCTCAAAGTTGGTTCCACTGTCGTACTGCTCTAAATGTTAAGAGGTTTTTCCTATTCAGTCTGTATCTGGCTTCCTGTAGTTTCAGCCTGTTATTACGTGTCCTGCACTCTATGATGATGGAGAACAGCTACTTCCATTCCTCTTAATGCTTATTTTTCAGGCATTTGAAGGGTGCTATCATATCCCTCCTCAGTCTCCTTTACTTAAAGCTAAACATGCCCAGTTCCTCCAGCTATTCCTCATAAGGCTTGGTTTCCATTCCTCACATCATCTCTGTTTCCCTTCTCTGTGCCTGCTCTAATTTGTATCTTTCTTGAAGTGGGGTGCCCAGAATTGGACACAGGACTCTAGATGTGGTCTAAGTATGCTGAATAGAGGGGGACTAGTACCTCATGGGTTTTGGAGACTACACTTCTGTTAAAGCAGCCTAAAACAGTGTTGGTATTTTATGCAGCTACATTGCACTGTTGACTCATATTTAGCCTGTGATCTATAACAATTCCAAGATAGATAAAGATAAATCTTTATTGTCATTGTCCCCTTGCAGGAACAACTAAATTTCTCGGTTGCTATATATCAACTCGAATAAGGCATACCCCTTAATTTGAAACAGCTACAGAAACACCAATTAAGAGGTATAATTTACAGTATAATTTACAGTATAATTTAAAAATATAAAAACTTGAAAACTTTAAAATTTCAAAATTTCAAAAAAATTAAAATTTCAAAATTCTAAAATCCTAAAAATTAAAAATCTAAAAAAATTAAAATTTTAAATTTTAAAATAAGATAAGATGACTTCAGAGTCCAAAGTTTCCATTTAAGGCCAAAATTGCTCTGGAGAAGAAACTGTTCTTGAGACGGCTCGTTTTTACCTTCATTGTTCTATATCTCCGTCCCGATGGCAGAAGCTCACAGAAGCAGTGGCCAGGATGTGATGGGTCTCCTACTATATCTAATGCTTTTCTGTGGCACCTGATCGTGTAAATTCTTAATTGTGGTATTACTGAACCACGTATCCCCCATCTTGTAACTGACCATTGTGGTTTTGTTTTTTAGATGTAAAACATTGTAATTATCCCTGTTAAATTTCATTCTGTTGGTTTCAGCCCAGTGTTCAACGCTATCAAGATCTTTTTCAATCCAGTTTCTGTCTCCTAATATATTAGCTATTCCACCCATTTTTGCACCATCTGAAAATTAGATGATAATTCCTTCTACTCCCTTGTCCAAGTTATTTAAAAAAATGTTGAAGAGCACAGCTCCCAGGACCGAGCCTTGTGGTACTCCACCTGTTACTCCCCCCAACTTGAGAAGGAGGCGTTAATAAGAACATGAGAGTCAGCCTCAAAATATGGCCACTCTTGACTCATGAGATTTAGGATGGCAATAGACCCAAATATACCTCCCCAACTGAGCCAGCTGGGGCATGGTGGTGTCACTGCCCAAGTCAAGGGACTTGCCAAGTACAGGCTGGAGATGGGCCTGTATAGTCCATATGCTTTTGCACTAGGCTTTGCACACTACCGTAGACCCTACCACAGGTTAGTGGATTAAACAATTAATAAAGTTGTGGCCTAAGTTACAAACCTAATCATTGTGTATAGCTTCTTAATTTACTGGTGTTGTGTGGTAAAATTCTATTTCACGGCATAAAACCACTACAGTAGACAAGATGAAGAAGTGAATGGATCTACAAGGAGAGAATCAACATAATAGAGGTGAAGCATTAAGAGCTATGTCCAGACCCGTCCCAGACCCAGACCCCCCCCCCCACACACACACACTTATATTGTCAAAACAATAGCTAAGTCATATCATGATTCAACTTTTGTATGTTTGTGTGCTTGTGTGCATGTTTGGCAGCAGCCATACTGTGTATCTGTTATTTTCATATAATTATTATTGATTAGTGAGATGGAGGCATAAATGAAACAAAGGAACACAAGCTATGGGAAACTGTGATTCTACAGCAGGAGTTCTCAACCTTTTAAAACCGGAGGCCGGGTCATGCTCCCTCAGACAGGTTCGGTGGCCAGATGGCCATTTTGCACTTCCATAGGTCGGCTACATCTGACCCATGGGCCGCAGGTTAAGAATCCCTGTTCTACAGTGTTCCATACAAATTTGGAAATTTAAAAGTGCAATGTAGTGGTAGAGATTCCTACTGCCCTGATTCTACTTAAGAAACATGATTTGTTTATTTACAACTTCAGATGGTATGGAGCAACTTAGATGGGGAGAGTATATGGAGGCAGTGCAAATATGCATCTTGGTGGAAAAAATGGAAGCTTACTTTGAACTACACAATGGGCTCATTAGGCGCTGGGATGCTTTACATTATATGTTCTAAAAACATATTCCAAAAACATTAAGCAGAATGTATTGAGGATGTTGAGAAAATAGCCTTAACCATATTGGGAGCTCTGGCTATGCACTTTTGATACAGTATATTTATCAGTTACTTTGGGGGTTACTTCATGCATGTGAAATGACATAACATGATCCATATTGGAAACAGACTCCTTTCTGCCACAAAGTACCACTTATATTTAATTCTATGTTCACTTGTGTACAAAGCGTAATGAATTCCTTGTGGAAAGGAATATATTTCTTCAGTTGTTTGAAAACAAAGATTAATAATTCATTAACATGTAGCATGCTAGGAATTTTGCCTTTGAAATTTGTGTACTCTTGAGGCTATATTCTTTCCTCAGATCCACATGGCTGATTTCACAAATGAGTGGTTAAGTTCAGAAAATCTGTAGCTCTTGTTTCCATGCATTGGCCCCCTATTTAGAACTCTATACCCACAAGAAACATGGATGATCTTATCCAAGAGCCATTAGCTGATATGGAATGGAGGGAGTCTGCTTTTTATTCAGGCATCAAAACTAACCAGACAGTTATGAAACTTCAAAAGCTCTAATGTTAATCATTTATGTACAGATTATCTGAATTATTCTTTAAAAAGACAAGAGAAGGAGGGTTTTTATGAAATATTCCTGACCATATGTCTTTTCCAACATCCATACTCTGAAGAGCTAGAAGGAGGAAAGGAGACACTGCTATAAAACATAGCTAGCAAGACACTTTTCCCTCTCAAATGCAGCAAATACATTATAACAAAAATAAGAGAGAGAAAACCAGCACAGAATCTAAAAACATACAGACCCACATGTTCATGGTCCATTTTAAAATTTACCTGCTAGATGTTATGTGGGGGAGGAGAGGAGACAAAAAACAAAACATTTAGTGGATGCTGATGAGAAATAACTTTTTCAAACATATGTAATGCTAAAGATTAAGAAAGCTACTAGTGTCATAAGAATATTAGCAAAGTCTTGTTGAGTCATTTAAAAGATTTATCTAGTTTGCCATACTGTACAGCCAGAAACATGTAGGAAACCTCAAAGCAGCACATGAAGACTATAGACCTTTCCTGTTTTTGTTCTCAAGAGAGTGGGAATTAGATGCATGTGAATCCTGTTGTAGCCACTGACCCCCTTATCTTCCATTAATATGTCCAATTCTCCTCCTCCTCCCCCTGCTCCTCCATCATCTAAATTGTGACTAACATCAGATTTTGAGGTAGGAACTTTGACAATGTTGCCATCAGCATCCAGGCACTTCTGATTTCAGTGAACTACTGCTTGAGCAATGTTGACCAATGTGTCCACTTGTATCACGGCACATGCTATTTCAATTCCCAGCAGAAGTACCTCCAGTTTAGCCAGTTTTCTGTGGTACACAACATCCTTTAAGGTCCCTCATAGGTAGAAGTCAAGGGAAGTTAAATCAGGATAACATTCTCAAATTTCAAATACCACTTCAAAATAGTATTGTGCTTCTTGATCAACAACAATACGTTCACCATTTTTTTGACTGTCCTGCTGTCACATGGCGATGCTAGCATTCAGTCTTTTGAGTGAAAGTCATGCTACACATCGCTATAGCAATTCAATTCAACTTTGAAAAGTAAGACAGATAACGTCTCTTATACATCTTGCCATCCTCTGTATGTAAACTTCAGATGATCAGTTATCGCAAGATTTCAGTTAGCAAGGATGTTAGAAGGAAGTTGTATTATTCAGGCTGCCTACAAAGGGGTTAAAGTATGTGATAGAAGGTGAAATTTGAAGATGAAGGCTATCGCTATGTATCAGTTCCTTGCAGTCAAAAAATCTGATTTTTATTGAATTCCGATTATATGGAGATGCTCCATAGATACTGACATCTCTCCATTTCAGATTTAATCATGCACATGGAGAATGCAAGCGTGGCGCCAAAATGGCCGCCGCGCTCTTTGCGCCCCCCCCCACCGGACGAAGGCATCCGGGTAGTTAGGGGTGTGGCCAGCACCCTAATAAAAGGGCTGGCCACGAGGCAGCCGAGCTGCCATTTTTGCGAAGCGACGGAGCGGAGAAGTTTTTCCCTCTTACCTCCGTCGCTCGTGTCCTTTCAGGGGAAGCCTTTTCCGGTGCAGCTTTCCTTTTCTTCGGCTTCCCAGCTAGACCAGCTATGCCCTCTAAGAAAAAGGCAGCTGCGAACGTGGCTCGATCGGCGCGGAGGCGTCAGCCGGGTCGGAGGACCGCGACTGCGCCCGCCCAGCAGCCACCTTTGGCGGAGCCCACCGGGACCGGATGGGGGTTCGGCCCTTGGCCCGCAAACGGTGACCACTGCCCCTGGCATAGTCCGTGCGGCTGGGCCTTCTTTACTGGGCACACAGTTCCCCACGGGGGGAGCGAGCCACGGGGGGTGGTTGGGTTCCCTGCCTTGGTAGGGCGTGCCCACGGCCCCTCAAGGGCCGAGCATGGGCTCTTGGCCGCATCTGGCCCCTGGGGCCCAGGGACCTGGACAGGTGCCCGTGACTTGTGGGCCGGCTGCCCCTTTGCCCCCTGTCGGGGCTGGGGGCTATGTTAACGTGGAGGCCCTTCTGGCCCACGTAGCGGCCCTCGAGGCATCCCTGTCAAGGGCCAATCAAGCGGGGGCGTATTCGGGGTTCCAGGTTGACCCTTTGGCTGCCGGGCAGCGGCAGGCGACGGGTCGGGTAGAGCTGCCTGAGGCGCGCGGGCCGGTAGCGGCCACTGCCTCGCAGCTCCCCACTCAGCAGGCGCAGCAGACTTGTGCTGATCGGGCACCGTCGATGAGCTCAGCTTCGGTCGTGAGCTCCGACGCCCACAGCGGGCCGGAACCCCAGGTGGGGGCGGCCCGTGGGGGTGCATCGGGTGAGTATGCAGTTCAAGCTAGTGCACCCACACAACTGACTTCCCTGGGGGGGGCTTTTCAGTGGCCATGGCCTCGCACGGGTGGTCCGGCGGTGCAACTGCCCCCGGCCCACCCAGCTACTTCATCCCTGACCCAGGGCCCGGGTTTGGGTGGCGCCCCCTATGCGGTAGGGAATGTGTTGGGGGTGCCCGGGTTGGTACAGGCCCCCTTTGCCTTGCCCGCAGTTCCCTCTGTGCCGGTGTCGGCACTGCTGACAGCAGGGTATTCCTTGCCCCTGGGGGACCATCTGGCACAGTCCACCAAGGAAAAGATCTGGAGGGGCGAGTATGTGGACATCTTCTCCCTTCTTAACAGGGAGCCCACCAAGGAAGAGAGGGAAGGGCAGGACGAGAAGGATAAGGAGCAGGCACGTCGTCGTAAGCCGCCACGTACGTGGGCAAATAGGTTGCCAGCGTACCTAATTTACATGGCTGTTTACCTCAGGGCTAGGCCGGATCTGGCCATCCCTATGGTCCAGTATTTGGACAACGTTTACCGGGCTATGGTTGACTTCCCGGGTCAGTTGTGGCTGGCTTACGACGAAGAATTCCGCATGAGGATTCCACTGCACCCAGAGATGAGGTGGGATGAGCCCAGCCAGAAGCTGTGGCTTCTGTATATGACCCCCACGTGCCCGGCGCCTGGGGAGAGATACCATTGTGGACATGAGGTCCAACGAGCTGCCCTGGTGCAGGTACCCCGCCAAGTGGCGGGGCAGGGGGTTCCAGCCCGCTTGCTGTGCTGGACCTTCTCGTCCAATGGTTCTTGCAACAGAAAAAATTGCAAGTACAAGCATGAGTACCCCTCGTGTTCTGGCCCCCATGCTGCCTCCGCCTGTCCCAGGCCAGGAGGATTCAGGGGCAGGGGTAGGGGTGGACAAGGGGCAGGTAGGACTGCTGCTGAGGGAGCGGGTCCACCGAAAGGCCCCCTCCCCAATTAGTGTGGACATGCTGGAGCATTGGCTCGCATTGTACCCGAGGAGGGCAGACGCAGTGTACCTCCTTCAGGGTTTTCAACTGGGGTTTTGTATTCCTTTCACGGGGGATAGGTCACCGCAAGACGCACCCAACCTTTTGTCACTTAGAGGAAGGGAGGAGGTGGCTGCTGCTAGCATTAATAAGGAGATGGATGCGGGCAGGGTCGCTGGCCCTTTTCCCGCGCCCCCGTTCCCCAACCTTAAAGTATCCCCACTAGGACTAGTGCCCAAGAAGTCCCCGGGCGAGTTCCGCCTGATTCATAACTTGTCCTACCCAGCCGGTCACTCGGTCAATGATGCTATCCCTGATGACCTTTGCTCGGTCAGGTATACATCCTTCGACCAGGCATTGCGCATGGTGCGCTCATGTGGCCCGGGTGCACTGTTGGCTAAGTGTGACATTAAGTCGGCTTTTCGTCTCCTGCCGGTGCACCCGGGTGACTTTGAGTTGCTGGGTTTCAAATTCCGGGGTGAATATTATTTTGACAAAGCCATGCCTTTCGGCTGTTCCATATCCTGCTCGGCCTTCGAGCGTCTCAGTACATTCCTGCAGTGGGCATTTGTCCGTAGGTCAGGGTCTCGGTCTGTAGCCCATTACCTGGATGACTTTTTGTTCGGGGGTGAACGAGGCTGGGACACGTGCACACGTCTCCTCAACACATTTCAGACGCTAATGGAGGAACTCGGTGTTCCTTTAGCACCCGAAAAGACCGAAGGCCCATCCACTAAGCTAGTATTCCTGGGGGTGGAGATTGACACGGTAGTGCAGGCGTCTAGGTTGCCGGGGGACAAGGTTTCAAGGATAGTGGCCCTCATATCGGACTTGCTGGCTAAGCGCAAGGCATCCCTTCGGGAACTGCAGGTGCTACATGGTCACCTTAATTTCGCTTGCAGGGTGGTCGCACCTGGCAGGGCATTTGCTCGGCGCTTGTGTGACGCCATGACAGGCTTATCCAGGCCCCATCACAGGGTGAGATTGACACGGGGCATCAGGGCAGATATGCACATATGGCTCCAGTTCCTGAGGGAGTTCAATGGGGTCTCATTTTGGAGGTCTGACCTCCTGGCTTCACCTCACTTTCAGATACAGTCTGATGCCTCGGGATCCCTGGGTTATGGGATGTACTTCAATGGGAAGTGGGCCTATGGTGGATGGCCACCAGCCTGGTCAGGCACGGGTCGCCTGAGGGATCTCACATATTTCGAATTTTTCCCATACTGGGGGCTTTGATGCTATGGGGTGAGGAGTGGGCCAACTCGGTGGTGCATTTCTGGTGTGACAATGCGGCCGTTGTCCACATTGTCAACTCACAGACTTCTAAATCTCCCAGGGTCATGGAACTAGTGCGCCAGTTTGTATTGCGCAGCCTGCGCCTCAATGTATTGTTCAGGGCCAGGCATGTCCCGGGGGTCAATAACGATATTGCTGACGCTTTGTCCCGCCTGCAGATCTCCCGGTTCCACTCCTTGGCCCCGGATGCGGAGGAATTTCCCTCGCCACTCCCGGAGGAGATATGGACCTTTGGCAAGGAGAGGTGAACCGGGCGATCGGCATGCCGCTGGTGCCACGCACGTGTTAAGGCGTATCACCATGCATTCGTTTCCTTTCAGCCATTTTGTACCCAATTTCGACTGCCAGATACCTGGCCAATCCCGGTGGCCCACATCCTCCGTTTCATGGTTTACCTGCGCGCACAGGGCCTTGCACCCCGCACCATAGCATCCAGGCTGTCAGCGTTGGCTTTTATGGCCAAGGTGGGAGGTCATGCGGACAGTACCGCTGATTTCCGTGTGAGATACGTTTTGTAGGGCTGGGTGCGGGAACGTGGGCGTAACCCGGACGACCGTCACCCAATTTCCCCTGGGGTACTTACCCAACTGGCACGGGGCTGGCATGACCTATGTTTTGTAAGGTATAAGGCAGCCCTGTTTCATGCGGCTACAACGGTGGCCCCTTTTTGGAGCGCTCCGCATCAGCGAGCTTGTGATGCTATCTAAGGCGGATGTAAGTCGTAGGGCACTGGAACTCGAAGATGTCCATGTTTGCAATAATTGGGCTCCGTTGAGGATACGATCCTCTTAACCAGATCAGCACGGCGTAGGCAGTGGAGTAATACTGCTACGATGTTCCTTGGCAGACATCTGTCCGGTTGGTGCCCTACAGGAGTTTCTTGCACTGTGTGGCACGCACCATGGCCCGTTTTTCTGTCACCAGGATGGGTCTCCCCTCACTAAATTTCATTTTTGGAAGGTGAATGGGAAAGCCCTAGCCAGTGGGGGCCTCCCTGGGGCTTGTTTCGGCGTCCATTCCTTCAGGATAGGGGCGGTTTCTACTGCAGCTGCTTTTGGGTACTCTGGGGCTGAAATGCGCCGCATAGGAAGGTGGGGATCACATTGTTTTCAGTTTTGTGTTCGCCCTCTTCAACTGTGAGTACCAGTTTAGTCACTGCAGTGTTTCTCCCCCCCCTTTTTTTCCTTGACAGACCCTGGGTGTCGTTTTACACCGGTGACAGTATCCCTGGTGGGCCGTTGCCACGTGCACAGGGCAGCGCGTTACGCTGCAGAGGGCAGCGCGTTACGCTGCAGAGGGCAGCGTGTTACGCTGCGGCGACAGAGTGGGAACCCCGACTGGGACTGGGTGCACCCGCACGTCTCAGGTGGTGTGGTAAGAGCGGCATGTTATGGCGGGAACTGTTGCCATTCCTTTTCTACATCAGGAATGCTGACTCGCCTGATGTCCTGGTTATTCACCTTGGGGGCAATGGTTTCGGACAGGTCACTGGCCTATCGCGGAAGCATGCGATTTGCAGTCACCTGGCCTACTCACATTATGTGTGGCTTACCACACCCCTCATTTGGTCGGACATGATACCGCAGTATGCTTACAGGGGAGCGTTCGGCCTCCAGGCTCTTGACCGAGCTCGACGCTCCAGGGCTATTGCCCGGTTCCTTTTTGACAAGGGTTGGGGACGCGTCATTCGCCTTCCCACCATCAGTCTGCAAAATTATGAGCTTTATTCAGGGGATGGGGCCCATCTGTCGCAGGGAGGTATGGACCTCTTGTTGGTAGGCTGGCGAGCAGGCCTGTTGACCGAGCTGACGGTCTGGGGGGGGGGGGGCGGTGAGCCTTTTGGGAAGCCTCCCCGTGTGGCGGGTAGCACTGGTAAGGTAAACATTTATGACCCACAGGTATCCGGCAGGTTCGCAATTGACTGGACAACACTAGATAGGCATAAGTTGTTTAAACGTTGTCCGGTCAACGACGAACCAGGCGATGGGGTGATGGCTACAGCTAGACAGCATGCATCACCCCCTGATTTTACGGATACATGTCAGAGGGTGGGGTCATTAGTTAGATATTGACTACGGTCAACAATTTGTTTGTTGTCAACAAACAAATAGATACATTGTAACAATTGCCGTTGGCAATTTTGGGTGGTACCTTACCAGTGTTACTTCGGCCTGCTTGCCTTAAGAATTATGATTGGTCAATTACCAATAGAAATTTATAATTCGGACTAGGGCATGAATCAATAAATGTGGCCCAATGCCGTTATCCACTTTCATTTGTGTCTGAGTCCTTTACTGGGGGGTGCGCCTGCAAAGCATGGATGGCAACTGGGAGGTAATCATACTTTACTTCTCTCACATGTTTACTTTATTCTCTTTGTAGAGTAACTAAGCAGGAATGGTTAGTTAAAAACAAGATATTATCAAGAGAGATGAGTCTTGGATTTTAGAAAATACAAAATACAAAGTTGATGGTATGTAAAACAGACTGTGAGGGAGGATTGTAATCCTAAGGTTAAAGGTTAACCAGAATGAAGTATCATTAGCAATTTATAGTGCCTATAACCCTTATCCAAAGAGAGGAAAACAATGCTTCCTCCACATATTGGTGGGTTCAGTTTTACCAATTTAAAACAGCAAGGAAAGGATAGCAACATCAGTAATGGGCTTTTTAAAGGAGATGGCCCTTAGCATGTGCTATGCAAGGGTATTGCTCCAGGGAAGGACTTGTGTATTACAAAAATCAACAGACATAGTACCAAAAGTACAGAAAAATCCATGCAACAAGCATTTTTGTACAATCTTTTTTGCACCACAAAGGTTCAAAACCTGAACAGTTTTGCAACTGCATATTGATGCAGTGAATGTGTATAAATAGGGACAGTTTGCTTAGAATGCAGGCCACAAGACTTTGTCCAACAGTTTTATTAGAAAGACCTCTTTAGTACCTGTAAAGGCTGCAGTGGCTCAGTGGTTAAGAAGCTCACTTGTTAGTTGGAAGGCTGGCAAGTCAGCAGTTCAAGACCCAGGTACTGTATGACAGTGACCATCTCTGTCCCAGCTCTTGGGGACATGAAAGAAGCCTCATTTGGGTGTTCCTTGAGTGGAGTTTCTTCCACAAAAATCCTTTCAACCCAGAACAATTTCTGACACAAAATTATTCTTATAGTACCTGTACAGTAGGACATCTGCAATGTGATGCCCGGTGCTTGTGTAATACTGTACACTACATGTTCAGATACTCCATAAATCTGTGATCCCCAATTGTCTTGGAGTCATGGTCAAATAGAACATGTGCTTATATAATTACCAGAAGTCCCTATTTTCTCCAAGCTCTAACATGAAGTAAAGATATAGTTTTAGGCATAGAAATGTCTTTAGTTCTATCTCAGTGAATTAATACCCCTGTTAGATAAGGCTCCCTTCTACAAATTGGGAGTTTGTTGTTGTTTGAAATGGGACAATTTAATGAATTATAATTCTCACATCTCTTTTCAGAGTATGAAAGTTTGCTATTCCAACTTGAAGCCTGTTTTAAGTTACATCCATGAACTACTAGAAATCTAGGAATTCTGGAACTGGAATCTGAAAAAGGAACTTCATCAAGTGATAATTTGAGCCATGATTAGAAGGGATAACAAACAAAAGCTATTCTTCTTTTCATCATGGATGTAATTTGCAGCTATCCTACCATGAAAAAGTTTATAGAAGATAATACAATCCTAAAATTGGTTAGTTTAAAGTGAGTAACAAACATGAATGAAATCCAGTCTTCTGAGGCAAAATCTTATACAAATTGCAGATCTGGCAATATCCCAAGTATCTGTCAGTGGATATTAAAAAACAATAAATTTAAAGTGGCAATCCATTATAATGATAGGTCTCTGTAGGACTTTAAAGTAGGCATGTGTGGGATCAGCCTACATGTAAACTTATTACAGTTGAACAGAGATATGGTACATCTATAGAAAATTTCCCTATGAACAGAAAATGTTTACAGGAATAAATGAAGTTGACTAATACTTTGGAAGTATTTCTAAATCTGAGGAAGACTGATTTTTTTTAAAAAAATAACAAATATATTTAATGACAGATGATGTCACTTATCTTCTCTGTCTGGAAAATTGTAGTTTAGAGAACATGACATCAATACAAAGATCTTGTTCTAAAATTCATCTGAAGACAAGCACATATTGATTTCATTATAAGTGAAGCATAAGACTGATTATAAAAACATGATAATTGCAAATTATTTTAGTATATTAAGAAAATGTAACAACAACAACTATTATTATTATTATTATTATTATTATTATTATTATTATTATTATTATTATTATTATTATTATTATTATATTTACACAGCGGGACTTTGAAAAGCCATGCCGCCAGTATCACCGGAGCCACAGTTCCATCACCGGCTCCTTCCCCTGCCCCACCCAGTGGGGGAGGTGGGAGCGCAGCTGACCGGCATTACGCGGCGGGACTTTGAAAAGCCGCACTGCCAGTATCACTGGAGCCACAGTTCCATCGCCGGCTCCCTCCCCCGCCCCGCCTGGTGGGGGAGGTGGGAGCGCAGCTGACCGGCGTTACGCGGCGGGACTTTGAAAAGCTGCTACTACCAGAGTAGCCAATGCCGGTGTATTTCCTGGCCTCAGTTGCCTTGGGGCCGGATCTTCGTCTTATTTGGCTCCGTCAGGGACTTGTGAGCCATGGGGCTATGTTTTGGGGGGGCGTTAGTAGCCCAGGGATCGTGTAACTGTTTTGTTATGTTAGAACTTAAATGTTTATTGAATATTTTATTGTTTCATTTGCTGTATTGTAACATTGTACCATTTGTAATTTTGTATACTCTATTTGATTTATTTGTTGTAAGCCACTCTGGAGTCGGCCCTGGTCGAATAAGGCGGGCTATAAATCGAATAAATGAAATGAATGAAATGAAATTTTCAGGAATTATTCTGGGTTGAAAGGGTTTTTGGTGGAGAAACTCTTCTCAGGGTACACCCGAATTAGGCTCCTTTCATGTCCTGAAGAGCTTTTCCCACTGAAGTGGTCCCTATTTATCTACTTGCAATTTCTTGCTTTCAAGCTGCTAGGTTGGTAGGAGCTGGGACAGAGACAGGCACTCAATCCATCATGCAGAACACGGGTCTCAAACTGCCAACTTGCTGACCTTCCAGTTAACAAGGAGATATATATTTGTTATTGGGTGGAGAAGATTGATAGGCTGACTTCCCCTGGTACCGCAGCTGCAGTGGCCAATCTGAGCAATCTGGGAGGCAGTTATCGTGGGAGGTAGGACCCCCCCCCCCAACCCCCTTCCATACACACACACTCACACACATGATTTGGTCTGCCATTCAGCTGGGGCTCAGTTTTAAGAAGGTATAGGGCTCTTAGAGACCCTAGACATGATTGCTAAAATTGAGGAAAAGCTTTCTGACACCTCTCAAACTCTAAATAGTAAACCAGAAGAGACTAGGCTAAACCAGATTAAAAATAAGACACTTTGCAAAATGCTTATTAATGTCTCCAACCAGGACAAGATTCTGTCTGAAGCATGTGGAGTGATAATTAAAAGAATTAGGTTTTTAAAAACTGATCAGCTATATTCATTATAACTAAAAACAAAGATAAAAGAAACTTAGACCTATTAGTATGACCACTACTTTTGAAAAGTAACTTTACAATTCTGCTGATGAATGTGGCAAGTATCTTTTACTTATTTATTTCTTATATTTAAATCTTGCATGTCTGTCTTCAAATAACTGAAGTTCATGTACCTGGGGTCATCACAGACAGACAGGCAGGTAAGGAGTAGAACTAATACCTGCTGGATTCATAGGGGTCATCCAGTTTCTCCTTACCAGTGCTAGCCGCCACATGGGAAGGAGTCTTTGATGACTCACTGCCCCCCCCCGACCGACCGTTCGGTCACTAGGCCCGCTTGCCATAAAGCCAAAATCAGCACCATGCCTTGTGCGAAAAGAGAACTCCAGGGCTGCAGTACAACTGGCATCCTCAAAACGGATCATGTGGAGCTCCACCATGGTCCCCAAAAATTCGGACCTGGGGCCAGCGTTGGCTAAAACCATGCCAGTGACCTGGCCCAATCCATAGGTTGTACCTAGGGGCCAGCGTAGTCTACCTCCATGCCCGTGACCTGGCCCCCTCCAATAGTCCAAAACTGGGGTCAGCACTGGCTAAAACCACGCCAGTGCCCTGGCCCCCTCCATAGGTCATACCTGGAGGCCAGCATTTGCTACCATGCCAGTGACCTGGCCACCTCCAATAGTTCAAAAACCAGGGCCAGCGTTGGCTAAAACCACGCCAACAACCTGGCCCCATCCATAGTTCGGACCTGGGGGCCAGGTCGGCCAAAACCATGCCAGTGACCTGGCCCCCTCCATAGTTCAGACCTGCGGCCAGCGTTGGCCCAATCCACGCCAGTGACCTGGCCGAGGTCACAAGCACCGAGATGGATCACCAAAATATTAGGGGGACTGGAATTGCCAGTAGATAGAACAAAAAAGGGGGGTAAACATGCCATCTCATTCCACGTAACCAGTGCCACATCAGATGCGCTACAGCGAAGCCCCAGGTGCTTGCCCACATCAGCGAAATAGCGTGATGGGGATGCCCAACTTGCAGCTGTGGCCAATGAGCCAGCCCGTGTCATAGCGTCCAGGGGCTCAGGAGCTGAAATAGAGAACAGAAAGACAAGTGCCAGCAAGGTGACATTGCAACATGGGGCGAACATATAAACGAAGGCAAGCAGATCCCCACCAGCCCATGCGGTGGATGTCCTTACCCAAACACCCCAAAGACCGCAGCCGTCAGTGCAGCACCCATACAGAACAAATATGCACCATGCCGAAGCCCCGGGAGGCCGAATTGCCAAGGAGGGGGCACCAGTAACCCCCCAGTACCGGTAGCATATCAAAGGTAACCCATCCTGGTGGCGAAAGATGGGCCCTTGGGTGGTACCCTGGACAGCCAAAAGGGTATCAAAGCTAGCGCCAGGTGAAGCACTCATGATGTCCTGTTAACCCCAAACCTGGCTGCCAAAGCTAGGCATACAGGAATCCGCCAATGGTACAGGCAGCCAATCAACTATTGTGTAAGTGCACCATGTATTGAAGAACATGGTCAATCAGGCAGAGGTACCACTTATCAGAATGTAAGGATAGCCAGAGACGCTCGTTGCCACACCCTAAGGGTGCGGCCAGGAAGGGACGTGCCCGTGGCCCTGTTCCTTTTGCCTCCCGATGTCGCAATCTGGCCCGAAGTGGGAAGGCAAGGTCCTAGGCCCCCGGCGCTAGCGCCCGAAACCGGGCAATCTGCAGGCGGGATAAGGCATCAGCAATACCATCATCGCTACCTGGAATATGACTAGCCGTAAACGAAAATTAGCATGGCGCGGGGGGCACAATAAAAACTGGCAGGCAAGGAACATAACCCTGGACAAATGAGACGTGCAGGGTACAATACACACTACTGCCGCATTAGTGCATCAAAATTGTACCACTGAATTCTCCCAGATAGTCCCTCAACAGGAACAGGGTACCCAGAATGGGGAGAAGACAGAGTCAAGACCCTGAGCAATCTTGTGCCCTGCCATGGTCCATGCCAATGCCTACAGTGTCATCGATGGAATCAATGCCGTAACCCAGTGACCCTACAGCATCAGATTGGACCAAAAATTTAGGCATGATGTAAAGTGCAGAACACCAACAAAGGACATTCCCATAAATTGGGCCAGAAATGCGGGCCAGACTCGAAGTTCAGCCCACATACCCCTGTAAGTGGGACTACAGGGTGCTCAGAGATAAAACAACCATGGCATAGCTAAAGCCTGTCGAGTGCTCGACCAGGTGAAGGCACCCCGCCAGCCAAGCCAAGATATCACATGGAGGACCCGGAGGTCCTGGAGCAAACCCCGCGCCTGGCCACCACGGACAAGATAGCATCCAACTCTAGCCAGCCCTATCCCCGGACAGCCGGGATTTCTGTACTATGGGTCGGTTACTGTCCAGAAAACTACTGGCATGGTGGGAGGGGCAAGTTGCCCCATTAGCCGATTGCCCACCCAGCTCGGCCATAAGCAATTGAGAAAAAACCAACAGTTGTGCACCTGTCCCCGGGACATACCCCCCACCGAATAAAATCCATCCAAATAATAAGCTAAATTGCATACGCTAGGCCGGTGAAGAAATGCCCCTAGCGGGAAGGAGCTAAAGCGTTCGAAGGCTGAACAGGGTACAGAACAGCCAAAAAGGGACATAGGCCCACAACAAAATACTGACTTTGAAATGGAATCCCAGCAATATGAAACCCGATACTAGAATTCATTCGAATGATATAGGTGGGAATCCTATTCATATCCCATAGCAACAAGGGAAAAGGCATAAATTCAAACTGGTCTGAAGCCTTTCACAGGGAATGGGTCCCAACAACCTCCCTCAAAGGAAAAACCTCTTCCTAATTTTGATATAAATGAAGTCTTCTGTCCATGTACGCTAGAGAGGCAAGGACAACTCATGCATGTACCACAGATCTGTGCCCCAGTAAATATGTGGAAAGGTATAGTAAGCCAAGCCATTGTGTGCGATTTATAACTGCAATGGGGATATCGTTAGCCTCACCCGTCCCCTAGCAAAATAACTCCGTTGCACTACCATGCAGATAATGCAGACTCTAACAAATAATACAAGACTGCTCATAAGCAAAGTCCTAGCCAAACCCAAGACATTCATCATTAATGACAAACAATACACGCTGGATGACTAACTGCACATACCTGTACATAGGATGGAGACAGAAAGTGACAGTAACAGTCCATCGGCTGCTCCCCCTGGCACCAAACCAACTGGAGACGTTCAACATAACTTCCTGTAAGGACAACCATTGGTTCCCTCCAATTGGGGGGGGACTATGCTGGGCAACATGAGGGCCAGAAAAGTCCAAGCACATGATCATAGGGATAGCTAGGCCCGGGCGAGCTCTGAGGATACTGCAGCATAAATTAGATAGGCCAGCAGCCAGTTGGGCCGGGTGCATGGGGGGTTAGTGACAATGAGCCAATTCCAATCCCAGATGTCTCCCCTCTCCTTATCCTCCCCGGTCATCCTAGTGAGCAATAGACTGACAAATTAACACCCTCACAGCACCAGATGCTATCGCCAGTGGCCATAAGGGGGGGTGATCCCCGCCTAACAGAAATACCAGCCATAGGGATGGGCGGCCATGGGAAATAATGGGTGCACCCCTGGCCGTTGAGCCATGGGAGCCATGAGCCAGTAAGATGTGTATCGTGCAATCAGTTAACCACCATACTCACCAGATGCACTTGCCATAGCTTCCCCCACTGGGATTTCCAGCTGTCAACAAGCGTCGGGGCTCACGACCGGAGTAGAGCCCATCAGACCGGAGAATGTGGCAACGGCCTATTCTGGTCAGAAGGCAACCGAGCAGCTCCAAGTAGTTCAACCCCCTCAGAAGAAACCACCACCCCAGTTGGGCTGGCAGCCAGGCTGGTTGTGCCCCCTTTTCTTATCATATCATCCCTTCTTACCTTTTTTTTAAATTGAAGATTGAAAGGCCAGCCCAGGCCTAAGCCCCCTAATTTTCTTTTTTCTTTTTTTTAAAGTTACTGAATTTATTTATTTTAAAAATTTTCCTACCTCAAAAGCCAGTGGCAGCAGACCCTACAATGGAGTGCCGACCTGAGTCAAAGCCGAACCGTCGGCTGCAGCCGGTGTGAGGAACAAACTCACAACCTTTGGGGTGCAGGGCAGAAGTGAGCCACTACACCACTAGGCCTCCGTATTAATGGCCACATTGGTTGGCAACCAGCCACAAGCGCGAACGAATGCTGCCACCCTACCCACTAATTGGACCATGCTATCCAGCACAATGTCCTGCTTTCAAACCAGTAGGTTGGCAGAAACCGGGACAAAGACAGGAGCTCACCCCGTCCGGCAGTACCCGGGAATCGAACCGCTAACCTCCCACCCCCCAGCCAGCATCTCAGTTGCCTGAGCCACCGCAGTCCCCGAAAGGGTGCCTAAATGGGGCCGAAGCCCCTGCCCCCAGATTATCCTAGCATTGGGGGGGAGGGGTGGCAGCTACCCCATGCCCAGCAGGGGCCACAATACACATAGGAACCGCCAGTCAAGCAAGGCTCCCGGCCCTGCCGGGCCCAGGGTAGGCCCTGTTGCATGGTGCCACGGGCCCTGTAGGTCCTGTGAGGCACTCTACCAGGGGCCTGCTCGGACCTGGGCAGGCCCTCCTCTTTGGCGCCAATATGGCGCTCGCCCGATCCCTGCTCCGAAAAGCCAGAAACCGAGCTGTGCGGCAAAGCGCCATGCGAAAAGGCGACCCGAGTGCTGCTGCTGGGCTCGGCTTAGCAGCGGAGGCAAAAGTGCTCCCCGGCTGGCCGAGCTATCCCCGGGGCGACCTGTGCGATACCGCACGCCAAGGCAGCTCGACATCACTCCCTACAATCGGCTGGGCTGAGGAGGCAAACGTGTCCTGGCCCAGCAGATCTAGAAGTGCCGACGGGGCGTGCTGAGTCTCTCCCCTTAAAGGGGAGTTCGGCTCCACCCCTCCATCGGCCCCGTGCCTGTCTCTAAGGAGGTGGGGGCGGAAAAGCACATGGCAGCCAGATTTGGCCACTGCACTTCCCTTCTTTCTACAGAGTTGTAGTACCTAACACAGAGACCTTAAATAATCTAACACAGAGTAATCTAACACAGAGATCTTAAATTTTCAAAAAGGAAATTTCCCAAAGATGAGGAAACTAGTAAAAAAGAAGCTGAAAGGGAAAATTGAGAGAGTCCAAACACTCCAAGAGGCATGGAGGCTGTTTACAAAAACAATAACAGAGGCCCAATTGGAATGCATACCCAAAAGGAAAAAGGGCACTGCCAGGTCCAAGAGGACTCCGATGTGGCTTACAGGAGCTATTCGGGAAGTGATCAAAAGCAAGAAAAGCTCATTTAGAAGATGGAAGGCTTGTCCAAATGAGGACAGCAGACAGAAACATAAATTCTGGCAGAACAAATGCAAGGCAACAATCAGGAAAGCAAAGCAAGACTTGGAGGAGTGTATTGCTAAAAATACTCAGAGAAATAACAAAGACTTCTTTAAGTACATTAGAAGTAAGACCCCAACTAGGAAGGCCATTGGACCATTAGATGACAATGGAAGGCAAGGGGTTATTAAAGAGGAAACAGAGATTGCAGAGAGACTCAATGAATTCTTTGCTTCAGTATTCACTGAAGAAGACAGAGACCACATGCCCAAAACAGAGCCTATCTTCGTAGGGAGGGAAACCGAAGAATTAAGCCAGATAGAAATAACCAGGGAGGAGGTCCTTGCATGTCTTGTTAAACTAAATACTAACAAATCACCAGGACCAGATGGCATCCATCCACGAGTTCTTGATGAAATTGCTGATCTCCTAGCCAAAATATATAATATTTCCCTCAAATCAGGCTTTGTGCCTGATGACTGGAAGGTAGCGAATGTAACACCAATTTTCAAAAAAGGATCCAGGGGTGATCCAGGAAATTACCGACCTGTCAGTTTGACATGTGTCCCAGGTAACGTGATGGAAACCATCCGAAAAGATAGAATTAATAGGCACATAGAAGAGAAGGCGCTGCTAAAGGAGAGCCAACATGGCTTTTACAAGGGCAAATCATTCCTCACTAATCTGTTGGAATTTTTTGAGAGTGTCAACAAGCATGTAGATAAGGGGGATCCAGTTGACATTGTTTATCTGGACTTTCAGAAGGCTTTTGACAAGGTCCCACACCAAAGGCTCCTGAATAAACTTACCAGTCATGGAATAAAGGGACAGGTCTTGTCCTGGATCAGCAACTGGCTAAGGGACAGGAAACAGAGGGTAGCACTAAATGGACACTTTTCCAAGTGGAGGGAAGTAAAGAGTGGGGTCCCCCAAGGTTCAGTACTGGGACCCCTGCTTTTCAACCTCTTCATAAATGATCTAGAGGTAGGAGTAAAAAGCAAGGTAGCCAAATTTGCTGACGACACTAAATTATACAGGGTAGTGAAAACTGTGAGAGATTGTGAGGAGCTGCAGAGGGATCTCTTGACACTGGGGGAGTGGGCAAAACAGTGGCAAATGAGCTTCAACATTAGTAAGTGCAGAGTGATGCATGTTGGGGCAAAGAACCCCATTTACATTTATAAACTGATGGGGTCTGAACTCTCTGCGACAAACCAGGAAAGGGACCTTGGTGTCCTGGTGGACAACTCAATGAAGGTGTCAACCCAGTGTGCCTCAGCAGTGAAAAAAGCAAACTCAATGTTAGGGATCATTAGGAAGTGTATAGAAAATAAGTCAGCAAGTGTCATTTTGCCTCTTTATAAATCTATGGTCAGGCCCCATCTGGATGGAATACTGTGCACAGTTCTGGTCGCCATACCTCCAGAAGGATATTATGGAGCTGGAAAAAGTGCAGAGGAGGGCAACCAAAATGATTAGGGGACTGGAACACCTTCCTTACCATCTGAGGCTGCAACGGTTGGGCCTCTTCACTCTTGAACAATGACGTCTAAGAGGTGACCTGATTGAAGTTTATAAAATCATGCACGGTGTGGACAAAGTAGATAAGGAAAAACTGTTTTCCCTATCGCATAACACTAGAACTAGGGGACACTCCATGCAACTTTTGGGTACTAGTTCTAAAACAAATAAGAGAAAGTACTTTTTCACCCAGAGGATTACTGGTCTATGGAACTCCCTGCCAGAAGAAGTGGTGACAGCTGTCAGTCTTGACAGCTTTAATAAAGGATTACACAAGTTCATGGAGGACAAGGGTATCAATGGCTGTAATTATGGATACTTAAGGACTACCTCCGGGTTGGAGAGATAGGCAGGATATCTCTCAATGCCATTTCCAGGGAATCCTAAGCAGGTGAAGGCATCTGCTTGGGAATACCCTGAAGGAAATGGTGAGCCACTGTGTGAGAGAGAATGCTGGACTGGATGGGCTGTGGCCTGCTCCAGCAAGGCTGTTCTTATGTTCTACCTTATATTTCAGGAATATCTTTTGCCAGGATATTCAAAACCTTCAGACAGAGTTTGGATAATTATTTTTTAAGATGAATAATTTTCTAGGAGTGATAGTCTAAAGTTTAATTTGTCTGTGGTCTATACATTCATCTTATATGGATTAATGTATTTTTGTTAGTAAAATAAATATTTTACTTCTTTCATGATATATGTAAACCTCATTTTGTAACATAAGCCATGTAATGATTTTGGGAACTACTATCTGAAATAATATTCAAAGGAATCAAAAGGATGACATTTTTTGGAAAATGTATTGTTTTTTAAATGAATTTATTTTTCCTGTATACTTGACATGCTTTACTTGTGCAAATATCCCTCCTTTTCAAAATTCCTGGAAGGTTTACATTTCTACCACATGACTTATGTGAGTTTATCGTGCTTTTTGCCATGTGGAATTGTATGCTCCCATTCTTTCAAAACAACTCATGCCCATGAATTGTAGAAGCATCATTGCAGGCGCACCCACCCAAAGAAAGACTCAGATACTGGTATTGGATTAAAGGCATCGGGCCACTTTTATTGAATAATGCCCTAGTCCGAATTATCACTTTCAATTGGTGTATCATCCAATTGTTATTCTTTAAAGCAAGCAGGTCGCAGTAGCACTGGTAAGGTTCCACCCTAAATGCCAATGAAAATTGGCTACATGTATCAATTTGTATCAATTTGTTTGTTGACACAAACAAATTGTTGACCAGAGTCAATATACTATCTACTGGCCCCACCCTATGACATGTATCCGTTCAAATATCAAGGTGATGCAGGCTGTGAAGCTCCTGACATCACCCCTTTCATAGTTCGCCCTTGACCGGCCAAACCTGTTTCCCCTGTACCTATCTACGTGTTGGCCAGTCAATTGTGAACCTGCCGGATACCTATGTGTCATGAATCTTTACCTTACCCAGTGCTACCCGGCACACGGGGAGGCATCCATGATGACTCACCGCCCCCCCCCAGACCATCAGCTCGGTCACCAGGCCTGCTTGCACCTACTCCAGAATGAGGTACATACCTCTAGCCGACAGGTGGACCCCATATCCTGCCTATAGGTCAAGAAAAGCGCTCTACATGGGGCTGCCCTTGACGACCATTCGGAGGCTGCAGCTGGTCCAGAATGCGGCGGCCCGGGTGGTGATGGGGTGTGGGCGATATGCCCATGCCTCACCGCTACTTCGGGAGCTGCACTGCTTACCAGTTTGTCTCCGGGTGCAATTTAAGGTGCTGGTTTTGACCTTTAAAGCCCTATATGGCAGGGGGCCAGGATACCTTAGAGACCGCATCGTCCCAAGAGTGTCTGCCCGTCCAACCAGAGCGGACCGGAGGGGCTCTCTAATAGTGCCATCAACTAGGGGTGCACATCTGTCCAGCACCCGAAGGAGGGCCTTCTCCGTGTTCGCACCAACTCTCTGGAACCTCCTGCCAATAGATCTAAGACTCCAAAGTGAACTGCTGCCCTTCAGGAAAGGAGTGAAGACCTGGCTGGCAGGGCAGGTGTGGGGCCCGAATGGGACTATGGTGCCCGCCTGCTGGCTTTTATAAGAACTCTCTCTTCTTTCCTTTTGTATAGTAGGTGGGATGGGTGGGTGGGATATGGGTTTTTTAAAGGGGGTGGGATGTGGGTTTTTTATAACATTTTTTATGTATTTTTAGAATTGTTGTAATGCCGCCCTGAATAAATAAAATAAATAAAAAAAATTTGCAAGCCTATCGTCAGATGTCTACTGGCTGTCCCCAAGCCAATCTGAGCGAGGAACCAGGCAACAGCCCTGTTCACTGACCGCCGGGGATGGTCCAGACCACGGAGATCCATGTCTCCCCTGAAATGGTGTCTCGACACGATGTTAGACCATCGCAACAGCTTTACGGCCATAAATTATGTAAAAAGGGCCAGGTCACTGCACCTCGACATTTTAAGGAAAGGTCAATGATCCGTGTGAGATCATCGCCGCCGAGGTGTAGAATAATAACATCAGGTGGTCCAGCATCCCTGATGGACATCAGGAATGGCAACAGTTCCCACCCTCTCATGCCGTGCATACCATACCACTGCATACGTGCGGATGCCCTAGCTGGGGTCCACACTCTGTCACCGCAGCATATACTGCCGCCCAGTGTACATAGCTGCGGCCCTCCAGCCCCACTGCCACTGGTGTGCGGAGACACACAGGATCTGTCAAAAAAGGAGAAGGGGTTAAGGACATAACTAGGTACTCATACAGTGAGGGGACGTACATATAAGAAAAATACGCGCACACGCCTACCCACCCACATATATCCGCCTCCGAGTACCCAAAAGCTACCGCGGTCAATGCGACTCCTATCCTGAATGAATGGGTGCCATAACGGGCCCCACACTGTGAAGCGCGGTACCAGTCACCATCCAGAACTTAAATTTAGTAAGGGGAGACCCATCCTGGTGGCAGAAAAATAGGCCAGGGCATGCAGCAGGCACTGCCAATTGCATGTAGGGCACCAACCGGAACTATGTCAGCATATGTACGTCATAGCAGTATACAGCACTGCCCACTCCATGCTGATCGGCCTTCAAGGGACAACTCCCCAACTGAGCCCACTCTTGGTTGATATAGACATCTTCGAGTTCCAGTGCCCTACAAAACACTTCCCCTTTTCACCATGGGACCAGCTCGCTGAGTCGTCGAGCTCCAGAAAAAAGCTACAGCGGTAGCTGCATGAAAAGAGACTCTTCCTACTTACTGCAACATCATCTATGCCAACCTCGTGCAAGGTGGGTCAGAATATCTGTGAGGATAGGGCGACATGTGTCCGGGTGGAGGCCACATACACGTGTCCACCCTTCGAATACATGGCATATGCAGAAGACCCTCGGATAGTCAGGAAAGCCCCGGGCCCTGCCCATGAATATCAAGGCTTAAAGCCTGGTGGCTATGGTGCGTGAAGCCAACCCCAGATCATAGGGCGGAGAAGACATGATAAAACCCAGTCGACCAATGTTGGCCACATTTTGGGCAATTGCCTTTTGCCCACAAAAGGCTGTAAAGTGAAGGAGTGGATGCTGATGCACTGTGCACATGCGAGTTGCCAAGACATGCCACTCGCCCGGTTAACGTCTCCTTGCCAAATGACCATATCACAGCCAGGAGTGTAAGGGGTAGTTCCCAAGCGTCTGGATCCCAGTCACGGAACCAGGAGATCTGCAGGCGGGATAACGCATCAGCAATATCGTTATAAATGCCTGGCACATGTTTAGCCCTAAGGAGTGCCTTAAAGCGCATGGACCCAAGAACAATAGGCACGCTGAGGCCATGACTCCGGTGGATTTAGATGATTTGGGCCTTGACAATGTGCACCACCGCAGCATTGCCACACCAAAAGCGAGGCACAGAATTTGGCCACCCGTCCCCCCAGAGCATAAGGGATACCCAGAATTGAGAAATTTATTAGAAACATAAGATCGCGTAAGCGATCCATGCCCTCCCATCCCTGGGGCCAATGACCATAGGCACACTGTCCTTAAATAAATCCCCCCACCCCAGGGAGCCGGAGGCATCCGACTGTACCCAGAACTGGTGGTGACCAGAAGCTCAGAACTCCCAAGGAAACAGCAGGGAAGTCCTGCGGGAATGTGAGCCAAACCAACAGGTCCACTCATACACCCCTAATCAGCCGTACCCTGCGGTGTCATTTAGCGAGACCCGCCATAGCGTGACCCAGACACCAGGCGAAAGCACTGCCTGGTATTACCACTCTGCAGGCGAAATTGATGCGGCCATGCATCACCTGTGACTCTCAGAGAGGCACCTTCCACTTGGCAACATTGCCACATTGCAGCCGGGGCCGCTCCCCTTGACCGACAGTTCGGTCACCTGGCCCTCTTGGACGTTATTCAAAAGAGAGGTGCCTCGACTTGTTGACAGGTGAACCCCATCTCCAGAATACAGGCTAAATTCCTGTAACCCTATCCCCAGATGACAAATGGCTGTTCACGAGACATTCCAGGCAAGGAACCAGGCAACAGCCCTGTTCACTGACCGTCGGGCATGGTCCGATCCCCGGGTCAAAGTCTCGCCCATGATATTGCACCGGCATGATGTATGACCATAGCAATCGTGTAGATGGCCATAAATGGCAAAGAAACGCTAGGTCACTGCACTCAGAAGTCTTTAATTCCGGGCCAGCAATCCATGCAAGATCACCGCCACCGAGGTGCAGAATTAAAACATGTGGTGGCCCAGCATCCCCAATGGACATCAGGAATGTCAACAGTTTCCGCCACCTTTATGCCGTGCACACCATACCACTGCATACACGCGGTTACGCATAGCCCGAGATGGGGTCCCCATTCTGACGAAGCAGCATACTGCGCCACTCCAGTGCACAGAGTCGTGGCCCACAAGCCACACTACTACCAGTATGCAGAAACACACAGGGTCTGTAAAATAAGGAGGGAAAATAGAGGGCAAACAAGGCACTCATTCAGTGAAGGGACAAACAGACAGAGAGAATTGGGCGAATCCACACCGGCCTATGCAACATATGTCAGGCTCTGGGCACCCAAACGCAGCCGCAGCTGATGTGGCGCCCAACTGGAAGGAATGGGCACCAATTCTAGTTCAGTCAGTGTAGACCCGGCTTGGTAGCAGACGACAGGCCAGGGCGTGCACCACGTGCTGCCACAAACACCTGTGGGGGAGCAACCAGACATATGGCAGCGCCAGGCGAGTACCCTCTTCCGGCTGATCGGCCCTTGAGAAACGAAGCCTCACCAGAGCCCACTCCTGATCGAGCAACCCATAATCTGGGACCAGTTCCCTGCCCAACCTGTCACGCGTTGAAGATGGTAGCAGCTAACTCAATCTGAGAGCTCCAGATCGAGGCACAAAGGTGGTTGCCCGAAAGTGGACTCTCCACACGGGGCATAAGCATTGTCACGTAAGAGTCACATATAATAACTACAAGTGCTAGCAGGGCTCATCGCTGGCATCTCAGGATGAAGGGCCGCCCTAAGCCTAATGTCTTGACCTAGGCTAACCACGACGGGCCAGGGAAAACAACCACGGCCCGGCAATCATTGTCCAAGCACTGGACCATTGGAATGGCCAAATCAGGACGGGCCCACATATATCCTGCCATTGATGCCCAATAGGCAGGTAACCAATTGGCCCCATAGGGAGGCAGGTCGCGGCAACGGGGCAACTCCTTGACCCTGTCGTCCTGCCCCTAATGCCCTAACCAGTGTGTTCATATTGCAGGAGGGGGAAAATGTGAATATAATCCCCAAACCACAGAGTCTAGCTAATAGCCCAGGACAAATGGTCACCCAGGGGCATAGAGCAACCAGCCATCAGCAGAACCACCGTTGGCACAGATTGGAGTGGATAAACACATAACCGGCCCTACGGGCCCAGAGAAATTAAGGAAAAGCATAGGGGTGGGGGGTGTCACCCCAGTAAGAAACAGAGTGTAATTGGCCTGTTGCAACCATGGCCACTATCCCCCCCCCAGCATGATGCACTAGTGTCACAGGTGTGCTGATTTGACCAGGTGCACCCCATGAGCCGCCCCCACTGGGGGTTCCAGCCTGCGGTGAGCGTCGGAGTTCGTGATGTCCATCCAGCTCCGTTTTCCCGTGGGTCCAGGCCGGATGGGGAGACGCGAGGCGCCAGCCTACGCTGGCCTGATGGCCTCCGGCAGCTCAACCCTATTGGTGGCCCACTGCGCAGCCATGGCCGGCATGTGGGCCGGAACCGCCGAGTTGGCGCGCCCACCATCCAAGGTGGTGGATCAATGACCATTGATGCCTCCATTGCCAAATTGCAGGCAAGGGAGCATCCGCAGCATCGAACCCACCAGGACAAGGTGGGCCGGATGGGCCGGATGGCCCCACCGGGTAATTGATATGGGATAACCCATGGTAATCCCCGGCCATAATAGGGGCATGCCTAGTAATCCGGCCCGGGAGGGGCCGGAATGATGGCAGGGCAGAAACCCGCACCGTGCCCAAGTGGGCCACTATGCCCAAGCCGGGCAAATAAGCAGCGGGGGTAAGAACCCCAGCCACCCCCGCCCGAGCCCTCAGCCTGGGCTCATTGGACCTGCAGGGTTGCCATCCGCGCCCTCCAGCCCGATGAAACTCTGAAAAATAGAGGGGGTGGGCTGAGGGCCCCCCCCCCGAAGGAACAGTGAAGCATTCCGTTCTGCAGTACTCTGGAATCGAACCGCTGACTTTCTGCCTGCCAGTCAGCCTCTTAGCCAACTGAGCCACTGCATTCCGATGCTGTGAGAAAGGAAAACCTCCGATTGAAGGAGACTCAAAAGAGAGAGACCCATAAATGTCTCTCTCCACGGGAATCCTTGCTGAAACAAAGGGCAAATCAAGCCTCTTGCAAAGAGGAGAGAAAAGAGGGGGGAAAAAAGAAGCCTCGAACAGAGGCTAGCAAGCAAACTCGAGCCTCTAGCAAAGAGGCGAGAAAAGCGAAACAGAAGCCTCGAACAGAGGCTAGCAGGGGAGGAAAGCAAAATCGAGCCTCTTGCAAAGAGGCAAGAAAAGAGCTGGGAGGAAGCGACGGGGCAAAAACTTCTCCGCTCCGTCACTTCTAAAATGGCAGCCAGGCTACCTCGTGGCCACCCCTTTTAAAGAGGGTGGCCACGCCCCCAAACTAACCCGGATGTCAGAGTCCTGGTGGATGGGGGCCCGCAAAGAGCGCGGTGGCCATTTTGGCGGCGTACTTGCAATTGCATTTCCCCCCAATTTTCCCATTTTCCCCCAGTCAATTTTCCCGGGGGGGGGGGACCCAATTTTCCTGGGTTTCCCCCCACCTTTTCATTACCTCCAACCAACTCCTCCCAGCTCCTGCTGACAAAATCAGCTAGGAGCGCACCATCCCCACCCTGGACTTACCAATGGCCATTCACCCTACACTACCTGCCCCTAAAGGTGACCTAAATAATGCTCTCCTCCTAAGCCAATTGCCCAAACCCCTCTGCTGCAGAATGGAACACGCAAAAAAGAGCCACATGACTGGCCAATTTTCATGTGGGCCAAAAAGTTATTGCCCGCTTAGAACCTAAACATGAGGCAGGGGGATGGATGCCCCAGCCCAACTGCCTGCTAGAGCCACCCACCCCCTGCTACCAGGCAATTTCTGGCTGGCCTACCAAGTGGTCTGACTCATTTGATGCCGGGGCTGTGTGTGCAGCAAAGAGACCAGCCCTGCACAGTCACATGAGTGGATGCTTGCCTAAATATCATATAACTGTTTTCTTCTAAATGACCCACTGTAAATCCCACCTCACACCTCAATGTGGCACAGTGGTGACCCTGGCTGTCTGACAGCTATGGTGGTGGGGGTGTATTCTGGCTAGGGGTCCAGAATGGGTGAGTTCTCCTTTCTGGAACCACAGGTCAGCTAAGTGGGGTTGGGTACTTGGGCAGTAGGATCTACCAATGGCGAAGGCTGCTAAAATCATGAAATAGTGAGAGGCGATACTTCAATCCACAATGTCAAACTCATGTGTGAAACATGGATCAATCAAGTAACCAAGTATTACTATGACATAAAAGGGGATAATATCTATTAAACTCCCAACATCATATATTTATTTATTTAAAATTAAGTCATTTCTCATGAAAGTTGGCATATAACAGTGAACTATAGTTATCAATGCATACTTGTAGCCAATGCTTCAAAGTTAAAGTTAAGAGATGAAGGTAACCCAATATTTTTTTATCACATGAAAGAATGTCACCAGTGATACTAAACAGATTCATTTAGCACTCCTTTAAAACTGTAGAAGAAAAGGAGACCTAAACATTTATCAGATTAATACTACTCTGGATGCAGCTATCAAGATTACTTTTTATGGAAAGTTTTATTGGCACTGTTTGGGAAGATCCCCAAGTCTAATGGTAAACATTTAGAGAAAGGTTATATAAGCTATTATTTTTCCAGCCTGCAGAAACAATCTAATCACTTATGGGTTATGCTTTGTGCATTTTGGTATTCAGAAGAAATCACAGAACTTAATGCTGTCATGGAAATACAACAGTTGGATTTTTTGCTTCTCTTAGTTACGCAAAAAAGGAGTGACCAGGTTTTGTTTTTTGAAAATGGGAATGTATACCTAACATCCAAGATTATTCCTTTACATCTGAACATAATTATTCTGTTGAAAGGATAATCAGACAACACTCTTCAGTGCTTAATATTCAGACAGACAGTTACTTGAATGAGTCAAACACAAACAAATCTTAGTTCTCCTCACATTTCAGTGCTCACAGAAACACCATCCTCCAGGGCAAAATCAAGAAGATGTTTATACAGTGCCAGGAAGTGAAGGTTAAAGTTCAGGACACAAAGGCACCAAGTACACGGCGGTATGTCAAAGGCTGGCAACAGAAAGCTAGTCCTTACAGTTGCTATGAAAAGGTCTCATCACTCATACAGACTGCAATTTTTGGTGGAAAGGGGACATAGAAAACTCTAAGCTAACATGTAGCTAACTTGATGGTTCTGCAATGTGTTGATACAATGCAAATTGTAGAAAAGATAAAACTATAAAACTATGTTCCCTTTATTTATTTATTTAAAAATTATTAGAAATTTTTAATTTTAAAATTTATACATAATACAACACACTACAATACATCAAAAAAAAACAGCAAAATACAAAATACAAAACATTCACCATGTGATATTTACATTGCCATGGAGACAGGGTTAACTCATTTCTACTTGGTTCATTTCCAAAATGAATGCTGATCAGGCATTGGCTTCAAACCTTGCTCATTTTTCAAAGTATAATCTAAGAAACAACTCCACATTTCCTGAAGTTTATTTTCTTTAATTAATCCTTTTCTTAAATTTAATTCCCAGGTAAGTTTATTATTTAATGCGATATTCCATAACTCATTGTACCATTGTTCAATTTTTGGAGTAACTTCATCTTTCCAATACCGTGCTATACAATGTCTAGCACTTGTTAACATAACTGCCATTAACTCCCTTTTACAACAATCAACTTTGTCTACATCCATTAGCATAACTGTACCTACATCCAATTTAACTTTTGCATTCAGAATTCTACCTATTTCATACTCTACATTCATCCAAAATGGCTTCAGCTTCTTACACCCCCACCACATATGCTCATATGTGCCTATATCCTCCTCGTACCTCCAACATACATTTGATTTTATCCTATCAATTAAGCGCAACCACACAGGGGTCATATACCATTTCCATAATAGCTTATGATTATGCTCCTTAATTCTTACCGATAGTGCTTTCATGATCCTTCTTTTCCACTTTCCATTCCAGCATTTGTCTATGATTTTAATGTTTAGATCTTGCTCCCACATTATTTTTAATGTGTTCCCTTTATTTATATAGTAGCTTCTACCAATGGGGTACACAGAGAGAGCCTCCTTGAAGACTGTGGTATTTTTGAACCACAATCGGGCGTACCCTGGTATTGGCAATCTTATGTTGTCAGCTAATCTTTCTCACATTATGTCAGGTGAAAGAAACTGCAGAATGAATTCACCCAAAGTTGGCTTCATTTTGGCAGTTTCACGTCTGGCCTAGACATGGAAGAAGAAGCTTCTATCAATCAAAATATAAACTCCCCCAAGATATAGAAACTCTGTTGAATGATAAATAAAGTAAGCTAAAAAAAACAACTAACATTGTTTGTATAACATCAACCTCTCATTCGGGGATTAATTTTAGCTGTGTCTCACCAAGAAGGTGCAAGGAAGTCACAAATTATGTTAGATTTATTTTTGTGTGTGTTGACATTAACTCTTCAACAGATTACTTAAATGCTCCCACCAAAAACAACAATATGTTTCTGTGATGGGTAAGATAATTTGCTTCAATACTGAATGGTGACAGGTAAAAGAAATAGCCAACCAAAGTTCTAGAAAGTAATTCAAGAATATTACCAATGGCCATTCCAGATACTTGCAGCAGAGGGACATGTTATGGGAAGCATGGACATTTCACCAGCTCTGTTGAAATATTACTTCCTGTAGTATTCTTCTGTCAACTGTGACCACCACTCACCAATTAAAGTAGAGGGAGAGAAGATTGAAAGGAAAGCTGTACCATTAACCCTTCAGAAATACCAACTTTCTGACGGCTCCTTCCGCAACTGTCACCACCTATAGACTGTAGCAAGAGGAGAGAAAGATGGGACTCAGGGTAATTTCATCAAACCTACAGAAAGACAACTTTTCATTGTACCTCCCACATCAATTCTTTTTGTGTGTGTCACATATTCAAACATTCTGGGGGAGAGACTGGTTTGTCTATAACTGAGTATATACTTTTTTCTGCTGATAAAGATATAATGGTTTTAAATTAAACAAGTAGGACTAGCATGAAGAAAATATAATTGATCTTTTTGACACATGCAAGGAAGCTGGGTAGTTTGAATTTCAACTAAGCTTCTCCAAGTAGAGGAAAGGAAAGGAACAGTCCCAGCTGCCGCCACTTTTCTCTATTTTCTTCATTTATCTTTATGTGGTATTTTAGTATTTAATAGTTGAAATCCTATTGCAGTTCTGTGTGTGCAAAATAAAAGCTACAGCAATGTTAGGGGGAAATGTGGGAAATGCTATTTGCCTTCCCTTTGTTTTCTAAATAAACAGGTGAGGCATAAATAATGGTTTTTAAACTTGGGCTTTTATTAACTATCTAATCATCTAACCCAGTGTTTCCCAACCTTGGGACTCCAGGTGTTCTTGGACTTAAATTGCCAGAAGTCCAAGTCAGCATACATGCTAATCAGGGCTTCTGGAAATTGAAGTCCAAGAACATCTGGGGTCCCAAAGTTGAGAAACCCTGCATAGAGCCTAGGTTAGTATGTCAAACTTAGGAACAGGAGGCGGTGAAGCATTTAGATGCTTTCTAGCCTGGACTGGGTGAGTCCAGTGGTGGGCATCAGCAGGTTCGCACCAGTTCACCAGAACCTATAGCAGAAATTCTGGCTGGCCCCGCCCATCCAAGTTTTGAAATAAAGCAGTCCTAATTCAGGTGCAACACAGGTCTTTCCCCCTGGCCACACCCACCATACCACACCCACAGTGTGTTAATAATTTTTTTGGGAACCCATCACTGGGTGTGTCACTTGCCTCAGCCTTGCTGTGCAGGGCATAGTCCAATTGGCTCAACTAGAGAGACATCCTTCAGACAATCTCCATTCTGTTGCTCCTGAATTGGTCATATCCTGAAGCTGGCTCAGAAGGCCATCCCTTTGTGTATCTGAATCTCACAATTTACATTATTCACACAGGATACCCAATTGCCTAAAAACACACTGTAGGGTTTACTATTACCACCCTCTCCATGCACTTCCTGCCATAAGAGGAGCTAGATCTCTCCTCTCATTAAGCTGTCAAAAACAGATAACAGGCCTCAACAGGTCCTCTAATAATATGTCAGCTCCTGCAGCTGACAAATGTACCCCATCTCCCAGAAATAATTTTGGGTAATAAAACTGGATGTCCATGTGATCCAAGCTGCTGTGCTTGAGGACCCAGGTTGTTAGTTTCCTATTATTCGCCTCCATGCCAGGCCTAAACAACAAGGATTCCGATCCTGTCTTCATTCCTACATGAGCAAAAAGGCTGAGCAAATAATGATCACCCTGTCCAGTGACTGTAGATTGTGTGGATGTCTCTGACTGCTGTCTAAGCATAAGAACAGCCTTGCTGGAACAGGCCACAGCCCATCCAGTCCAGCATTCTGTCTCACACAGTGGCTCACCATTTCCTTCAGGGTATTCCCAAGCAGATGCCTTCACCTGCTTAGGATTCCCTGGAAATGATATTGAGAGATATCCTGCCTATCTCTCCAACCCGGAGGTTGTCCTTAAGTATCCATAATTATAGCCATTGATACTCTTGTCCTCCATGAACTTGTCTAATCCTTTCTTAAAGCTGTCAAGACTGACAGCTGTCACCACTTCTTCTGGCAGGGAGTTCCATAGACCAGTAATCCTCTGGGTGAAAAAGTACTTTCTCTTATTTGTTTGAGAACTAGTACCCAAAAGTTTCATGGAGTGTCCCCTAGTTCTAGTGTTATGCGATAGGGAAAACAGTTTTTCCTTATCTACTTTGTCCACACCGTGCATGATTTTATAAACTTCAATCAGGTCACCTCTTAGACGTCGTCGTTCAAGAGTGAAGAGGCCCAACCGTTGCAGCCTCAGATGGTAAGGAAGGTGTTCCAGTCCCCTAATCATTCTGGTTGCCCTTCTCTGCACTTTTTCCAGCTCCATAATATTCTTCTGGAGGTATGGCGACCAGAACTGTACACAGTATTCCAGATGGGGCCTCACCATAGATTTATAAAGAGGCAAAATGACACTTGCTGACTTATTTTCTATACCCTTCCTAATGATCCCTAGCATTGAGTTTGCTTTTTTCACTGCTGAGGCACACTGGGTTGGCACCTTCATTGAGTTGTCCACCAGGACACTAAGGTCCCTTTCCTGGTTTGTCGCAGAGAGTTCAGACCCCATCAGTTTATAAATGTAATTGGGGTTCTTTGCCCCAACATGCATCACTCTGCACTTACTAATGTTGAAACTCATTTGCCACTGTTTTGCCCACTCCCCCAGTGTCGAGAGATCCCTCTGGAGCTCCTCACAATCTCTCACAGTTTTCACTACCCTGTATAATTTAGTGTCGTCAGCAAATTTGGCTACCTTGCTTTTTACTCCTACCTCTAGATCATTTATGAAGAGGTTGAAAAGCAGGGGTCCCAGTACTGAACCTTGGGGGACCTCACTCTTTACTTCCCTCCACTTGGAGAAGTGTCCATTTAGTGCTGCCCTCTGTTTCCTGTCCCTTAGCCAGTTGCTGTCCCTTTATTCCATGACTGGTAAGTTTATTCAAGAGCCTTTGGTTTGGGACCTTGTCAAAAGCCTTCTGAAAGTCCAGATAAACAATGTCCACTGGATCCCCCTTATCCACATGCTTGTTGACACTCTCAAAAAATTCCAACAGATTAGTGAGGCATGATTTGCCCTTGCAAAAGCCATGTTGGCTCTCCTTTAGCAGCGCCTTCTCTTCTATGTGCCTATTAATTCTATCTTTTAGGATGGTTTCCATCACTTTACCTGGGACACATGTCAAACTGACAGGTCGGTAATTTCCTGGATCACCCCTGGATCCTTTTTTGAAAATTGGTGTTACATTCGCTACCTTCCAGTCATCAGGCACAAAGCCTGATTTGAGGGAAAGATTATATATTTTGGCTAGGAGATCAGCAATTTCATCTTTAAGTTCCCTGAGAACTCGTGGATGGATGCCATCTGGTCCTGGTGATTTGTTAGTGTTTAGTTTAACAAGCAGCAGTCAGAGACATCCACTTCTCCTTTTAGGAAAGCCTACTGTATATAATTCTTCACTAAATAGGCTGTTAGAACTTGTGGGATCAACTGTGGATATTTTCCTACTAAAGTCACCTTTCCACTCAAGTATTGTTATCCCGTCCTAAACTCAAAGGGGATCTTACTGCTGTTACCTCCACTGCATTTGTAGGGAGGACAATGACTCAACATTGCTGTTGTCTAGCCCCCGGCACATGCCTAGCACAACCCAACATAAACTGCCCAACCAACCTTATCAGAAATATACTGTAGAATTGGCCCAAATGGTTGCATTGAGAGAGGTGGTCCCTACTATGGCTGCTGTTACAATCAAAGTATGTTGGGTTACATCCATTACAAACAAAGAATGTTGGGTTACATCCATGAATATGTAAAAAAAAATATCAACCTTGCAGGGGAGGACTATCTCCATGGACATGGCTCCTGACCACCCTGCCAAATCAAAGTAAGTCCCCCAAACCATCAATTCTCAGATTTCTGGTGGAGTGTCTGCCAAACCTTACCAGAAAGACACTGGAGCTAATGGGAATTTGAATTGAAGGCCAGTTGTTAGATTGGTTCCCAAAACAGGTAGAAGACAATGTGGCACTTAACTAGCACTATGCCCCTTCCCCTTTGGTTGTTACAAGTATGCCATATGCTCTGATAGCAACAAATAGACCATATCTGTCAACCCGCAGCTCCAGAAAAAACGGGACCTGCGCAGATCGCTTGTGCGCAGGTCGCGTTCCACGCATGCGTGGAAGCACTACGCCGCTTGTGCAGCCCCTACACTTGTGTAGAACCCTTCCACACATGTGTGGAAAGCATTTTCCCCCACTGCCAAATTATGGGGTTTTGGCAGCACAGGGCGGGTTATGACGTCAATCGGCGTCAAATTCCGTGGTAATCCCGGCCAAATCGGGATGGTTGACAGGTATGAAATAGACCACTCTTGCACCAACATGACTTTGCTGTGGATGCCCCACACTCCACCACTGCCTAGTACCCCTGAAACAATCATGAGACCTGATCTTCTGAGAGTCCCCGAAGTGTCCAACCATAGCCAACAGCTGCCATGTTTCACAGAGGGAAGGCTGAAACCACTTCCTCCCTCCTCTCATATGCACAATACCCACAGGATCACATGATAAGCCACCTGCCAAGTCATGGCCACAATATTTCAGCCCCTAAATGAAATAGCAGCTGCCCTAGCTGTTCCATGTTGCTGCCACTTGCTGACTCCCTGTATCCATCAGCAACAGAAGTGAAAGAGGCTAGCTTCAGGGCAGGGCTGGCCTTTTAAGACTTCCTCTTCCCCCTTACACCAGCAAACAGTGACTTATTTGCATCATCCATTTGCCCTGCCTCCCAAATATGTTCCCACTCCTTCATATCTGCTGTGCAGAGCAATATAGAGTCAGCATTCACAAAACATTTCTGTATGTATGTCATGAAATAGGAGCCATGAGACAAACTGGGCAATCTAATATGCATTGGCATAATGTCCTGTGTGCTTACACTAGCATAAATTTATGTTACATGAAAATAAAAATAATTTCAGCCAATATTTTACCTACAAATGGAAACCAAATAAATATGTGACAGTACGTATTACATAATGTATATAATTAGAGCAACCTGAATGCAGGTACCATCCATCTCAATATATTTATTTAGCAGAAATGTAATATTGTATAGTAATACAAGCATTTACTAATGACTTCCTGATTGTATCATGAATCTTGATCATTTCTAATTCAGTGAATGATTTGCTTCTGACATTAGGTAGCATCAGGACTTTGCAGACATTGCAATATTGCATTGCTGAATAAGAAGTAGCTTGAAACTTGAAAGAATCAGATCCAGGCAGTGGTGGGAGACTAAGGATCCTTCCTGTTGATGAGTAAAGCCATCTGAACCTCAGGATCGCTCAGGAATCATGTGGAATTGGATTTTTGTATAAAGTCAAGCACTCTTGATTCAGCATAGCAACTGACACTGTTGACATTGAGCAGAGATTACCACCTCTTCACTACTCTTTAAAAAATAATGAGCAAAATCCTGATATTTAATCAAAGAAAGTTAAATCTCACAAGGTGACAAGACTTGAGACATCTATAAAGAGGCCTGAAACAGAAGAAGAGACCATGTAGTCCTGCATCCTCCTTGGCATGTAGACCAACCTGATGACTTTAGAAAGTTCTGAAAGCAATATTTTAGGTTGCTTGTTTATATTGTTTCATACTTATAAGAGGAATATCTGGAATTTAAAATGAACCAATAATGCAACAAGATAACAAAAGATTAAAAGCATGCCACATGAACAATACAATACAGGTAATGGTCGACCTTGCTAGAAAGCCAGCCATATCCAACTCTAGGGTTCAGTGCTCATCTCTGTTTATAGCCAAAGATCCAGCATTGTCTGTGTATGCAGACATTTCTGTGGACATATGGCAGGCATGCCTAGACACTGGAGTATATGGGACGCTGTTTACCTTCCCACCAAAATGATCCCTATTTATCTACTTGCAATTTCTTGCTTTCAAACTGCTAGACTAGCAGGAGCTGGGACAGAGATGGGAGCTCACTCCATTGTGCAGTACTCGAGTATCGAACTCTGACCTTCCAACCTTCAAGTTCAGCATCTTAACCACTTGAGCCACTGAAGTCCATATAGACACAACACAAACACAAAGCCAATGTGATTTTTAAAAAGTACAAAGCCAACATTATTTTTAAAAGCTATTTTTTTTAAAAAAAAAGCAGTGGTGAAAAAAATGCAAGTGTATAATAAATGTGACACAGTAAAAAAAATTAAATGAGAGACATCTCTCATGTAGTTACTCTCTGAGCTTTAAACTGAAGGGCACTGAGAGGAGGCTTCCATGACACAGATAAACATCTGAGAAGACACATTCCACCAATGATTTTACTTAGCTACGAATCCCATACCTAGAAATTCAATCCAGTTCTCATGGTGAACAATCACTAATATCTTGTCTTCCATCAACCTGTCAAATTCCCTTTTAATTCCATGTATAACAGTGTCACAAATATTACTTGTATTTCAGAAAGTAACCAAGGAATGAATAACCCGACTGTCATGTTTGCCCAGATTCAAAGGAGTCTAGCTGTTCTAACATGTCATATCAATAGGAATATTCTTGAGTGATGTGGAAAACAAAAAGCATACAACTATGCGAAGAGGACACAAATATACACATCTCGCTCTAGGCATTCTTCTGCACCCTCCAAATCACCCAATGGAACACTGCTCCAACCATTATGTGACATGGCAACTTGTTCAAGAGATTATTGGAAATCACCAGCATGTAGGATGGCCAGCTTGTCACTACTTCACTCTGTGTCTCTGCTACTCCAATGACCTGGCAAAGGATTGTGGGTGATTTTACATTAAAATTAGAGAGTAGTGTGGGGGAAATGCTAATTTAATTCCAAGTTAGTATGTTGTGATTTTTTTTCTTTTGAGGACATGCATGGATATCCACTGTCAGAGTTCATTTAATTTCATAGCTTGGGCTAGAAGACTTTCCGCATGCATGTATACACTTTCTCATCTACTCACATTTGAGGAAGGCCAGCAAAACTATGGAAATATTAATTCTAACACATTAAAATTGCATTGATAATCAAACAGTTCAGAATTATAGTATTCTAAATATGTTCATTAGGGGGTGGGGTGAGAAAGAAAAGAAGGAAAAGGGAAAAAATCCCAAAGACATGAGCAATTTTAAAAAATGTTAGCTTTCCTGCTGTGTGAAGCAAGAGCTGCTCTGGTTGAATTTCTTCATTTTTGAAGCTGGGGGAGGTGACCTTGGAAACCCATTGAGAGTAAATTGCTTGTACAGTACTGAGCATGATCCAGAGTTACAACATGGCTGATCTTGTGTTAAAGTACAGGGTTATATCTTTTGAATATTTCTACACCTACTGGATAGATTTGCGGCAAATAAAAAAAGGCTTATGTAATTCCTATTTTTAGAATAAAAAGTTGGAAACTGAGTCTGCTAAAAAAAAAAAGTTGCCAGTTTCTGCAATGGTGGTGGAGGGGGGAATCACATGTATCTATTTTTTTAATGTGTGTTAACAAGTTTCACTGATGGAACACAATAACATCAGGGTGTTCTTATTGGGCTGAATTTGGAGCAGTTCTGAAGTCAGTTTTATAAATTATGTTTTTGTTATTGAAGTGTCCCTATTTATAAAATTGCCTTTTAGAATGCTTTGTTTTGCAGTATAATAACCATCACTGTTCTCTTCTGCAATCAAAACAACTCATATCATGAACAAAATATGTAAAAAGAAAAGCTTAGAAAGATGTAGGTAGATATAAATTGTTGTATATAGGTATAAAATGTTGTGTTCACATTCAACATTTAAATTTTCTTCTCCTCCTCCTTCTGTAATATCCAATGTTCAGTGTTGCCTTTCCTCAGTATATTTTATATTTCAATTAATGGGGATGGAAAAGAGGAAAATATGGGTTATAGTTCATAGAATTACCTGTCTCCTATCACAGCCTAGTTACTTAACCAATAAGCCAACCTGGCAGTAAATGTATACCTGCAAAAAACAATCAAAAATACTGTAACATCTATAATAAAACAATAACTACTCAATGCACTAAAAAAGAGCATATAAAAGCCAGCAGTGAACAAGTAAATCAAATTAGCCCATTAGTCTAGGTCTCTAAGAACAAAAAAGATGTAGCCAACCTTATGGAAGAAAAAAAAAAAGGAGCGAGTTGACGTGGCTTCATGGGGAGGGAATTCTACAAATTCTTCATTTTTTATTGTCAGCATCCTACTTTTCAAAGCTTCCATCAGATGATCATAGTATTTACAGCAAAGTCTGAGCAAGTAGCATACTGGCTGGGTGCATAGGAAAATCTTTGGTATAGCTGACATCCTCCAGATGTATTGGGGGGAAAAGTAGCTAAGTGTTAAATAAAGCATCTCTCAAATGTGGTGGACTTAACCCCCAGATGTTATAATCAATGTCAAGCTGTTACCTTTATCATTGCAGGCGCACCCCCCAAAGAAAGACTCAGACACCGGTATATGGATAACGGCATTGGGCCACATTTATTGAATAATGCCCAAGTCTGAATTATAAATTTCAATTGGTACTCAGCCAATTATAAATCTTAAGGCAAGCAGGCCGCAGTAACACTGGTAAGGTTCCTCCCAAAATTGCCAATGGCAATTGGCTACAATGTATCCATTTGTATCAATTTGTTTGTTACGACAAACAAATTGTTGACCGTAGTCAATAAACTATCTACTGACCCCACCCTCTGACGTGTATCCGTCAAATCACAGGGTGGTGCATGCTGAAGAGCTCCTGCCATCACCCCATTGCCTGGTTCGTCGTTGACCGGTCAACGTTATTAAACTTGTACCTGTCTAAGTGTTGGCCAGTCAATTGCGAACCTGCCAGATACCTATGGGTCATAGATATTTACCTTACCAGTGCTACCCGCCCATGTGACCAAAGTCAAGAGCAAAAACCCCTGTATCAAACCTCAGCAACAGTGTGGGATGGGCAAAAAAGCCAGAACCAAGAGGCCAATTGTAGGTTCAAGCCAAAAATTCCCACCCGGCCCTGAAGCGACCAAAATATCACACTGTTCACTAGGGAGTTGGTGGAGGGAAAAACTTCTCCTCTCCGTCGCTTCTTCTAAAATGGCAGCTCGTCTGCCTCGTGGCCACCCCTTTTATAGAGGGGTGGCCATGCCCCCTAACTCACCCGGATGTCTGCGTCCGGGTGGGGGGGCCCACAAAGAGCGCGGCGGCCATTTTGGCACCGCGGTTTCATTGCAGGCGCACCCCCCAAAGAAAGACTCAGACACCGGTATATGGATAACGGCATTGGGCCACATTTATTGAATAATGCCCTAGTCCGAATTATAAATTTCAATTGGTACTCAGCCAATTATAATTCTTAAGGCAAGCAGGCCGCAGTAACACTGGTAAGGTTCCTCCCAAAATTGCCAACGGCAATTGGCTACAATGTATCCATTTGTATCAATTTGTTTGTTACGACAAACAAATTGTTGACCGTAGTCAATAAACTATCTACTGACCCCACCCTCTGACGTGTATCCATCAAATCACGGGGTGATGCATGCTGAAGAGCTCCTACCATCACCCCATTGCCTGGTTCGTCGTTGACCGGTCAACGTTATTAAACTTGTACCTGTCTAAGTGTTGGCCAGTCAATTGCGAACCTGCCGGATACCTAAGAGTCATAAATATTTACCTTACCAGTGCTACCCGCCACACGGGGAGGCTTCAATAAAGACTCACCGCCCCCCCTCAGACCGTCAGCTCGGTCAACAGGCCTGCTTGCAAATCTTCCAAAAACAGGTTCATACCTCTAGCCGACAGATGGACCCCATCCCCTGTATAAAGATCATAATTTTGTAAACTAATGGTGGGGTGTCGGATGACCCGCCCCAAACTCTTGTCTGCAAAGAACTGGGCAACTGCCCTGTTCATAGAGCAGCGAGCACGGTCAAGGGCATGGAGGTTAATACCCCCCCCTGTAAGCGTGACGCGGTATGATGTCCGACCATAGCAGCGTTGTGGAAGGCCACACATAATGCAAATAAGCTAGGTCGCTGCAAATCGCATATTTTAAAGAAAGGCCAGTGACCTGGCCTAGGTCATTGCCCCCGAGGTGCAGCACCAGGACATCAGGCGGTTCAGCATCCCTGATGGAGAAAAGGAATGGCAACAGTTCCCGCCATAACATTCCATGCTTACCATACCACCTGATACATGCGGAGGCACGCAGTCCAAGCTGGGGTCCCCACTCTGTCGCCGCAGCGCACTGCGCTGCCCAGTGCACATAGCTATGGCCCACCAGCCATACTGCCACCGGTGTGCGGGGACACACAGGGTCTGTAAGATAAAACGGAGAGAACGGTGACTTATCTGGTACTCATACCTGAATAGGGCGAACATATAATGCAAAACACTTAGATCCCCATCTCCCCATATGGCGTATATCAGCCTCAGAGTACCCAAAAGCAGCCGCAGTAGAAGCAGCCCCTATTCTAAAAGAATGGGTGCCATAACGAGCCCCGGGGAGGCCAACACTGGACAGTGCCTTACCGGTCACCTTCCAAAATTGAAATTTAGTCAGGGGAGACCCATCTTGGTGGCAGAAAAACGGGCCAGGGTGCGTGCCACGCACTGCAATGAACTCCTGTAGGGCACCAACTGGACAGATGTCTGCAATGGAACATCGTAGCAGTCTAACACCACTGCCTACACCGTGCTGATCGACTTTTGAGGACCGTATCCTCAACTGAGCCCACTCATTAGAGACATAGACATCTTCGAGTTCCAGTGCCCTACGAGCCGAATCCGCCTTAGACAGTAGTACCAACTCACTGATCCGGAGCGCTCCAAAAAAGGCCACCGTGGTAGCCGCATGAAAAAGAGCTGACTCATACCTGTCAAAACACAGGTCATGCCAGCCTCGTGCAAGGGGGGTAAGGACCCCTGGAGAAATTGGGTGGCGAGTGTCCGAGAGGCGTCCACGTTCCCGTGTCCACCCCTCCAAAACATGTCGTATACGGAAATCAGTTATGTTGTCAGCAAAACCCCTCACCTTGGCCATGAATGCCAGTGCTGACAGCCTGGATGCTATGGTGCGGGGAGCTAGGCCCAGACTGTGTAGGTAAACCATAAATTGAAGAACTTGTTCAACTGGAATGGGCCACACTTCGGGCAACCGGAGTTGCACACAAAATTGTTTAAATTGATTAAATGCGTGTTGATACGCCTTACACATGCGGGGCGCGAGTGACATGCCGATCGCCCGGTTCACCTCTCCTTGCCAAATGTCCAAATCTTGTCCGGGAGTGGCGAGGGGAATTCCTCCGCGTCCGGAGCCAAGGCGTGGAACCGGGGGATCTGCAGGTGGGATAAAGCATCAGCAATATCATTATTAATGCCTGGTACATGTCTGGCCCTAAAGAGCACATTGAGGCGCATGCTGCGTAACACAAACTGGCGAACTAACTCCATGACCCTGGGCGATTTAGATGTCTGAGAATTGACAATGTGGACTACCGCAGCATTGTCACACCAAAAATGGACTACTGAATTGGCCCACTCCTCACCCCATAGCATCAAAGCTCCCAGTATCGGGAAGAACTCGAGGAATGTAAGATCACGTAGACGATCCGTGCCCCGCCATGCTGGAGGCCATTGGCCGTAGGCCCACCTCCCTTCAAAATAAATCCCATATCCGAGGGACCCAGAGGCATCTGACTGAACCTGAAACCTAGGGGAGACCAAGAGGTCAGATCTCCAAAATGATACCCCATTGAATTCCCGCAGGAACTCAAGCCAAACCAACAGGTCAGCCCTCATGCCCCTGGTCAGTCGGACCCTGTGGTGGCACCTCGATAGCCCAACCATGGCGTCACATAGGCGTCGAGCAAAAGCTTTGCCAGGCGTGACCACCCTGCAGGCAAAATTAAGATGACCGTGTAGAACTTGGAGCTCAGAAAGTGACACTTTACGTTTGGCCAGCAAGGCCAAAATCATCGCAGAGATCCGTGTGACCTTGTCCATAGGTAACCTGGATGTCTGCGCGACCGTGTCAATTTCAATACCCAGAAATGTGAGAGTAGTTGATGGGCCCAAATTCCTGCATTAGCATCTGAAATGTAGTGAGGAGACGCGTGCACGTGTCCAAGCCCCGTTCACCCACGAACAAAAAATCATCCAGGTAATGGGCTACAGACCGGGACCCAGACCTGCGAACAAAGGCCCACTGGAGAAAAGTGCTAAAACATTCAAATGCTGAACAGGAAATAGAGCAGCCAAAAGGCATGGCTTTATCTACATAAAAGTTCCCCTGGAATTTAAAACCCAATAACTCAAAGTCACCCGGGTGCACTGGCAACAACCGGAATGCCGATTTAATGTCACATTTCGCCAGAAGTGCACCCGGGCCACAAGCGCGCACCATGCGTAGGGCCTGGTCAAATGACGTATACCTGACCGAACAAAGGTCATCAGGAATGGCGTCATTGACCGAATGACCCGCCGGGTATGATAAATGGTGAATTAGATGAAATTCACCAGGGGCCTTTTTGGGAACCAAACCTAAAGGGGAAACCTTAAGATTGGGAAAGGGAGGCCTAGAAAAGGGGCCCGCTACCCTCCCTGCATTTACCTCCTTGGCAATACTTAGGGCGGCCACCTCCTCCCTACCCTTCAGGGAAAGCAAGTTAGGAGCATCTTGGGGTCCCCGCACCCCCTTGAATGGGATACGAAAACCACACTGGAAACCCTCGAGTAGGTACCTCGCCTCGTCCCTCCTCGGGTAAGTCGAGAGCCACCTCTCTAACATAAATATGTTAACCGGGGAGGGGGCCTTTTGACTGACCAGCTCCTTCAGCGGCAGTTCTGCCCGCTCCCTGTCCACCTCTACCTCTGCCCCGTGACCCACCGGCTCGCGGACACGCAGCGGCGGCGTGGGGGCCAGCGCAAGAGGGACACTTGTGTTTGTATCGGCACTGTCTTCTATTGCATACGCCATTGGCCGAGAAACTCCAACACAGCAAGCGGGCTGGAACCCCCTGCCCCGCCAACTGGCGGGGAGCCTGCGTTGGAGTAGCTCGCTGGACAGCATGGCCACAATGGTACCTCTCCCCAGGCGCCGGGCGCGTGGGGGTCATGTATAAAAGCCACAACTTCTGGCATGGCTCATCCCATCTCATCTCCGGGTGTAAGGGCACCCTCATCCTGAATTCCTCATCGTAAGTCAACCACGATGGGCCAGGAAAATCCACCATCGCCCTGTAAATATTGTCCAAATATTGGACCATAGGAATGGCCAAATCGGGCCGGGCCCTGAGGTACACCGCCATATAAATGAGATGTGCGGGTAACCAGTTGGCCCAAGTGCGCGGTGGCTTGCGACGACGAGACAGCTCTTTGTCTCTGTCATCCTGCCCCTCTTTCTCTTCCTTGGTGGGCTCACGGTTCAATAGGGAGAAAATATCAACATACTCCCCCCGCCAAATCTTTTCCCTCGTGGCCTGGGACAAATGATCCCCGAGGGGCAAGGAATACCCTGCCATCGGCAATGCCGACACCGGCACGGTATTCACACGGGGCATCGGCAGCAGTGCCTGTACAGTCCCTGCGATGCCCGGTACAGCCCTGGGGGCGGAAACCCCCCCGCTCAATGTTGTGCTAGTATGGGACCCAGTAGCACCAGGGTAAGCTGGGAACTGATACCCACCCACCTCGGCGTGACGAGGCCATGGCCACTGAAAACTAACACCTGAAGTGGACTGTGATGTGGGGACATTAGCTTGAACCTGATACTCACTGGGTGCACCCCCGTGAGCCGCCCCCACTGGGGGTTCCGGCCCACGGCGGGCGTCGGAGCTCGCGACTGCAATCAAGCTCTGGGGCCACATCTGGCCACTCCCCGGCTGTAGTTCAGGATGAACGGGGAGCTGCGAGATCACGGCCAGAGCGTCTCCAGCAGCTCAACCCTACTGGCCGCCTGCTGCAGAGTGGCAGCTGTCGAGGTGGCAGGCAGGCAAAAGGGGGCCCCAGTTGGCAGTGAAGCCCCCCCCCAGGGGTTGTTCGTGACCCCCAAGGATGCTTCCAGCACGGCTAAACGTGCCAACAATGCATCAACAGTTGCAGAACCCCCAGTATAAGGCGGGCAAGATGGGCCACACGGCCCACTTGGTGATACACTGGGGACCCCCACTTGGGAGCCAGGTCCTGAATAGGGCCATGCCCAAAACTCCGGCCCATGAGGGGCCGGAGGCAAGCCCTGCTGGGTGACCGCACCAGGCCCTCCCCCGTTGTCTGGACCCATGGCCGGCAATTGCGGGCCAGAGACCAAAGCCCCTGTAGGGCCATCCTGAGCCTGGAGAGCTGAGGGCCATGCCCTAATCTGCCCCATCCCACCGGTAACGGTGGGTGCAATCGATGCGGGGCCCTGTTGCGGGGGCGCAGTCGCGGTCCTCCGACCCGAATGCTGCCCCCTTGCAAGCGCAGGGCCAGGCAAGTTCCTCCCTCTTGGCCGCGGCTTGGTCGCCATGGCCTTCCTCTTGGGAGGCATCGCTGAGAGAAGACGATCCCTTTCCAGGGATCGCAAGCGCCGAAATGGCTAAACAGCCGAAGACTGAAGAAACGAAGAGCGACGGAGAAAACTTCTCCTCTCCGTCGCTTCTTCTAAAATGGCAGCTCGTCTGCCTCGTGGCCACCCCTTTTATAGAGGGGTGGCCATGCCCCCTAACTCAACCGGATGTCTGCGTCCGGGTGGGGGCCCCGCAAAGAGCGCGGCGGCCATTTTGGCACTGCGCTTTCATTTCTATTGCATTGCATTGCATTTGCCTGTAGCCCAATACACAGGTAAAACACTGGCTTGGAAGAGATGGAAACATGTAGTCTATATCCCAATGATGACCAGACAGTGAAATTACAGAAAGTCTGTTTAAGTACACTCTGACATGGATAGGAAGTGTAAACTAAGCAAGGGAATAGTGAACATCTATCTATTTACAGTAAATGCCCACTTTCTTATATTCAGAGCTATTCAGTCAATTTTACAAAATCTTGGACATGTTTTGTCTCTTTTTTAACCCTTTCATCTTGTTCACCTTCTTTGGTGTCATCTCAGGCTGGATGTTTGAAGACTAACCATTCAGGTCCATTTCATTTCAAACTCTGTCCTTGATTTTATATTTAACAAAGGGATGGAAATGGCTTCTAACAACTACTTACCCTGGCTGTATTCACAAAGACATTATACCAAGCCTGGCTCTTGCTGAATTGTCCTTCACATAGGGAAACAGAATGAGTTGTTTGTTTATCTTGTCACTGACCTTATTAATGCTTCTCTTAAGAGGTAGGAATTGTATGAAACATTGAATAGGAAAAAGAGATATTTCTCTTTCCAAGAGAAAAGAAAATCCAGGATAAGATTGTGGTTGTAATCTTTAAATAACAGTAAAATATTATGACAAGAACATATTTATTTTGCTTGCATTGAGCCAATTAACTCTTGACAATATGAAGGAAAATCTGATTTATATTTGGAGGAAGAAGATTCCTGGAATAAGTGTTGATATTGACCTGCAGGGCATTTTTGAAATCTAGTAGCACTTGTCCAAACAAATAGTGCACTGTTCACTAGAGCTCTTCTGTAAACAAATTATAAAATACATAAAGAATGACAGGTTCTTTGCTTTTACCGTTATAGGAACAAATGTAGATGTAAGATTTGCATGAGCTTGCTTATCAAGTGCAGAAGAATTCAATCATGGGTTAAACTGTGTTCTCTCTCATTCACGTAAAGTATTGGCTGAAATTTTGTTGCATAGCATACTAAGTGACAGCTACAGTAGGTCCAATGAATCAATTGGGTTTTGGTGAGTGAACTGCTCCATATGTTCCATTTAATTCAAAGGATCCTATTCTAGTTTCAACTTGCAATGTGAAGCAACAGGATTTCTTTCATCGTGTGTTACTTTGGTTGCTTTTCTTCATTTGAAATATGCTCTTGACCAGCTATGAATAACAGAAAAAATAAGGCATGCACCATAAAAATAGGCAGAATTTCCTACTTAATTTAATTAGCTCTCCATTAATAATTCACGATTATTTTGTAACTGACAGTCAAAGTCCTGTTGCCCAGTTATTCTGGAAGAAGGGAAATTGCACCACTCTCAGTAGATAATTGCCACTTGCATTTGAATTTCTAGTTGTACACCAAGCCACCCAACTCAGGTTTTTTTCCCTCACTGCTATTCACTTTAAAACACTTTTTTTTTTAAAAAAATGAGATTTTCTTTTGATCCTGGAGCCACACTGGTGAAGCAACAGACAATACTAGCAGTCAGTTGGATAACAGCATTGTGTTTGCCTCTTCAGGCTGATGTTCTCTGATTATTATTATTATTTTATCATTTCAGTATTCTAAATTCTTTCCTTTGTTGCAAGTATTTCTTCTATAATTTTTACCCTTATTTATCATGTATTTTTTCCAGCACAATATTTCATCCTATGTCTTTTAAATATGTTTTTCCTATTCTATTTTGAGGTTACATGATTTCCTCTCATCACTGTTTTCATAGTGCTCCCATATATTACGTTGGCTGCAACTTTCCATGTCATATATTTCCCAAATTTCCATCATTATTTTTTCCATTTTATCTATTATTTTATTTTGCTGGAAAATATTAGCATCTAATTTCCATCTTCTATTTTCTATAGAATCACACTTTTTTAAATAGCCATAGTTAATTTTCGAAAATTACCTGTTACTCCTACTAATCCATCTTCAATTTTAACTAATATTGAGATCAAACAATTAGATAAAAATATTGTGGTGTAGCTCTTATGAAAGGAGGAGAAAAATGTACACGTCTGTTTTAATCAGTCTTCAAATATTTTTCAGATCAGTCTTCCTTATCAATATGTTCAAAACCATAACACTATTATATTTCTCACCTTTGAATGATTTAGTTCATCTTTATCTTTATCCATAGTCATATTAAAATCATCTGCCATTGTTACAAACCCTTTCCTTATCTTTTCCAATTCCTTAAGCATTTCTTTGAATAAATTAGTTTGATTTGTATTTGGGAACTAAGCATTAATCATAGCATATTCTACTCCCATTGCTCATTGTAATATTATATACCTTCCTTTACTATCTTAATTATTTTATTCACTTTAAATGCAGATTATTTAGAAAAGATATTTGCAACACCTCTTGATTTTGAGTGTCCATAAGCTTTTACTTAAATACCACCAATTTAGCTTACTTCATTAATATCTTCCTTAGCCTGACAAGTTTCTTATAAAATATATTTTGGCATAGTCTTTTTTGAGATAACCTCAATTGTTTCCCTCTTTTTAACTCTCCCCAGACTAACTTTCTCTTTTACATTTAAAGTTGAGCCCCCTCAAAGATTGTGGTAGTTTTGAACCACAATCAGGCAACCTTGTTGTGCCAGCTAATCTTTCTCACACTAGGTCAGGTGAAAGGAACTGCAGAATGGATTCAACAAAAAGTGGTGTTGTTTCAGCAGTTTAAAGTCAGACCGAGAAGAGGAAGAAGAAGGAAGAAGGAAGAAGAAGAAAGAAGAAATAATAATAGTAGTACAGTAGTTGATATTCTTAATCTACTAACCATTCTTCTAGTCTCTTCTGGTGAAAATCATCAAAGGAACAGTTAGGATCTATCCACAATCACTGTCAACCCAAACCTCCCATTTTTATTTCTTACCTTTCTTAAATTTCTCCTACAAATTTATGCCATACAGAGGTTATTTTGTTTTTAACTGCTTGGTTTTAATTCCTCTTATATCCCATATCTACTCATGTGCCCTTCTTGCCTACACTTTTCACTAATCTACTGCTTAAACTTATATACTTATTTTCAGTCATAGCTGATTTAACTGATCCCTATGCAGCTATCTAACGTTCCCCTTCTTAGCTTACTTATGTAGAGTTACTTCTATCTTCACATTCTAAGGCTCATCTTATCTACTCTCTTTTCTTTCCCATTATTTTCTTACTGCACATGTTATACCAGACAAGTAGTCCCAGAGAAATTGATCTCAATTAATTCTAAAATAAATCTTGTTGACATTCTCTTGATGTTCTGGGGACTCTTAAATTTCCCTTTTTTTTGTCTCTTTATAATGGTAGATGGACAGAACAGCTTTATGCCCAACTCTGCTCTCATATGCTCCATTTGAGTTTCTCCAGCCAAAATAGTAGACTGGTTCAACATTTGTTCATTCAGTTTAGGTCTCTCTTAATCTCATTGTTGTACATCTAGTAATTCCCACTCATGGAGAGAATTTAAAACTTGCTCTAATAATAATATACATATAGCACTTTCAAGAAGACTGGATTCCACTCCCTGAAATATTTTACAGTATTCATAAGCATTGTGGTAACCAGCTTTATATTTCTTCTTCAAGTCACCATTTGAGAGCAAAGATCAGAATTCACCTACACTAGTGCATAATTGTATAACAGCAGTCCAGACTTTTCTCTGACCATTTTCACTCCCACTCTATACAGTTTCTCAACATTTTCCTCCATGCAACCCAATCTTGTAGCATTTGTACTAATCCATTATAGTACGGCATTTCTCAGTTTTATTTTGTCTGGAAATCCTTCCACATAGTTTCACATTTTTTCTTCCATCCTCTTCCAAATCAATCAGGTTTGTTTTAAATAAATTTCAGTGAGCTTATCTTTATACATATATAATTGTCTGGTATTTGCTATGGTTAATCTATCACTCCCCTTAACTTTTGTGCACAGTATTTCACCTTATCTTTCATTTCTGATAGTGCTTTATAGGTCTCTGCTTTAATTTCAGTCACAGTTTTCTCCTTTAGCACAAGCAAAACTTTTAAAATTACTTTAGTGTTTTTTGCATTATTTTCTCTATTTCTGTTTTAATTTTCAGTATATTAAAAAAAGAAATCAGCAAGTAATTCAATCTCTCTCTTTCTCTCCCTCCATCTCTCTCCATTTTTCTTTTAGGAATAAGTAGACTTTCTTCCTCTTTCAATTTTAAATTGTACTAAGAATTTTAGAGCTATATATAGGAGAATATTTATTAATCCTTTTTCAGATAATGGGAGCCTGTTGGATCACCTGCTAGTCATGTTCAGACCAAAAAGAGCCCCAGGCAAATGTTCGCATGGAACTGCCTTTCTTCTTCTTTTTATCGTCTTCCCCCTTGCAGTGACATAGGGTGATCCATTTGATCTATCTAAATTTAATTTAATTTAATTTAATTGATTAGAATAAAAGGAGCTATAACTCCTCCAATCCATTAATGATAATGAGTTCTATTCTTATATTTAAGAAAGGTCAAATGTAATCATTTATACATCTTGAATGAAACTACCTCTATTAATTAATGTTAGGCTGGGAGATCAGCTTGGTGCATTTTGTTTCTTCATTATTTGCCCATTCCAAAGCTACAGTTTCATCTGTGCTCATTTTAGATTGGAGAGATGGCACTTGCTACCTCTTGCCAAAACTGAGTCCATACAAAAATCATGCTTGAAATATGCTGATGAAAGAACAGTAGCTGCATTGTCCAAACATTATTTTCTTTTTGTACTGAAAAAGAGAAGAGCAGCAATGATATTTGATAGCCCCTTTGCTTGGTTCTCATTATGAAAGACAGATCAGCCTTATCTACATGTAAACATTGGTAATGTCTACCAGCCAGACCTTTACTCAGAAGCAAAATAAATCAATATGAAATCAAAAAGAAATTAAAGAGTAAAAAAATTGCCGTTATAAGATGTCTGGCTCAGAATTCTGGAGCTAAGTTGTGTAGTCTAAAAGAATATCTCTGAAGAGGCACAGCCTTTTAGCTGGTTTGCAATATGGTCAAACATTAAAAAGGTCTTGTAGAATAAATAACATCAGCATCACCCAATTAGCAAAAAAGCCAAAAGCAGTCAAGGGAGTAAACTCTAAGCATTACATCTATGCTACAGCTCTTAGCTGATTTTCACAATAAACCATGGTGACAACCTAAGCTGTTTTCAGAATTGTCTCAATAGATCCTTAATTTTAGGAGGGTTAAATTGCTAGAAACACTCATTAACCTCACCCTTTTAATTTCCTATTTTTGTTATTCCTATTATTTTTATGAGACATTACACTTCAGGATAAAAATTCTTGTAGCCAGTAGACCATAAAATATATTCACATTGATTCCTTCTGTGAGGTTGCCAAATTCATTTCTGGCTCTTGTTCTATGAGTTTAAAAGCAGCCTGACATATGGGTAGGTGAAGCTTTTCCTCCTGGTGTGGAAGTAGCATGATGAGAAGCTTTATATCCATGTCAAGAGAATTTCCTGGGTATGCTTCTCTCTAGTAAAAACTGGCATGTAGTGTACTGCTAAAATAACCCCTATCATAGTGTGAAGAGCAAAGGTGTTGTGCTGTTAACTGCTTTTGGTGAGTAGATGGTAAGAAATGCCCCCCTTCTACAACAGATAGAGAAGGTAATGTATAAAAATTGCCCCTAATGTCAACATAGCTAAAAAAAAAAGCACAAAAGATTATGTTATCCCTTTGTATTAGCAGCTTCTCAAATGCTAGCAGCACAGGTTACAGAACTAGGACAACCAGTGCCTTTCCTCGTAACCACTAGTGTAGGAGTTCTGAACCTTTTTAAGCCAGGGGCTGGGTCATGTTCCCTCAGACAGCTTCAGGGGTCGGATGACAATTTTACCCTTCATCCACCACATGGCACTTCTGGGTATGGTGGAGGTGGGAGGAACACATGAAATGGCACCATGGGGTACATCCAGCCCATGGGCCACAGGTTGAGAATCCCTGCACTAGTGCATGGAGGAATTCTCCAGAGGTCTAGGGGGCATAACTTAGATTCCAATACCTATTTTCAAAACTCCTATCCTTCGATTTTTCTTACATTTATAACTGTAAATGACCTCCTGCATTGTCCACTAACCAAATTAGATAAACAGTTTAAAAATGAGAGGCAGAAGGGAAAGGTGTACCAGAGGGACTCAAAATGTGGCAAAAAAACCAACAACCAGCACTAAGAGACCTTTGACTTTTAAAGCCAATTTTCTTAACTTATTATTTAAAAAAAAAATAATTTGGGGTATGGGATTATTGGGGGAAGGGGAGCTGGGAGCATCATGCAGTCTACAGGCCACATATAGCCAAACCTGTAGAGTAATAATATGCTCAACAGCTTGCAAAGTCTCCTGCTAGAATGGGAAATGAGATTCCACAAGCTGGATGAACTGGTAAAATGGCAATGGTAGATTTTGCACATACATATTGTACATTGCAATCTCATAAACTTTCCATATTTCTGTGACAAACAGAAATTTGGCACATACATATGATTTAGTAATGTCTAAAATGCAATTTGAGCATCTACATAGTTTCTTAGTAAATGTGACTTTCTTCACACCCCAACGTCTCTGTAGTCTCCAGCAGTATTGATTCAAATGCTCTACCAAGTGTGATGATGTTTACATAAGAAACATCCTGGATTCTGAAGTACAGATATATTTTTTAAATTCAAACATCACTTCACAGGTATGATGTTAAAGCAGTCATGCTTTTGAATTTTGACCCTTCACCTTATTTATGCCCACTAAAACAGACTCCTTCACCCCTTCCCTGAATTTAATGTAATTTGTATATAGAATGAATCAAAATTTGGTGCAACTACATAATATCCATGCTTAGGTATCTACTATTGATGTCAGAAGATAACTAAAATATTGGTAAGACTTAGGGCTCACCAAATATTTATCAGTGGACAATTATAAAATTAATGTTAAAAGGTAACCAGCTAAGCTAATTTTTTACACTCAAAATATGATGGATGCTCAATTTAAGAGTGTTTGCCCATCCAAGCCTGGAAATAGGGAGATGAGAAATTGGTAATGGGTTTAGGTCAGGATCTTTATAAGGACACATACACACACACACTTCCTGCAGAAGGATCCAATGTACCTCAGACACATTAATTTCTGCTTACTCTACACCTGACCCTCAACAGGCGAGTCCCAAGACAGATCCGTGCTGTTCTGAAGATATGCCATCCATGGCCAGCTAACACATAAGTGACCCTCCCTTGTAACCTGAAACAGGCAATAGCCTATCACCCATGCACCCCTCATCCTGCCAACTGAATCTTGAGATCTATATGGCCAAGATGTTGCCAGCAGTAGCAACCCCATTTGCACTTGGGAACTCACTGATAGTCACCTCCAAGTCTGCACTTCCCAACAAGGCAATGAGGTTAAATTTCAGTAACCCCCTTGCCTCTCTCAAGTCAAGAATGCAAGCGCGGTGCCAAAATGGCCGCCGCGCTCTTTGCGGGCCCCCCCACTGGACTTGGACATCTGGGTAGTTAGGGGGCGTGGCCAGCACCCTTTAAAAGGGGTGGCCACGAGGCAGCCGCGCTGCCATTTTGCGAAGCGACGGAGAGGAGAAGTTTTTCCCCAATTGCTCCATCGCTCTTCCCTTTAGCTGGGAAGCCTTCTTTGGCAGCGGTTTCTTCTGCACTTCTTTCTCCGGCTTCCCAATGATTGGCAGCAATGCCTTCCAAGAAGAAGGCGATGGCGAACGCGGTTCGCACTTCCAGGAGGTGCCAGCCGGGTTGGAGGACCGCGACTGTGCCCCCTCAGCAGGCCCCCTTTCCGGGGGCGCCCACCGGGACCGGCGGGATGGGGTCGATTGCTCCCTGGACTGAGGCTGGGCAGCCTCAGACCGGCCTGGCAGGGGATGTGGCCCCCAGCCCGCAATCAGCGGCCACCGGCCCGGGCCTGGCGCATAGCCAGGCTGGGCCTTCGGGCCTTGGCATGCAGCTTCCAGCGGTGGGCTTTAACCAAGGGGGTTGGCTGGGTTCCCTTCCCTGGCATGGCATGCCACTGGCTCCTCCGGGGCCGGTGGTTGGGGCATGGCCATATACGGGCCCAGGGGTCCAGGGACCTGGCCCGGCGCCAGTGACCGGTGGGCCGGCTGGCCCTTTGCCCCCTGTCAGCGTTGGGGGCTATGTAAACGTGGATGCCCTGCTGGCCCGCGTAGCGGCCCTCGAGGCATCTTTGAGGGTAGTTAATCCATCTGGGGCACCGTTTGGTTTACAGGTCAACTCAGCGCCTGCTGGTTCTCGGCAGGCGACCGAAAGGGTCGAGCTGCCTGAGGCAAGTAGGTCGGCACCAGCCGCGGCCTCGCAGCTCCCCACCCAGCAGATGCCGCCAGCTGGCAGTGGTCAGGCCACATCTACGAGCTCGGTTGCGGTCGCGAGCTCCGCCGCCCGCAGTGGGCCGGAACCCCCGGTGGGGGCAGCCCATGGGGGTACAACTTGTGAGTATACGGTCCAAGCTAGTGCACCCACACCACTACCCACAACGGGGGGAGGTTTGCAGTGGCCGTGGCCTCGCCTGGCTCGGGCGGCGGGTCAGCCGCCGTTAGCAAATCAGGGTACGGCTCCAACACTTCAAGGCCCCCCTTGGGGCAGGGTACCCTGTCCTCCAGGGAACTTACTGGGGGTGGCGGGGCTGGTCCAGGCTCCTTTCATGGTGCCCAGCACTGTCAATGTTCCGGTGTCAGCCTTACCAACAGCAGGTTATTCATTGCCCCTTGGGGATCACCTGGCTCAGGCCACAAAGGAAAAGATATGGCGGGGGGAGTATGTGGACATTTTCTCCCTCTTGAATAGAGAACCCACCAAAGAGGAGTGGGAGGGGCAGGACGAGAAGGACAAGGAACAGTCTCGTCGACGTAAGCCGCCACGCACGTGGGCCAACTGGTTACCCGCGTACCTTATCTACATGGCGGTGTACCTCAGGGCCCGGCCTGACCTGGCAATTCCGATGGTCCAGTATTTGGACAACATATACCGGGCGATGGTTGATTTCCCTGGCCCGTCGTGGTTGGCTTACGACGAGGAATTCTGTATGAGAGTGCCCCTACACCCGGAAATGAGGTGGGATGAGCCCTGCCAGAAGCTGTGGCTTCTGTACATGACCCCCACGCGCCCGGCGCCAGGGGAGAGGTACCATTGTGGACATGCGGTCCGGCGAGCTGCTCCAGCCCAGGCACCCCGCCAGGTGGCGGGGCAGGGGGTTCCAGCCCGCCTGCTGTGTTGGAGCTTCTCGGCCAATGGTGCATGCAACAGGAAGCAGTGCCGATAGAGGCATGAGTGTCCCTCTTGTGCTGGCCCCCATGCCGCCGCTGCGTGTCCTAGGGCAAGCGGACTGCGGGGCAGAGGTAGAGGTGGACAGGGAGCAGGCAGAACTGCCGCAGAGGGAGCTGGTCAGGCAAAAGGCCCCCTCCCCAATTAATGTGGACATGTTGGAGCGTTGGCTCACGATGTACCCAAGGAGGGCAGACGCAGCTTACCTGCTTGAGGGTTTTCAGCAAGGGTTTCACATTCCTTTCACAGGGGTCAGGTCCCCTCAAGATGCACCCAACCTGTTATCACTCAGGGGATGGGAGGAGGTGGCTGCCATGAGCATTGCTAAGGAGGTCGCTGCAGGCAGGGTCGCTGGCCCTTTCCCTCTCCCGCCATTTCCCAACCTCAAGATTTCCCCGTTGGGGTTGGTGCCCAAGAAGTCGCCGGGAGAGTTCCATTTGATACACCACTTATCTTACCCGGCTGGCCGTTCGGTCAATGATGCTATCCCTGACGACCTTTGTTTGGTAAGGTATACATCTTTTGACCAGGCCCTGCGCATGGTGCGCTCATGTGGCCCGGGTGCACTACTAGCTAAGTGCGACATTAAGTCCGCGTTCCGTCTCCTCCCAGTGCACCCGGGCGACTTTGAGTTGCTGGGTTTCAAGTTCCGGGGTGAATTTTATTTCGACAAAGCCATGCCTTTTGGCTGCTCCATTTCATGTTCGGCATTTGAGCGCTTCAGCACCTTCCTCCAATGGGCCTTTGTTCGCAGGTCAGGGTCCCGGTCTGTAGCCCACTACCTTGATGATTTCTTATTCGTGGGTGAACGGGGCTGGGACACGTGCACACGTCTCCTGAATACATTTCAGACGCTAATGAAGGAACTCGGTGTCCCTTTAGCGCCCGAAAAGACCGAGGGCCCTTCAACCAAGCTCACATTCCTGAGGGTTGAGATTGACACGGTTGTGCAGGCATCCAGGTTACCTGTTGATATGGTTTCCCGGATCGTTGCACTCATTTTGGACTTGCTGGCAAAACGCAAGGTGTCCCTTTGGGAGCTCCAGGTGTTACATGGTCACCTTAATTTCGCTTGCAGGGTCGTCGCACCTGGCAGAGCATTTGCTCGACGTTTGTGCGATGCCATGACTGGCTTGGCCAGGCCCCACCACAGAGTCCGACTGAACAAGGGCATGAGGGACGATATGCTCATTTGGCTCCAGTTCCTGAGGGAATTCAATGGGGTGTCATTTTGGAGATCCGACCTTTTGGTTTCCCCTCGTTTTCACGTTCAGTCGGATGCATCAGGGTCCCTGGGTTATGGGATTTACTTCGAAGGGAAGTGGGCCTATGGCAGATGGCCGCCAGCCTGGTGGGGCACGGATCGCATGCGCGATCTCACGTACCTGGAATTTTTCCCCATTCTGGGAGCTTTGATGCTATGGGGTGGGGAGTGGGCCAATTCGGTCGTTCATTTCTGGTGTGACAATGCGGCAGTGGTCCACATTGTCAACTCACAGACGTCTATATCGCCAAGGGTCATGGAACTGGTTCGCCAGTTTGTGCTGTGCAGCCTACGCCTCAATGTGCTTTTTAGGGCTAGACATGTTCCAGGCATTAATAACGATATTGCTGACACTTTGTCCCGCCTGCAGATCCCCCGGTTCCGTGCCTTGGCCCCGGATGCAGAGGAATTTCCCTCGCCGCTCCCGGACGAGATATGGACGCTTGGCAAGGAGAGGTGAACCGGGCGATCAGCATGTTGCTCGCCCCCCGCACGCGTAAGGCGTATAACCATGCATTCAGTTCATTCCGGGCCTTTTGTGCCCAATCACGGCTGCCTGAAAGTTGGCCCATCCCAGTGGCTCATGTCCTCCAATTTATGGTTTACTTACATGCCCAGGGCTTAGCCCCCCGCACCATAGCATCCAGGCTGTCAGCGATGGCATTCATGGCCAAGGTGGGTGGTTTTGCTGACAGCACAAATGATTTTCGCATACGACATGTTTTGGAAGGGTGGGTCCGAGAACATGGGCGCAGCCCGGACGGCCGCCACCCTATTTCCCCAGGGGTACTTACCCACCTTGCGTGGGGTTGGCATGACCTGTGTTTTGACAGGTATGAGGCAACCCTGTTTCACGCGGCTACTACGGTGGCCTTTTTTGGAGCGCTCCGCATCAGTGAGCTGGTGTTACTGTCTAAGGCGAGTCATAGGGCACTGGAACTCGAAGATGTCTCTGTTTCCAATGATTGGGCTCAGCTGAGGATACGTTCCTCTAAGGTTGATCAGCACGGTGTAGGCAGTGGTGTAAGACTGCTACGATGTTCCATGGCAGACATCTGTCCGGATGGTGCCCTACAGGAGTTCCTTGCACTACGTGGTACGCACCCTGGCCCGTTTTTCTGTCACCAAGATGGGTCTCCCCTTACTAAATTTCAATTTTGGAAGGTGACCGGTAAGGCACTAGCCAGTGTTGGCCTCCCGGGGGCTTGTTACGGCACCCATTCATTTAGGATAGGGGCGGCTTCTACCGCAGCGGCGTTTGGGTACTCTGGGGCTGAAATCTGCAATCACGATGTTTTCAGTTGTATGTTCGCCCTCTTCAACAGTGAGTACCAGTTAAGTCACTGCCCTGTTTCCTTTTTTCCTTGACAGACCCTGGGTGTCGTCTTACACCGGTGACAGTATGGCTGGTGGCCCACAGCTATGTGCACAGGGCAGCGCAGTTTGCTGCGGCGACAGAGTGGGGACCCCGACTGGGACTAGGTGCATCCGCAAGTCTCAGGTGGTACGGTAAGCGCGGAATGTTATGGCGGGAACTGTTGCCATTCCTTTTCTCCATCAGGGATGCTGACCCGCCTGATGTCCTGATTATACACCTCGGGGGTAATGATTTGGGACAGGTCACGGGCCTATCGCTGAAGCATGCGATTTGCGGTGACCTGGCCTACTTGCATTATGTGTGGCCCGCCACAACCCTGCTTTGGTCGGACATGATACCGCGGCACGCTTACAGGGGAGGGTTTAACCTCCGGGCCCTTGATCGGGCTCGGCGCTTGGTGAACAGGGCTATTGCCCGGTTCCTTATGGACAAGGGTTGGGGGCGTGTCATACGACACCCCACCATCAGTCTCCAAAATTATGAGCTTTACACAGGGGATGGGGTCCATCTGTCGCCGGGAGGTATGGACCTCTTGTTAGGAGATTGGCGAGCAGGCCTGTTGACCGAGCTGACGGTCTGGGGGGGGGGGGGCGGTGAGCCTTTATTAAAGCCTCCCCGTGTGGCGGGTAGCACTGGTAAGGTAAACATTTATGACCCACAGGTATCCGGCAGGTTCGCAATTGACTGGACAACACTAGACAGGCACAAGTTGGTTAACGTTGTCCGGTCAACGACGAACCAGGCAATGGGGTGATGGCATGAGCTGGGCAGCAGGCATCACCCCGTTATTTTACGGATACGCGTCAGAGGGTGGGGTCACTAGTTAGATTATTGACTACGGTCAACAATTTGTTTGTTGTCAACAAACAAATTGATACAAATGGATACATTGTAACCAATTGCCGTTGGCAATTTTGGGTGGAACCTTGCCAGTGTTACTTCGGCCTGCTTGCCTTAAGAATTATAATTGGTTGAATACCCATAGAAATTTATAATTCGGACTAGGGCATGAATCAATAAATGTGGCCCAATGCCGTTATCCACTTTTACCAGTGTCTGAGTCCTTTATTGGGGGGTGCGCCTGCAAACATGGTCCTAAGGCCCCACTGCAGGTCTCACAAAGAGACATCTGTCTCTAACTCTGACAAATGTACTCTAACATCTCTATAAAAGTATGGACACTCAACCCAAACCTGCTAACATGTCCTTGCCAGCTTCTCTGTTAACCCTATGCCTTGCCCAATCCAAGCATCTAAGGCAGGAGTTTTCAACCTTTTTAAACCCAGGGGTCGGGACATGCTCCCTTAGACAGCATCAGGGGCCGGATGGCCATTTTCCCCTTCCTTCACCACATGGCACTCCTGGTGATGGGGAGGCAGTGGGGGAACCACATGAAATGTTGCTACAGGCTACATCCAGCCCAATGGGCCGCAGGTTGAAAATCCCTGCTCTTCACTCCTGGCCACTCCTTGAAGCAACCTGTAAAGGTGTGTAGAATGCCACAAATAAGGCAATTGTGTTTGAAGTTACACAGTTTTCTGTTGCACAGGCTCCAGATGCCCAATTGAGCAGGTTGATGACCCAACCAATGTGTAGACCAGCGGTTCCCAAAGTAGGCATACGCCCCATGAAGTTCCCAGAAGCCTAAGTCAGTACACTGGCTGACCAGTGCTTTGGGGAATAGTCTTAGGCTTCTGGGAATTGAAGTCCACAAACTAAAGTTTGGGAAACACTGGTGTAGACTAGCCTGGCTTTTGCACAGGGTGGCCACTGACAAAATGCTCACCAAGCATGGGCCTGGCCAGCATCATGAACTACAACCAAAGCTGGGGGCGGGGGAAGATTGTAATCTGTACAAAATACACTTCATCAACAGAAGAGCCATGTAAATCCTATAAATAAGCTCCATATAGTAATTAAAGGACAGAGCTCATCATGACTGCTCACAAACTATCACTCCCAAATAAATGAAAAATGTGGGAACCCAGTTTTCTCATGAACGTTCAGACTAACATATATGAAACTAATCCTTATCCTTGTCAATCTCCTTGTCTTTGTCTTTATTGTATGACACCTGGTTCAAGAGGCAAAAAATATCCATGTACTCAATGATGGGGTGCAGTGGCTCAAGTGGCTAAGATGCTGACTGGGAGGCGGAAGGTCAGCAGTTTGATTCCCGAGTACTGCAGGACCGAATGAGCTCCCGTCTTTGTCCCAGCTCTTGCCAACCTAGCAGTTCGAAAGCAAGAAATCACAAGTAGATAAATAGGAACCACTTTGGTGGGAAGGTAACAGCATCCCATGTGCTCCGGTTTCTAGTCATGCCTGCCACATGACCATGGAAACATCTGCAGAAGCAGACAGCGCTGGCTCTTTGGCTTTCAAACAGAGATGAGCACTGAACCCTAGAGTCAGATATGACTGGCTTTTGAGCAAGGGAAACCTTTGCCTTTACCTTTACTCACCTCACCATATCTTGTTCTTAGCTGCTAATAAGAGGAGTCTCCTAAAATGGCTATTCTACACCATCGACGGAGACCAAGTCTGTAGCTCATGAAAACCTTAGAACCCCAGCCAGAGACAGCTATACAGTGTTTGAGAAGAGGGGAGGGGAGGGTGCATGGGGATGAGATATGGCTTGTTCTCAAATGAGGCTAAATTCAAAACTGGCCAATAGACAGCTGGACCACACCTGGCACTTCCTAGGGCCATGATAGTGAACCTTGGCATTCCAGATGTTCTTGGACTTCAATTCCCAGAAGCCCAAGCCCCCATGAATCCACACAAATGGGTTTACTGCAATTCATCCGGCCCGCATCGCCCTTGTCACTCCTGGAAACGGAAGTAAAATGCACCTGGACAGGTGCATTTTACTTCTGCTTCCAGGAGCGATGAGAGCACATGGGCTGGATGAATCACAGTAAACCCATTTGTGTGTATTCATGGGGGCTTGGGCTTCTGAGAATTGAAGTCCAAGAACATCTGGTGTGCCAAGGTTCACCAACACAGTCCTAGGGTCTACTTTTCCCAGAAGATTCTAGAAAACCATGAACACTGCCCATCCTAGACCTTCTATGCATCTAAGGGTGAGGGTTTGATACCTATACCACCCACACAATCCCCAGTGCTAATGGCTGTCCCACACCTGACCCACAAGTTCCATCCCACACTCCACTGGGCCTCTCCACCCTAAATAACAAGCAGCAGTGCTAATACACTCCAACTGTGTCCTGCACTGTCCTTGTCACTGCTGCAGATAAGCTACCACTCCCTTGCAAGATCACTGCCTGCTGGCCAACATCTTGGATCCTCCCCTGAGTTTGCTGGGATTCAAAAACCACATGGTAATACGATTGGGCTGTCATTCACTCTGACACTTTTCAGCTCTAAAACAGGACTGCCTTATGAAGACCCTGTTTCCACCTTCAGATAGCACACATTCCCCTGCTGTCTGTCTGTCTCTCTCTCTTCCCCTTTCATTTATCCTACATGTAAGCTGAGACATGTAGACTTCCTTCTGCAAGTTTTTCCTGCACTATCCCCCACCTCTATTTGGATTTCCCCCACTTTTTGCCTAACCTATAAGTTACACTCATATAATTGTTCCATCCCAGTTTTAGTCTGCCTTGTCTTGTTTCAAAAGAAGGAAATAAATATTTTTTATGAATGGAAAAAAAAACCTTATTTGTTGAATTCCTGTTGTTTAATGTAGTAAGCCATGCTAGAATAGGTTCACTGAATCTGTGATAATTCTATGAATCAACTCCTTTGTAAGTGCCATTGACTCTAGTTATGCCTTATTCTCAGTCAATTTGAACCAATTGAAGTTATGTAGGAATTGATAATCAAATCCCTAGATATTTAATAGGCCTGTGTGATTTACTATACTAAGCAACAGGATTTCAGAATTAGGTACTGCAGCACATGCTGAGTAATTCATTAAACCAATCCATATTTCTCTAGGCATTCATCAATGATGAAGGGATAAAGTTCTTCCATCCATTTTAAGTACTGATATCTGGGTTTGCTTCATTCCCCAGACCTAGTTTGTCTCACTCAGTAGGTTGATTTATATTTCACTTGATTGGCTCATACTTCTGGACAAGACATTAGATGAAGAAATTCACATTTTGATTATTTGCCTCTTTACCCTTTTCCTTACACCACACTATTTTGACAGGAAATGGCAAACAGATGCCCCCTGTGACTTTTTGTTCCCCTGGGGTAACCAATCAAAGTCCAACATGTGGTCGCCTCATTTGGCCAGGAGCCAAAGCCTGTTCTCTTTAATTGCCTGTGCAGTCCCCTACAGCTGCAACAGATTAGTGACAAATTCTCTTCAAATAAAGCTGCACTTTTTAGAAAAAAATATTTGTATCATGTCTAGAGTAATGCATACATGCACACACACAAAGTTAATAAAAATGTCAATAGGCAAACAAAATGCAATTTATTACTAGACAATAATAAAATACTTCATTGATGTATATGGGCAATCAAGCTATTTAGGACCTTATAGGATATGGAAAGAAAGCCAAAGGCTGTGAATCATTACAAAGGGTTTCTCTGATCTTTAATATCCCAGTTTACAAGTCATTCCCACCTTCCTCTAATTGCTGAAGTCACTAGAAGTAAATTCCTTCTCTCAGCTCCAGGTCTGGGAAGGAATGAAGTAGTTTCTACCTGGATGTCACTCTGAAAGAAAAAGATAACAACAGCCATGTTTCATGGAAAGAAAATATATTTTGTTAGCAGCAACATAATTGAGAGGAATGCCATGTGGCTCTGATAAGGTTGAGAGATATTCCCCTGGTATGTTCAAAAATGGTTTGGTAGCATTGGCTGAAAAATTGTTATTAGCATAAACCAGATTATAACTTTCTGCTTATCCCTAGTAAACTCAACATCCCTACCACAATTCTTAGAGGCACATACATTCATGCATCATGTCTCTGTGTGTACACACCCGGAGAATTGCAAGATCAGAACTTTGTTTAACAGGAAGGAACGGATGAAAAGTTATGTTTTGGCTCATTCTACAAACATAATTGTTGTATTCTCTGTCCTTTTCTGGTCTTGCTGTTGGACAATCATTAGCACATCCCAATCAACAAATTATGCCATTCAGGAAGAAAATATATCTGAGTATTTTTCCTCTGAAGAAAGAAACACTGTTAATTAACAGAATGATCACTGTGAATTTGTTGTCAACTATATTCTTCACCTCTAACCAAAGAACTGAAGGTTGTATCCATGGCTCCACTGCTCTACTATTTATCCTTGTGAATTAGATCAGGCTGAAAAAGAGCAATCAGTCTAATACAAGTAACTCAAACCTAGATGTTCATAGTCCCAGTCCATTCACCATATTGGATTTAGAAAACTGGTGAGCAATCATAAACATTTCTAACAAAGACACAGATCATACAGCCCTCCCAATGTGGTGGTGTTATCATCATCCATTGTTGACAATGATGGCTAGGCTTGATAACAGATGGAATATCACACTGTCTCCAAAATCATAATTTGGGATTAAACAGAAATTATAGAGTGTTCCTGATTGGGGGGAAATTTACATCTTTAAGGCAGATTCTTTGTGAGTTTCACAGTGGGAGCTTCTCTCAGTTATGAGGTTTGTAAATGTGCTTGCTTTGTTTTATCAATAGTCTTCAGGAGTTAAACACAAGATAATTTTGAATTCTGATTTCTCAAACACAGATTACTATTTCAATAATATCTGACTAACACAAATCTGTTTTAGATTCCAATAACAGACTTCGTATAATGTTCATTTCTGCCTTTTTAAATCATATGATGACATCAGATGATTTGTAACAGAAAACATTTTGTCTGAAGGGAAATCTTATCTAGGTACTAGCATTTTTGCCCGGTCTTGCCGGGCAGGTATATTTTATGTGTAGTGTGTTGGTGGTTTTGGGGGACACACACACACAGAGAGAAGCAGCCCAGCAGGTGAGGTGTGTGTGTGTGTGAGTGAGTGAGTAAGAGAGAGAGAGAGAGAGAGGAGGCTGCAGGTGAGGAGGCTGCACCCAGGTGAGTAGGGAGGAAGGGGGAGGCAGAAGCATTTATTTTCCCCTTTCCCTGCCTGGAGTGTGTGTGTGGGAAACAGGGAAGGGTGGGAGGCGGAAGCTTTCCGTTTACCACTTTCCCTGCCAGGGGGTTGGGAGGCCTTTGTTTCCCCTCAACTGTTTCGATGGTTTTTTTGTTTCAACCTTTGAAACAGTTGAGGGGAACTATAAAAGCAGCAGGCAGTGTTTCATCAGGGGAGGTGCTCTCCCTGGCTAATCGATGGCTGCCGCCTTTGTATTACCCCCACTGCTGATTCGAGAGCTAAACGAAACAGCGGTGGGGGTAATAGAAAGGTGGCAGCCAGTGATCTGCCAGGGAGAGTGCCTCCCCTGATGGATTGCTGGCTGGCGCCTTTGCATTTCCCCATTAACTGTTTTGAAGGTTGCTTGTGCTCCCACTATGTGAGGCAAGGTTTTTTATTTTGTGTGCACCGGCTTTCCTGGCCTCCTCCACGTTCACGTCCTTCAGCCTGATTAGCTGAAGGGTGGTGCAGCACGGAGGATGCTCTGAAGTGTAGTTTTTTCTGTTTGGGTTCGTGGGGCATTGGCCCCACTCTCGGCTTCCAGACTCTTGTGGCGATGCTCACAGGGTCAAAAGGTAAGTATGGGCAGCTCATTACAGGATAGTCAGGATGGGTGTGGCCACACATGCCGGACACACACGGCCCATCCACCATTTTATAGGTAAAGATAGACAAAATTGTGAGCATAGTTTTTATGCATCATCAAGTTTTGTACACATTAGTTGGGACTTTTCAAGCTAAAGATCTTTACAACATGCACACAGCATATATCTACACATGTATGCTTTGTGCTCAAGGAACGAAAAATGCACAGAGAACAGCAATCAAGTCTGCTGTCATGATCTCATAATATCTGCACAAATCAACAGTACTATATTACCATCATCTTGGCTCAAGTGGTGACCGCACAGCTGAATGAACTGTCACAAGTCTGACAGTGCAAAGAGAAGCTCTCTATTACCTTGCATCATTTCAAATGCAATGCTTTCCAGTTCATATCCAGGAGACATCATGGAAAGAGGCGTTCACACAAATCTTTTCTGTCTGAACTGGCTCTGTTCCTTCAAAAAAGAACACACCCTTGCCATGCTTGCCAATAAACACATATTGTGAACACAGCCTACAAATGTGTAGGCAGCAGTATAGAGCAGGGGTTGACATGGTTTAGGAAAGGGCTTAGTGACCATTTTAAATCCTTAGGACCTGTCATAGATATAAACAGAAAGGAAGAAAAGAGAAAAAACGAACAAACAAATAAGAAACCAGAAGGGGCTGGCATTGTACATTCCCCTCTTTTCTTCTGATTTACTTACAGAAAGAAAGAAAAAGATAACATATTCCTCAAGGCCATTCCTGCCTATTCATTTTTTGACCTTACTTACAGCTTTCAAATAGACAGATATTGAGGACAGGAATATTCAACACAATCTATGAGCCCTCACACATATTTCTATAGAGGAGGGCACTGACCCTCTTCATAAATTGATTTTAAAAAAACACTATCTGGTTTTCTTGCACTGTTGTGTAAAAAAGCCAATTTATCCCCAGAAATACACAAATTAGAACCACTATTAGCAATTCATAGTAGTTGTATAATTTTCTCCACAGACAACCATGGATAGCTCATGATTATGGCAGATTAATTGTTCCCTCAAAATTTTGGAGTGGAGTACATCCCCATCCCAATTGTCAAGCTGCCCTCTGTACAATTTAATATCTTGACCAGTTTTGTAATGAAATGGTTTAATAGTGCTGTGGTTTAGTTAGGTAGCTGCAAAGACAGTGGTTGGGATTTCAATTCCCTATTGTGCCTCCTGGGAGAATAGTCAGCATCCATAGTCATGGGCAAGCTCTACAATCGAAGAGCATTCCCAAAAGAAGGGAATGGTAAACCATATCTGAGTATTCTCTACCTGGAAAACCCTGGAAAGGGTTGACATAATTCAGAATTGACTTGAGGGCACATAATAATTAATTAATTTTTGTAATGAAAACATGTGACCATAATGTATTGTTTCAAAGTGAAATATATTTGAATCACTTCAAGCATCAATATACACAAGAAGGAAGACTTCCATTTTATTAAGTTAAATTAACTTACTGTTTATCCAGAGCTTCAGATGAGTTTCTAAACAGATTTATATTCCTAGTAAACTCCCTAGAGCCTTATTAAAAAGATTAGAGCAATTCCATCTATGCTACAAATTCTACAAAATCATCAGTCACTTGGAAGATCAAATGTATGTGGCCCATTCCTAGACAGTGTACATATAATAAAGCAATCTTACCTGAAATAAATTGTACTTATAAACTTTTCAAGATGAGATCTTTAATGTGGTCCTCAATACACTTGTTTGTGAGCTTGTTCAGACAGAAAGATTTAAAAACTGAAACAGTGCCAAAATGAGAAGAAGAAGTGGAATTAAAGGTAGAAAGTTGAGGAATAGGACACCTCTGGAAATAGTCAAATAAACTGTCAAGATTTGCAGCTGCTTCTCTAAGTCCTGCAGGACTGGACCCGCAACTCTGTTGCAGCTGTTAAGCCCCACCTGAGGCCCTGGGGAAGGTTTAGGACCTTCATTGGCTCCACATGAAGACCCTGAGTGGTTTAACTGTACTTGTATAAGAGCTGGCCCTTCCTGTTAGAAGCTATTTTAGCAATGAAGTTTGGCAGATTTCAAGTTGCTGGGCTCTGGGTTGCTTGCCTTATTCTTAGTTCTGCTATCACAGACTTCTTTTTTTTCTCTCCTGATTTCTGTTTCTGAAGACTCCCTGCTCAGTTCACCTGGACTGTTGTTGTGCCTTTCCTAGATCCTTGATCCTGGAATTTGATCCTTACTTTTCTCCAGCTGATGAGGATACACTGCTATGTCTGTTCTCTTGGTTACTTGACTTCTGGCTCATTTGGACTATGCAGAATTGGGCAAGATTGGGGGTGGGTTGGTATGTGTGTTACAGTCAGTTAAATTTATTTTAGTGTGTGCAGATTTTGAGGGGTTTTTTTTTTCAGTTCCTGGAGATTTGCAAGACATCCATCATGTAAAAGAACTGTTCAGACAAATGGCAAAAAACATTGAACAGCACCTTCTGAGAAGTCTGTGAAAGTAACCTGAGCCAGATGTATTGTATCAGTAAACAAAAGAATAAGTGGAGGTTCTGCTTCATGATAGCCCTTCCAGTAAGAGATGGCCACTGGAGTTTTAATAAACTGTCTGAGATAGTTTATGGTATAGAAAAATGAGCAAAAGGTATCATGGGAATAGCTTCAAAAAGCATAAAAACAACCTTCACTCCATAAGAAGATGATTATTTGGAATTAAAATTCAGCAAAGAATTGACTACATATAAATGCCTGTAATACATGTTTTTCCTTACCACTTCTAAAATTAGTGACAGAGTGCTATTCAAAGAGAATATCTTCCAAAGCTGGAAACTATATTAATGTACAGATCTTTGATCAAACACTGGTTTAAAAAATAGCAGCATGCCCATTGGTATTTATTTTTATTTTTAAAATTGTGATTGATTTTTTAAAGAAAAATATGCAAAGTGAAGACATCTCATGATGGTGAATTTTTTCAGGGTGAGCAACAAAGCCTCTTTTCAATGCATTCCTATGGGAAACCATACCTTGCCAGGGTGGGCAAACTGCTAACTCAGGGTGGGCTCTGGAAATCCCTTGGTGAATATACTTTACAATTATATTGGTCATATTTCACTTGACATACAGCATTTTGATATGTCTCCAAACTATAATGGTAACAGACATCATCTGCTACCAAGTGCTCAAGTGCAATTATATGATGAACTCCTATCAGTAATTTACCCATTTATAGCTCTCACTTAATGTTGCAATTCATCTGAACAAAGTAGAAAGACTCAAAGATGTTGCATTGTGGGTTTTCTAAGACATCAAAGATTTCTCCTGTAATTTCTTCAAACTTTTTAAAATGAAATTGTGAGAATATGACTCATTTAGAATTGACATTTAGTAGCTTTCATATCACGCAAATAAAGAATGTGATTTGCTGTCGATGAAAGAACAAATCTTCTGGTTGGTGGAGGGGGAAATAACGGTTTGGTTTCTGATTGCATATTGCATATATGGAAATTGTTTTTGATTTATGAGCAAAATAAATTGAATTACAAGAAATGCCCGGAACATAGTACTATGGGTGTTCTTTGTAATATATAACAACATAGAAAAGAAAAGTCAAGATTGAAGCTCATTTATGACCTTTCCCAATAAACTTTGGGTCAGCCACCTGCAATATAAAATTTGCTTCTGTTTGGGGCTAAATGAGCTGTTCCTTCTGTTTTCTAATCATGATGTACAACACAGTTTGGGCTGAAACTATTTCTTCTGTGTCAGACTTCCATCCACAGTTAGATTCAGATGCCAGCCGTAAGGACGGATTGATTTCTCGACATTCTGTCACTGCTACTTCTCCCCGCATGACTGCTGATCTGATTAGAAAAAGAAATTTGCTTTGGTGAAAGGCATGTGTTCCATTTCCTGACCTTGGCTGTAATGAACTCAGCAGGGTTCCCCACCCCCTTCAGCAGATCTTTGCCTCCCTACCTACCCACCACTCCTTGAGACTGAGCAGCCAAAGAGAAAATGAAGAGAGAAAGTAACAGGAATGCAAGGCAGCTCCCTTGAGAAATCAGTAAAGGCAGGGAATTAATCTTTGTCTGTTATCCTTTGCCTCTTCCCCTCCCCCACCAAGCACTACAGATTAGATTGGCTTCATGTTAATACTTTTTTGCTACTTAGGGCTGACCAAGAGAACCAAATGTCTACCTTTCCCATTCATTGGTCTTATTAAGAATGTTGAAATAGCTGCACATCTCCAGTTGTAGACTATTTCCTTACCGGAAAACAGAAAGTAGCAGCAGAGAGCAAAACATTGACTTAATGGTGTAATTCCATTATCGGTTGAATATGCAAGGTATTTTTAGCAACAGAATACAAATGGTGAATCAGAATAGAGCAACAATGTTTTAAATTAAAGGATTCTGCCCAGATTGCTATGAGTATGCTGAATTTGTGATTTCGCTATTTAATGGGTTTTGTATATGATTATTTTCATAACAGTAGAATTCGAGGGGATTTTTTTTTAAAAAAAGCAACAATACATCAAGAATAAAATCCTCAAAATAACCCTGTTTGGAGTTTAGACTATTAGAATGAATACCAAAATGGATAATAAGGAATCCTATTTTTATAACTTCATAAAGTTTGGGATTTCTTTTAATTTGTTTCTTTTTCTTTTTTTCCTGTGCTTTTTTTTCTTAAAAGGCATCTATAGATAATTGCAAAGAGAAAACTATTTGCTGGCAGCTTTTAGAATAAATATCATTGGACTAAGATGAAGTATATCTAGGTCATTACATCAAGGCAAATGAGATTTAGGGCTCTATAATAAAAGGCAGTCAAGGTTAATAAAGTTGAATTAATGTCACAGTAACAAATCAGCCTCTGATAGCTGCTATAAGACAAGACCATGAAAGATGACTTCCTGTTTCAGACCAGGTAAACCTAGTAGGGAGATAGGGAGATCTAGTGGTCCAGGAACCAATTTCCCATGCTTCTCAATCCACTTATGACAACAACCCTGCTGTCACTGCTGAACTTTGGACGAAAACCTTGCTGCTGAATGTGAATGGCATAATGGAAATAATACTTTTTTTAAAAAAAAAAAAGCAAGGAATTTACTCCCACAATTCACTGGCACATCATGAACATTTTAAAGGGGAGTTGATGTTTTGCTCTCAACATTCCTGAACTTTGGACTGCATTGGAGGACCACAGATGAGTTTTCAGCCTTTGGTTGTTTATTTGTGGTCAAGTCTTTCCCAGATTTAAAATACAGTGGAACCTTGGTTAACAAATGGCTTAGTTAACATAAAAATTGCATAACAAAAGGAAACCCATAGAAAATAGTGGCTCGGTTTGCAGATTTTTTTTTTGTACAGATTAATTGGTTTTCAATGCATTCTTATGGGAAACTGTATTTTGGTTAAAGTATTTTGGTTTTCAATGCATTCCTATGGGAAATTCAGTTAAAGTAATTTTTGCTGTAAGAAACGTCCCAGAGAACACATTAATTATGTTAACCGAGGTTCCACTGTATTCTTCAAAAGGAAAAACTGTGAGTTGGCCTTGCAACAAGAGAGCCATGCTGATGGGGTCCTTCATCTAGTAGTCCCCACCATGCTTGCAGCAATGAAAAATCTCAGATCCGAACACTAAGGGAAATTTTAATGCATATAAAAGAAGATCTGAAAGGTGGCATTCCTTTAAAAATGTTCATCTAAAAAAAGGCTGTTATTTTTCCCATTCTGTGTCAAAAGGTAAGTAATAATGTTTCTTAGGAAAGCTTTACAAGAGTATGTGTCAAAGTTTGTCAGTAACAGTCATCTTGTTCAAAAGCCAGTTACGTCCAACTCTAGGGTTTGGTGTTCATCACCATTTATACCCAAAGAGCTGCCTGCATCTGCAGATGTTTCCATGGTCATGTGACAGGCATGTCTCTACACCAGAGTGAACCTTCCAGTTTTCAAGTTCAGCATCTTAACCACTAAGCCATATTTTAAGAGGCTGCAATAAAGTATTGTTGTTACTGCTGTTATTTCCCTTTATATATTGCCCTGTACTGTTGAGCTCTCTCTGGATGGTTCACAAGGTACTTATGCAAATTACAGTTAAAGACTATTTGCAACCAACCAACCAACCAAACAAACAAACAAACAAAAACAAACAAGGATATTAACTGTTCAACTATAGAAAAGCTAATTAATTACCAGGGATCATGTCTAAGCATTCACACACTCCTATGGTTCCACATGTGTTTTTGCTTTTTGAGGCATGTACAATGAAACATCCAGCAGGAACAGTTTGCTAGTATGGCTGTTGCTCCTCCACTCCCAAAAACTAAGGTCGCAACTGATTCTCCAGAGAGTCATCAGAGCACCCAGCTGACTTTGCAAATACCAGAACAGCCTAGTGCTGTTCCAGCTGCTGTTAAAATCATTTTAAAAAAAAACCTCCCACAATCTGTGAGAACCCGCATAATTATGCTGGCAGAGCTTTCTGTTCTGCCAGTATTCTATAGTATATGGGCCAATAGCTTTAAAGTAATAATCAATTTAACCCACAGTAGTGTTCTGACTTCTCATTTCATTGAATAATTTTGTCAAGTGAAGGACATTGGAAAATGGTAGTTCAAAATGCGAGCGCGGCGCCAAAATGGCCACCGCGCCCTTTGCGCCCCCCCATCGGACGAAGGCATCCGGGTAGTTAGGGGGCGTGGCCAGCACCCTTATATAAGGGGCGGCCACGAGGCAGCCGAGCTGCCATTTTGCGAAGCGACGGAGCGGAGAAGTTTTTCCCTCTTACCTCCGTCGCTTTTACCCCACCGGGAAGCCTCTTGGCTGCTGATTTTCTCCTTTTTCAGCTTCCCATCGGCTAGCTGCAATGTCCTCAAAGAAGAAGGCGACTGCGAACGCGGCTCGTTCTGCGCGGAGGCGCAATCCGGGTCGGAGGACCGCGGCTGCGCCTCCCCAGCAGCCTCCTATGCCCGAGCCCACCGGGACCGGTGGGATGGGGTTAATTCCACCTTGGCCGGAGGCTGGGGGTCCGCGTGCGGGCCCAGTAGGGGCCGCGGCCCTCGGCCCGCAAGCGGTGGCCACCGCTCCTGACGTGGCCCATTCCGCTGGGCCTTCCTCCGTTGGGGTGCAGCTTACTGCGGGGGCTTCCAGCCTTGGGGGGTGGTGTGGCCCCCTTCCATGGCAGGGTACTTCCCCGGCCCTACCGGGCCCGGGCTTAGGATCGTGGCCCTATTCAGGCCCCGGGGTACAGGGACCTGTACCGATGCCTGTAGTTAGTGGGCCGGCTGGCCCTTTGCCCCCCCCCTTGGTTTAGGTGGCTATGTCAGCTCTTGAGGCATCCCTGGCCCGGGTTAGTCACCCTGGGGCCCCTTTTGGGCAGCAGCAGGTGGCGAGACGGGTTGAGCTGCCTGAGGCGCGTGGCCCGGCTTCGGCCACTGCCTCGCAGCTACCCAATCAACAGGCCGGTGCTGGTCAAGCCCCGTCGATGAGCTCTATGGCGGTCGTGAGCTCTGACGCCCCCAGTGGGCCGGAACCGCCGGTGGGGGCGGCCCATGGGGGTGCAGCATGTGAGTATGCGGTCCAAACTAGTGCACCTACACACATGGCCACGTTGCGGGGGGCTTTCCAATGGCCTTGGCCCCGCACGGGTGGTGCGGCGGTCCTGTCGCCTATGCCCCACCCGGTGACTTCAACCATCACCCAGGGCCCCGTGGTGGGGGGTGCTTCTTACCCAGTCGGGAATCTTCTAGGGGTGACCGGGTTAGTCCAGGCTTCTTTACAGATGCCCGCAGTTTCCACCGTGCCTGTGTCGGCTTTGCCGACAGTAGGGTATTCCTTGCCACTGGGGGACCATTTGGCCCAGACCACCAAAGAGAAGATCTGGCGGGGGGAGTATGTGGACATCTTCTCCCTCCTTAACAGAGAGCCCACCAAGGAGGAGAGGGAGGGGCAAGATGAGAAGGATAAGGAGCAGGCGCGTCGTCGCAAGCCACCACGTACGTGGGCCAACTGGTTGCCGGCCTACCTCATATACATGGCGGTCTACCTCAGGGCCCGGCCGGATTTGGCAATTCCGATGGTCCAGTATTTGGACAACATTTACCGGGCGATGGTTGACTTCCCGGGCCCGTCGTGGTTGGCTTATGACGAGGAATTCCGTATGCGGATTCCCCTGCACCCCGAGATGAGGTGGGATGAGCCCTGCCAGAGGCTGTGGCTTCTGTACATGACTCCCACGCGCCCTGCGCCCGGGGAAAGATACCATTGTGGACATGCGGTCCAGCGAGCGGCCCCAGCACAGGCTCCCCGCCAGGTGGCAGGGCAGGGGGTTCCAGCCCGCCTGCTGTGCTGTACTTTCTCGTCCAATGGTTCCTGCAACAGGAAGAATTGCAAGTACAGGCATGAGTGTCCCTCCTGCGCTGGCCCCCATGCGGCCTCCGCCTGTCCCAGGCCTGGAGGGATGCGGGGCAGAGGAAGGGGTGGACATGGGGCCGGCAAAACTGCCGCGGAGGGAGCTGGTTCACCGAAAGGCCCCCTCCCCAATTAATGTGGACATGTTTGAGCGTTGGCTCCCATTGTACCCGAGGGAGGAGGATGCGGTTTACCTACTTCAGGGTTTTAGACAGGGGTTCCGTATTCCTTTCGTGGGTGATAGGTCCCCCCAGGATGCCCCCAACCTTTTGTCCCCTAGGGGGAGGGAGGAGGTGGCTGCTGCCAGCATTACTAAGGAGGTCGATGCAGGCAGGGTCGCTGGCCCTTTCCCAACACCCCCGTTCCCCAATCTTAAGGTATCACCCTTGGGCTTAGTGCCCAAAAAGTCACCGGGCGAGTTTCGCCTGATTCATCACTTGTCCTACCCAGCCGGCCGATCGGTCAATGATGCTATCCCTGATGGCCTTTGCTCAGTCAGGTATACATCTTTTGACCAAGCCCTGCGCATGGTGCGCTCATGTGGCCCGGGTGCGCTATTGGCTAAGTATGACATCAAGTCGGCGTTTCGCCTCCTGCCTGTGCACCCGGGCGACTTTGAGTTGCTGGGTTTTAAGTTCCGGGGTGAATATTACTTTGATAAGGCCATGCCTTTTGGCTGTTCCATATCATGCTCGGCCTTCGAGCGTTTCAGTACATTCCTACAGTGGGCTTTCGTCCGCAGGTCAGGGTCCCGGTCTGTAGCCCATTACCTGGATTATTTTTTATTCGTGGGTGAACGGGGCTGGGACACGTGCACATGTCTCCTCAACACATTTCAGACGCTAATGGAGGAACTCGGTGTCCCTTTAGCGCCCGAAAAGACAGAGGGCCCATCTACTAAGCTAGTATTCCTGGGGGTGGAGATTGACACGGTAGCGCAGGCTTCTAGGTTACCGGGGGATAAGGTGTCACGGATAGTGGCCCTTATCTCGGACTTGCTTGCTAAATGCAAGGCATCACTGAGGGAACTGCAGGTGCTACATGGTCACCTCAATTTTGCTTGCAGGGTCGTCGCACCGGGCAGGGCATTTGCTCGACGCTTGTGCGACGCCATGGCAGGCTTATCTAGGCCCCACCATAGGGTTAGACTCACTCGGGGTATCAGGGCAGATATGCTTATCTGGCTCCAGTTCCTGAGGGAGTTCAATGGAGTATCATTTTGGAGGTCTGACCTCCTGGCTTCCCCTCGCTTTCAGATACAGTCCGATGCTTCGGGATCCCTGGGTTATGGGATGTACTTCAATGGGAAGTGGGCCTATGGTGGGTGGCCACCAGCCTGGGCAGGCACGGGTCGCCTGCATGATCTCACGTATCTGAAATTTTTCCCTATCCTGGGGGCTTTGATGCTATGGGGCGAGGAGTGGGCCAACTCGGTTGTCAATTTCTGGTGTGACAATGCGGCCGTTGTGCACATTGTCAACTCACAGACTTCCAAATCGCCCAGGGTCATGGACCTAGTGCGCCAGTTTGTGTTGTGCAGCCTGCGCCCCAATGTCCTCTTCAGGGCCAGGCATGTCCCGGGGGTCAATAATGATATCGCTGATGCTTTGTCCCGCCTGCAGATCTCCCGGTTCCGTGCCTTGGCCCTGGATGTGGAGGAATTTCCCTCGCCACTCCCGGACGAGATATGGACCATTGGCAAGGAGAGGTGAACCGGGCGATTGGCTTGTCACTGGCGCCACGCACGCGTAAGGCGTATCACCACGCATTCAATTCTTTCAGAGATTTCTGTACCCGATTCCGGCTGCCAGAAACCTGGCCGATCCCAGTGACCCATGTACTTCGGTTCATGGTTTACCTGCATGCCCAGGGCCTTGCACCTCGCACCATAGCATCTAGGCTCCCAGCATTGGCTTTTATTGCCAAGGTGGGCGGTCATGTGGATAGTACCGCTGACTTCCGTGTGAGACATGTTTTGGAGGGGTGGGTGCGGGAGCGTGGGCGTTGCCCGGACGACCGCCACCCGATTTCCCCAGGGGTTCTTACCCAATTGGCCCGGGGCTGGCATGGCCTCTGTTTTGATCAGTACGAGGCAGCCCTATTTCATGCGGCTACAACGGTGGCCTTTTTTGGAGCGCTCCGCATCAGCGAGCTTGTGATGCTGTCTAAGGCGGATGCAAGTCGTAGGGCACTGGAACTCAAAGATGTCTATGTTGCCAAAGACTGGGCTCAGTTGAGGATACGCTCCTCTAAGACAGATCAGCATGGCGTTGGCAGTGGTGTAAGACTGCTACGGTGTTCTTTGGCAGACATCTGTCCGGTTGGTGCCCTACAGGAGTTTATAGCACTGCGTGGCACGCACCATGGCCCATTTTTCTGTCACCAAGATGGGTCTCCCCTTACTAAATTTGAATTTTGGAAGGTGACCGGCAAAGCGCTGGCCAGTGTTGGCCTCCCAGGGGCCCGTTACGGCACCCATTCCTTCAGGATAGGGGCGGCTTCCACTGCAGCTGCTTTTGGGTACTCTGGGGCTGACATACGCAGCATGGGAAGGTGGGGTTCGCAATGTTTTCAGTTTTATGTTCGCCCTCTTCCACCGTGAGTACCAGTTTTGTCACCGCACCTTTCTCTTCCTCGTTTTTTCCTTACAGACCCTGGGTGTCGTATTACACCGGTGACAGTATGGCTGGTGGGCCACAGCTACGTGCACAGGGCAGCGCGTTATGCTGCGGCGACAGAGTGGGGACCCCGACTGGGACTGGGTGCATACGCAAGTCTCACATGGCATGGTAAGCCCGGGATGTTATGGCGGGAGCTGCTGCCATTCCTTTTTTCAGGCCGGAATGCTGACCCACCTGACATTCTGATCATACACCTAGGGGGCAATGATTTGGGCCAGGTCACCGGCTTATCGCTAAAGCATGCGATTTGCGGCGACCTTGCCTACCTGCATTACGTGTGGCCCGCCACAACTCTCGTTTGGTCGGACATGGTCCCGCGGCACACGTACAGGGGAGGTTTCGACCTCCAGGCCCTTGACCACGCTAGACGCATGGTGAATAGGGCTGTGGCACGCTTCCTTGCCGACACGGGTTGGGGCGGGTCAGTCGTCACCCCGCCATTAGCCTACAAAATTACGGCCTTTATGCATGGGATGGGGCCCATCTGTCGCGAGGAGGTATGGACCTCCTGTTGGGTGATTGGCGAGTAGGCCTGTTGACCGAGCTGACGGTCTGGGGGGGGCGTCGAGCCTTTGTTGAAGCCCCTCCGTGTGGCGGGTAGCACTGGTAAGGTAAACATTTATGACCCACAGGTATCCGGCAGGTTCGCAATTGACTGGACAACACTAGACAGGCATAAGTTGGTTAAACGTTGTCCGGTCAACGACGAACTAGGCGATGGGGTGATGGCTATAGCTAGACAGCATGCATCACCCCGTGATTTTACGGATACGCGTCAGAGGGTGGGGTCATTAGTTAGATATTGACTACGGTCAACAATTTGTTTGTTGTCAACAAACAAATTGATACAAATAGATACATTGTAACAATTGCCGTTGGCAATTTTGGGTGGTACCTTACCAGTGTTACTTCGGCCTGCTTGCCTTAAGAATTATGATTGGTCAATTACCAATAGAAATTTATAATTCGGACTAGGGCATGAATCAATAAATGTGGCCCAATGCCGTTATCCACTTTCATCAGTGTCTGAATCCTTTATTGGGGGGTGCGCCTGCAATGCGAGCGCGGTGCCAAAATGGCCGCCGCGCTCTTTGCGGGACCCCCCATCGGACGAAGGCATCCGGGTAGTTAGGGGGTGTGGCCAGCACCTTTATATAAGGGGCGGCCACGAGGCAGCCGAGCTGCCATTTTGCGAAGTGACGGAGCGGAGAAGTTTTTCCCCTCCACCCCCTCCCTAGTTAACAGTGTGATATTTTGGTCGCTTCAGGGCCGGGTGGGAATTTTTGGCTGGGACCCACAATTGGCTCTCGGGTCCTGGCTTTTTTGCCCATCCCACACTGTTGCTATGGTTTGATATAGGGGTTTCTGTTGCTGCTGTTGACTCTGGTCACATGGGCGAGTAGCACTGGTAAGGTAAACATTTATGACCCACAGGTATCCGGCAGGTTCGCAATTGACTGGACAACACTAGACAGGCATAAGTTGGTTAAACGTTGTCCGGTCAACGACGAACTAGGCGATGGGGTGATGGCTATAGCTAGACAGCATGCATCACCCCGTGATTTTACGGATACGCGTCAGAGGGTGGGGTCATTAGTTAGATATTGACTACGGTCAACAATTTGTTTGTTGTCAACAAACAAATTGATACAAATAGATACATTGTAACAATTGCCGTTGGCAATTTTGGGTGGTACCTTACCAGTGTTACTTCGGCCTGCTTGCCTTAAGAATTATGATTGGTCAATTACCAATAGAAATTTATAATTCGGACTAGGGCATGAATCAATAAATGTGGCCCAATGCCGTTATCCACTTTCATCAGTGTCTGAGTCCTTTATTGGGGGGTGCGCCTGCAATGCCGACAGGTTAAACAACCAGAGCAGAATTTAAAGACATCCGGGTGTCTTCAGAATGGTCTGTTAATTAGTACATCAAAAAGCATCTGTAAAATGGCAAAATTTACTCCACTGCAAATGAGGTTGGTGCCTGTGGTCACCATTTTCACTTCACCAGGTTATGTTCCCTTCACAATTTCCTTGCTGCCAAAAGGCCATTTTCAGCTGGGTCTGCTCAAAAATTTGAAGAATCACTCAGTATCTAGTGCTTTGAATGACAAGATGAAAAATAGAAGTAAGAGAAAATAGGGTAAAAATGTAGAGTAGAACTGAACGTGGATAGTGTTTTTAAAAACTAATAGTACCATTTAAACATTGTATATGACTCTGTTTGTCTGAATATTCTTAGGATTTAGCCACAGTTAAAAATACATTTTCCTAAGAGATGTACACAAATGCAATTTGTCTGCTTTGTCCAAGGTGTGCAAATAAGCACATGCACTTTTAAATGGCATGCAAGATAGTCAGCATATATGGCACCATATTAATATTCATTGTTCTTACAATTATATTATCAAGCTTGATAGATAGATAGATAAATCTTTATTGTCATTGGCCTGCACAGAACAATGAGATTGGGGGAGGGGGGACACTTATCAACCCAACAAAACCTAAACATAATACAACTATACAAAATTATTAACATATTCCCACCCCACATATACACATTTAACCCCTAAAATGCTCTAAAATTCTAAAAACTCTAAAAACTATATACAGAAGCTCCCTCATAGACTGCATTGCACTGCATTCAAAGCCAGAACCGCTTTTGGGTAGAAACTATTTCTCAAGCAGCTGGTTCTGGTCTTTGTGACCCTATACCTTCTTCTAGAAGGCAGAAGCTGAAAGAGATCATTCCCGGGGTACGTACTATCTTGCGCAATCTCTACAGCTTTCTTATAACACCTGGTGGCATAGATTTGATCTAGAGTGGGAAGAGTACGCCCGATTATCCCCTCCGTAGTCTTTATGACCCTGGACAGCATTGTTCCTTCCCTAGCTGTACAACTCCCAAACCATACACACAGATGATAGGTTAACACACTCTCTATGGTACAGTGGTAGAATGCCAACAGCAGCTCCTTTGAAAGATTGATCTTCCTGAGGATTCTCAAGAAGTATAACCTCTGCTGTGCTCTCTTCATCAGAATTTTGGTGTTTGCTCCCCATGTATTATAGTCACATCCAGATGTTTATTCATTATTTACATTTATAACTCTCCTTTTTTTCCTTTGAACTCAAGATGATATATTTGTTTCCCCTCCTCTTCCACCCTACAACTCCCTGTCAAGTAGGTTAAAATAACTGGCCTGAGGTCACACAATGAGTTTCATGGCTTATAGGACTAAAACATTGATCTCCAAATCTCAGTCCAACAAGATAACCACAAAGATGAATTCATCATTATTTAAGCCCTCAGAGATACACAGTGATTTATCTGCATAGCTTACTTTGGCAATCTCGTACTCCAGCCTTTTTCCTACCACAGCTACCTTGAGATCCATAACAGAGTCTTCTGGGAAGTTGACATGTTTCTTCTGTTGCTACACATGTTGTCAGATTTGTGTCCATTCATTCTTTGGTTAAGTGATTGTCCTATTTCTCCAATGTAGAATGCTGGGAAATTTCTCAGCACACTGCATATATCAATAAGCCCGTTAAACTAACCTTTGTCCTGGAAACAATTCTGCAACACTCAAACCTACCAGGCAGACAGCTTCCATCCCAGCCTGCCATTTTAAACAATTAAACAATTAAAGTAGTCATGTAAGTCCCATTCCTATGTTATTGCCTTTATAAATTATGTATTTTTGCTTTGTCTGTAGCCTGTAAGCTTCCCTACTCATGACCCCCATTGTCACAAGGATGTGTATTGCATACTATGGAGGTTCCACACTGCATAAATCTGGAACCTAGGTATGAGGAGTAACTGGGTTTTCCTTGGCAATGATAATTTGGAGGTGTCCCAAGAGAATTTGTTAAAATCAGTTGTGGTGATGTGGACTGTTTGTGGATGGAACTATGCTCTATTGGCTGACTTGCTGACTGACTATAGAGATGCTTAGAAACTGACAGACAGCTCTGAAAATCAGCCGTTGACAAAACATTATACCATACATACTTATGGTCAGTGCTGGTACATAGTTGTTTAGTTTATCAGAAAGTAAAACAAAACAAATGACAACAAAAACATAAAAAAAACACTTTAAAGACTAACGGCTGTTTTTAAATGTGGATCAAGTCCATTTCGTCAGTTGTTTAGTTGTGTAATTAAATAATACAGTCATTGTGTGATTCGCCAGAAGCATTACTGATCTTGTCCTTCTTCTTCTTCAGGCAGTTTCTATTCAGGTCTTAGCTGTGATGGTGTTTGGGCAGTGGTGGAATGGGAACACTGTCTGCTTGTTTGGTTCTGGTATGAGGGACACAAACTACGGAAGAATTATTGCAAGTGAAATGGCAACCCCAAATTATTGAAGATGTTTGGGAGTGGTTGTCACCTGGTGGCAGAACACACCAAACGGGAATGTATAAATACCGGTGGCACAATATCATCACTCCAAATATCTCATGATATTGAATTGGATTTTGATGTGTGAAAGCATCCCTTAGTTTTGGGATGCCACAGTATCTCTCCCCCACTTTTCTCTCTCTCATTCAAGTCTTTTTATTCTGTCTTTGCATATGCAAGGTTACATAATGAGTGAACAATTGCCTCCAACAAGTTTGATTTCCTGCTACATTTGTAGGACTTGTATATTATTCAAATCTTTTCTAAAACTCACTCTCCTTGTTTTCTTTGGTCTACCTGATTTTCTTTTACCTCCTTGTAGCACCTCGTCTATTGCTACTTTCAGATGCCAGTGCTCTGACAATCTCATGATATGCCCTACAAACATCATTCTTCACTTTGAGGATATTATTTTTAAAGTATTTCTTTTGCTTTTACTTTACATCTGATGATCAGGTCCAAACTCTATGTTTCTAAAATAATTCTGGCCACTGAAAATGGTCACCATGTTACCATGTTACTAACTTTCTTTCTTTGTTTGGACATTTAGCCTACGGTGTCTGATGTTAAAAAGGTTTTTCCAGTAAAAAGACATAGAAACCAATACAGTGAAAAGAAGTCTCCTATCAAACTCACAATAGCTTCTGCCTGTTAAAATTTTAAAGCATTAATAATCACGAAAGACACAGGAATCAGGGATTTCTTTCCCTTGCACAGGAAAAGATAACAAAGTGGATGCCAGGCAAGGTTCCTTGGAAAATTGTTCTCTCTGCTTGCCATCTGCCTTCTGAGGAAGTGGTGGTGGCCTCCAGGAAAAAAATACACCTCACGTTAGTCCCTAGGCAGATGGACACATGAAAAGTTGCAGACAGCTGGGTTCTTGGGTTGTTTGCTACCAAAACATGTTAATCAAGTGTCTACCTACCTAATGCAGCATCCATGCAGATACCAGTGGGAAGCTCTGAGCTGCAGCCTATTTTTGGCCAATGGAATACAGTATATAGAGTAGTGTGTTGGAAAGGGATTCAGAGAACCACATTCGAATCCCTTTCTCTCTTGGTTGTTTGTTTGTTTGTTCAATTGTTTAATTTTGTATTTGCTTCATACATCACCCATTCTAGAGTACTGTATACTCAGTTCTCTGGGATTTACATTATAAAATTAGAATCCGCTCACTCTTCCCTCCCCACTAGTGATAAACAAACCAACAAACAAATCAAATGTGCTATAAATAGAAAAAGAAAACAAGATGGTGACTATCAAATTAGACATATGACAGGGCAGCATGTTATTAAGTGATTTTCTGTTTGGCCTTAATTTCTGAACTTCCTACAGTATACATGTAGCTCCTGTGCTGAAAGATCTGCATTGGTTGCTATTTAATTGTTTGAAGGTTTTTTTCCTTCAGTTTTATTTTAGGCCATGTATGGCTTGGTACTAGTATATCTGAGATACCATATTGTCAATACTGGGGGAAGAAGGGGAGCTCTGCTTAATGTATTATAGTCCATTGGGTTATGGTTTGCAGAAAGGCCTTCTCTGTTACCTTGTTCACCATTTGGAATGGTGTAGTTCAGGGGTTCGCAACCTATAGACTGTGGGCTGGACCCGAACCCAGACCCCAATGCCGTTCCATCTGGCCCACGGTGATGACCCTGGAAGTGGACGCACCCGCACATGCACATACACATCTATGCATGCGCAAACACACCCACTGACAGGGGAAGCCATGTGTCCGGCCTGCTCAGCTGTCTGAGGGGGAGTTGTCCAGCCTGTAGTGGAGAAACCTTGAGAGCCCCTGGTGTAGTTGTTAGCTGATGGAAGACTTGCCATTCACCCAGACAGTTTCTTGGGAATTTTCTTAATTGTTAACATTATCAGTCACCCTGGTTTTAATGAACTGTTTCTACAGATTTTCTGTGATGTTGTGTGCTTATTTATTAATGTTTTGTTCTTTTAGCTACTAGTTTTTCTGCATTTGATATTTGAGACTGCTTTGGGATTTTTAAATTGACATGTGATATAGAAAATAAAATAAAAGGAAAGAAAGACCATTATTTTTCTCTATAATTCAATGCCCACACTAGTTTATGGCAAGGATAGATAACAGTGATTATATATACAGGTATATAGTATATTGTAGGTTATCTGAGGAAAAATATGATTTTTTGAAAAAATACAACACATAAATAAAACAATAAATTCAATGTATCTATGGATGAAATTCTGCTGAAGTCTAGTGTAGAAATTCATTATGGTACTGTAAACAACAGGTATTCAAAAAATATAGGCTCAGCTTACAAATTACATCAAAGTTTTAATTCAGTATTTTACCACAAAGTTTGATTCAAAAAAGATCTTAGTTGTTCTATTAGTAGGCACCTCTGATTTGAAATGACAGTATTAGAGTGCAGATATAAATGTAATTCTTTCTCATCGTGATGTTTAATGCCCAGAACCATTTCAGGAAATGATGTAGAACAGTATTAATTAATGGCAGTAGTAGTTATATTAAATTCAGAAATCTCTAGCACATAGGAGGTCAAATTCTTTTAATCAAGAATCAACAAAAATCTGAATTTGGTTTGTGCCAGGTGAACAGTTTATGGAACATGGCAGAATATTGTTTTTGTCTAGATAAATATTAATAACATATTCTTTTAACTCCCTGTCTTTTGCAGCACAGAGTGAAGGAAATATCATTAGAAAAATGCTGTTATGATATTTGACACTCAATTAGAAGAAGCTCTATTGGAAAGAATTAATATTTTCCTAATCCTTTAGAGATTGGTTATGTTCTCTTTTTACTTTTATGAGCAGGATAATAAGATAAGAATAAAGAACTGAACTTCTCTTTACTTGTGTTTTATTGATGCAGGATTAAGGAAACTTTCCTCACTTTTTCTACACTATGGAAATTGTATAAAAGGGAGGTTAAGTATAAAAACAAATGTGTAATCTATCCTTTCCTCATAGATTAAACGTGATAACATGCCTATAGAAATATGGGAGTATCTCAAACATTAATCTTACCTAAATGAGATCCAATAAAGTAATTATTATATATTAACTAATCTCATTTATTTCAATACATCTACTCTTGGTTGAACTAAATATTGGACTAAGTCAACCGTATAATTATAGTATAGAAAGAATAGTATTGTTTTCCTATGAACTAAGATAGCAGTCTTACATACATGTACATGGGAATAAGTTCCATTGAATGAGCATCCACTTAGTACAGGACACAAAACAGGACATAATATTCTAGCAAATGTGATTTATCAATGAGCCAGTTTCTATTTGAAGAAAACTATTTTTTGCTTTAAATGTCATGGTGTCTTTACTGGAAAACGCAACTCTCCAAGGTTATAAAGTACAAATAAATTCACCATGACAAATAAAGACAAAATCAGAAGTAGGTAACAGAAACTTGCTGTATTATAATATGATGCAGGAACAGGAGTGTCAAAGCATTGCAGGCGTACCCACCCAAATAAAGACTCAGACACCGGTATTGGATTAAAGGCATCGGGCCACTTTTATTGAATAATGCCCTAGTCCGAATTATCACTTTCAATTGGTGTATCATCCAATTGTAATTCTTTAAGGCAAGCAGGCCGCAGTAACACTGGTAAGGTTCCACCCTAAATGCCAATGGAAATTGGCTACATGTATCTATTTGTATCAATTTGTTTGTTGGCACAAACAAATTGTTGACAGGAGTCAATAAACTATCTACTGACCCCACCCTATGATGTGTATCCGTTAAATATCAAGGTGATGCAGGCTGTGAAGCTCCTGCCATCACCCCTTGCCTGGTTCACCCTTGACCAGCCAATCCTATTTCCCCTGTACCTATCTACGTGTTGGCCAGTCAATTGCGAACCTGCCGGATACCTATGGGTCATAAATCTTTACCTTACCAGTGCTACCCGCCACACGGGGAGGCGTCCATGATGACTCACCCCCCCCCCCCCAGACTGTCAGCTCGGTCGCCAGGCCTGCTTGCACATCCTCCAGGAAGAGGTACATACCTCTAGCCGACAGGTGGACCCCATCTCCTGCATATAGATCGAAATCCTGCAAGCCTATTCTCGTATGTCAAATGGCTGTCCCTAAGCCATTGTCAACAAGGAACTGGGCAACAGCCCTGTTCACAGACTGCCGAGCGTGGTCCAGGCCACGGAGATCCATGCCTCCTCTGTAGCATTGTCTCGGCACGATGTCAGACCATAGCAGCCGTGTGTGCGGCCATAAATGATGTAAGACCACCAGGTCGCTGCACACCGACATTTTTAAAAGAAAGGCCAGTGATCTGTGCGAGATCATTGCTGCCGAGGGGCAGAATCAGGACATCAGGCGGTCCAGCATCCCTGATGGACATCAGGAATGGCAACAGTTCCCGCCATCTCATGCCGCACATAACATACCATCGCATACGTGCGGATGCATGCAGCCCGAGATGGAGTCCCCACTCTGTTTCTGCAGCATACTGCGCTGCCCAGTGCACGTAACTGTGGCCCATCAGCCATACTGCCACCGGTGTGCATGGACACACAGGGTCTGTAAAAGAAGGAGAAGAAATTAAGGACATAACTAGTACTCATACAGTGAGGGGACGTACATATAAGGAAAAACGGGTGGACCCCCACCTGCCCATCCGACGTATATGCGCCTCAGAGTACCCAAACGCAGCCGCGATTGAAGCGGTGCCTATCCTGAATGAATGGGTGCCGTAACGAGCCCCAGGGAGGCCAACACTGTGAAGTGCCATTCCGGTCACCTTCCAAAACTGAAATTTGGTAAGGGGAGACCCATCCTGGTGGCAGAAAAACAGGCCAGGGTGCGTGCCACGCACTGCCAAAAATCCATGTAGGGCACCAACCGGACAGATGTCATCAATTGTACAACGTAGCAGTCTGACATCACTGCCTACTCCATGCTGATCGGCCTTTGAGGAGCGAATCCTCAACTGAGCCCACTCCTGGTTGAGACAGATATCTTCGAGTTCCAGTGCCCTACGAGACCTGTCCCCTTTTGACAATGGGACCAGCTCACTGATACGGAGAGCTCCAAAGAAAGCTACAGTGGTAGCTGCGTGAAAAAGGGCCTCCTCATAGCCATCGTAACACCATCTATGCCAACCACATGCAAGGTGGGTCAGAACACCTATTGAAACGGGGTGACGCACGTCCGGCCGTCGGCCATGCTCACGCGTCCACCCCTCCAATACGTGTCGTATGCAGAAGTCATTCATACAGTCGGGAAAGCTCCCTGCCTTGGCCATAAATGCCAATGCTGAAAGCCTAGTGGCGATAGTGCGTGGGCCTAATCCTTGATGGTGGAGGTGGACCATATACTGCAAAATCTGGTCGGCTGGTATCGGCCACATTGCCTTTGCCCGCAAAAAGTTCTAAATTGGAGTAATGCATGTAGATATGCCTTACACGTGCGCGGTGCCAAAGACATGCTGATCGCCCAGTTTACCTCTCCTCGCCAAATGTCCCGATCTCGGCCAGGAGTGGAGAGGGAAGTTCCTCTGCCTCTGGAGTCAATGCACAGAACCGGGAGATCTACAGGCAGGATAAAGCATCAGCAATATCATTGTTAATGCCTGGCACATGTCTGGCCCTGAATAGCACATTAAGGCGTAGGGACCTCAAAAAAAATTGGCGAACTAATGCCATGACTCTGGGTGATTTGGATGCCTGGGCATTGACAATGTGCACCACTGCAGCATTGTCACACCAAAAGTGAACCACCAAATTGGCCCACCTATCCCCCCATAGCATTAGTGCCCCTAAGATGGGAAAAAACTCTAGGAAAGTAAGATCGCGTAAACGATCCGTGCCTTGCCATGCGTGAGGCCATTGACCATAGGCCCACCGTCCCTCAAAATAAATCCCATAACCCAGAGAGCCGGAGGCATCCGACTGTACTTGAAACTGAGGGCTGACCATAAGCTCAGATCTCCAAAAAGAGATGCCATTAAAGTCCTGTAGGAATGTGAGCCAAACCAAAAGGTCTGCCCGTAAACCTCTGGTCAGCCGCACCCTGTGGTGACATTTTGAAAGGCCCGCCATGGCATCACAAAGATGCCTGGCAAAGGCTCTGCCTGGTGTTACTACCCTACAGGCAAAGTTGAGGTGGCCGTGCAGCACCTGCAACTCTCGGAGAGACACCTCACGCTTGGCAAGCATTGCCAAAATCGCAGCCGAGATCCAGGTCACCTTTTCCATGGGCAACCTGGATGTCTGGGCAACGGTGTCGATTTCAATACCTAAAAAGGTGAGAGTGGTGGCTGGGCCCTCAGTCTTTTCAGGTGCTAGGGGGATGCCAAGTTCCCGCATAAGCACCTGAAATGAGGCGAGGAGATGGGCACCCATGCCCGTGCCATGTCCACCTCCGAAAAAAAGGTCGTTGAGGTAGTGGGCTACAGACTGGGACCCTGACCTACAAACAAAAGCCCAGTGGAGGAAGGTGCTAAATCGTTCGAAGGCCGAACATGAAATAGAACAGCCGAAAGGCATGGCTTTGTCCACATAAAAATTGCCCCAAAAACAAAAACCTAACAGCCCAAAGTCATCCGGGTGCAATGGCAACAATCGGAATGCCGATTTGATGTCACATTTTCCAGTAGCGCCCCGGGACCGCAAGAGCGTACCATCTGCAAGGCCTGGTCAAAAGACATATACCTGACAGAGCAAAGGTCATCAGGTGTAGCGTCATTGACCGAAGAGCCCGCTGGGTAAGAAAGGTGGTGAATAAGGCGAAATTCACCCGGGGACTTCTTAGGGACTAAACCTAGAGGGGATAACTTCAAGTTAGGATATGGGGGGTCGACAAACGGCCCCGCCACCCTCTGTGCCTTAATTTCCTTGGCTATCTGCTGCGCAGCAATGTCCTCATTACCCCTGAGAGAGAGTAAGTTTGGGGCATCCTGAGGACCACGAACACCTTTAAAGGGTATGCGGAAGCCAAACTGAAAGCCCTCAAGTAGGTATCTCACATCATCCTGTCTAGGATAAGCACGCAGCCATCGTTCCAACACTAGTATATTAATTGGGGAGGGGGCCTTTTGGATTGGTAGCCCCGTCAGAGGGAGCTCTGACCACCCCCTGGACACCCCGTCCTCTGCCCCATGACCTGCCAGCCTGCGGGCACGCGGAAGCGGCGTGAGGGCCGGAACAAGAAGGGCACTCGTGCCTGAACCGACACCTGCATCTGCTGCGCACACCTTTGCCGGAGAAGCTCCAACACAGCAGGCAAGCTGGAACCCCCTGCCCCGCCGGCTGGCGGGGAGTCTGTGAAGGAGCAGCCCGCTAGACACCATGACCACAGTGGTACTGGTCACCAGGCGCTGGCCACGTGGGGGTCATATACAGCAGCCACAACTGTCAGCAGGGCTCGTCCCACCTCATCTCAGGGTGAAGGGCCACCCTCATCCTAAACTCCTCATCATAGGCCAACCATGACGGGCCAGGGAAATCAACTGCAGCCTGGTAAATATTGTCCAGGTACTGGACCATTGGAATGGCCAAATCAGGACGAGCCCTCAGGTATACCGCCATATAAATAAGATAGGCTGACAACCAATTGGCCCAAGTGCAAGGTGGCTTACGACGACGGGCCAACTCCTTGTCCCTATCGTCCTGCCCTCCCTTTCCTCCTTAGTTAGCTCATGATTTAAAAGTGAGAAGATATCTACATATTCCCCCCGCCAAATTTTCTCCCTCGTAGCCTGGGATAAGTGGTCACCCAGGGGTAAAGAGTAACCAGCCATTGGTAGTGCCGCCGTCAGCACAGATTGAATTGGGGGTGTGCACAGTGGAGCTTGCAGCACACCTGGGACATTATACGTACCCGAAGGGGCGGTCACCCCTGACATAACCGGTGAGTAATTGGGTAACCAAGAATTAGCTGGACAGTATGGATTAAACTGTCCTCCCACAGTAACTTGATGTGGCCATGGCCACTGAACCCCCCCAGCCGAATTGGGTAGTGTTACTGGTGTGCTAACTTGACCCATATACTCACTCGGTGCACCCCCTTGGACCGCCCCCACTGGGGGTTCCGGCCCATGGTGGGCGTCGGAGCTTACGATGGGAATCGAGCTCTGCATGTTCCTGCGCCCCTGCTGAGCAGGACTGGTCCCCGGTGGGAAGGCCTGTTGAAATGGCCAGATGGGGAGCTGCAAGGCGCCAGCTTGGGCTCGCCTGATGGCCTCAAGCAGCTCGACCCTATCAGTGGCCCGCTGGACAGCTGTGGCCGGCGCATGGGCCGGATCCAGAGGGTTTGCAAGCACGCCATCAACTGGTGGCGGAGCAATGCCCATTGATGCCTCCAGCACCGACATGCATGCAAGGAGAGCATCGACCGTTTCAGACCCACCTGGATAAGGTGGGCCGGATGGCCCACTGAGCAATTGCTGGGGGATAAGGCCAAATGGCGATCCCTGGCTCGCATAGGGCCATGCCCTGTAATCCGGCCCATGAGGGGCCGGAAGAGTGGTGGGGCGGGGACCCGCAAAATGCCCAAGTGGGCCGCCATGCCCCGAGGCGGGCAAAGGCGCAGCAGGGGTATGAACCCCGAAGGAGGAGGCCCGTGCCGCCCCCGCCCTAGTCCCCAGACTGGGCGGGTATGCAGGGGCCACATTGGTGGCAGTGGGCACCGAAGCCCTGCCACCCGATTGCGGGGGTGCCACCTGAGCCCTCCAGCCCGACGGCAGCCCCTGGGAGGTCGAGGAGGTAGGCAGAGCCCTCCCCCTAATGCGCGCCCTGGAGGCCGCAGCCTTGCATTTGGGTGCCATTGCCACCCAAGTGATCACCTTTTCAGGGGAGAATGATTCCTCCGAAAAGCTTTTTTAAATTGAAAAGAGAGAAGTGGCGGAGAAAACTTCTCCGCTCCGTCGCTTCTAAAATGGCAGCGCAGCTGCCTCGTGGCCACCCCTTTTAAAGAGGGGTGGCCATGCCCCCTGACTACCCGGATGGCTGAATCCGGGTGGGTGGGGGCCTGCAAAGAGCGCGGTGGCCATTTTGGCGCCGCGCTTGCATTGGGTAAATAGAAAAGGTTAGCACCAGTTCAACCTAGATGGAACAAATTATATAGGAAAAAATTATTGGAAAGAAAAAAAGAGGTGTCACTAAGGATGAAGAAACAATGTATAAATTCATAAAAATAACATTTGCCATTCTGGGATTGTATGAATTAAAAACAACACATGGGATAAATCAACTGTTTAAAAAACTCTGCTGAAAGTCAACTAATAAAATAAAGAGGAAAACATGCTGTAACACAATTCAAGATATGCTGTGCAGGTAACATTTATTATAAAGAAGCATGCAAAATGTTAGTCGTCCGTTCTTATACTGTAATGCAAGAGTCCTGGCCATGTAACAAACTTTGTTCAACTCAGGATTGAATTTAATGTCCCTGGAGATGCTTTCATAAAGACAAACTGATATTATTCACTTGTGCAAACACTACTTCTAAATGTGAAGCCAATCATATATTGATACTAGGTAATCAATGCAAACAGTGTTTCTTGAGCCATAGTGACATCAGATGATCATAGGTTTTTAATTTCTTCTCTATTCAAAATTTAGTCTTCAACATCTGGACCTGATGATATTTCTTAATGACTCACACACAACTGAACTAATATTTCAAAACATTTTTCTAGCACTCCAGGCAGACTTTCTTACCTTATGTTATTGAATTGTTAGCACCCCAAACTTCTGGCCAGTCTGGTATGTTAGCATTCCCAGTTTTTTTTTAAAGTTTTCTAATTTCATCTCTGAAAGTAAATAGTGCTTGTCTTTAAGATCTTGACAAACAATCCTTGTGTAATTTTCTATTAACACATGTAGACATCATATAGTTTCCACCATTATTTCTTATATAGGTAACCAAAGAAAAATAAACTTTCTCTTCAGCCCTGTTAGTCTCAATTTATAGGAAATATATTTTTGGAGCAGTTTTCCACATTAAATAGCATTTTAATTTAACTTTATAGCAAGTGCTTATTAAAAACTCTACCACTTTAGAGAAATGGTATCTAGGAAACATGAAACATGCTCACGGAATGTGAATTATCCATACACTTCACTCTGTGTGGAGCTTCATAATTTGTAGAAAGACATCTGTGAATTTCAAGATATAAAAGATTTCATAAATAGCAGTTGATACTTACAGACCTGGCACAATTCTTGTAAACATGGGAACATAACATATAATCTTGGAAGGCTTGCTGTTCTATAGTATTGTATGTTCCAGAAAACATCTACTGATATATTTGGAATTGAGTGTAGCAAAGTATTTATAAATATAGATTATCTTCTCTGTTGTGGATCTAAAAACCTGAAAATGGGTGTAGATAGGCACCCAAATAGATTGAGATGGTAGCCCTGGAAGAAGTCCAGTTTCACTCTTGTCCCCTGAACTAATTTCTCCAAAATAAAGTACCCCTCTCAAATGGCTTCTTATCCATTCAGAGGAAATATATGGGTATCCATTTAAATTATAAATACATTTGATAAAATCCTATTTACAGAGCTATGCTGCATGATGCTGCTTATTTCATCAGCCATAACCATTTTCAGAAAAAAAATTGATCTGATTTACCCTGGATGTCCTGAAGCAGTGTCCTGGCTGCAGTGGCTTAGTGGTTAAGATGCTGAACTTAATGACCAGAAGGTCCTCAGTTTGAGACCTGAGTGCTACATGACAGAATGAGCTTCCATCTCTGTCCTAGCTCCTGCCAACCTAACAGTTCAAAAGCAAGAAATTGCAAGTAGATAAATAGGTACCACTTCAGTGGGAAAGTAAACAGTGTCCTGTACACCCTGGGATCTAGTCATGCCTTCCACAGAAACATTTGCAGATGCAGCCAGTGCTGGGTCTTTGGCTATAAACAGAAATGAGCACTGAACCCTAAAGTCAAATATGACTGGCTTGTGAGCACAGGCAAGCAATGGCAACCTGAAGCATCTATGGAATCCATTTTTCTTTGGGGAAGTCATTGGGGCCCACTGGACAAGAGAAGGTTCTTGCTTTCTGAGAATTGCAGATGATGGTAGAATCATCCCAAAAGTGGTGATCAAGGTAAATTATTTTTTCCCCATCTCAAAACCCCAGAGACAAGAGGAATCTCATGGGAGACTTGGGACCTGTCCATTGAGGTTAGAAATATTCTATTTTTGGGGGAAAAATCACAATAGTTGATGACATCATCTGCCTTATGCACCACCAGTCATGGGCCTGTGTTTGTTGCTTTTTATTCCCATTTAAATCTGGGCAACTCTGTCATATTCAGTAAAATTAAAATTCGCCACCTAGTTTTATAAAGTAAAGCTTCTTATCCATTCATGTATTTCTGCAGTGGGTGGTTTTCCTTTCTCCATTACTATAACTATTTTCAGCATAAGTTGTTTGAGCAACATTGAAGTAAGTGATTGGGTATAATGACTGTCCCTTGAACACAAATATGTGTTTGTCACCTTGTTTTAACATATGCTGCCCAGAGTGAGAGAATATCCCGGATGGGAAATAAATAAAGAAGTAAAGAATGCAAGCGCGGCGCCAAAATGGCCACCGCACTCTTTGCGGGGGGCCCCACCCACCCGGACTCAGACATCCGGGTTAGTTAGGGGGCTTGGCCACCCCTCTATAAAAGGGGTGGCCACAAGGCAGCCTGGCTGCCATTTTGCGAAGCGACGGAACGGAGAAGTTTTCTCCATCGCTTCCTCCCCTGCTCGCCTCTTTTGGAGGCTCCTTTTGTTAAGAATTTTCAGAAGAGAGACATTTACATGTCTCTCTCTTTTAAAATCCCTTGATCGGAGGTTTCCCTTCCTCCAATCAGCACTGGACTGCAGTGGCTCAGGTGGCTAAGATGCTGATTGGGAGGCAGAAGGTCTGCAGTTCGATTCCTGAGTACTGCAGGAAGGGATACGCTTTACTCAGGCGGCCCCCTTGGATGCGCCTGGGGGGGCTCAGCCCACCCCCTCTACTTTTGGGGGGTTCCACCGGGCCGGGGGGTTCGGACGGCACCCCCGCAGGTGGGTGGTGGGGTCATTAGACGCGCTGCCACCAATGAGCCCAGGCTGAGGGCTCGGGCGGTGGGCGGCACAGGCCTGCTCCACTGGGGTTCTTACCCCTGCTGCTTCTTTGCCCCCCTTTGGGCATAGCGGCCCACTTGGGCACGGTGTGGGTTTCCGCCCCGCCGTCATTCCTGCACTTCATGGGCCAGATTACTGGGCATGCCCCTGTTCTGGCCAGGGATTATCACATGGGTTTATCCCGCATCAATTACCCAATTGGGCCATCCGGCCCATCCAGCCCACCTTGTCCCGGTGGGTTAAATGCTGTGGATTTTTCCCTGTCTGCAATTCAGCACTGGGGGCATCAATGGACATTGCTCCACCACCTTCGATGGTGGGCGTGCCAACTCGGCAGTTCCGGCCCACATGCTGGCCATGGCTGCGCCACGGGCTGCCAACAGGGTTGAGCTGCTGAGGCCATCAGGCCAGCTCAGGCTGGCACCTCACGGCTCCCCATCCGGCCTGGACGCATGGGGACACAGAGCTTGAGGGCCATCGCGAACTCCGACGCCCACCACAGGCTGGAACCCCCAGTGGGGGCGGCCTGTGGGGGTGCACCGAGTGAGTATCCTGGTCAAATCAGCACACCTGTGACACTAGCTCATCACGCTGGGGGGGTATAGTGGCCATGGTCGCAACAGGCCAATTACACCCTGGTTCTTACTGGGGTGACCGCCCCTATGCTTTTACTTAATTTCTCTGGGGCCCAAAGGGCCGATTATGCATTTACTCACTCTAATCCGTGCCAACGGTGGTTCTGCCAACGGCCGGTTACTCTATACCCCTGGGTGACCATTTGTCCTGGGCTATTAGCAAGACTATGGGACTTGGGGAATATATTCACATTCCCCCCCCCTCCTGCAACGTTAACACACTGATGAGGGCATTGAGGGGCAGGACGACAGGGACAAGGAGTTGCCCCATTGCCACAAGCTGCCTCCCTATGGGCCAATTGGTTACCGGCCTATTGGGCATCCATGGCAGGGTATGTAAGGGCCCGTCCTGATTTGGCCATCCCAATGGTCCAGTGCTTGGACAATGATTACCAGGCTGTGGTGGTTTTTCCCTGGCCCTTCATGGTTAGCTGAGGTCAAGACCGTACGATTAGGGCGGCCCTTCACCCTGAGATGCCAGCGATGAGCCCTGCTAGCACTTGTAGTTAATATATATGACACCTACGTGGCAGCGCTTATGCTCCATATGGAGGGCCTACTTTCGGGCAACCACATTTGTCCCTTGATCTGGAGCTCTCAGATTAAGTTAGTTGCTGCCATCTTCAACAGGGAACAAGTTTTTGCAGGTCACCCAAAATGGATTATGTGCTGCTCGATTAGGAGTGAGCTCTGTGGAGGCTTCGCTCCTCAAGGGCCGATCAGCCGGAAGAGGGTACTAGCCTGGCGCTGCCATAGGTCCGGTTGCTTCCTCACAGGTGTTTGTGGCAGCGGGTGGTTCACGCCCTGGCCTGTTGTTTGCTACCAAGCCGGGTCTACCCTTACTGAACTAGAATTGGTACCCATTCCTTCCGGTTAGGCGCCGCATCAACTGCGGCTGCATTTGGGTGCCTGGAGCCTGACATATGTTGCATGGGCAGGAGGGGGTTTGCCCATTTTTTTCTGTCTGTCCATCCCTTCACTGAATGAGTGCCTCGTTCTGCCCTCTATTCCCCCTCCTGATTTTACAGATCCTGTGTGTTTCCGCACACTGGTAGTAGTGTGGCTTGTGGGCCACAATTCTGTGCACTGGGGTGGCACAGTATGCTGCTTTGTCTAAATGGGGACCCCATCTCGGTCTACGCGTACCCGCGCGTATGCAGTGGTATGGTGTGCACGGCATTTAGGTGGCGGCAACTGTTGACATTCCTGATGTCCATTGGGGATGCTGGGCCGCCACATGTTTTAATTCTGCACCTCGGAGGCGGTGATCTTGCACGGATTGCTGGCCCGGACTTATAGACTTCCGAGTGCAGTGACCTGGCATTTTTTTGGCAATTTATGGCCGTCTACACGATTGCTATGATCATACATCATGCCGAGGCAATATCATAGGTGAGACTTTGACCCAGTGGTCGGACCGTGCCCAACGGTCAGGGGACAGGGCTGTTGCCTGGTTCCTGGTCTAGAATGGCTTGGGGACAGCCATTTGTCGCCTGGGGATAGGGTTACAGATATTTGGCCTGTCTTCTGGAGATGGGGTTCACCGGTCAACAAGTGGATGCACCTCTCTTTTGAATAAAGTGCAATAGGGCCAGGTGACGGATTTGTCGGTCAAGGGGAGCGGCCCCTGCTGCAATGTGGCACTGTTGCCAGGTGGAAGGTGCCTCTCCGAGAGTTGCAGGTGATGCATGGTCGCATCAACTTCTCCTACAGAGTGGTAACACCAGGCAGTGCCTTCGCCTGGTGTCTGGGACACACTATGGCGGGTCTTGATAAACGACACCACAGGGTACAGCTGATTAGGGGTTTACGAGCGGACCTGTTGGTTTGGCTCACATTCTGCAGGACTTTCATGCTGTCTCCTTTTGGAGGTCTGAGCTTCTGGTCAGCCCCAGTTCCAACTGCAGTCGGATGCCTCCAGCTCCTTGGGGCGGGGGAATTTATTTAAGGACAGTGTGCCTATGGTCATTGGCCCCAGGGATGGGAGGGCATGGATCGCTTACGCGATCTTATGTTTCTGAAATTTTTTCGCAATTCTGGGTACCCTTTAGGCTCTGGGAGGACAGATGGCTTAATTCTGTGCCTCGCTGTTGTTGTGGCAATGCTGCGGTATGCACATTGTCAGTGCCCAAACGTCTAAATCCACCGGAGTCATGGCCTTAGCTCGCCTATTGTTCTTGGGTCCGTGCACTTTAAGGCGCTCCTTAGGGCCAAACTTGTGCCAGGCATTAATAACGATATTGCTGATGCTTTATCCCGCCTGCAGATCTCCCGGTTCCGTGACTGTGCTACAGACGCTTGGGAACTACTCTCTCCACTCCTGCCTGAGATATGATCATTTGGCAAGGAGACGTGAACCGGATGAGTGGCATACCTTGGCAAGTCGCACGCGCATGGCGCATCAGCATCCACTCCTTCGCTTTAGAGTCTTTTGTAGGCAAACACAATTGCCCAAAAATGTAGCCGCCATTGGTCACCTAGGTTTTATAATGTATCGTCCGCCCTTATGATCTGGGGTTGGCTTTATGCACCATAGCCACCAGGCTTTACGCCTTGATATTCATGGCCAGGGCACGGGGTTTTCCTGACTATGCAAGGGTCTTTTGCATACGCCATGTAATCGATGGGTGGACACGTGTACGTGGCCACTGCCCGGACACACATCACCCTATTCTCACAGATATTATGACCCACCTTGCACGAGGTTGGCATAGATGATGTTGCAGTAGGTAGGAGGAGTCTCTTTTCATGCAGCTACCACTGTAGCTTTTTTTCTGGAACTCGATAACTCAGCGAGCTGGACCCATGGTCGGAGGGGGACATGTTTTGTAGGGCACTGGAACTCGAAGATGTTTCTATCAACCAGGAGTGGGCTCAGTTGAGGATTTGTTCCTCAAAGGCCGATCAGCATGGAGTAGGCAGTGGTGTAGACTGCTATGATGTATATTTGCTGACATCTGTCCGGTTGGTGCCCTACATGCAGTTTTGACAGTGCCTGCTGCGCGTCCTGCCCTGTTTTTTCTGCCACCATGATGGGTCTCCCCTTACCAAATTTAAGTTCTGTAGGGTGACCGGGACCGTGCTTCACAGTGTGGGGCCCATTATGGCACCCATTCATTTAGGATAGGCCTTTGATAACCATTCGGAGGCTGCAGCTGGTCCAGAATGTGGTGGCCTGGGTGGTGATGGGGTGTGGACGTTATGCCCATGCCTCACCACTGCTGCGGGAGCTGCACTGGTTACCCATTTGTCTCCGGGTGCAATTCAAGGTGCTGGTTTTGACCTTTAAAGCCCTATATGGTAGTGGGCCAGGTTACCTTAGAGACCGCATCGCCCTAAGGACGTCTGTCCGTCCAACCAGAGCTGACCGGAGGGGCTCTCTAATAGTGCCATCAGCCAGGAGGGCTCGCCTCTCTGGCACAAGGAGGAGAGCCTTCTCTGTGTCCACACCAGCCCTTTGGAATCTCCTGCCTGTGGAACTGCGTCTCCAGATGGAGTTGTTGCCCTTTAGAAAAGAACTAAAAACCTGGCTGGCGGGCCAAGTTTGGGGTGCAGGTGGAGGAGTGGCTTCCGTTGGGTGGTTAGTATAGGGGAGGATGCCTGCCCCATGGTTTCTTCAGTTCCTGCACCCCTCTCTTTTTAGGGGTGGGTTCTTATTGCTGGTTTTTATCTGTTTTATTTGTTTTTATCTGTTTTTACCCACTGTTGTGAACCGCCCGGAGTCAGCTTTGGCTGAGTGGGCAGTATAAAAATTTAACAATAAAAAAAGGTGTCGCATTGACCACTGCTGCGTTTGGGTACTCGGAAGCGGATATGTGTGGGCATGTGGGGGGTTTGCGCGTATTTTCCTTATATGTACGTCCCCTCACTGTATGAGTACCTAGTTATGTCCTTACTTCCTTTTCCTCTTTTACAGACCCTGTGTGTCTCCACACACCGGTGGCAGTGGGGATGGTGGGCCGCAGCTATGTACACTGGGCGGCAGAATATGCTGCGGTGACAGAGTGTGGACCCCAGCTCAGGCTACGTGTATCCGCACGTATGCGGTGGTATGGAATGCGTGGCATGGAAGGGCGGGAACTGTTGCCATTCCTGATGTCCATCAGGGATGCTGGACTGCCTGATGTTCTTATTCTGCACCTCGGCAGCGATGATCTCACACGGATCACTGACCTTTCCTTAAAATGTCGAGGTGCAGTGACCTGGCTTTTTTACATTATTTATGGCCGTACATGCGGTTGCCATGGTCTAACATCATGCCTAGACACCATTTTAGAGGAGACATGGTCCTCCGTGGTTTGGACCATCCCCGGTGGTCAGTGGACAGGGCTGTTGCCCGGATCCTTGCTGAGAATGGCTTGGAACAGCCAGTAGACATCCGAGAATAGGCTTGCAAAAAATTTGACCTATAGGAAGGAAATGGGGTCCACCTGTCGGCCAGAGGTATGAACCTCTTTCTGGAAGATGTGCAAGCAGGCCTGGTGACCGAGCTGACGGTCTGGGGGCGGCGGTGAGTCATCATGGACGCCTCCCCGTGTGGCGAGTAGCACTGGGTAAGGTAAAGGTTAATGACACATAGGTATCTGGCAGGTTCACATTGACTGGCCAACACGTAGATAGGTACAGGGGAAACAGGTTTGGCCGGTCAAGGGCGAACTATGAAAGGGGTGATGTCAGGAGCTTCACAGCCTGCATCACCTTGATATTTGAACGGATACACGTCATAGGGCGGGGTCAGTAGATAGTATATTGACTCCGGTCAACAATTTGTTTGTGTCAACAAACAAATTGATACAAATTGATATATGTAGCCAATTTCCATTGGCATTTAGGGTGGAACCTTACCAGTGCTACTGCGGCCTGCTTGCCTTAAAGAATTACAATTGGATGATACACCAATTGAAAGTGATAATTCGGACTAGGGCATTATTCAATAAAAGTGGCCCGATGCCTTTAATCCAATACCGGTGTCTGAGTCTTTATTTGGGTGGGTGCGCCTGCAAAGAAAGAATGTCCAGAAAGCAAACAAGGACCAGTACAATGAGTATAGGAGTAAGAAATGACATATAAATGAGCACATATTTTATTACTTACAGCTGACATCCTCTGTAATGACATAGGATAAGGATCCAATCATTTGAAGCCCAACTGCACCAAAATGTTAGAATATCATTTAGAATGACAGTTTTTTGAGCTATAACTAGATGTTAAGTGCAATGTTCATATCATGAAGTTGATGCTCACAATGTGACTTCCCTCCAACAAGACACATTTTTCAGAAATCTGATTTGTGAATTAATCCCATGTTTACAAACCACACAAGGGTTGCCTCTCCCATAGTACAGAGTTGTGGAGTGGAACACTAGCACATTTCTTGGCACATCTTCCTTCCCTTAGTCCCTCATGCCTGAACTAGCTTATAATTCAGTCCCTTGCCAAGCCTTACCATTTGGAATTCAAGCTATGCTGTTAGGGATCATCTCCTCCTGGCAACAAAGGGGTCCAAGACCTCTATAGTACAGCAAAAGGAACAGAAGTTAAAAAATATTTTTTAAAGGAGTGTTTCTGCTCAGAATTAAGGAGTAGTAAAATTAGTACAGTTGAACCTCGGTTAACCAATGGCTCGATCAACATAAAAACCACATAACAAAAGGAAATCCATAGAAAATAGTAGTTTGGTTTATGGATTTTTTTCCAGAACAGATTAATTGGTTTTCAATGCATTCCTATGGGAAATTCAGTTAAAGTAATTTTCGCTGTAAGAAACATCCCGGAGAATGCATTAATTACAATTAACCAAGGTTCCACTGTACATAAGATTAATAATGTTATATCTATTACTATGCCTATGATGTAGCACTAATAGTTTATAGAGAATTGGTTAAGGATGAGAAAAATAAGGAGGATGAAAGTGATAAAGAGTTTGCGACACCCAGTGTAAAATGAGGAAATTGGCTTCCAGCATACCTGTTCTATCCAGGTGTAATTATTAGGGCAAAGTTGAAGAAGAGCACATGGTAATTTCTAAAAATTTACCTAGTTAGATCATCACATCCATTACTATTAAGAAAGTAAAATATATACTGTATCTTAAAATCAATCAGAAGTCTTTCAAAAGAACTACAGTATGCTGACCACCATGAAGAGGTAAAGGACATTTTGTTTGTTCACCAGTTTATAGGTGATGCTGAAAGAGGACTACTGCTTCTTTATCAGGTAGGCATTTAAAATCTTTAATTAGTTTATCCTTCTTAGAAGACACTAAAATACATCCTCTCTCAACAGCAGGTGAATGCTGGAGGTATCCTTAAAATTGTGCTCAAGATGCTAAAATTTTTTTAGACCAATTTACAATTTCACTTCCTCTGTGTTACAAGGATGTTGTAAAATGCTCTAATTACTCTTTATAATAATGCTGGCACCTCTGTGCCACATAAAAGAGGACATTTAATTTTGTAGAAGACAACTCTGGCAGTTTTGATTTTTACCTTTAATTAGATCTTAACAGCCTCTTTTTTCAAGACTGTAGAGTAGCCGTTCATTAATTTCACAATAAACCCACATATGTGGCCTTGCTACCAGGTAAAAGTTTCATTGGCAAGATTTTTAAAAAGAAAAGAAAAGAAAATACTGAAACTTTCTAATTTTAAGAATGGTTTTTTAATACATGCTGTTTCATGGATTATTTCACCTTCTAATGAGGTAAAAAGAAATATTAAATCCAATATTTTAACTGACAGATAAATGAATAAGTAAAGAGGCAAAGGAAGGATTTTTCTGTTTGTTTTTTCTTGAAATGATACCAAGAAAGGCACAGGGTTTGAATGTGAGTCTATGATCTTTGGATATTATATTAGTGTAATAAGCAGGCACAGCAGGACATACTACCTATCTATGAAATTAACTTTTGAAGTAAATTGAAGGGCACAAGGAAAAAGCATCGAGCTTGAGTTCTCAAAGGAAAAATAAATAATCTTGAATGTAAAAATCCCCTTTGTCATAACACTGGCTTCTATAATTCACATCTGAAAGACCGGCACACTAAACACAAGGGATGGTGCAAAAGTTCACAGGGTTTTAATTTTAAATTAAACCTCTTTGTTCAATGACATTTCTATTGTCAGTCATCATATTAACTAGGGTATCCAAACTGAAAGAGGCCCCATTGCTTTGTGTAGCAGAGAAGCAATGAATGTCCACAGTCTGTAGGTTTCACCATCGGCATTGCATATCTTTGGTGTCTTGCAAGGAAGACATTAGAAGGAGCTGCTGTAGGGCTAAACACAACTTTATTGCATGATGGTCAGGGTGAACATGAGGTAATGGCGGACAAAACAGCTCTATTTATAGTACACTGTACATTTGAGAATCCCGGGTGGTAGCTCATTGGCTACTGTCTGCGTGACGTCATAAATTGTCACGCCCATCTTCTCCAGGTGTGGTGTGGTGGGAAGGTTTCCCGCTCTTCAGGTATTCGGGGAATCTATACCATGTGAGCCGGATGCTCGCTACTGCCACCTGTGGTAGCTTAGCTCGCATCCTTATACAGCTTGCTACAATGTGTCTCTGATTAGATACAATTGGATACATTGACTGGTTACATTCTGTTAAAGGGAAACTTGCAACATTCATTTAATACATAACACCCCTTCCCCCAGGTGAGGACGAAATCCTTCAGCCATTGAGGCTTCCCGCATGTTTGCTTTGGGTGAGTGGTGGCCGCACTTGGGACCAGAGTCCCTGCATGTTCCTGGTTACTCTGCCCTCACCCTACAGTGGGAGGGTGTAACTCATTAGCGATTGGCTGCAAGTTCTGATCCGGGGATTGGGGAGGTCTAGGTGTGGGAGTAAACTCCAAGGATGTGAAACCGGGGGCTCCAGGGACTAAAGAGCTTGGATGGGTGGGGGACCACTCTGAAAAATCCCCCTGGTTTCCTAACTCAAAGTCTAACAGCTCCTCGAAATCCGCCTCTTCCAAATTGTTCCTGTTACCCGGGGGGTCAAAAGGATGCGGATTTGTGTCAATTCCCTCCCCCCTGTGGTCTGTGTCTCCCCCTTGGGATAAGCGGGTGGGGGAGAACCCTAATGCTGAATGCTCTGCTTGGTCACTCAAGTCTTGCCTTCCTACTATCCTACCCCTGAGCTGGTCGGCATGCTTGTCTCGACATTGTAAGAGACTGGCCCTGTTTGCCCGACCACTATTCCAGGCACCCAGTTAGGCCCACCGGCCGCATAGTTATGGCAATGCACTGCCTTGCCAATCTTGAAACTCTTGGTGCCCCCCGTTTCTATGTTTCTACCCGTGTCCTCCACCCTGGTTGGGTCTAACCTCGAGAGGATCGTGGTGGGTTTCCTCAGCATAAGGAGTTTGGTGGGTGACAGACCAGACGCTAAGGGGGTTACCCGATACCTTAATAGGAATTGGCAAAGTTGTAAGTTCAAATCCCCGGGGCCCATCCTACGAAGTGTGTCCTTCGTTGTTCACACCAGGCGTTCCGCTTGACCATTTTTAGCGGGGTGAAAAGGGGCCGCAGTTATGTGGTGAATTTTGTTAATCTCTATGAAACCTTGGAACTCCGCTGATGTGAAAGTTGTGGCGTTATCGCTCACAAGTGTTCAGGTAAACCGAAACAGCTGAATACCTTGCGTAATTGCTTAATTGTCGCAGCTGATGATGTACTGGCCATCGGGATTGCCTCCAACTATTTTGAGTAGGAGTCCACTATTATAAGGAAAAGGGTGCCCCTGAAGGGACCCGCGAAATCCACGTGTAGACGTGACCACGGTCCCCGGGCTGTGTCCCATTCTCTGTGTGGAAGTCGGGACTCCTCGGGCCAGGTGCTCTGGCAGCTCTCGCAAATGCCAATCATATGTTCTATGTCTGCATCCAGCTTGGGCCACCACATGTAACTTCTAGCTAGCACTTTGGAGCGCACAATCCCTGGGTGGCTGATATGCAGCATCTTGAGCACCCGAGACCTCAGAACTTCGGGGATTATTACCCGCTGCCCCCAGAGTAGGCAGCCTACCATAAACCTTGAATTCCTCCGTAGGGGAGGTTGCCGGCCACCCTTTTTGTTCCCATGAACTGACTAGGGCCAATGACTTGTCTTTCACCATAGCCTTGGCGATCTCCGCTGGCAGTATCGGGGGCGACTCTAGGGCCTCGATCAGGAGCACCTGGTGGTCCTGCTCTACCTCGCACTCTGGGTCCCCTGCCTGTGGGAGGGGTGACCTGGAAAGGGCATTGGCATGGCTGATCTCCTTGCCGGGACGGTAGGTCAACACATACTGGTACGCGTTGAGGAAAATGGCCCATCGCAGCATCCTTGGGGACAAGATCTACGGGGTTGGCTTGTCTGTGGTAAAAATCCCTAGCAGGGGCTTATGGTCAGTGATGACTGTGAACGGTCTGCCATAAAGGAAGTCATGGAACTTTTTGGTTCCTGCAACAATCGCCAGGGCTTCCCTATCTGTTTGCGCATAGTTGTGCTCTGCCTTGGACAGGGATCTCGAATAGAACACCACCGGGGCTTCTCGCCCACTCTCTAGCACATGGCAGAGGACTGCCCCCACCCCCACCAGGAGGCATCACAGACTAACACAATGGGTTTCTTTGGATCGAAGTGGGTCAAGACAGCCTTGGAGTATAGAAGTTGCTTGATCCCTCGGAATGCCCGTTCCTGGCTGTCCCCCCCACCGCCAAGCCGCATCTTTCTTGAGTAGTTTGTGCAGTGGCTCTGCTACTGACACCTTTCCCGGCAGGAAAGAGTGAAACATGGAATATTGCTTCAGTACTTTGGGGCTTTCAGAAACTGCAAATTTTACTTAAAAAAAAAACTCATCTTGAAAAGCAAGGATAACCAAAGCAGGAAGAGATTGACAGCTCAAGTGCTAATGAAAAGCCCAGCATCTCCTGCAAACCTCATTTAAATAGAGAGGGAATTCCTCCATCCATTTTAACAACATAGCTTCACTCATTCAAGTGTAAGTGGCCAAGAGCCAGTATCCATGATTATGCATAGGGTAAGGCTGGAGACTAGAATTCAAGTCACTACTTGGCTATGAGTCAGTCATTGTTTCTGAGCCTAACCTATACCACTGGACTGATGTGTGTGAGAGAAAAATATTGGAAAAGGAACCTTAAATTCTAAACACTTATCCATTAAGAATATCCCTTTAAACCTGATTTTTAAAGCAATTATATCATACCTGGTTAACATAGAGTTCTCTGTTATAAAATTGCCAAAAGCAGCTCCACTGGTTGTGGAGCTGCTGTGGCTTAGAAGCTGAAATTTTATCTTGTAAGCAGAAGGTTGGGGTTCGATTCCCCAGAGGGGAGTTGAAATTAGAAGGCGAGTGAAAACATATATGATTTTTTTAGGGTTAGACACCCTAATCACTCCCTGTCCAGCACCCTTTTAGGGAAGCCAGCACACCTCTATCTGCACCTGACTAATATGTTATATGTGTTTTTAGTGATATACAGTGACAGAGGTGGCTATGATAAGACAAGGATGGAGGAGCAGCCACTGTATTCTGCCTTGAGTTTTTTGGAAGAAGGGTAGGATCCTACATTTATCCTGCCTCTTCTAACAGTGAAGAATGAAACTCCCAACCTCTGGCTCTGCTGCCAGATACTGAAGTATTTCATTTCATTTCAAGTTTAATTTCTACACTGCTTTACTCAACCCGTGGGTGACTGAAAGCGGTTTAATCAGTCACAATAAAGTAATACAGTAATACAAGTAAATATATAAATCAATACAATCAATAATACAATAAGTATCCTGGTAGCTCTAATCATCAATACGTTTTTGAATTAAATCTTAAGGCTTCTTGTTCATAAGGAGCACTCTTACTTCAGATGAAATTGGTGTATTCCTTTGAATGACTCAAGGTGTCACTACCAAATACTCTTTTACACTGATCAGGATTAAATATGCATTTAGAAAATTTAGTGTATGAAAACCAAGACACAGGACACAGCCTCGGGCTGGGTTAACTCAGGTTTATTGCATGGTGGTCAGAGGGAACATGAGGTAATGGCGGATCAATAGCTCTTTATATACGGTAGTAACACATTTGAACGTGGCTCCAGGATAGCCCATTGGCTACTGTCTGCGTGACGTCATTGCTGGTCACGCCCTTCTTGTCCAGGTGTAGGTGGTGGCGGGAGACTTCCCGCGCTGTTGCCTTTTGATGAGTTTGGACCAAGAGAGCCTGGACGCTCGCTGCTGCCAGCTGGTGGTCATTAGCTCGCGTCCTATTACAGGGTTTATGTGATACAGCTGAAGGTTACATTGTTACCCGTTGGCAAGGTTACATTGGTTAAGATACATTGTTATCCATGTAGAAGATCACTCCATTAGAACACAACACCCCTCCCCCCTAGGATGAGACGAAGTCTCGAACTCGACACTCCCCCCCCCCCTAGGATGAGACGAAGTCTCTCAGCCAAGATGGCTTATTTCGAACACGCTGGGGTCTCGCTGCGGGCTGCCTTTCCCCGGGTTTGCTACCTTCTCTTTGTCCCCTGGTTTCCTGTCCTGTAATTGGAGAGGGAGACTCGTTAGTGACTTGCCGCGGCTCCGTGGCGTTGTTGGGAGGTGTGTGCTTTATTGGGGAAGAACCGGGGGCACTGAGGGCTAACGAAAAACCCCTCTTCTCGCTTGGATGGGTGGGGGAACACTCCCGAAAACCCCCCCGGCTCGCAAAATCAAAATCAGAATTAAATTCGGGGGCAGCGGTCGCGAACTCCTCTCCCCCTTCCCCGGCCCCTGATAGAGCTGGCGTATCAAAAGGGTATGAGTCGGGGCCGCTGCTTTCCCCCCTTGTTTGGGACTGTTGTCCGTTGCTGTCTCCCCCTTGGGCTAAACGGGTGGGGGAGAACCCTAACGCTGAATCCTGTTGCTGAGCCCCACTGACCGGCCCCCCACTCACTCGGTGCCTAAGTTGGTCCGCGTGCCTCCTCCAGAGGAGACCGGTGCTAGTCTCGACCCGGTACGACACTGGCCCCGTCTGTTCCACAACCGTCCCTGGTACCCAGGCTGGACCTGCGCTGGCGTAGTTCCTGCAGTGAACAGGATCGCCGACGGCGAAACCTTTTGAGACTGCCAACCCTATGTTTTTTCCTTTGTCCTCGACTCTCGTCGGGTCTAGCCTGGACAGGATCGTGGTCAGTTTTCGCCGCATCAACAGCTCTGCCGGCGAGTAACCTGACGCTAAGGGGGTCACCCTATACGCTAATAAAAACTGACATACTTGGTGATTTAGGTCCCCCGGGCCCATGCGCCGCAGCGCATCCTTTGTTGTCCGCACCAGCCGTTCCACTTGGCCATTCGTGGCCGGGTGAAACGGCGCGGATGTGACATGCCGAATGGCGTTTGCCTCCATGAATGCCCTGAACTCAGCGGAGGTGAAACAACTAGCGTTATCGCTGACCAAAGTGTCGGGTAAACCGAACGTGGAAAAGACTCTCCTTAGTTGGCCAATTGTAGTGGCGGAGGACGTGCTCTTTACTGGGATAACCTCCAGCCACTTGGAGAACGCATCCACCACCAGGAGAAAAATGGTTCCTCGGAACGGACCAGCGAAGTCTACGTGCACCCTGGACCATGGCCCCCTTGCTGCGTCCCATTCCCTATGCGGGAGGCGGGCCGCCTCCGGTCGGGAGCCCTGGCATGCCTCACAAGTGCCGACCATGTGCTCAATGTCCGCGTCCAGCTGTGGCCACCAGAAGTAACTCCGGGCCAGCGCCTTGGAACGGACGATGCCCGGGTGGCCGATGTGCAGCATTTTTAGCACCCTCGGACGCAGGGACGTAGGGACCACCACCCGCTGGCCCCACAAAAGGCACCCCCTCTCTAGGGACAGCTCTATTTTTTTTCGAAAAAATGGGTCGAATTCCGTACCCGGGGATGACGCCGGCCACCCCTTCTGTACCCATGAGCTAACTTTCTCCAGCGTTCTATCCTTGCCTGTCGCCCTGGCAATGTCGGCTGGTACGATTGGGGGTGAATCTAAAACCTCTATTAACAAGACCTGGTGGTCTCTCTCTGCCCTTGCCTGCTGGACGCCCGACAAGGGCAAAGGAGACCTTGAGAGTGCGTCTGCATGGCTGATCTCCTTCCCGGGCCGGTATTCCAACTCATGTTGGTATGCGTTGAGAAAGATAGCCCACCGCAGCATTCTTGGGGACAGGATCTGTGGCGTGGGCTTATTTGCGGTGAAAATTCCCAACAAGGGCTTGTGGTCAGTCACGATTTTGAATGGCCGACCATACAGAAAATCGTGAAATTTTTTGGTTCCCGCTACTATCGCTAATGCCTCCCTGTCGGTCTGTGCGTAATTACGCTCTGCTTGGGACAGGGACCTTGAATAAAACGCTATCGGGGCCTCCCTTCCGTCGTCCAACACGTGGCAAAGCACCGCCCCCACCCCCACCGGGGATGCGTCGCAGACTAAGACCACTGGCCGTTTGGGGTCGAAGTGCGTCAGGATTGCCTCAGATGTTAGGAGCTGCTTCAACTCTTTAAACGCCCTCTCTTGCTCGTCACCCCACATCCATGTTTCCTCCTTTTTTAGCAAACGATGGAGTGGCTCGGCCACGGACGCCTTCCGCGGAAGGAAGGTATGGTAAAAATTGAGGAGCCCCAGAAATGACTGTAGCTCCGTTTTGGATGTGGGGCGAGGGGCGTTCTTGATGGCGGCTACTTTGGACTTGGACGGCTTAATACCCTCTGGCGTGACCCGAAACCCTAAAAACTCAACCTCAGTTTCGAAAAAGACGCATTTGTCTTTTCTCAGCCGCAGCCCCGCTTTCTCGAACACCGTCAGTACTTTATCCAATCTCTTTGCCAGTTCGGCCTCACTCCCCCCTGTTATCAACACGTCATCAAAATAAGGCAACACCCCCTCCAGCCCCTTCAGGAGGCGTTCCACAAGCGACTGAAAAAGGCCGGGTGCCGAGTTCACGCCGAACTGTAAACGCGACACCTGGAACGCCCCTTTATGTGTGACTATTGTTTGTGCCGCGGCCGTGGCGGGGGTTACAGGGAGTTGCTGATAGGCTTGTGCCAAATCGAGTTTAGCGAAACACTTTCCCCCATTCAGCCTGGCCAGAAGGTGGCTGACCACCGGCACCGGGTATGCATTAGGGCGGATCGCCTTGTTAATTGTACACTTATAATCAGCGCAAATGCGCACCTCCCCGTTAGCCTTCAGAGCGGTTACAATTGGAGTTTCCCACTCCGCGGAATCGACAGGAATAAGAATCCCCTGGCCCACCAGTTTGTCCAGTTCCGCCTCTATTTTGTCCTTTAGTGCGAATGGCACCCTGCGCGGTTTGAGTCTTATCGGGCGGACCTCCGGGTCTAGGTCGAAGGCTACAGGGGGTCCCTTGAACTTTCCAAGTCCTTTTTTAAAGACGGCGGGATGCGCGTCGCACACCGCTTGTATTGGATCCCCCCCACTGTATGAACTCCCCCTATGAACAAACCTAAGGGCTGGAACCACTGCGTCCCTAGGAGGCTGCAATTTCCCCCCTTAAGGACAACTAGGGGCAGTTCTGCAGAATGTCTCTTAAAATTGACCCGAAATTTCCCGACCCCCAGCACTGGAATGCTGTTCCCCTGTACGTCTCGCAGCGTGGACCTCAGTGTTTTAAGTTTGGGCCGCACGTGGGGGTCGATTTTCAAAAACTCTTTCTGGGGAATTATGGAATAGGAGGACCCCGAGTCGATTTCCATCATGATAGGGGCCCCTTGTACTAATACCTCAACGAAGTAATGAGACTGTCCCGCGGACACGCTGAACACGGGAGCGTCGTCCTCGCTGTCGCCCGAGATGCGGCCCACGCCGTCCTGCTTCCTCGTGGTCTGGGCGCCATCTTTGGACCTCACTGGACGGTCCGGTCTGGTCGAACGGTCTTGCGACTGCCTCCGGCCCTCCTTCCGCTTTCTGCATGCCTTGGCGATGTGCCCCCGATGACCGCAGGTGTAACACTCGGCTTTTCTGAATGGGCACCTCGCGCGCTCATGGGCCGCTCCGCAACCATCGCAGCGGCGCCCCCCTTTTCGGACCTTCTGGACCTCCTCGCCGTCGCTGCCTTCCGTGGACGACTTCGAGGCCCGTCGGGTTGCGTGCACCGACTGTCCGGACTTTCCGTGCACCGAATTTTCCGCTTTGCCGGCTCTAGGACGCCACTCACGCCACTGGTGCATCTCGTCCACTCCCGCATTCGTGGATTCCGCGGCTTCCGCGGCCTCTACAACCTCTGCCAGCGTGGTTGGTGGCTCCTTGTTCATTAAGCTGCGCTGCACCTCCTTGTCCTTCAGGCCACACAGGACTCCGTCCCTGAGGGCCATCTCTAGGTTGTCCCATCTGCAGGGGGCGGCGGCTATTCTCATGGCTGTTACGAATGCCTCAACCGACTCGTCCGGCGCTTGGACTCGCCTCCAAAACGCGCTCCGAGCGGGAAACATTGCCCTCGAGGGTCGGAAACGCTCACGCAGCAGCTTCATGATGTCATCGGCTTTGAAATCGCTCACCTTCTTCGGTGCAATGATGCCCACCAGCGTTCGCTTGGTTTCTATCCCAAGCATTCTGGTGAGGATGGCCCTCTTTCTTTCCTCGTCGTCTTCTTTGACTTTGAGTTCCACCAGTGCCGCCTGGAAGTCCATCTCAAAAAGCTCCCAGTCTTGCGGTGTGGTGATGTTGAACCCGCTCTGTGCCCTGGCTCCTTGGGAATCCATGATCCCATCCTCGTCGCCAATTTAGTGTATGAAAACCAAGACACAGGACACAGCCTCGGGCTGGGTTAACTCAGGTTTATTGCATGGTGGTCAGAGGGAACATGAGGTAATGGCGGATCAATAGCTCTTTATATACGGTAGTAACACATTTGAACGTGGCTCCAGGATAGCCCATTGGCTACTGTCTGCGTGACGTCATTGCTGGTCACGCCCTTCTTGTCCAGGTGTAGGTGGTGGCGGGAGACTTCCCGCGCTGTTGCCTTTTGATGAGTTTGGACCAAGAGAGCCTGGACGCTCGCTGCTGCCAGCTGGTGGTCATTAGCTCGCGTCCTATTACAGGGTTATGTGATACAGCTGAAGGTTACATTGTTACCCGTTGGCAAGGTTACATTGGTTAAGATACATTGTTATCCATGTAGAAGATCACTCCATTAGAACACAACAGAAAATTGATAGGGTTCAAGGTTGACTCAGCCTTCCATCCTTCTGAGGTCAGAAAATGAGTACCCTGCATGTTGGGGCAAAATGCTAATTAACTTGTGAACTGCCGAGAGTGCACTAAGCGCTATCAGATGATATGTGAGTGCAATTGCTAATTGCTATTGCTATATCCATCTAGAACACCAGATCACCCTCAATGCATACTTGTAACATCTCCTCATGTGCTTAGCTATCATGTACATAGGCAGACAAAAAGATCCCACTCTTTCATTAGTATACAAAAAAGCTCTAAGTATTACATAACTTCTTACTGGATTTACTTTGCTAAGGAATAGTGGTATACAAATAAACTTGATGATGATAATGCATAGAATAGCAGAAATTCTACCAGCCGGTACTGTCTTTCATTATATGAATAGAGCTCATGGCTCTAAGTGCATTAACTTTCTGTTTACTCCACTCATAACAACTTTCTACATTGGTACAATAAAGCTGATATTGTATAAACGTTTTGTGTCAGACTGTGTAGCAGATTGTATACACGCATATTAAAACTTACGGTAAAACCCGGGTTATGAGTGCCCTGGGTTACATTTGCCACAGTTTATGATGGCAAATTTAATTAAAATAATTCCCCAGTGTATGACCTTTTTCAGTTAATAACCAAAAATTGTGCTATTTTAAACTTTAAAATGGCCACTGCCACCATTTTAGAGTTTAAAATGGCAGCAGCCATTTTAGAGTTCAAAATGGCCACCACCCCTCCCCCTAAAGTCACAATGCAGACTGGGGTGTGTGTGTGCATGTTTTCAGCTGTAGCACTGGCCAGAGAGCTTAGAGGAAGGTGGGAACTGAGCAGATAAGGTCCCCAAACAGCATGGGAAAGATAGGAACATCACTTCATCACTTTTATGGGGGTGGAAGACTATTATGTCTGGCATTTTTTGGCAGGTTTTTGTATTTATTTATTTTTGGTCTGGTCAGGAATATTTCCCTTTTGGATGTTTTTGTGGTTTTTTGTAAAAAAAAATTGGATTATTTTTGGTCCAGTGCTTCCGTTTATGGTGGTGGTGGTGGTGGTTGCGTTACAATGGAGGATGTTGGAATGCACCTTCATCATAACCCGAGGTTTTACTGTATTTACCAAGAAACCCTTTAAGTAGTTCTTATGCTCATTCTCATGCTTCTTCTTTCAAACATACACACTTTAAAAAAATTGACAGGCAATGCTTTCCTTTAATTCCCTTTTCCCACTTTCCAGTGCTGAAACCCAAGGAAAAAGTTTGTTTAAAAAATAATTGAAGAAAACATTAATCTAGACAATGAGAAAAAATTGAAAATGTAGATGATTTATAATAATCTATTTACTTGAAAGGAGAATGGGGAAAGAAAAAGGCCAGGATTAAATCTCAGCCAAATTCCAATAGCAAGGCAAAATGTGTGAATAGCTGAATCAGTCAGTATTAGTTTAAAAAACAATTCAAAAATTTAGCAACATTCTTTGAAGTCTGCAGAAATAAAGTCAATTTGACTGGCTCCAAATCTTACAATAAGCACGATGAGAGAGGTTTAGTTCACTTTTAAATCCAAAAGGTTTTCATAATTCATCAGGTAATTATTTCCTTATCTTGTAGCCCAGAAGGTCACTATTAAAACATTTCATATCTGTATAGGTATATGAGAAACTCCTGAGTTAGAATTCATTACAATATAGCCCCATTTTTCACCAAGATGCTTAAATTGGGTTAGCTAATTTCTTATTAATCTATATACAGTAATACCTCACTTAAAGAGCATAATGTGTTCCATGGGATTGCTCTTTAAGCAATGTAGTGACCTTTTACATGGGATTCTGACCAGCAGAATGAAGACACGAGATTTGTGAGGGGTTAGCTGGGTACTTCGGAATCTTCTCTCTGCTCTTCTCCCTCCTGTTCTCCTTCTCCCAATAGCTCTCTTTATTAACAGTTTCACACAAGCATACAGCATATAGCACTCAATGACATGATCCATCATCCTTCACCACACTGTCACTCTATGCTGCACTAGGCCTACTCAAATTGATGTTTACACAATTGATGATAGATGAACGCAATTTATTTCTGTATCCTTACAGTAGCAAGAAGGAAATGTTCCTAGATAATTGGTTCAGGATGGTCCAAGAACAGGACATTATCACCATCATAGGGAATGAACAACCTTTGTTATTGATCATCTTATTGGAGAATTTGGTCTCACAATTAACCTGTTCAATCCAGAAGGATGCAATAAAGCGAGTTTGCTCTTTAAGCGAAACACCATTGTAAGTGACCAATTGTGATTTCTGGTAGGTGGGATTGTGAACCCCAATTTAGTTGCTAAGCGAGTTTTTGGTTGGTTTTAGTTGTTAAGCAAGGCGACCAGAGAAAATTCTGCTCTTTAAGCGAGTTAGTCTCTAAGTAAGGCACTCTTTTTGTGAGGTTTTACTGTATGTTACTTGGATTATCTGGTGCTAAAATTCTTGTCCTGTATAATAAGCAACCTTTTGCTGATAATGCAGTAGTCCTTATACTGTTGCATTAGGTGTTGATCTCACCGCCCACAGCCATGACCAACTCTGTGTACTTTATGTATAGCTGACTCTGGACAACTTTTCGTGACAGTTGGTTGGAGTATAATCTGAGGAGGTTCATGTTTTAATTGGTTTGTTAGTCTTGAAAATGCTACAGTATTCTTTCAGTGTTTAAAATGTTTTTAATTAAACAAATAAAATGTTATATATACAACAAAACTTCAACAAAAATTTTTTTACGGATCTTCATTCAGTTTACAGAATTGCTAGATGTCAATTCTTTCCTTTTCAATTGAATAAAATCTATAAATTCTCCTTATTCTGCTTCAATAGTCCCCACTTAAATTTAATATTAGAAGTTGATTTATCATTAATAGTTTTGTCCCAACCCTCTTTACAGTATTCATTTACCAGTAATTGAAAATCATACTGTATTTTCCATTTCTTAGCTACCACTAATGTCACTGCTATTAACAATTTTGAAATTAGTTCTTTACTTGACCATTTACAGTACATTCCACCTTATCATATTCCTCATTTTTGTTTCCATGATGAATTATCTGAATGTTCAGCTCCATATTTTTGCTACTGCCTGATTACATGAATAAAATTATTGTATTCTGTTTGGGGAAACACTCTAGGATTATTCCATTAATCATTGCAGGTGTTTAATACTGGTGGTCAAATGTTTATTGCTGGGAACTCTCGGTTAATTAAATTGGATGGTCCCACTGTTTTCCATTTGAGAAAATCAGAGACTGCACTCTAACCTGGTCTTTGTTTATGGTTTCAGAGTACTTCCTATGCAGAGCTTCAGGCAAACAGGAAAATGTCTCTGTTGAGTCCTTCTTTATCCTCATAAGAACATAAGAACAGCCTTGCTAGAACAGGCCACAGCCCATCCAGTCCAGCATTTTGTCTCACACAGTGGCTCACCATTTCCTTCAGGGTATTCCCAGGGAGATGCCTTCACCTGCTTAGGATTCCCTGGAAATGGCATTGAGAGATATCCTGCCTATCTCTCCAACCCGGAGGTTGTCCTTAAGTATCCATAATTATAGCCATTGATCCCCTTGTCCTCCATGAACTTGTCTAATCCTTTCTTAAAGCTGTCAAGACTGACAGCTGTCACCACTTCTTCTGGCAGGGAGTTCCATAGACCAGTGATCCTCTGGGTGAAAAAGTACTTTCTCTTATTTGTTTGAGAACTAGTACCCAAAAGTTTCATCGAGTGTCCCCTAGTTCTAGTGTTGTGTGATAGGGAAAACAGTTTTTCCTTATCTACTTTGTCCACACCGTGCATGATTTTATAAACTTCAATCAGGTCACCTCTTAGACGCCGTCCTTCAAGAGTGAAAAGGCCCAACCATTGCAGCCTCAGATGGTAAGGAAGGTGTTCCAGTCCCCTAATCATTCTGGTTGCCCTCCTCTGTACTTTCTCCAACTCCATAATATCCTTCTGGAGGTATGGCGACCAGAACTGTACACAGTATTCCAGATGGGGCCTCACCATAGATTTATAAAGAGGCAAAATGACACTTGCTGACTTATTTTCTATACCCTTCCCTCAAAGCCATTGTGAAGGTTTGTATTAGCAATGTGAAAATTTCTTGAAAATTTACTACTTATCAAATAGATTGAGTCTCCAGCATGTATCAGAAATCAGTGTCCTGTTCAATACTTTACCTTTAGCACAGGAGTTTGCAACATTTTTAATCCAGGGGCCAGGTCACACTCCCTCAGACAGCTTCGGGGGCCAGATGGCCACTTTGCACTTCCTCCACCACATGACACTTCCTGGTGTGGTGGAGATGTTGGGGGGCCACATGAAATGGCATGTGGGCCACGTCTAGCCAACAGGCCACAGTTTGAGAATCTCTGCTTTAGCACAAGCATGAGGTATGGATCACTTTTTTCTCATTGAATTCTCAATAATTTGTGAAAAACAAGTCCTTTTTCTTTGCAAAGCTAAGTGGGCAGGCACACATAAAACAAACACATCTGCTGAGAAAACACAGATGGATTAGCTTGTCATAAAGTTGAAAACAATAATTGAGAGGCCATCTCTAAGGCTGTATATGTGAATGCTGACAGCCGTTTTGAGAAAGTCCCCATGTGTTCGCTCAATATAACTTTGGATAACAATTTGTGTACTGATTTCTAAGAAGCATGAAGTTAAACTAAAGTTGAGCAACTTCCGTATCACCAAGTGATTGCTTAGAAAACAAAAGAGAGGACAGATTGCCAAACTCCACCTGGCTTTCTTTCTACCACACCCAACCTGGTTAAGATTAGTTGTTACAAATATTCGTGCTTTGGCTTCTGGCCATTCTGAGAGCCCACCAGCCATGGCCTCCAGAATATGGAGTTAAAATTCACTCTTCTGTTGGATCTTGAAATGATCAGGGGATGCATGTGAGAAAACTAACAGCAAGCTGCTAGTTTCTTTTCACAAATCCTCCTGATCTCAGCCCTCACTATTTTTGTGAAAATGTTCCTGCTGTTAGTACAGATCCTCCCATATCATATTTCTGAAATGCCCTGGAGTATATAGGGGAAGGGTGCACAAAGAAACATAAAGTGTACACTGACTGAACCTAAGTATGTGAAATAAACACTGGACCCAAATTTACCAAAGGCTGAAATAATCCCTCTTCAGGGTGAATCATTGCCAAAGCTCTGGTTTCAGTTTATTGAAATGAGCATGTATGGGTTTTGAGTTTGCTCACTTGAGGATTAAGAAAGGAGTGAAAATGATTATACCTAAACAATCCTGCTCAATATATATTTCAAAATTCTTTCTAACACCTGATATTACTTAAAACTGAAAGAAAGTCATCTGTGATGCTGAAATTGGGTTCCAGTAATATATAAACAGAACTCTGAGGGAGAGGTGATTGTGCTAGCAGATGGATAGTTTAGTGCCCCTTGGTTTTTTTAAAACCCAACAAAGACAGAACTATGTGAATATGCTGAGATGTTTTAATTAAAATAGTAGAGAGAAAGTAGATGATGCCCATATTTAAGGATCAGGTAGCCTACTAACAAGAAATAAATTATTGTGCTGTTAAACTGTTTACCAATTGAAATGAGAAAACCATATTTAAAAAGGTATCCATTAGAGTTATTAAATAAATTAAAAGAAAGCTGGAAATTATTTTTAGAGTGACACTTGATGCTTTTTATAAAACATCAAGATGTTGGGAGGTATCCTGCATATAGGTATTTCCTTTTTTCTCAGCTATGGTGGCACCTTAAATGTTTTCCATTTAAAAAATGACTACAGTGATACCTCATACAACATCCAAACTTGGTTCCACAAGTTTGGACTTTATACGGATTTGGACTTTGTATGAAGCATGCAAAATCCTAGCTGCTATGCCTCATACAAAGTCCAAATCCTTGCCGTGATGCCAATCTCCTATGATAATTTGGACATCATTTCTTGGTGTCTGTTCTATGAGGTGTTGTAGGTCCTCATAGAACTGATCCACTGCAGCTTCATCTGCATCAGTGACTTTAAGCTTTAGAATATCAGGCCAAGTCCACTGACAACACCATCTTTGAATATGAAGTTCACTGCATGGTAGTTAATAATAATTTCATGTCATCAAGTATTCTGGGTTGAAATAATTTTTGCTGGAGAAACTCTGCTCAGCGGATGCCTGAATGAGGTTCCTTTCATGTTCCCAAGAGTTGGGAACAGAGATGGGTGCTCAATCTGTCATGCAGTATCCTGGTCTCGAACTGCTGAAATAAGTCCCTGAAACTGAAATAAGTCTCTGAAAGGTATTCCAAATGTTAAATGGTGTAATATACCACCAAACCACCCTAAATTAAGCTGACCTTCTGATCATAGCAGGGATATCCAGCAGGACAAAGAACCAGTTCTGTTTTTAACCCAGGACTTTTGCTGCCTGTTTGAGTTGATAATACTGGGTAAGATAAACCAACAGTCTGATTTATTACAAATCAGTTTCCTATGGCTATATGATCGAACTGAGGGTAAATGGCACTTTTAATGGGAATAACATTTCCCAGTTGATTTATATTTTGTTCATACTGGTGCAATGGTTGTTTTCTATCAGAGGTTGTAGAAGTTGTGTTTCAAAATATAGCTCCCAGAGAGCAAACGTCATGGTCTGCATAGCCAGCGGGTGACATGCAGAAAGCTTTCTCTTCTTATGTTGTTAGCCGCTCTGGGTGGTGCTCACGCAAGAAGAGTGGGATAAACATAAACATAAACATAAACATAAACATAAGCATAAGCATAAGCATAAGCATAAGCATAAGCATAAGCATAAGCATAAGCATAAGCATAAACATAAACATAAACATAAACTAATAATAATTAATGGCTAAAAACTGCATGCAAAATGGATTTGATTTCTCAAGTCCATTTGCATGTGTGGAATGTCATCGCAGAGATGTCAAGCAATGTGTAGACTCCTCACTGAATAACGACTCCAAAGAATTCAAGGTAAGGACCACATGATTCTCTTTGTTCATAGTCCAGAAAAGAAAATTTTCTAAACTCTTCTTTTTCTTTAGAACAGAATAGGGAAGATCTTTGAGGTCTAAAGGCCAAATTGATTTAGACCAAGCAAATTGAGGACTGCTGGCATATAGACTATAATATGGTTATCCAGAGCCTATTCATTCACACAGTCTTAAACAAACAAACAAACAAACAAACACAAACACCACCTTCATAGACACACACACACATTATTCCTCCAAGCTACTTTAAAGCCTTTCCTCCCATCCCATTTAGGCTGGTTTCCCTATTAACTAGAACATACATTCACAACCTACAGCCCATGGTCCAGACCCGGCCCCCAACACCAATTCATCTGGCCACTGGTGCCCTTGTCACTCCTGGAAGTGGAAGTAAAACATGTGCCATGGATGCGCAGAATGCTGCTAAATTTGTTCTGTGCATGCGCAGGACACATTTTATTTCCGCTTCCAGGTGAGAGTAGTAACCACATGACCAGCCCAATCAGCTGCCCAGGAGGTGGAGTAAGGACCGCAGTCTGAAAATGTTGAGAATCGCTGAACTAGAAGAAATACATTAACAGAACTGTACTGTCTGAAATGGCCAAGAGGCTGCAAGGAGGAGTTAAAATAGTGTGTTTAAGTGCAGCTGGTGTTAGCAAGCAGAATAGGTAGTTGTTGTTGAAGAAATTAGAACACATGCAAAAGAGTGCTTAATTTATCATAAATGAAGGTGCACTGAAAGGAAATAAGCTGGAAGCTACACTGTCAGTTTATTAAGATGTGCCAACATTTATTTTTATAGATGCAATTTTTCATATGATTTTCATATCCTAATTGCTGTGGTGGTTAAATCTACCCATCCGCTGAAATATGTCACATGTACTGCTTTCAGAAAAACATTCACTCATTAGTGATATGACCTCTGATACCTTGTTTTTCATTACACATCTTACCACACTTTTCAATACTCTCTAGGCCAATATTTTATGGGGATAAAGTGTTTATTGGTTGTGTTAGCCAGGAAAGGGCTGGCAGAGATGGGGACCATAGAAAGAATTCAGTCAACACATTTGCTTGTCAGTGTTCAGCATCATCTTAGTTTGTTCCATCTTTTACTCAAAAACCAGTCAGGCAGATTTTTAAACTTTTAATGAGCTCATACAAGGAGAAATTTTCTACCAAGTTAAGTTCAAAATGATATTCTTTTGCTTCTGTTTTGCTTTTCATAGTTGAATTTTTTGGAATAGTAGTTGTGTTAGTCTGTGTTTCAAGCATATCAGAGAATAAGAAAAAAGAAAGAAAAGCGCTATAGCACTTTGAAGACAGTTATATTTTAATGTTAGCTTTCATGGATCAAGTCCACTTCATCAGACATGGGAGTGAGGCATCAATTTATACACATCAGGTACAGAGGTACAGAGTGACTGGTTAGCCTAACAGATAAATATACAAGTCAATATGGCTTTATACAACTGGTAATGGCAGATGATCTCTGGTTGTTATTCGGATTAGTTGTTAATTTCCCCCTTTTTTCAATTGCAAATTGTAGAAGGTGTCACAGACTTGACCCTTGCCGTGGGTTCAAGAGGCTGGGTATGATCAGTAGGCTGTTAGTTTTCCTCTACTCCACAACTCCCTCAACAGCCTATCTGTCACCTCTCCTTCCAGAACTCGGGTTGCCATGCTCCCACCTGTATGACACAGGGAATGTGGTTGTTGATTTGGTAGTGTGTTAAGCAGAGAGCAAAGTGCCTGGCTATGCCTGAGAAGTAAATTCCAACTCCGTAGATGTTAAAGCTCAAATAGAACTTTATTTCCAAGTTGCAATTTCATAGAAGCAAAGCATAATATCTGTGAAAATAAAACAGTCCATAGAGACAGAAGTCTCAGAAATCCATCAATTCATTGGGCAGGGAATATATCTCCAAGACAGACTCCAATCCAGTCCAATCCAATCCAGCCCTGTTGGGCTACATCCTGCCTTAGGGTCTTTGTTCCCTCCAGGGAATAGAGTCCAGCTAACAAGAGCCTGGTAGCCCTTAGTTAGAGAACCAGTTTGGGGTCTCAAAATATGCCCCTTTTAAAGAGAAATGAATGACTTCTGCCACCCTTAGGAATTCAATGATTTCATCCAGATTACCTCATGGGAAATCCCCAGAATCTGCAGGTGTTCTCTCTCCCCTCTGGAATGCATGAGAACATGATAACACACTTGGCCTCCCATGGCATGATGGGATTGACCTCTTCCCTCTGTCATCTGACCCCTCCGGATATGAGGGGCCAAAGGGCAGATGAGAAAGGTTGAGAACGAAAATGCTTCCTCTGATGTCATATCTGGCTGACAGGCACCTGATGCTGACCTAATTTCTGTGGAATCTGAGATATTTAGAAAGAACTAGCATAGGTACTAATCTTTGATGGGGTTATTTTTTGGGGGGGGCTCAACCCATGGGGTGGGGGTGGCTTGGGGAGGGTTTTTTTCTTTTTGCCTTCCCCCACACCATTTGTGATGCCCCCTGGCTCTTAGTAAAGGAACCTGGGCAGACTCACCCCAGAGTGATGATGAGGGAGGGATGATAGGTATTGAGGGGGGAAATTAGGAGGAAAGGAACACTGGAGGATAAGAATGAGGGATGGAAGGAAAGAAGGAAGGGGAGAAGAACGGCTAGAGGTAGGGAAGGAAGGATGAGAGCTAATTACCCAGCCTTGGCTGGGGGTGTTTGTTGTATGTTTAGGTTTTTTGGACCCTGATAACCCCAGCACACAGAGACTCTCTCTCTCTCTCATTCAGGCACACCCACAAGTGACTGATCTGGAACCCACTGTCTTCTGCATTGTCTTGCACACACACAAAGACACATACTCCCTGTCTCTCTCTGTCTCTTACTTACACAGCATTGATGTACATTGAAAGTGTCTCGTTCCAGGGCTGTAGAGGCTTAAATGAAATGGGTTTGTTCCATCCAAAACAGGACCTTTCCTCATCAGTCATTCACTCTCAAATTCAACCAATTACAGTTCAACATGCAAATCAGCTATCTCCAAAATTCTGCTTCCAGGCCTGATTAGATTCTCTCCAGAATTCCAGGACCTTACCCCATCAGTCATTCACTCTCAACCAATCACATTCCAACATGCAAATCTGCTCTCTCCAACATTCTGTTTCCAGGCCTGGCTGTTAAACTGCCATTTTTCTCCCATGGCACCATGGGAGTTGTAGTTTCCATTCTTTTCCCCATTTTGTGGGGCTTAGGCCCCACTCTCATCCTCCAGACCCTCGTGGCGCTGATCTCAGGGACAAAAGGTAGGTGTGTATGGAGCATTATGGGATAGACTCCAGGGGTGTGGGTATGCATTTTGCACACTTATGGCCACACCCTTTCCTTATAGGTATAGATGCAGACAGCTACATCACAGTTTGACCAGCTCTAGCAAAGCAAGTAGCTATGTCAACCCAACCCTAGGATCATGACAGAAGGATACAAAACAAACACCTGGCATTGAACATTTGGTACTGAGTTTAAACTTCAGCATCTGTTGACAATTGTGTGAGTTCATCTTTTGTTCTGTGAGACAGCCTATGTTGTGAATGAGAATTTTACTGAAAAATTTCTGTGAAGGTGATGTAACAACATATAACATGCAACATATATAGCAGGATATAACAACCTCTGTATAAAATTTAATAATGTCCCAGAAACCCTTGGTTAATATTCAAACATTTGTAATGGGTGTCCAGCAAATGTGTGTATTTTATTTCTGGACAATATTTGTGCAAAATAGTAAATGGACATAAATCAGACATCAGGAATGGCAACACAGAGAAACCCATTTCAAACCATTTCAATCTAGCTGGACATGATATCCAAGACTTGAAAGCTGCCATTCTAGAACAGAGAAATTACAAGACAAAGATCCAGACAGCAGAAATCTTTGTTCATTGAACTACTGAGGGGGGCGTGTCATGATGGAGGGCTGAGAGGGACGAGCTTTTCCCCGCTCGGAAAGGAGAGAAAAGAAAGTGGCTTTTTTAAAGTGAAAATAGTCCTTGAAACCGGCTGAAAAATGGATTAGGAAAAAGAGAAGGAAAATTAGCAGTGGAAAATATATTGGATGCCCCAAAGCAGCGCCGAGAAAAAGAGGTAGGACAGAGTTTCGATCTTGAGAGTGGGGGGATGGGCGACCTGTAATGGCGACGAGTCCCCAGAGCTCCTGATCGAAGAACGGAAATTTTGGAAACGTGAGGAGAGCGGCGTTCTAGTAAAAGTGGCTAAAAGCGTGGATAAAGCATAAGTGGACGTCGGAACGAAAAGTAAGCTTGTTGGGGGGCTGAAAGAAGATTCCGTAGCGGGCTCGCTCGGTCTCGCCGCCCCCCCAATCGGAGACATACGGAGTTTCGAGGCGCTGGAAAGGAGCAAAGGGGAGAAGCGAAGAAGATTGAGGGTGAGCAAAGCTGTAAAGATTTATAAAGAGGAAGGGGGAAATAGAAAGGAGAAGTAAAGAGACTGATTTTTTTTTTATTATTCTTTTCCCCCTTTTGAAATGTTTTATGCCGGTGGGAGCGGACAGATAAGTGGCTAAGCAAAAGGGGCAAGACAGTATTTCCTGCTTTCCTTTTTTTTTCTTTTTGATTTTTGATTTCTTTTTCCCTTTTCATTGCCTCCCCCTCTCGTTATTATGCTGTGGTCTAAGAGTATTGGTTTGTAAAGAAGAAGAGAGACGATAAGTCTGTTCCTGCATATATATTTTTTTTGAAGATACAAAGAGAAGCAAGAAGGTGTTGTGGCATAGTTCCCTGAGAAATAAACTGCTTGTAGATTGGAACTTTGGAGAACAGGAAAGTGAACTCATCAGTGTCATTTTTATTTCTGCTGACTCTTCCCTTTTCTCTCCTTAAAAGAGATTTGGAGAACGTTTGCAATTTACAATAGAAAGTTGGCTCCCCCTACAGTTAAATTTTTGAGATAAAAATTTTTTTTCCAACTGTTGTTATTTTTGTTCTCCTTTCTTTTTTTTATTTTTATCTGGTTCGAAGCTTTTCAATTTTTAAAATTTTTTTCTCAAATAAGATTTTCTAATTGCTTTTTTTTTTAGTTTTTTTTCTTTCTTTTTTCTTTTTCCTTATTCCTTTTTGTTTTTATTTTTATTTTATTTTTACTTTTGTGGGGGGGGGGAAATATTAAAGTAAAAAAAATATAAGAGGGAAATTAATTAAATTAAATTGGGACCATGGAGGTTTGAATGACTCTCTGGGTATACATGTGTGTGTATATTTGGTTGTAAATACACACGCATATATAAGACAGAGAGAGGGAGGGGGAAGGAGGGAATAAGGGTTAAGTATTGTAATTGGAAAGTTTAATAAAACTGGTTAGAGTTAAAATATATGGTGAATTTTGAATGACTAAACTTTGTATGTAAATTGATAATAAGCAGTTAGAAATATATTTGAATGAAACGGCAGGGGAGAGGGAAAGAGAAGGAGAAGAAATTGGCTTGGACAAGAGGGCAAAGACCAACGTCCTCGGATAGAAGTTTCAGGAGGCTTACAAGATTGGATGAGGAGGAAGAAGAGATGAAAAAAGCAATGCAACAAGAGATAAAGGACTTGGAGGAACAGGAGACAGTGAAAAAGATGGCACAACAATTACAGCAGCAGCAGCAACAGAAGACAATAATATCACCAACGGCGCCTACTCCATCTGCGGTAAAATCAATCGTGATAACAACAGCAAAAGTAACAACGACAACAACAGCTATGACAACAGTGTCAACGACAGCGGCGATAGCAGGAACAACACCAACAACGATCGTAACTACGTCCACGGCCACAACACCAACGACATCGGCGACAGGGGGAGGAGAAGGAACAAAATCTGAATTTGAAACCCTTAACGAGAAATTTGATGCACTGGGGAATAATATTGGAAACATGTTTGCTCGTTTTAGAACAGAATGGAAACAGGATTTGCAAGATATGGTAGTAAACATTATGAAGGGAATTGAAGGCATGAAAGAGGAAACAAAGAACATTAAAAAAGAGCAAGAAGAGATAAAAAAAGAACAAGCAACGATAAAAGTAGAGGTCATGGACTTAAGAAGGAAAGAAAAGGAAAGAGAAAATAAGGTTGGGGATCATGAAAAGAGATTGGAGAACGTAGAAGAACAACTAAGAAAAGCAAATGTTATAATTCGAAAATTTCCAGAGAATTCACCAGACAAATTAAAAGAAAGAATAGTGAAATGGCTTGATGAAATTATGGAAGATGGCTTCACGCCGCATGAGGTGGTAAATGTATTCAGGCTCGGTTCAAGAAGGGGAAAAACTGGGTCAAGGAATGTCATGTTAAAATTTGCTAATGTATCAGATAAACTGAGGTTAATGGCGCTTATACGTGAAAAAGGACCAGAGGTTTTAAAAGTAGAAGGCCATGATATTGAAGTATACAACGACATTCCAATGGAGGATCGTTTTTGGAGACAGTCGATGAAGCCAATCACAAAAAGATTCCAGGAAAAGGGAATAAGATACAATTGGAAATTTCCAAGACAATTAAGTTTTTTTTATTTGGGAAGAAGATATTTAATTAATGAAGATATTAATGCCTTGGACGTAATGACAGATACCAAACTATTGGAAGCAGGAACTAAAGAGTGGTTTGATTTGAAGGAAGAATTGATTATATCTGGTGGTTATAGAAGAAGGGATAGCAATGGAAATGAGAATATGCCAAAAGGGGCGGAAGGAGGAATAGCTCCGGACGGGGAGTAGGTTCAGGCCCAATCCAGACCCCTATGTATGACTGCACCCCCCCTCCCCCCTCTGAATTTCGGAGGCCATTTGTAAAAAAAAAAAAGAAACGGGGAGGGAGAGTAGTAGATTGTTTAGTGTATTTTTTCTTTTAGATGTTTTTTCTTTTTTTATTATTACTATTATTTTTTTGTATAAGGTGAAGGAAATGTTATATGTTGATCACATGCCCGTAGGAGGAAGTGGGAACTGTAAAAAAAGAGCGGGAGATACATAATAGATGAAGGATGTAAAAGTATTAACATGGAACGTGAAAGGTACTGGTTGTCAAGTGAAGAGAAGGAGGTTGGAAGCGGCACTCAGAAAAGATAGACCGGATATAATTTTTCTTCAGGAGACCCATCAGAATTCAGAAAAAACTAATAAATTATTCTTAGGATGGACACAAGTTTACGAAAAAGCTTATGGTTCCTCAAAGGCTAGGGGGGTCGCAACTTTGATATCAAATAGAGCGGGATTCGAGATGATAAAAAGTATATCAGACCCAGAAGGTAGATACTTGATAATAAAGGGGAAAATAGAAGAAGAGGAAATAACGCTGGTGAATTTGTATGTGCCAAATGAACATCAAAACAGGTTTTTAAATAAGATATACCGAATATTAGAGAAGGAAAAAACAACAAAAATGATTGTAGGGGGAGATTTTAATTTAGTAGGATCAAATATAGATAGCACGAATATGAAGAGAAGTGTAGGTGGAAATAAGACGTTTGTGTTAAATAATTGGTTGAAATCCTTGGGGCTGAAAGATACATGGAGGGTACTCAAAGGACAGGAAAGGGCCTATACATATTTTTCACAAGTGTACAATACATATTCCAGAATAGATTATATATTTGTCACGGATAATTTGATAAGTAACTTAGATGGCATAGAAATTGGAATATTTAAAGAATCGGACCATGCAAAAGTATTGTTGGAATTGAAAATAGATGCTATAAAGAGCCCGAAAAATTGGAGATATAACGCCAGACTGTTTAGAGACAAAAAAAGTAAAGATCAAATGGTAGAAAAATGGGAAGAAAATTGGAAGTGGAATGATACAGGGGAAGTACGAATTGGTACTGTATGGGATACCATGAAAGCGATATTTAGGGGTGAAAGTATTAGGTTGGCAAGTATTAGAAATAAACAGTTAAAAAGTAAGCAAGAAGAAACAGAAAAAGAGATTAAAAGGTTACAGGAGATACATGCAATAACTAAGGATAGAAAAGTATATGAAAAGATACAGGGATTAAGGAAAGAATTAATTGGAAATGACATGGAAAAGGTAAAAAGAGACCTAACATATTTAAAAAGAGAATATTTTGAATATAGTAATAAAAATTAAAAAATGTTGGCAAGAGCGGCTAAAGAAAAGAGAGGCAGAAGAGAAATAGGGATATTAGTGGATAAGGAGGGTATAAGGCATAATAAGACCAAAGACAAATGTAAGGTGGTCAGAGAATTCTATCAAGCCCTATACTCTAAAAAGAAGATAAACCTAGACGAACTACTGAGGATCCAGCAAAAAATCCACCCATCAAGAATTCTACATGGACTTTGAACATCGACACAGCAGCAGTACAAATGTAAGAAACTTTGATCAACTAGGTAATATTCCTAATTGACTTTGATTTGGCTAAAATTGGCACACCTAGTAGGTAAAGCAAATTTGTTCCACAGTTCCCTAAATGGAAGGCTCCAAGATTGGATTTCTCCTCCCTCTAACACAAAGAGAGCTTTAGCTCCAAAAAAAGGCCATCTGGGAAGATAATATGCAAATACCTGACTTCGTGTTTGTTGAATGGGGATTGTAAAAAGATGCAGACTGCTGCCCCCACCCACCCACCCCCAACACATCTAAGAGACACAGCCTGGCTAAACATCATGCCCTGAAAATTTGGGACTTTTCTTTATAATTATTTTACCATACCCACAAGAAATTGATGCATGCCTGAACAAGTGAACTTGAATCATGAAAGCTCCCTATGTTTGATTTTTATAAAAAGTGATATCTATAAAGCTATCACCTTCCTCCTGCATTTATTTTAAAGGTAGGGAAAGTTACTGTTTTAGGACTAAAACTCCCAGAATATCTAGCCAACATCCAATATATGTATGTAACTTTAGCATACACTATAGTATTTTTGTTATGGTCTCATGCAGCTCCCCCTGTGGCTTAGTGGTTAAGTCGCTAGGCTTGGAGACTGGATAGATGGGTTTGATTCTCAAGAGCTGCACAATGGGGGACATGAAAGGAACCTCATTCAGATGTCCCCTGCAAAAATCCTTTCAACCCAGAGTAATCTCTGACACAAAAATGAATGTTATGGTCTCAACTAGTAATGTAGCCTCATGTAGCACATGATGCTATTAACTGTGTTTATAATAAGAACAGACCCACATATTTATAGAGCTGAAAACGATGGCAACTGAAAACTAACATTGATGGTTTGCCCTAGTAGCAAAAATTTATATCTTTAGACCAATTTATTTTTAGACCAATCTTTTCTGTAGTATTTCCTCATCAGGTGCACACTCAGAAGCTAACCATCCACTTAGAGAAGCATGCCATAAAAAAAGTATTATTCCTTATACCAATAAGGTGTTCTCCTTTTTGCACACATGCAGAGCAAGATTTACATTTAAGTCAGTACATGCACAAAACTGATTTGAAGGTGACCTGAACTGATTTATTCTTGAAGAAATTTGTATTTATGTATATGTTTCTTGATTGAAGAACAAAAAAATACAGGAAATTAAATAAAACTTGAAAATGCCTCCTCAGCAGATTTGCCACTAAGCAGCTGGAGGAAGGGGATGTTTTCCCATAGGCAGCAACTAAGAGACAAGTGAGGCAGTGAGGCCGGGCATTGTTGCTTGCCAGCATTGGGGCAGTGTGTGAGGCTTTATAAACTAGACCTACCCCAAAACCAGAATCTTGCTGTTTTTGAGCCTGAACTGCCCATCCACACTATGGATCAGGATGCTATTATGGGTTGTCAGATGGGGTCAGATCCAAGGCAAAAATGTCTGACTGGAATATTTTTGAAAGGGGACCTGACATGTATTTTGTTGATCCAATTCTGATCCCTACAGGACATTAAGGGCTAAACAGAGAGCAATGTCATCTTGGAAAAGTTGGAAGGTATTGCATTGAGAGGGTTGCCACACTGAGTCTCACAGGGCTACATTTTGATTTGGCCACCTGGGGATGTGTCCAACTTGGCTTCATATGAACCAGAATGAAGACAGGTCCAGGGGATGTTTCTCCAATGACGCAGACCAGTGCAAAACTGGCGATGCAAAATATTGGCCAGGGCTCAGGCTGGAGAGGGGCCATTGCAGGCGCACCCCCCAATAAAGGACTCAGACACTGATGAAAGTGGATAACGGCATTGGGCCACATTTATTGATTCATGCCCTAGTCAGAATTATAAATTTCTATTGGTAATTGACCAATTATAATTCATAAGGCAAGCAGGCCGAAGTAACACTGGTAAGGTACCACCCAAAATTGCCAACGGCAATGGTTACAATGTATCTATTTGTATCACTTTGTTTGTCGACAACAAACAAATTGTTGACCGTAGTCAATATCTAACTAATGACCCCACCCTCTGATGCGTATCCGTAAAATCACGGGGTGATGCATGCTGTCTAGCAGTAGCCATCACCCCGTCGCCTGGTTCGTCGTTGACCGGACAACGTTTAACCAACTTATGCCTGTCTAGTGTTGTCCAGTCAATTGCGAACCTGCCGGATACCTGTGGGTCATAAATGTTTACCTTACCAGTGCTACCCGCCACACGGGGAGGCTTGCCAAAAAGGCTCACCGCCCCACCCCAGACCGTCAGCTCGGTCGACAGGCCTGCTCGCCAGTCTACTAACCAGAGGTCCATACCTCCCTGCGACAGATGGGCCCCATCCCCTGAGTAAAGCTCATAATTTTGCAGACTGATGGTGGGGAGGCGAATGCCGCATCCCCCACCCTTGTCGAAAAGGAACCGGGCAACAGCCCTGTTCACGGAGTGTCGAGCCCGGCCAAGAGCCATGAGGCCGCACGCTCCCCTGTAAGCGTACCGCGCTATCGTGTCCGACCAATTGGGGGTTGAGGCAGGCCACACCTAACGTGAGCAGTCCAGGTCACTGCCAATCGCAAGCTTCCGCGATAGGCCAGTGACCTGTCCCAAGCCATTGCCCCCAAGGTACATAACCAGGACACCAGGTGAGTCAGCATCCCTGATGTAGAAAAGGAATGACAACAGTTCCCACCATAACATGCCGCGCTTACCATACCACCTGAGACGTGCGGATGCACCCAGCCCCAGTCGGGGTCCCCACTCTGTTGCCGCAGCATAACGCGCGGCCCTGTGCAGCGTAACGCACTACCCTGTGCACGTGGCTATGGCCCACCAGCCATACTGTCACGGGTGTAATACGACACCCAGGGTCTGTCAAGGAAAAAAGGAGGGGAGGAGAAACGTGCGGTGACTCAACTGGTACTCACGTTGTAAGAGGGCGGACACAAAACTGAAAACATTGTGATCCCCACCTCCCCATGCGGCGTATTTCAGCCCCGGAGTACCCAAAAACAGCCGCAGTAGAAGCCGCCCCTATCCGAATGAATGGGTGCCGTAACGGGCCCCTGGGAGGCCAACACTAGCTAGAGCCTTCCCGGTCACCCTCCAAAATTGAAATTTAGTAAGGGGAGACCCATCTTGGTGACAGAAAAACGGGCCATGGTGCGTGCCACACAGTGCAAGGAACTCCTGTAGGGCACCAACCGGACAGATGTCTGCCAAGGAACATCGTAGCAGTCTACTCCACTGCCTACGCCGTGCTAATACGTTTTAGAGGAGCGCATCCTCAACTGAGCCCAATCATTGCAAACATAGACATCTTCGAGTTCCAGTGCCCTACGACTTGCATCCGCCTTAGACAGCATCACAAGCTCGCTGATGCGGAGCGCTCCAAAAAAGGCCACCGTTGTAGCCGCATGAAACAGGGCTGCCTCATACCTATCAAAACATAGGTCATGCCAGCCCCGTGCCAGTTGGGTAAGTACCACTGGGGAAATTGGGTGGCGGTCGTCCGGGCTACGCCCACGTTCCCGCACCCACCCCTCCAAAACGTGTCTCACACGGAAGTCAGCGGTACAGTCCACATGACTACCTACTTTGGCCATAAAAGCCAGCGCTGACAGCCTGGATGCTATGGTGCGGGGTGCAAGGCCCTGGGCATGCCGGTAAACCATGACTCGGAGAATGTGGACCACTGGGATTGGCCAGGTGTCTGGCAGCCGGAATTGGGCACAGAATGCCTGGAAGGAAATGAATGCGTGGTGATACACCTTACGAGTGCATGGCGCCAGCGACATGCCGATTGCCCGGTTCACCTCTAATTGCCAAGGGTCCATATTTCTTCTGGGAGTGGCAAGGGAAATTCCACCGCATCCAGGGCCAAGGCGCGGAACCGGAAGATCTGCAGGCGGGACAAAGCATCAGCAATATCGTTATTGACCCCTGGGACATGCCTGGCCCTGAACAGTACATTGAGGCGCAGGCTGCGCAATGGAAACTGGCGCACCAGGTCCATGACCCTGGGTGATTTAGAAGTCAGTGAGTTGACAATGTGGACAACGGCCGCATTGTCACACCAGAAATGCACCACCGAGTTGGCCCACTTCTCACCCCATAGCATCAAAGCCCCCAGAATGGGGAAAAATTCCAGATACGTGAGATCTCTCAGGCGACCCGTGCCCGACCAGGCTGGCGGCCACCCACCATATGCCCACTTCCCATTGAAGTACATCCCATAACCCAGGGATCCAGAGGCATCGGACTGTTCCTAGAAACGAGGTGAAGCCAGGAGGTCAGACCTCCAACATGAGACCCCATTGAACTCCCTCAGGAACTGGAGCCATATAAGCATATCTGCCCCGATGCCCCAGGTCAGTCTTACCCTATGGTGGGGCCTTGACAAGCCTGTCATGGCGTCGCACAAGCGCCGAGCAAATGCCCTGCCAGGTGCGACCACCCTGCAAGCGAAATCAAGGCGACCATGTAGCACCTGCAGTTCCCGAAGGGACGCCTTGCATTTAGCAAGCAAGTCCGAGATGAGGGCCACTACCCTTGACGCCCTTTCCCCTGGCAACCTAGCAGCCTGCGCTACCGTGTCAATCTCCACCCCCAGGAATACTGGCTTAGTAGATGGGCATTCGGTCTTTTCGGGTGCTAAAGGGACACCAAGTTCCTCCATTAGCGTCTGAAATGTGTTGAGGAAACGTGTGCACGTGTCCCAGCCCCGTTCACCCCCGAACAAAAATCATCCAGGTAATGGGCTACAGACCGAGACCCTGACCTGCGGACAAAAGCCCACTGTAGAAAGGTACTTTAATGCTCGAAGGCCGAGCATGAGATGGAACAGCCAAAAGGCATGGCCTCATCGAAATAATATTCACCCCGGAACTTGAAACCCAGCAACTCAAAGTCACCCGGGTGCACCGGCAGGACATGAAAGGCCGACTTAATGTCGCGCGCAGCGAACAGCGCACCCGGGCCACATGAGCGCACCATGCGCAGCGCCTGGTCAAAGGATGTATACCCGACCGAGCAAAGGCCATCAGGGATAACATCACCGACCGATCGGCTGGCTGGGTAGGACAAGTGATGAATCAGGCGGAACCCACCCGGTGACTTCTTGGGCACTAACCCCAATGGGGAGACATTAAGGTTGGGAAACGGGGGTGCAGGGAAAGGGCCAGCGACCCTGCCCGCATCGACCTCCTTAGTAATGCTGACAGCAGCCACCTCCTCCCGTCCCCTAAATGACAAAAGGTTGGGTGCGTCTTGGGGGGACCCATCCCCCGTGAAAGGAATACAAAACGCCATTCGCAAACCTCGAAGCAGGTAAGCTGCGTCTGCCCTCCTCGGGTACAATGCGAGCCAACGTTCCAACATGTCCACATTAACTGGGGAGGGGGCCTATCGGTGGACCAGCTCCCTCTGCGGCAGTCCTGCCGGGCCCTTGTCCCCCCCTACCCCTACAAGAGGGACACTCGTGCCTGTACCTGCCATTCTTCCTATTGCAGGAACCATCGGACGAGAAGGTCTAGCACAGCAGGCGGGCTGGAACCCCCTGCCCCGCCACCTGGCGGGGTGTCTGCGCTGGGGCTGCTCGCTGGACAGCATGTCCACAATGGTATCTCTCCCCAGGCGCAGGGCGCATGGAATTCATGTACAGAAGCCACAGCTTCTGGCAGGGCTCATCCCACCTCATCTCTGGGTGCAGGGGCATCCACATACGGAACTCCTCGACGTAAGCCAACCACGACAGGCCCGAGAAGTCAACCATCGCCCGGTAGATGTTGTCCAAATACTGGACCATCGGGATGGCCAGATCCGGCCTGGCCCTGAGGTAAACCGCCATGTATATGAGGTACGCTGGCAACCAGTTGGCCCACGTGCGTGGCGGCTTACGAAGACGTGCCTGTTCCTTATACTTCTCATCCGGCCCCTCCCTCTCCTCCTAGGTGGGCTCTCTGTTAAGAAGGGAGAAGATGTCCACATACTCCCCACGCCAGATCTTCTCTCTGGCGGACTGGGCCAGATGATCCCCTAGGGGCAAGGAATACCCTGATGTCGGCAACGCCGACACCGGCACGGCGAGAACTGTGGGCAAGCAAAAGGAGCCTGGACCAACCCTGTCACCCATAACCGTTCCCAACTGAGTAGGGGGCACCACCCCTAACCGGGCCCTGGGTCAGGGATGAAGTCGCCGGGTGGGCCGGCGGCGGCTGAACCGTCACGCCACCCGTGCGAGGCCACGGCCACTGAATTGCTCCCCCCAGTGTAATTAGGTGTGTGGGTGCACTAGATTGAACCGCATACTCACACGGTGCACCCCCATGGGCCGCCCCCACCGGGGGTTCCGGCCCGCTGGGGGCGTCGGAGCTCATGATCGCAACAGAGCTCGTCGATGGGGCCTGATCAGCACCAGCGCCTGTTGAGTGGGGAGCTGCGAGGCAGTGGCCGCCGCCGGCCCACGCGCCTCCGGCAGCTCGACCCGTCCCGCCGCCTGCCGCTGCCCGGCAGACGAATGATCAACCTGCAATCGAAAAGGCGCCCCTAGGTGGTTGACCTTCGCGAGCGATGCCTCGAGGGCCGCTACGCGGGCTAGAAGGGCCTCAACATTAACATAGCCCCCAGTGCCGAGAGGGGGCAATGGGCCGGCCGGCCCGCAAGTTACAGGCGCCGTTCCAGGTCTCTGGACCCCGGGGGCCGAATACGGCCAAGAGCCCAGGCCTGGCCCTTGAGGGGCCGGGGGCATACCCTGCCAGGGAAGGGAACCCAACCACCCCCCATGGCTGATACCCCCCGCAGTAAACTGCGAACCAAGGGAAGAAGGCCCAAAAGAATAGACCATGCCAGGGGCAGTGGCCATTGCGTGCGGGCCGAGGGCCGCGGCCCCTGCCGGGCCGGTATGCGGACGCTCCACCTCAGGCCAAGGGGCTACCGACCCCATCCAACCGGGCCCAGTGGGCTCAGGCAGAGGAGGCTGCTGTGGAGGCGCAGTCGCGGTCCTCCGACCCGGCTGGTGCCTCCGCACAGAGCGAGCCGCGTTCGCAGCTGCCTCCTTCTTGGAGGGCATAGGTGCCATCTGCTGTAAGCCGAAGAGAAAGAAAAGCTGCGCCAAAGAGGCTTCCCGGTGAAGGACAAGAGCGACGGAGGTAAGAGGGAAAAACTTCTCCACTCCGTCGCTTCGCAAAATGGCAGCTCGGCTGCCTCATGGCCGCCCCTTTTTTAAGGGTGCTGGCCACGCCCCCTAACTACCCGGATGCCTTTGTCCGGTGGGGGGGGGGCCCTGCAAAGAGCGCGGCGGCCATTTTGGCACCGCGCTTGCATTATGGTCCACGTGCTCGCCCACAGTGTTCATGCATAGACTCCAGCACAGATTTAGGGGTTAAACCACGTAAAATTGTAGCTCAAGGTAAAACCCATTTCTGTGCCCCATCTCTTTTTTTGATGGTCAAAAGAGCAATAAAGGACTACCACCTAGATACGGGTTCTCAATTGCTGCTACACAGTTCCATCAAACAGATGGGATTTTCTGCTTTTTCTATTCTGCTTCTATTACTTAGATGTAAATTTAGCATCCACTTAACTTTTAACTTTCTTCTCCTCCAACTTAAATATAATTCTCTGACAGTTAAGTAAATTAACTTTTTTCTGCTAACTTTCCTTGTCTAAACTAAAATCCAAAGGATGTCAAGAAGAGCTCAAGGGGGGGGGGGGATATCATTTTCCTGTTCTGTTACTGAGGCTTGACTGTATTTCCATGTCTTTGAGATCACACTATTAGTCCCTGTATTTTCCAAAAAGCTGCTGGTGGTGTGAGGATGGAGATAAGGTATTCGATCTTGAGAAATTTCAAGAAAGATTTCAGAGGAAGTGCACTTATTTGCAGTAGTAATTCTCACCCATGATTAGGTGTGAACGGCACTAGCTACTCCCCAGATATAAGTTTCATGGGACTGCATCTGTAGAGATTGCTTCAAAAACCACAGGAACTTTGAATGAGCCATAGAGCTGAGCACACTGCATTTTGTAACCACACTGTAATAATTATCCAGTGCCCAAATATATACTCAGTGCCCAAATATATACTCAGTGCCCAAATATATACTTGTGTAATTGAGCCTTAAAATGGATGCATATTAAATAATCTGAAACTGACCCATTGGGACCAGTCTGAAGATGATCTTCTTATATATGTGTTTGTCTTGGCATACAACTGTAAATAATTGCTTCCTTTACAAGTTGATTTCTACCTAGTGGTTTCCTAAACACTTCTTGACATATTCGTTTGTTCTCTTTTCGAGAGTACATGCAGTGTAAAAATCTAAGTATGTATGGACCACTTCATATAAACTACAAATATTAATATAAAAATCTTACTAATGCATGAATGAGTATGTAAAGATGAGTAATATTCAATTTTCAAAAGTCTAGATTGTTATTGTAAAGCTGCTATCACCTAGCCTTGCATATACATAAGCTAAAAACCTTAGACGTATATAATAATGAAAATATATGTCACATTCCTAGTGTTTTACAGCTGTAGAACTCTTTAAAAACTGATTATATTTAAATATAAGCAATTAATTCTTGAAATAATTAATCAAGGTAAAATGGAAGCCATGTTGAAATAATTCTGCAATCAACCAAATGAGTAGTTCATTAAAATACTTGAAAACACTGGAGATCTACAAATGAAAGACTTATTTTATAATTTGAAAAGTATTCAGAGTTATTTGCCAGCCCAGTTTAATATGTAATGTGTTAACCTAGTTACTTCGATGTTTATACCATAGGGGCTTTACATGTCTTGTATGTGCAACCCATAAGTAGAAGAATAACTGAAAAGCTGCAGTTGCATTAACAAATGGACTAAAGGTACCCTTCATTAATTTAATGCCATAATGTAAAGTATTTATAACTCCATTAGTGGACACAAGGATTAATTACAACTTGCTAGATTTGGGTGTGTGAAGACATTAATAGAGTGGGTCCCTGATGACAGAGCAAATGAATCTAATTGGTAGGTGCAGTTGACCATTGCAATTTATATTTTTGATGTGTACGGTTAGGGTCACTTCAACAGCAGAAGCTGCCAAGCTTAAATATTTTTGCAGACTTCTCATTTTCCTTTTTGACTCTGCATGTGCTCTTAAGCAGAGCTGCTGCTGAGGAGAGCCAAACAAAGGAAGTGAGCACTGGTAAGTTTTGCAGTTGGAGTAGAGCTGCTTTAGAGGCCTCCACTAATTTAAATTGATAATTGAAACTGCTGAGAGCCACCTCTGTTCAAACAGAGGAAGCAGTTTGAAGCTTCCAGAAGCAGGGGGGCAGGGCCACACCAGGCCCTTCCCTGAACTGTGACTCATAGGGGCGGAGCCACACTAGCCTTTAAAAGCTCTGAGCTCTTTCAGGGTCAGCCATTTTGACTCTGCATGTGCTCTTAAGCAGAGCTGCTGCTGAGGAGAGCCAAACAAAGGAAGTGAGCACTGGTAAGTTTTGCAGTTGGAGTAGAGCTGCTTTAGAGGCCTCCACTAATTTAAATTGATAATTGAAACTGCTGAGAGCCACCTCTGTTCAAACAGAGGAAGCAGTTTGAAGCTTCCAGAAGCAGGGGGCAGGGCCACACCAGGCCCTTCCCTGAACTGTGACTCATAGGGGCGGAGCCACACTAGCCTTTAAAAGCTCTGAGCTCTTTCAGGGTCAGCCATTTTGACTCTGCATGTGCTCTTAAGCAGAGCTGCTGCTGAGGAGAGCCAAACAAAGGAAGTGAGCACTGGTAAGTTTTGCAGTTGGAGTAGAGCTGCTTTAGAGGCCCACGCGCCTAACGGCGCGCGAGATTACAAACTAGGAACAAAAAAAAATAGTCTTACTAGGTAGAAAGGTAGTAAACGTGTACATTTTTGAGGCCCAGAATACTGCACTTGTTAAAATGGATTCTGAGGGAACAGCTGTAGTTACCTGCAATTCTTGTGCCATGTTTGTGTTCTTGCCAAAGCATATGGAGAACTACACTTGCAGCAAGTGCAAGCTGGTTGCACTACTAGAAGAGAAGGTCCAGCAGCTAGAGGCCCGCATATCTAACCACCAACAAATTAACGAGCTTGAGCTGTTCTTGGACAGAGCGGAGCAGACTATGCTGGACAAAGAAGTGACAGGGCACAGTTCTGAGGGAGAAGGCCCTTCACTAACTCAGGAGGGAGATGGTTGGAGGAATGTGACTCAAAGGAGGAGAAGAGTAGGGGATCACTCTGAGAGTCTGAAATTACAGAATAAATTTGAGGCTCTTTCCCTTATCACACCTGATGAGGAACACACAGAGGAACAACTGGTTCCACCTGATGATCTCTCCTTCATCACACTTGATGAGATCCAGGAAGATGAACAACAGGAACAAACTGAGGTTCTCTCCCTTAATATGGTTGATGAGGTGCATGTAGATGAACAGATTGCAGGAGAGAGGCTCCTTGTACTAGGCGATTCAATAATTAGAAATACAGAGAAATGGATTTGTGATGCACATGATAACCGTATGGTGACTTGCCTGCCAGGTGCAAAAGTTGCAGACATCACAAGAAATCTAGATAGATTGTTAGAGAGAACTGGGAATGAGCCAGTTGTCATGGTACACGTTGGTACTAATGATGTTGGGAAGGCCAAGCGGTCTGTCCTGGAAGCCAAATTTAGGTTGTTAGGAAGAAGATTGAAGTCCCGGACTTCCAAGGTAGCATTTTCAGAAGTGCTGCCTGTCCCTCGCGCAGGACCTACCAGGCAGGCAGAGCTCAGAAGCCTCAATGCGTGGATGAGGCGGTGGTGTCGAGAGGAGGGCTTCAGATTTGTCAGGAACTGGAGAACATTTTGGGACAAGCCAAATCTGTTCAGGAGGGATGGGTTGCATTTAAACCATGATGGGACCAGATTGCTGGCACTCAACATCAAAAAGGCTGCAGAGCAGCTTTTAAACTGATAACTGGGGGAAAGCCGACAGGAGCTGGGCAGCATCCGGTTCGGGAAAGTGTGTACTTGAGTAGTGAGGAGGATGCAAAAATTACTGAGCAGAGCAAGGAGCTAGTCACCAGCACTCTAGCAGAAGGATGCAAGAGGCAGTCTAACAATGCAACTGGACTCAAAAGACTGTATCAGGAAAGCATATATAAATGCTTGTATACAAATGCCAGAAGCCTCCGTAACAAAATAGGGGAGCTGGAATACTTAGCAATAGATAAAAATATTGATATTATTGGTATCACTGAAACCTGGTGGACGGATGATAACCAATGGGATACAGTTATCCCAGGCTACAAACTGTACAGGAAGGATAGGAAGGGGCAAACAGGAGGTGGTGTAGCCTTGTATGTCAAAGAAGTGATAAAATCGTATGAATTGGAATATCTAGGTGATTTGGAGTCACCATTAGAAGCTCTGTGGGTAAGAGTACCAGGCCACAAGGATGGTCTAACAGTAGGCATATACTATCGGCCTCCGACCCAAACTCTTGAGGGAGACTGGCAGTTGGAGAATGTTGTAAAGGAGGCATCCAGGAAGGGAAGCCTGGTTATAATGGGGGACTTCAATTACCCTCACATAGACTGGGTGAACTGTTGTTCAGCACACGATAAAGAGATAAAGTTCCTAGATATGCTCAATGATTGTTCCCTGGGACAGATGGTTGAAGACCCAACTAGAGGTACAAGAATCCTTGACTTGATCCTGAGTAATACTCAGGATCTGGTGCAAGATGTTAATGTGACTGATCCAATAGGGAACAGTGACCACAACTCAATTATGTTTAACTTGATCATAGACCGCAAGTCACTGATAAAATCTAACACAGAGACCTTAAATTTTCAAAAAGGAAATTTCCCAAAGATGAGGAAACTAGTAAAAAAGAAACTGAAAGGGAAAATTGAGAGAGTCCAAACACTCCAAGAGGCATGGAGGCTGTTTACAAAAACAATAACAGAGGCTCAATTGGAATGCATACCCAAAAGGAAAAAGGGCACTGCCAGGTCCAAGAGGACTCCGATGTGGCTTACAGGAGCTGTTCGGGAAGTGATCAAGAGCAAGAAAAGCTCATTTAGAAGATGGAAGGCTTGTCCAAATGAGGACAGCAGGCAGAAACATAAATTCTGGCAGAACAAATGCAAGGCAACAATCAGGAAAGCAAAGCAAGACTTTGAGGAGCGTATAGCTAAAAATACTCAGAGAAATAACAAAGACTTCTTTATGTACATTAGAAGTAAGAACCCAACTAGGAAGGCCATTGGACCATTAGATGACAATGGAAGGCAAGGGGTTATTAAAGAGGAAACAGAGATTGCAGAGAGACTCAATGAATTCTTTGCTTCAGTATTCACTGAAGAAGACAGAGACCACATGCCCAAAACAGAGCCTATCTTCGTAGGGAGGGAAACCGAAGAATTAAGCAAGATAGAAATAACCAGGGAGGAGGTCCTTGCATGTCTTGTTAAGCTAAACACTAACAAATCCCCAGGACCAGATGGCATCCATTCACGAGTTCTCAGGGAACTTAAAGATGAAATTGCTGATATCCTAGCCAAAATATATAATCTTTCCCTCAAATCAGGCTTTGTGCCTGATGACTGGAAGGTAGCGAATGTAACACCAATTTTCAAAAAAGGATCCAGGGGTGATCCAGGAAATTACCGGCCTGTCAGTTTGACATGTGTCCCAGGTAAAGTGATGGAAACCATCCTAAAAGATAGAATTAATAGGCACATAGAAGAGAAGGCGCTGCTAAAGGAGAGCCAACATGGCTTTTGCAAGGGCAAATCATGCCTCACTAATCTGTTGGAATTTTTTGAGAGTGTCAACAAGCATGTGGATAAGGGGGATCCAGTTGACATTGTTTATCTGGACTTTCAGAAGGCTTTTGACAAGGTCCCACACCAAAGGCTCTTGAATAAACTTACCAGTCATGGAATAAAGGGACAGGTCTTGTCCTGGATCAGCAACTGGCTAAGGGACAGGAAACAGAGGGTAGCACTAAATGGACACTTCTCCAAGTGGAGGGAAGTAAAGAGTGGGGTCCCCCAAGGTTCAGTACTGGGACCCCTGCTTTTCAACCTCTTCATAAATGATCTAGAGGTAGGAGTAAAAAGCAAGGTAGCCAAATTTGCTGACGACACTAAATTATACAGGGTAGTGAAAACTGTGAGAGATTGTGAAGAGCTCCAGAGGGATCTCTTGACACTGGGGGAGTGGGCAAAACAGTGGCAAATGAGCTTCAACATCAGTAAGTGCAGAGTGATGCATGTTGGGGCAAAAAACCCCAATTACATTTATAAACTGATAGGGTCTGAACTCTCTGCGACAAACCAGGAAAGGGACCTTGGTGTCCTGGTGGACAGCTCAATGAAGGTGTCAACCCAGTGTGCCTCAGCAGTGAAAAAAGCAAACTCAATGTTAGGGATCATTAGGAAGGGTATAGAAAATATGTCAGCAAGTGTCATTTTGCCTCTTTATAAATCTATGGTGAGGCCCCATCTGGAATATTGTGTACAGTTCTGGTCGCCATATCTCCAGAAGGATATTATGGAGTTGGAGAAAGTACAGAGGAGGGCAACCAGAATGATTAGGGGACTGGAACACCTTCCTTACCATCTGAGGCTGCAACGGTTGGGCCTTTTCACTCTTGAACGACGGCGTCTAAGAGGTGACCTGATTGAAGTTTATAAAATCATGCACGGTGTGGACAAAGTAGATAAGGAAAAACTGTTTTCCCTATCGCACAACACTAGAACTAGGGGACACTCCATGAAACTTTTGGGTACTAGTTCTCAAACAAATAAGAGAAAGTACTTTTTCACCCAGAGGATTACTGGTCTATGGAACTCCCTGCCAGAAGAAGTGGTGACAGCTGTCAGTCTTGACAGCTTTAAGAAAGGATTAGACAAGTTCATGGAGGACAAGGCTATCAATGGCTATAATTATGGCTACCTAAGGACAACCTCCGGGTTGGAGAGATAGGCAGGATATCTCTCAATGCCATTTCCAGGGAATCCTAAGCAGGTGAGGGCATCTCCTTGGGAATACCCTGAAGGAAATGGTGAGCCACTGTGTGAGACAGAATGCTGGACTGGATGGGCTGTGGCCTGTTCCAGCAAGGCTGTTCTTATGTTCTTATGACAAGTATCTTCTTATTTTTCTCTGCATTAAAAAGGAAATAACCCAAACTGCAGATCCCTCCAAATCATACCTGTCAAGTATCCTGGATTAGCCAGGATTTCCCGTATTTCAGCACTCATCCTTCAATTTCTTGCTACCAGCCGCCGCCATTCCATAATTTGACTGGTGGGGGAAAGTAGTTACTGCGCATGGGTTGTACACAGAAGGGTCCTGCACATGCACAGAAGGGTCCTGCGCATACGCAGAAGGGTTCTGCCCAGAAGGGTTCTGTGCATGTGCAGGAGGAGTTGTTGCTGCGCATGCGCGGCCAGGCCAGAGCAGTTCCCGGATTTTTCAGAGCAGCGCTTGACAGGTATGCTCCAAATATAGCTTCTCCCCATATTTCCATTTTTCACACAAAATCCACTTATGAAGTAAACATGAAAACCAGACAGAACTGTAACAGTCTTTCATTATTTTCACTCTCCCCACAAATGATATGAAACAAAGATAATGAAAGCGCGGCGCCAAAATGACCGGCGCGCTCTTTGCGCCCCCCCTCTCCACCCAGACTCAGACATCCGGGTAGTTAGGGGGCGTGGCCACTCCTCTATAAAAGGGGTGGCCACGAGGCAGCCAAGCTGCCATTTTAGAAACGATGGAGCGGAGAAGTTTTCTCCATCGCTTCCTCTCCCTTTTTGCCTCTTTGCAAGAGGTTTGAGTTTGCTAGCCTCTGTTCGAGGCTTCCTTTTTGATTTCTCGCCTCTTTGCAAGAGGCTCGATTTCCTTTTAGAAGCGACGGAGCGGAGCAGTTTGCCCCGTCGCTTCCTCCCCTCCTAGCCTCTGTTCGATGCTTTCTTTTAGCTTTGCATCTTTGTAAGAGGCTCGATTCCGTTTGCAGCACCGGACTGCAGTGGCTCAGGTGGCTAAGAGGCTGCCCGGGAGGCTGACTAGGAGGCAAAAAGTCAGCGGTGCAATTCAGAGTGCTGCAGAATGGAATGCTTCTCTGTTCTCCCTTGGCCTCAGCCCACCCCCTAATTTTCGGGTGTTCAATCGGGCTGGAGGGCTCGGATAGCAACCCTGCAGTTTTAATGAGCCCAGGCTGAGGGCTCGGGCGGGGGGTGGCACAGGCCTGCCTCGCTGGGGTTCTTACCCCGCTCCTTATTTGCCCGCTTGGGCATAGCGGCTCACTTGGGCACGGTGTGGGTTTCCGCCCCACTGTCATTCCAGCCCCTCACAGGGCCGTGTTATTAGGCATACCCTATTATGGCCAGGAATTACCATCGGTTATCCCGTATCAATTACCCGGTGGGGCCATCCGGCCCATCCGGCCCAGCTTGGCATGGTGGGTTAGATGTTGCGGATGCTCCCTTGCCTGCGATTCGGCAACAGAGGCATCAACAGTCATTGCTCCACCACCTCGGATGGTGGGCGCGACAACTCGGCTGTTCCGGCCCACAGGCTGGCCATGGCTGTGCAGTGGGCCGCCAACAGGGTTGAGCTGCCAGAGGCTATCAGGCCAGCGTAGGCTTGCACCTCATGGCTCCCCATCCGGCCGGGACGCACGTGAACACAGAGCGAGATGGACATCGCGAACTCTGATGCCTACCACGGGCCGGAACCCCCGGTGGGGGCGGCTCGTGGGGGTGCACCGAGTGAGTATCCTGGTCAAATGAGCACACCTCTGACACTAGCTTGTCACGCTGGGGGTGGTGGTGTAGTGGCCATGGTCTCAGCAGGCCAATTATACTTTAGTTCTTACTGGGGTGACCGCCCCTATGCTTTGAGTTAATTTCTCTGGGCCCGTAGGGCTGGTTATGTGTTTATCCACTACAATCAGTGCCAACGGTGGTTCTGCTGTTGGCCGGTTGCTCTATGCCCCTGGGTGACCACTTGTACTGGGTTATTAGCTAGGCTCTGTGGTTTGGTGAATATATATTCACATTTCCCCCTCCTGCATTGTGAACATACCCATTAGGGCATTAGGGGCAGGATGACAGAGTCCAGGAGTTCCACCGCTGCTGCACCTTACCCCCCCCCCCCCTTATGGGGCCGATTGGTTGCCGGCCTATTGGGCATCCATGCCAGGATGTATGAGGGCCCGTCCTGATTTGGCCATTCCAATGGTACAGTACTTGGACAATGATGGCAGGGCCGGGGTTGTTTTCCCCGGCCTGTCAGGGTTAGCCTAGGTCAGGACCTTAGGCTTAGGGCGGCCCCTCACCCTGAGATGCCAGCGACAACTCTTGTTAGCAAGTCTGGTTGCTGTATATGACTCTTACATGGCAATGCTTATGCTGCGTGCAGAGAGTCCACTTTCGGGCAGCCACCTGTACCTTGATCTAGAACTCTCAGATTGAGTTAGCTGCTACCACCTTCAACGGGGGACATGTTTTGCAGGGCACTGGCACTAGATTATGGGTTGCTCGCTCAGGAGTGGGCTCTGGTGAGGCTTCGCACCTCAAGGGCCAATCAGCCGGGAGAGGGTACTAGCCTGGCACTGCCATCTGTATGATTCTTCCCCACAGAGTTTGTGGCAGCACGTGGTTCACGCTCTGGCCTGTTGTCTGCTACCAGGCCGGGTCTACCCTGACCGAACTAGAATTGGTACCCATTCCTCCTGGTTGGGCGCCGCATCAGCTGCGGCTACGTTTGGGTGCCCGGAGCCTGACATATGTTGCATGGGCAGGTGTGGATTTGCCCAATTTTCCCTGTCTATTCATCCCTTCACTGAATGAGTGTCTTCTCTGCCATCTATTCTCTTTCCTTAATTTACAGACCCTGTGTGTTCCCGCACACGGGTTGTGGTGTGGCTTGTGGGCCACAAATCTGTGCACTGGGGCAGCGCAGTATGCCGCTTCGTTAGAATGGGGACCCCATCTCGGACGACATGTAACCGCGTGTATGCAATGGTGTGGTATGATGTGCACGGCATAGAGGTGTAGGGCACTGGAACTCGAAGATGTCTATATCAATCAAGAGCGGGCTCAGTTGGGGATTCGTCCCTCGAAGGCCGATCAGCATGGAGTGGGCAGTGGTGTATACTGCTATGACGTACATTTGCTGACATCATTCCGGTTGGTGCCCTACATGCAATTGGCAGTGCCTGCTGCGCGCCCTAGCCTGTTTTTCTGCCACCAGGATGGGTCTACCCTTACCAAATTTAAGTGCTGGAGGGTGACCGGTACCGTGCTTAACAGTGTGGGGCCCGTTATGGCACCCATTTAATTGGGGATAGGTGTCGCATTGACCGTGGCTGCGTTGGGTACTCTGAGGCAGATATATGGGGGCACACGGGGGTGTGCGCAATTTTTTTCCTAAATGTACGTCCCCTCACTGTACGAGTACCTAGTTATGTCCTTAACCTCTTCTCCTCTTTTACAGATCCTGTGTGTCTCCGCACACCGGTGGCAGTGGGGCTGGAGGGCCGCAGCTATGTACACTGGGCAGCAATATATGCTGCAGCGACAGAGTGTGGACCCTAGCTCGGGCTGCGTGCATTCGCACATATGCAGTGGTATGGTATGCGCAGCACGAGAGGGCTGGAACTGTTGCCATTCCTGATGTCCATCAGGAATGCTGGACCGCCTGATGTTCTTATACTGCACCTCGGCGGCGATGATCTCACACGGATCACTGACCTTTCCTTAAGATGTTGAGGTGCAGTGACCTGGCGTTTTACATTATTTATAGCCATGCACGCGGTCGCTATGGTCTAACATCATGCCGAGACACCAATTTAGAGGTGACATGGATCTCCATGGTTTGGACCGTCTCAGCGGTCAGTGAGCAGGGCTTTTGCCCGGTTCATTGCTGAGAACGGCTTGGGCACAGCCACTAGATATCTGATGATAGGCTTGCAGAAATTTTGACCTGTAGGCAGGATATGGGGTCCACCTGTCGGCTAGAGGTATGAACCTCTTTCTGGATGAGGTGCAAGCAGGCCTGATGACCGAGCTGACAGTCTGGGGGGGCCGTGAGTCATCATGGATGCCTCCCAGTGTGGCGGGTAGCACTGGTAAGGTAAAGATTTATGACCCATAGGTATCCGGCAGGTTCGCAATTGACTGGCCAACACGTAGACAGGTACAGGGGAAATAGGTTTGGCCGGTCAAGGGCGAACCAGGCAAGGGGTGATGGCAGGAGCTTCACAGCCTGCATCACCTTGATATTTAACGGATACACGTCATAGGGTGGGGTCAGTAGATAGTTTATTGACTCCGGTCAACAATTTGTTTGTGTCAACAAACAAATTGATACAAATAGTTACATGTAGCCAATTGCCATTGGCATTTTGGGAGGAACCTTACCAGTGTTACTGCGGCCTGCTTGCCTTAAAGAATTACAATTGGATGATTACACCAATTGAAAGTTATAATTTGGACTAGGGCATTATTCAATAAAAGTGGCCCGATGCCTTTATCCATATACCGGTGTCTGAGTCTTTCTTTGGGGGGTGCGCCTGCAATGCACTAGTCAGTATAGAAGAAAAACTCTAGGTTCCAGTGTTTGGTTTTTCTGGATTAGCAGAGGACTAAAGCACTGAATAATCATACTGAGATCAAATTTGTACTGAAAAATATTTTTTACATTTATCTTAAATCATTTCACATCCTTATTTTGTCTCAGGAATAGATTTACAGTTTTTTGATATCCATAGTTTGCACTAGAATAAGATGCAAATATATATGGCCAAATGGAGTCACTGAGCAGTGATAACACACACTTCCCTTTAATATCTTAATTTGGTGGCTCAGGTAAGGGAATTTTTTTAGATTACAGTACTGTAGTTGTACAAGGGAATCTAAAGAATCAGTTGGTCAATTTTACTGCTTGTTTGGACAGATAGCAATGCTCTTAACACAAATCAGCAAGATAAAAACAGTCCTCAAAAAGTAGGAAATAAATGAGGAAAATTGTCACCCCAAATTGATTTTTCCTTCCTTCTTTCTCTCCCTCCTTCCTCCTTCTTATAATCACCTATACTGAGTCATTTCCTTATCTGTTTATTTATACCTATGACCGTTATCAACATTGAGACCACCAGAGTGGTTAACAAACAATTAAACATACTATGATGGAAAAAGAAGAGTAATTCAAAAGTGGAGGCATATAAAGTCATAGTGACAGATTATCTGAAATTCAGCATGCTCTCTTCAGACATACATTTTCATGTTATTTCAAATGAATGTGTACTAATGGAGGTATATTTAGCAATGAGATAAACTCATCAGATAGGTCATTTTGTCAATAATAATTTCCTGCTTCACTATAATGTTTACTGAAAGAGGATGTTCTATTACTTCTGCAAGAAAATTGAAGGGAACATATGGGGACCTAAACTGTAACCACTTTATACAGATGCTGTAAGAAAGCAGGTGGGAATTTCATGTTAAGGCAAATAACCCAGTTTCATCTCTGTCAGTGCAATTTGGATAAGATGTATACTCTGTTTAGAGTAGTCTTCTATGTGGGTCTACTCATAACATCAAAACAGTGACAGAGAAAAAGAATGATAGATCTGACCATTCTAGGTCCTTTCATTCTGTTTATCAGCCAGTGAGACTGATAGTTTCTGTATCATATGAGGTGCTCTGGTATTCCCATCTCTTTAATTACTTGCCACATTTTGTTGTGGTCCACACAGTCAAAAGCCTTGGTGTAGTCAATAAAACAAAAGTAGACTTGTTTCTGGTATTCTTTTGTTTTCTCCATGATCCAACGTATGTTGGCAATGTAGTCTCTAGTCCCCCTGCCTCTTTTGAACCTGGCCTGCACCTCTGGTAGTTCTCTCTCCACATGTTGTTGAAGTCTATCCTGTATTATCTTGAGCATCACCTTGCTGGCATGTGGGATGAGCGTAATTGTTCGGTAATTTGAGCATTCTTTGGCATTGCCTTTTTTTGGGATTGGAACGTACACTGATCTTTTCTAATCCTGTGGCCACTGTTTTGTTTTCCAAATTTGCTGGCATATCGAATGCAGTAGTTTGATTCCATCATCTTTCAGGGATTTGAAAAATTCAACTGGGATACCATCATTTCCAGTAGCTTTATTGTTTGCAGTGCTTTTTAGGGCCTTTCTGACTTCAATCTCCAGAATGTCTGGTTCAAGTTCAAATTTCTCATTATTGTTATTATCAGGAGTGTTGAGGTTCTTTTTGTAGAGTTCCTCTGTGTACTCTTGCCATCTTTTTTTGATCTCTTCTGCTTCAGCTAACTCCTTTCCATCTTTGTCCCTTATCATGGTCATTTTTGCTTTAAATGTTCCTTTGATTTCCCCAATTTTTTTGAAAAGATCTCTAGTCATGCCTCTTTTGTTGTTTTCCTCAATTTCTTTGCACTGTTCGTTCCGGTAGTTTTCCATATCTCTCCTTGCTTTTCTTTGAAATTCTGTATTCAGGTGGTTGTATTTTTTCCTTTCTCCTTGGACTTTTGCATTCCTTCTTACCTCTGCTATTTTAAGGGCCTCATCAGACAACCACTTTGCTTTCTTACGCTTCTTTTCTTTTGGTATGGTTTCTCTTGCTGCCTCCTGCATGATGTCCCATGTCTCTGTCCATAATTCTTCTGGTACTCTGTCTATCAGGTACAGGACATATCATGACCTCCACCGTGTATTCTTTAGGGATGTTGTGTAGGTCATATCTGTCTGGTCTAATTGTTTTCCCCATTTTCTTTAGTCTAAGCCTGAATTTTGTGATCAGTAGGTTGTGATCTGAGCCACAGTCTGCTCCAGGTCTTGTTTTTGCTGACTGAATGGAGGTTCTCCATCTTTGACTGCAAAGTATGTAATCAATCTGATTTCGATGCTGGTCATCTGGTGATGTCCATGTGTAAAGCCGCCTCTTGTGTTGCTGGAAGAGGGTGTTTACTATGACTAGTGCATTCTCTTGGCAGAACTCTATCAATCTTTGCCCTGCTTCATTCTGTGTTCCAAGACCAAACTTGCCTGTTATTCCATTTACTTTTTGATTTCCTATTTTGGCATTCTAATCTCCTAAGATAATGTGGACATCATTTCTTGGTTTCTGTTCTATGAGGTGGCTTCTTCAGCCATCATGTTCTTTATCCATTGTTGTTGGGAACAAACTGAAGTTCAACCGTAGATCATGCTTGAGGGTGTTCATACAAGCTTGCTTTCCTGAAACTATACAAGGCATACAGATCTTGGAGTATTTTGTGGAGCTGACTAGCATGTTGGTGGCAGTATGCCCTTGCAAGACACCCATGAAAGGTATCTATTCCCCATATTTTATTGTTTAAAAAATGAAAGATAAATTACAAGGCAGATTCATTAAAAAAAGAAAAAGAGACAGAACTGAGATAGCTATGAGTCAAGGGAATGTGTTAGTATTTGAATGAAAGAGAACGTAGAAGACAGGATGTGCATGGGAAGAAGAGAGGGATTTGAAAAGTGGGAGTGCTTACAGCTTGTAATCTGGTGAGCAGTCTTAGGGAGAATAATACTGAAAGCTTGGAGTTCAAATACAATTGGGTACCAATACCACCATTACAAGATGAGATTCTCCACTACCACCCATCCTCCCTTTTAGATGATAAGCTGTTCTTGGCTCACTCAAAGGCAAAGCAAATCTAAACAGTTTTATGAAGTCTCTACAAGGCAGAGTCAAAGGATACAAGGAACAAGTATCCAAAGGTCACAGAACACTATGAAAGAACAACTCAAAAAGAAAAACTGAGTGTAGTATTTGTCTAATTAAACCATTGGAACAGAGGAAATAGGTTGTAGACAGTGAGATGTCTTTTCAGTACAGCATTAGAACAGAAAATATTCAGCAGGATCAACAAATCAAAGGACATTGGGTTCAGGATTAGTTGCAGTCCTAGAAAAAAGCCAAATATGCTGGTTGCTTTGGGTGAAGTACCTCTTCAATTCAACAGAGAATAATGAGAGTGGAGCTTAAAAGTTTAAGATAGGACATGATGCTACCAGCAGTTTGAGATCTAGGCAGAAAAGCTTACCCAATCCCTCAGAGATGAGACATAACTTTTCCCTTCAGCAGCTCTGACTATGGGTCAGATCTACTGGATGCAACTTTGAAGCAATTTGATAATTATTGATATCTGAATGTGCTTGGCTCAGAAATTTAGAAGAGTCCAGAAACTACTCATCTTTTGGATAAAATAACTGATTAAAAATGAAACAAAATTCTGTTTGAATTTTGATTACAATGAGAATGTAACATTGAGGCAACCTGATTTTGATCATAATAAGAAAGTAACTTTGAAGCAGTCCCTCCCTCCCTCAACCAACCAACCAAGCAAACAGATTTTCTCCAGCAGCCCAGGTAAAGGTGGAGGCTTTGAGAATAGAACACAGAACTATAAACAGATATCTTCAAGGGTAAGTTATATATTAAAACCTCCTGTAACACAGAGCAAAATTTGAGTTGAAACATAAATGTCTGACTCTTGATTGCCAAAAGAGTCATATAAGGCTGGATTTATAGTTGACATAAGGCCACAGACAGAGTAGTCAGAAGCCCAAATGCTAAGCAGATATCTTCACCCTCTACAGAATGTTTGCTATGGTTTCTGCCACCTTCCTACAACTCTCAGTTTCCAAGTGCTCTTATGTTGATCTTTAATAGGGTTGTAATACAAAACAGTGCTATGCTCTTGACCTCCCTGAACCACACAGAGCTGTCAGCAACTCCATACTTCCTTTGAAAATGGTGGAATCATCCAAAGAATCAATTTAAAGATGCTTTCTAAAGGTTTCACTAGTGGCAGTTTACCTTGCCTTGTACTTTGATCCGAAAACTTGTGTGCTGAAAGCAACAGTAAAACATTTAGTGGTACTCCCTATATGTTTCCAGCTTGACTCAGCTTTAAGTAATAAAACAGCAGTTTGGGATTTAATGTAAAGTTTTCTCAGTCTCGTTTGTCTTGCAATCTCTGTGGTAAAAGAGAAGACTTACTAAAAGAAGGCTCTCTTTCTGCTAAAACATAAAAGCAAAACTAAGGAAAAGCTACTTTTAAAAATATCCAGCTATATGGAAACCAAATATATTTACATAGGGTTATTACCAGAGTTGGGTATCAGCAGGTACACACGTACCAGTAGTAAAAATGGCTGGCCCTGCCCACCTTGTCACCCCGCCCTCCTTCTCCTCCTCGAAGAGGCTTTGGAGTGGGCTGGCTCCATTTCTCCCTTCATCAAAGGCTTTTCCTGGGCTCCGTTTCACCCCAAAGCACATCCCCAGCCACTCTGGAGTGGCTGGGGAGGCACTTTGGGGTGAAACAGAGCCCTGGAAAAGCCTTGGACAAGGGTGAAATGGCTTCTATTTTCATCTTTACCTATAAGGAGGGACATTAACTGTTGGACTCCAGCATACACGCCCACACCCATCCATACTATCCTGTACTGAGCTGCCCACACTTGCCTTTACCCGGCCCAACCATCGCCACAAGGGTCCGGCAGTCGCCAGTGGGGCAACAGCACCACAAATGCAAACAAAACAAATTCAAGTCCAAACATCCTCCGCGCTGTGCCATCTCTCAGCCAATCAGGCTGATAGGTGACAGCAAGGAGAATGTTGGGAAAGCCGGTGCACCCAATCCAAAATGAGCTGCAGAAAAAAAGCTGCTGCACGAATGCAAACAAAAGAAACAAAACTTCAAGTCTCAGCGTCCTCCGTGCCATGACCACTTCAGCCAATCAGTGATCAACCAGTTAGGAACAAGTTTTTTTAAAATCTCTGCTCTGTTCATACTTTCCCCCAAAATTGTTCCTTTATTTCTTTGCTGCTGCTGCTTTGGCCAGATGTGAAATTGCCAAAATGAAAGCACCTTTTGATGAGATCATTCTGCAGTTCCTTTTGCCTGACCTACTGTGAGAAAGATTAGCCAGCAACACAAGGTTGCTGTTACCAGGGTATGCCTGATTGTGGTTCAAAAGTACCACAATCTTCAAGGAGGTTTCTTCGGTGTCCCCTGTGCATTCCTTTGTTTTGTGACATCTTATTAGAAAAATCATGTTGCTTTTTCTCCAACAAAAGGCTACTTTTAATATTATGCAAATCTCTACAGAAAACAAATATTCTTAACAATATCTCTAATTATTTAATCTTCTCTATATTTTCTTAATAATGCTTCCCAACCAATATACTTAGAACAGATATTAAACTGAAGAGCTTGTTGTTTTCTTTATCTCCCTGGATTTCTTTTTTTTTTAATATTAATTTTAGTCACTTTCTGGTCCTCCCATATGGAGACTTTTGTCCCAATTGGTAACATTCCATGGCAATCACAAAGCAAAGTAATAACACTTATATACCACCCCATAGCACTTAGTGCACTCTCTGGACAGCTCACAAGTTAATTAGCATTTTGCCCCAACATGCTGGGTACTCATTTTACCGACCTTGGAAGTATGGAAGGCTGAGTCAACCATGATCCCTGGTCAGAATCGAACTCACAACCTTTTGGTTACAGTATAGCAGCTTAAACACTGTGCTATCAGGCACATAAAATAATAAGCAGGATCTCAAAAATTCTTTCAAGACTCATAAATGTTCCTCTCTGTAGGAATCTGATCCATGTAAAGATCTAAATCAGCCTCAGAAGGAGCAGTTTATAGCCCCAGATAAACAGAGGAAAAGTTAAGCAGTTTAATGAAGTCCAGCTTCATTAGGCTGAGTAACTAACAGAGATATAGAAAAACCATACACACACACGACTGCAGTTTTGGCTGAACAAAGGATTTATCATGGCGTCTCTTTATTCCAGCAGAGTATATCAGAAACACTAAAGGCACATACAACCAATTAGAAGTGTCCGAACCAAATAAGGAGAATTCTTCCTCACTATTCTACGCATGCCCACAATCAAGCGTTGTCTCTCATGTAACCAAAGAGGCCTTTGTTTACAAAATGTGTCGAAGACAGGCAGACAGAATCCAGATACATTCCCACATGTCCTCCTTTTTCATTAAAATTTGAGAGAGAGAGATGGCTAATCATACCCCTGCATGTCATCATACTCCATAACTACTCCTCCATATACATCATCACTGTCCTCCTGGACATCGTACCCCTCCTGACTCCTGGTACCTTGTTCCGGAGGATGATACCTCATTGAGTAAAATTGCCGTCGTGCAAAACCCGATGTCTCCCTTCTATGCAGTGGACATGTGTTACACATAGAAACAAGATTAAGAATATAATAAATGCAAAAACACAAAGATATAAGGCAAATAATAATAATGAACCCATAAAAGAAAACTTGTCTAAGGACGGACAAATCAGGCAACCAAGAAGTCATCCAATCAAAGAGATTAACATCAGTGCGTACATTGTTAGTAATGCTCTCCTGTAAATTCTGAAGTTCTTTCTCAATAGTATTATTCAGATCCTGGAATTTTACCCGACATCCCTGGTTCCCGACCAGTTTACAAAATCCTCCGGATTTTGCTAACAGGTAATCTATGGTCAGTCTGTCCTGCATTTGGTCTTGATGAAGCTCAGTGATTTCCATTTGAAGATCCCGTATGACCCTCCCTGTGGCATTGATTTCTCCAGCCTACAGGTGAGTCCCAAAATGGAACTTCTATTCTCCTGGGAAATGACACCTGGGTATGATCCCAAGGTGAGTGCTCCAGTGATAACACCCCCTATAGCTCTCCCCCAGGAGCTACCATCAGAAAGCTGAACATCGATTATCACTTCATCATTGCAACCAGAACCCATCGGGCCGGCAACAGCTCTCCGGCACCATGCATCTGCCTGAAGCGGCATTTGCACTTGTACGGGTAAGGTAAAATAACCCAATGCTGCACATTGATATTGTCCTGGATGGAAATTCGTGGCAACTCCATTAAAAAAGAACCACATGTTGGGATCCTTGATTTGCCATCCATTGCAAATTGAACCACTATCTATAGCAGAATAATCAGGAGTAAACATAGGAAACACATCATATATATCTTCAATAGTAGTGTCAAACAAGGTATAATTAAGCTTATAAGAACTGTTATAACTACCCCATAACCAAAAATAATCATCACAACCCGTATAATTGCCTACATTCCGCAAAACCCGTTTTGCTTGAGTCCAGTGCTTCCATTTACTATTCCAGACTCCAGAACTATGACAGCAGAAACAAAGCCCTTTAGTGTATTTCTTGAATGTCATGCTTCGCCAGCGGGTGTTGTTAAATTGTTCTGGGGGATTAGAGAAGAGTGTAGACCTATCAAGATGTTGCAAGTGTCCAATAACCAACTCAGGCGTGTTGAACAATGCCGGAAGAAAGGCCATTTGAGACACTGCCAGTGGATGCTCATAGTATAACGTTGCATTCTTACCATGAACCTCAAACATATAGTTAGCATGACGAATCCAAAAGTTGGGGTTGCCCCCATGAGGCATTGTTCTTACAGCTGGAAGCACAGTAAGAAAGAAAAGAACAAATGTAAGCACATTTAGTTTACTGGTGAACCACCATCCTGGAGCTGAGTAACCTTCTTCTCTCTCCTTGGGCGGATCGCTCGGGCAGGAACCCTTCCACTCAGGATCCCCTTGTTGCCAATAAATGACCAATGGCTTAGGAAGACACTCCCCTAAGAAACAGGAGCATGCCCTGTTATTACTAGTACCATGTAACTAAACATGAAACATGTCTGACATATAACACAAATGCAATATCACAAACCCATTTACATGTGTAGGGTACTGAAAACTCTTCCATATACTTCTGGAGGTACCTTGAGATATGCAGTTTCATAAGGCAAAACATAACATAAGCAAAGACAGGTCTTTCCCCTGCAAGAGAATAAGCAAAACATTTAAACATGAACAAAACATGAACATTTCTCTTCTTCCTTACATGAAGGAGGTCTCTGTTGCATTCTAGCAAGCATTTCTCACTCCCCAATTACATGAGTAAGGCATTACATTTCTTCTTCTCTCACTGGTGTAAATGAAAGAGGCTTTCAATAAGTTAAAACCAGCATAGCATGATAAATCAAATACAGTACAAATATCATTAGAGCATTTCACACTCATAGCATGAGCAGG